>CM053591.1:58775810-58822145 GCA_028646515.1 Pseudochirops corinnae | reverse complement strand
GTGTATAGAGTTTAAGAATGAATTTGTCTGCTAATATAGATATCAAGATGTATAATCAATCAATAAGCATTTATTTTTTTATTTTTCCCCCAATGAATTAAATTATTTATTTTTAGTTTTCAACATTCACTTCCATAAGTTTTAAATTTTCTCCCCCTCCCTCTCCCTTTCCTCCCCAAGACAGCTTGCAATCTGATATGGACTCTACACATACATTCTTATTAAATACATTTTCACATCAGTCATGTTGCACAGAAGAGTTACAATGAATGGGAAAAACCAGGACAAAGGAAGAAATAAAACAAAAAAGAAAATAGTCTGCTTCCTTCTGCATTCCAGCTCCATAGTTCTTTCTTTGGATGTGGCTGGCAATTCTCCATCATGTGTCCTTTGGAATGGTTTTAGGTCCTTGCATTGCTGAGAAGGGCTAAGTCTATCAAAATCAGTCCTCGCACACTGTCAGTAAACATTTATTAAAGTGCTTAATATGTGCCAGGTATGTGCTAGGTATGATTTGAGGGTCCTCCTATACAAAAATATCAACTCCATCACCTATCATTAAGCAATTTGGAAGGTACTTATCTGAGCTATTTATTGCTTCAAGAGCTTCTATTATTATTATAACAATTATTATAATCAAACAATTACATTTGCATTTTCAGGTTTACAATGTACTCCTCACAATGACCTATAAGGTAGGACGATTATCACTGCTTTATAGATAAGAAAGGAGAGCCTCAGGGAAGGTAAGTGACTTGCCTATTGTCACACAGCTAACGGAACTCAGAGGCAGATTTGAACCTAGATCTGTCTAGGCAATTTTCTCATCTTTTACTATTTTCACTATCTTTCCTCTCCGTTTTGTTGTTTTCTAAAATCTTATTTTTAAAAATTGTTTTAAAATCATATTCATTTCCAAATATGCTCTCCCTCCTCTCTACTCAGCAAACTATCCCTTGAAACAAAGCTTAAAGGGGAAAAAAAGCAAATCAGCAAAACCAACCGTCACATCAGCCATGTCTAACGCGATATGTGATATTTCATGTCCATATCTCCCACCTCTGTAAAGAATAGAATTTCTCAACTCTTCTGCAGGACCAAATTTTGCAATTATAATTATACAGAGTTCAGTGTCATTTCATCTACAGTTTTGTAGTCATTGTATATGTTGTTTTCCTGGTTCTGCTTGCGTCTCTCTCTGCTTGCTTCTTGGAATTCTCTGCATTCATAATTTCCTATGTTGCAATAATATTCACATACTATACTTTATTCAACTGTTCCCCAGTTGATGGATATCTGCTTTGTTTTCAATTCTTTGCTCCCACAAAAAGTGCCACCATGAGGATTTTGATGTATGAGTTCTTTCTTTCGGTCTTTGAAGTCTTTAAGGGTATGTGCTTAGCAGTAGGATCGCTGGGTCAAAGGATACAGACATATTAGACATTTTTTTTAGCTTAATTCTAAATTGCTTTCTAGAGGGGCCAAACCAATTCATAGATCCATTAGCAGTGTGTTATGAGTGACGGGCTCATGGTGTCTGCACATATGCCTGAGCCCTTTTACAATTGCTTTGGTGTGCCTGCTCTTTTATAACCATGCCAACCATGATTAGTTCTGCCTCTTATGAACTTTGCCAATTTGCTGAGTGTGAGGGGAAACCCCAGAGTCATTTTGATTTGGTTTTCTCTTATTACAGATTTGGAGCAATATTTCAAATAGTTACTTGTTTGCAATTCTTCTTTTTGAAAACTGGCTGTTCATGTCTTTTGACAAAGTATCCATTAGAGAATGGCCATTGGTGTTGTATACCTCTGTCAATTTCCTCTATATCCGGGATATCAGACCCATATCAGTCATAGTGATTTTTCCCCCAATCAATGATTTCCCTTTTCATCCTGGTTGCACTGATTTTGTTTGTACAATTGCTTTTTATTGTATTTAACTGAAATGATCTATTTTATCTTTTTGTCAACCTTTGGTTAAGAAATCTTCCTCAGTAATAACTGTGTAAGGTGCCTAGTCTATTATTTTTGAAACTTTTTAGTGATGGTACCTTTACTGTGCAGGTCACATATTCATTTGGATCTTATTGTGGTATGTGATATAATATACAAACTGCTTTCCTGTTTTCCCAGCCTTCCTCTTTCTTTTAAAAGACAAGTACCTCTGAGAGGTGTCATACTGCCTCCATCACACCCCCTAAGGAAAACTATGGCCCCTTAGTCTGGATGCGGAGCAAATTATCTGCTGGATTGCTCAACATCCTTTAAATTGACAACAGGTATTGTTTAATAGAAAGCCTTAAAGTCCATGCTTTTGAACTTCAATTCAATAAACATTTATTAATGCCTACTATGTGCCAACCACTTGTAATGGTTATGAGATTTGAAGATCTTCCATGCCCCTTGAACTTGCTGATGTAGCAGGAAGGGGTGAGGCAGGAGGAAGTTGGAGCTGAGTTGTAGTCAGTTCAGTCGGCTGAGGTGCGAACTCCTTTTTTTTTTTTTTGAGCCAGCCAGAATTTCTACTATGGACTCCTGCTGAGGACTGCCGGGGATGGGAACTATGGGGGGCCAGAGCTGCTGGGAGCGAACTGCATGGACGCTGAGCAGTTGCTGTGAGTGAGGAGAGGAGGATCTTTGCCTGAGATAGCCTGTTCTGTTTTGAAGGCTTGAGAATGTGGGTGTTTACTACATTAACTACATGTGCCAACTCCATAACTACTGTGATAGTTTCAACTTTCTGGTTTTAGGACTCAGTTTTCTGGTATTTGAATAAATGTTCTAGCTATATCCTCCATGTAGAGAGCCTGTTACATTTTGTGATTAATAACTATACCAGCATATTTATAGTTACTGTACGCATTGTGAATATTGCATTGTTGATACAACACTGTGCTAAGCTCCTGGGATACAAAAAGAGGCAAAAGAGAATCCCTGTCCTCGAGGAGCTCACAATCAAATGGGGGAGACAACAAACAAACACATACAAAACAAGTTTTACACAGGATAAATAGCAAATAATTAACTGAAGGAAGGCATTGAAATTAAGAGAGCTTGAAGGAGATTTCTCAAAGTGGAATTTTATTTGGGACTTAAAGGAAGCCAGGGCTGTCAGTAGTTGTAGTAGAGGAGAGAGAGCGTCCCAGACATGGAGGGGAGCCAGAGAGAATACCTATGGCCAAGGGGTGAAGTGTCTTATTCATGAACAGCCAAGAGGCCAGTGTCCCTGGATCAGAGCACGCGTTGGGGAGCTAGGTGTAAAAAGACTGGAAAAGCAGGAGGGAGGCAGATTTTGAAGAACTTTGAAAGCCAAACAGCATTCTGTATTTGATCCTGGAGGCAATAGTAGGCCACTGGAGTTCATTGAGTGGTGACAGAGGGTGACATGATCATACTTGCATTTTAGGAAAATCATTTTAATAGCTGAATAGACAATGGATTGGAGTGAGGAAAGATTCGAGGCAGGCAGACCCACCAGCAGGCTAGTGTAATAATCCAGGTGTGAGGTGATGAGGGCCAGCACTAGAGTGCTGGTAGCATCAGAAGTGAGAAGAAGGGCATTGTCAAGAGATGTTGCAAAGATGAAATCAGCAGGTCTTGGTAATAGCTTAAATGCAGGGGGTGTGGGGGGGGAGGGGAGATAGTGAGGAAGTCAGTATGATTCCTGGGTTGTGGTATGTAAGGAAATGAAATCCTGGACCTCCCTAGAGGGCATATATACATTCAATTATTCTATAGACCTGATCACACAGCTGCAATGGTATTAGTTGAATTTGGCAAAAATGTTCAGAGAAAAGGGGAATTGCCTTCCCAATTCCTGTCAAAAGTATGTGACAGCCATACATACAGTCTAGCAGCAAGAAGTGAGATATTCCCTAATGACTTAGACTTGACCGGAATGACCCAAGTAGCCACAGCCTTATGGGACAGGATTGGCATAATGGAATCTAGAAAAGCTGTTATAACAATGAAATAAACATTGTCCTGTGACTATTGATAGATCATGTGATGTAATTTGACAATATGTACAACAATTTATGAGATTATTCATGGGACAAACACCTGAACCCAACTACCACAAGGGCACTTTTCTCATGTGGTACAAGGAAATTAGGCAAGGGAATGGTCTTATAGGTGCAGAGTTAATGGAAGGAATTCACAGAAACTTTGGGAAGAAGTAGACCCGGAAATAAACCAAGATGATAGATGTGGTGGGAAGCAATGTGGTGGGATCCTTTCCACAAACTCCTCCAAATATATCTAGAAATGCATCAAACTGAATCCTGTTGGGGAAATCCAGAAAAAGTTAAAGCGAGTCATTTGTCTTATCCAGGTTGGCATAGGGAGACAGGCAGGGGGAGGGACCTTTGGATACCAGAGACAGGGTCAGACCAAGAGCAGGTGCACAGAGAACACACCCATGACCAGGGAGAGGTGGTACACCAGGATAAAAGGAGACCCCAAACCCATCCTGCAGCAACACCCAGATCCACATTGAGATACTGCAATTGGAAGCTTTATTGTCTACTTGAGCCGCAGATCTTGGATAGAGTGGGAAGGGTACCTACACAGGGGGTGGCATTCAGGGGAGGGAGGCCCTGGGCTATGTATGGAGAAAGGAGGAAGAACAGAAGCCAGTAGCAATAGTGGCATAGGTCTGACCTCAGAACAGTGTCTCACAGCATGTAGCCCACCTTGCAAAGAAATAACCAAGGGAGGAATCTCAGACCAAAGGGGAAACCTACAGCTCTACCACATTCAACCAAAAGGGCTTTCCAGCTGAATGATAGGGGCAGAGACCAGCAATATAGTCTACTGTTGCCCAGAACCAAACCGAGATCAGGAACTTGCAGAGTTCAGTCCAAGGGGATGGGGGAACAAATAGACTTTGCCTTGTATCAGACCACTTTGGGACTACAGAAAGCTGGCACATCACTAGCTTGTCTCTATGATCTTGGAATAACAAAACACTCAATATCCCAAGAAAGCAGCAACAGGACCAGCCCAGACCTTCCCTCCAGAAGTGTCACAGAGCTCAGCTCTAACATCAAGTCCATAGTCAGGAAGTAGACTCGAAGAACAGACAAACAACAACAACAACAAAAAGAATTACACCATAATAAGCTATTATGATGGCAGGAATGCTCAAGACACAACACAGAAGAGAATGACAACCAGACATCTACAAGCAAAGCCTCAGAGAAGAATACAACTTGAGCACAAATTCCTGTAAGAGATGAAGTAAGATAGTTAAAAAAAAAAAAGAGAGAATAAAAAATTTTGTAATATATGGAATGAGAGCACTTGAGGAAAAAACTGGAAAAGAAATGAGAGCTGTGGAAGAAAGAATTGGAAAAGGAATTAACATCTTGGCACAAGAGGCACAAACCCTTCTGCAAGAAACAAATTCTCTGAAAATTCAAATGGACCAGATAGAAGCCAATGACTACATGAGACAACAAGAAATATTAAAACACTGTCAAGAGGCTAAAAAAAAAGAAGAAAATGTAAAGTATCTCATAGTAAAAACAACTTACCTAGAGAACAGACTGAGGAAAACCTTTTAAGAATTAGTGGGCCATTTGAATGGCATAGACATAATATTGTTTGACTAATATTTTATTCTCCTCATTGCATGTTAAAACAGTTTTAACATTTTACAAAATTTTTGAATTCAAACTCCATCCTTCTTTTCTTTCTTTCTCTCCCCTTTCTTGAGATACTAAGCAATCTGATATAGGTTATATATCATTAGACATAATATTTTTTAAAAAATTTTAAAGATCTGAAAACTTCCCAGATCTCTTAGAACCAGAGGATAAAGTGGAAAAAGAAAGAGTCCACTGGTCAGCTCCTGAAAGAAACCCCAACATGAAAACTTCCAGGAATATTACAACCAAAATCCAGTGCATCTGGGTCAAAGAAAAATTCTACAAACAGCCAGAAAGAATTTAAGTACTAAGGAGCCATACTCAGGATCACATAGAATTTAGCAGCCACTACTATAAAAGGGAAGGAAACTTAGATTATAATATTCCAAGAGGCAAAATATATGGGTTTATAGCCAAGAACAACTTAGCAAAATTGAGTATGGAGGGTGGGGGCAGGGACAAAATAGAGGACTTCCTAGCATTCCTGATGCAAAGATCTGAGCTGCAGAGAAGTTTTAAAGTTCAGGCATAGGAGTGAAGAGAAACAAAAAAATGTAAATATGAATGAACTATGATAAAGAACTAAAGGATAAAATGCTTACATTCAAATATGGGGAGATGATATGTGTGTCCTTTCTGACTTCTATCATCAACAGGGTTCATAGAGGGATACCAATTAGACAAAGCCTAGGGGTGGTTCTGTTAAGTTTGATAATCTTTAGAAAAGAGTGGGAAGAGGGAAAGAGGACTTTTAGTGGGAAATGAGACAGGAAAGGAAGGTTAGGGGAAATGATCGCACCCAATTAGGTAGCACAAGCATACATATAATGAGAAGGAGGTGGGGGAAAGAGCTGACACTTGAAACCCACTCTCATCTGAACTGGTCAAAGAAGAAAAGAATGCCCACACACAATTGGATACAGAAATATATTTCACTCAACAGTGAAATAGGAGGGAAAGGAGATAAGGGGGAAAAGGAAATTAGATGGCAGATTAAGGGAGGGATTAGTCCTAAGCAAAACAAATTCTAATGACGTACAAAAATATTTATAGCTCTTTTTGAGGTGGCGAAGAATGGGAATCTGAGGAGTGCCCATAAATTGAAGAATGGACGAACAAATTATGGTATATAAATGTGATGGAGTGCTATTGTACTGAACTCTTATCAGCATAATGACTAACCAGGATTCCAGAGGACAAATGATGAACATGCTACCTACTTCCTGATAGAGAGGTAAAGGACTCAGAATGCAGAATGAGACAAATACCTTTTTTGGACATGGCCAATATGGACATTTGTTTTGATTACACATGTTAGGAATGGATTTTAATTTTCTTGAATTTTCAGTGGGATCAGGGAGGAGTGAAAGAGTGAGAAAGTGGGTCTTGGTTGATTAAAACAAAGAAAATTTTTTAAAAGTTTAGAATGTGGCCTGTCTTGCTGTCCTGGACAGAAAAGGATTGCTCATCATATTCTCGTCATGAGGAAAGACACTGGAATTAAGGAAGATTAGGAAAGGCTTCCTGGAGAAGGTCGGATTTTGGTTGGGGTTTGAAGGAAGTCAGGGACAAAGAATGATATCTACGTGCATTGGTTCTTCAATCTCTGAAGATCCAGGGAATGGAAGGGGTAGAGACTCAGCAAGAGACAGGCATGTTCCCACTGAATGAGTGAAACCTGGGATTTGGGCCATAGACTGCAGAACATCATCATCCTCCACTTTAAAAATTAATTTAACCACAAGGCTTGTGGTTTGCGATAGCAAAACAATCCCTGTTGCTATGCCAAATATACTAGGTCTGGTCTAGCCTAATCTAGTGATTCAGGCTCCAGGGTTAAAGAGCAAAGAGGTACTTAAGAACCATAAAATGCACACATCTTTACATTGTTTTTTGGACAGTAAATGATGTATATGGTCTATTGAAGTCTGTAATAATTAATCAACAAGTTCTTGAGGTGTTTTCTGAGGTCATCATGAAGAATACAGTATTCCTAGCTAGTTCCCAGAACAGTCTACAGCTTGTGAGCTATGTAGAAGAAAGAGAATTCTGGGTGAATGGATAAACAAGTATAGGATCCTGGTTTCTGGTAGCTTAAATTTTGTTCAGGGTTTATGGGGAATCCTTTTGATGGGATAAGGAGAAAGCTCTTATTCACCTTGTGAAATTGATGAGATGGAGGCTTGACAGGGAAAGAGAAAACTCTAGTATTTTATGGTTCTTATTGATAATTCTGAAGAGGCTGGATTGCCAATACAAGGTGAGTGAAAATAAATTGTCCTTGTGTATTAGGTAATTAGAGAGAGAGGTGAATGAGATTTTGATCTCTAAAGATTGTGCCTCGAAGGCAAAAGAAAGATTAATGTATTTGTTAATTACATAAGTAAAATGGGCAATGCCAACAGAGGTGGGAACTAATAGGTGGAAAGCATGATCTCTGACCCAAAGGTTTCTCTGCAGAATGAGTTCAAGCCTGTTGAAATGAGAGGTATAAGAGAGGAAGATAGTATTAAACCATCATAATGATAATTATGAGTGGAAATAGAAGCAGATGGTAAAAGCCTCAGGTTTACTCCCATCACTACCTCCCCCATCCCATTCTACTTCCCAGGGAATGTACTCATATGTAGGGGATTCAGAATGAAGGTGGGATTTTAATGTTAAAGAGCTCTGAAATTCCTTTATCTGATTATAATCTTTTATCATTTTGTATTTCCCTTTACCTTTAAACCCATAACCCCATACTTCATTCTTATCATAACTTCTAATTCTACCACTTCTTAGTTCTTTCCCAGACCGTAACCTCTGTACTGGCTACATTCTCCTCCCTTCCTTATCATTTGCCCCATTGGTGGACCATTTCAGCTCTGCACTATCCTCTACATTTGAGTCCTTGCCCCCTTATCCTGTTACCAATCATGTATTGCAAGTCCCAGACTTGGATGATTCCTATCATTACCTGCTTTGTCTCTGCTCCTATGGTGCTGAACAGAACCGGGGGAAAAAATCACCAAAGAATTCTGACTGGATCCATTATAAATTTATGATAAATAATCTCAATTGGGCAAGGCAATCATTTTATTCCTGCAATCAATTCACTATTTCACTCACCACAGTGACTTTTCCAAATCTTTTCGTCTTTCCCGAAGCATCCCCTGATACCTCTTCCTCCCACCCTCTCAGTTGAGAATTCTGCCTCACTGAAAAAGGTGAAGCCACTCACTGAGAGCTCCCTCTTCATCATCTCACATCACTCAAATGTCTTCCCCCACTATCTCTTCCTTCACCCCTCTCTCACATGAAGACATGGCCCTTCTCCTTGCCAAGACTAACCCCTCCACATGCACCCTTGATCCTATTCCATCCTGTGTTACCCAGTAAGCTAACCCCTAATCCCATTCTCTCACTAATCTTCAATCTCTCCCTAACTACTATCTCCTTCCCTGCCACCTACAGACGTGGCCATGTCTCTCTTATCCTCAGCAACCTTCACTTGATTCATCTGTTACCACCAGCTTATCATCCCATATCTTTCCTCCCCTTATTGGCTAAACTTTTTGAGAAAGCAGTCTACAATGGTTATCTCCCCATCCTCTCCTTTTATTCTCTTCTAAGGCTTCTGACTTCATTATTCGACTAAAACTTCTCTGGCCAGAGTTATCAATGATTTCTTAATTGACAAATCTAGTAGCATTTTTTCAATCCTCATCCTTCTTGACCTCTTTGCAGCCTTTAACACTTCTGACCACTCCTTTCTCTTTCTCTCCGGGTTTTCATGACATTCTCGCCTGGTTCTCCTCCTACCTATCAGACCTCTCCTCAATCTCCTTGCCTGGATCTTCATCCAGGTCAAGCTCACCGCTTATAGAGCTCCACCCAAGGCTCTATCCTGGACCCTCTTCTTTTCATCCCTCTTTACTATTTCATCAGGTCCCATGGATTCAGTTATCATCTCCATGCAGATGGTTCTGCAATTTCTTTATCTAGCCCTCACATTTCCAAGTGCCTATCAGTCTTCTCGTACTGGATAAGCTCAACATGTCCAAAACTTAACTCATTATCTTTCCTTTCAGACATCCAAACCCTCCTTTCTTTCTGACTTCCTTATTACTGTTGAGGGCACCACCATTCTCCCAGGCACCCATGGAAACTTAAGTACCATTCTTGATTCCTCAGCCTCTCACGTACACAGACCACTTCCTCATAGAATATGTGGCTAAATCCTGTTATTTCTACTTTTGCAACATCTCTCTCTCTCTCTCTCTCTCTCTCTCTCTCCCTCTCTCTCTCTCTTTTTCTTTTTGGAGGGGGGAGGGCAGGGCAATTGGGGTTGACTTGCCCAAGGTCACACAGCTAGTGTTAAGTGTCTGAGGCCGGATTTGAACTCAGATCCTCCTGACTCCAGGGCCAGTGCTCTATTCACTGCACCATTTAGCCAACCCTGCAACATCTCTTGTATACCCTCCTTTTTCTCCTCTGATGCTGCCACCATCTTGCCGCAGGTCCTATAGCAATATCCACTTGTTTGTCCTCCCTGCCTTAAGTCTCTCTTCATTCCTGGCTCACCTCCACTCAGCTGCCAGCTCCTGCTGGGCTTTGACCAGAAACTTCTCCTTCTTTTTCCTTTCCTTCCTTTCCTTCTTAATCTTCCCTCTCCTTTTTCTATGAAAAATTTCATATACACACATACATACATACACACATATATGTATATGCACACATATGTATGTGTGTCTGTGTGTATTATTCTATATAATAGGTGGTGGTTCTAGTAACTGATGAATTATTTTGGTTATATGAGGAGATGGGAACTGTTCGATTATTTTTGTGTCTTGAAGAATAAGAGTCCCAGTCTGGGGAGAAATTAATCCAAATTAGTTAGGTTTGTTTGTAGTTCATGAGAGCACCATCTTAGAGCTGGAAGGAGCCTTTGAGACCATTTCATCCAAGCCTTTCGTTGTATAGACGGGGAGCTGAAGACAAGAGAAACTGTGACTTGTCCAGGGTCACACAGCTAGTATGTTTGCAAGGTGGGTTTTAACAAAGGTCTTCCTAACTCTGAGCCCAGTACTCTCTCTACTATACTATGCTATCTAATTACAAATGCAGTGAATAGAGCACCAGCCCTGGAGTCAGGAAGACCTGAGTTCAAATTCGGCCTCAGACGTTTAGCTCTTCCTAGCCATGTGACCTTGAGCAAGTCACTTAATCCCAATTGCCCTGCCTTCTTCTCTCTAGAAAGCAAAATAATAATAATAATAAATAATAATAAAAATAAATGCACATGTATTGAAGTTTCATATCTATTTTTGAATTTTCTTATATAAGCCAAGGACTCCTGAAAGGTACACAGAGATACAAGATGTACTTTGGGTCAGCACATATTCAAATCTATTAGCTCAAAATCCCCCAAATCCCCTATCTCAGTGTTTCTCAACCTTCCTAATGCTGTGACCCTTTAATGCTTGTATGTGGACGTATCTGCATGTGCGCGGGCCTGCCTGGAGACAGATAGAGGAGCAGTGTCTCAGTTCCTAAGACCATCAGAAATATGTGTTTTCCGATGGTCTTAGGCAACCTCTGTGACCCCTGCGAAAGGGTCGTTCGACCCCCAAAGGGGTCGCGACTCACAGATTGAGAACCACTGCCCCATCTGATATTTTCCTTGTACCAGACCAAGCTAGATGACACAGGAGTACCCAGGACAAAACATTTGATGAAGATAGTAATATGCAATTAGGAAGGTAGTAATATGGAATTCTGCCAAGTAGCAAATATTCCTAGAGCCATACTTGGATAGCTCCTTCCAATGTCTCTATGAGTAACTATGGGTAAACTCCCTATTCCATCTCTCCTACTATACTTCCAGCATCCCTGGTGCTGGTAGCGATCCTGCCTACTCAGCTCCCCTTTGCTCTCAAGCAATCAAGGTAGAGTTCCCCTTGGGTATGGATTCCTCTAGACACAGACTTCAGTCACCATCACAGTCTAGGCAGGAGGCTAAAGTTCAAGAATACTGTGATAAAGTCAACCATTACCAGGGTTTTACACTCTTCCCTTCCTTTACCATATAGGCTAGGCTAGTTGTTTCCCTGAAAGGCAAGGAAGCTGTCCCAAACCTTGTTTTGTCCAGGGGGCTGAGGCTTCAGTTACATTACTGCTTATTCAGCTTCTTAGTGATTCAGGCCTTGTTGATGAAGGTTCTTGGCTACCCAGGGAGATAAAGAGGATAAAAGGCTTGACAACCAAGGAGTCAGACTTGACAGAGGTCTCAAGATCTCAAAAATCACCACATCTTGACTGGGGAAGAGATAATCAGTATGCTTGCCATACTGGGGTGAGGGATAGGGGAGAGATAAGGAGAAAATTTGGAACTCAGAATCTTGTGGAAAAGAATGTTAAAAACTAAAAATAAATAAATATTTATAAATATTTTTATATTTATAATAAATATATATAAATTCTGGGGAAAAAATCACATCATGCCTTTCTAGGGTACACAGAAGTGAACCATTAAAAATTTCCCACTCTTGGGTCTGGACCAATAAAGGAATTCTGTTGTTGTCTCCCACCACCCAGAGTTTGAGATACACTTGTGTATAGAGAAAAATACATGATGAGATACATTTCTGTATGGAAATGGTCAGGGGCGGGGGAGATTGAGGAGGGGTCATAGTTGCCCAATCTGAGTGTAGTTTTCTTGTCAAGAATTTTTTTCATACTATGACTAAGTAAACCTCTTTTTGTCAACTATTTAATGACCTATAGGTATCTCATTTCATTCTCATATTAGACCTAACCAAAGATGAGACCAGCCTACAGTAATCAGCATTAGTGATCATTGGAACAAGTTGATATATCATGGCTTATCTTGTTGCTGAAGTGGAGGGAAGATGATGCAAGCAAGGATAATCAGATATGGCACTGTGGCACCCTGGGAAAAGAATCCTTCTGGTGGTAATATAGAGGGCTTAACAAGTAGAGACAGCTTTAAAAAAAATTTAAAACATTTTTATTTAAAGTTTTGAGTTCCAAATTCTATCCTCTCTTCCTCATTTCCCTCCCCCCTTCCCTGAGACAGTAAGCAATCAGATATAGGTTATGCATATGCAACCATGTAAAACATTTCCATATTAGTTATTTTATACAAGAAGACTCAAATAAAAGAAAAAAAAATGAAAGAAAGTGAAAAATAGCATGCTTCTGTTTGTCTTCAAACAATATTAGTTCTTTCTCTGGAGGCAGGTAGTGTACTTCATCTAGTCTTCTGGGATTGTCTTGGATCATTGTATTGCTGAGAATAGCTAAGTCATTCACAGTTCTTCATAGAACAATATTGCTGTTACTATATACAACATTCTCCTGGTTCTGTTCATTTCACTATGCATCAGTTTATGTAAGTCTTTTCAGGTTTTTCTGAAATCATCCTGCTTATCATTTCTTATAGTACAATAATATTTCATTACAATCACATACCACAACTTGTTTATCCATTCCCCAATTGATGGGTATCCCTTTGACTTCCAATTCTTAACTACCACAAAAAAGCTACTACACATATTTTTTATACAAATAGATCCTTTTCCCTTTTTTTGAATGTCTTTGGTATATAGACCTAGCAGTGGTATTGCTGGATCAAAGGGTATACACAGTTTTATAGCCCATGGTTTCAAAGAACTGTCTCCAACTCAGAGGTTTTGCTCTATCCTGCTGAGATTAGAGAGGCATAGGACACGAGAGGGAGAGTGGGAGTGAGGATGAGACTTAGGAACCTTCACTGGGGTTAAGAAAGTCCCAGGCTGATTCTTTTGCTACACATCAGAGTATGATTTCTTCCACAGAGGGAGCAGAGGGTAGGCAGGCTTTCAGCACTAACAAACCTGAGAATTTGCAAAAGAATTTTAAACAGCAACCTGCTGGAGTCACTGGAGGAGTGGCTGCTGAGGGCATAATGCAATGGAATCCATACCTATACCCTCTCTACAACAGAGTTCCTTCTGTTTGGTCATGCCTCCAAAAATGTACTTCTACCTTACTTAGTTACCCAGGGTGGACAATGTTCTTTGTCTCTTTTTTGGTGGCTGAGATGGAGAGTTGTGAGCCCTGATTCCATAAAGATGAATTTCTATTGTGGTCTCTTGCAGTGCTTGTTGCAATGGTCCTCTGTTGGCGATCTACTAGAGAAGGCATGAAATTTTTAGGAAAAAAAATTATCTGACAGGATCTATGCACCACAACCCCTACCACTATCCCCCCCTCACCCTCATGACCTGCCATGCCCTGTGAACTACACAAGGGGAAATCAGGTACCCGCTACGGGTAGAAAGCAAACCCCACAATGGTCATAGAACATAGCTAGGGGTTTTCCCCCATCAAACAATTGCATGGGTGTGTGGCAGTTAGAGACAGTAGTGATAATTCAAATACAAATGCCAGTGATCCAGAGGCCGTTGCCATGCTAGGTGGGCCCAGGACCAAGGCACTCTCTCCTCTCAGTATCTTTATATGTGGTCTGTGAAACACAAGGCTGAGAAGGAAGCTACTGATTGCCAGCCTATGGAGGTGCTGCTGAAACTCTATGGTGAAATTTAATGCGTAGGTGTAGGGGCTCTTCAGCATCACCTAAACCCAAGGCAACCCTTAATCCCTTTTCCTATCTGGACAGAAGGCAGCCAGAACGCCCCCAATGGTCCAGTTGGAAACTTTCTCAATCTCCATGGGGGCTTATAGACAGTTGACTAATAAGGGAAGGGATATCATGAGCTCTTGGGAATCTGTCTCTTTTTGGGTTCTTTCTTGATCCTTGATGACTATTATTGTGGATAAGGCTGAACGGAAACCCTTAGAATTGCTCAAGTTATCCAGCATAGATGACACTAAACACTTTTTGGTCCACAGGGGGAAAGACATTTCCTCTTTAGTGACAGAATTGAAAGAAGCTGGAATATTCTATACTATGCCAATTTTCCTTATGACAACCTGTGGCAAGTGAGGAAGACAGATGGGACCCATCTATTTATAGTTGACTACAAGGAGATGAATGAAGTCATTGTGTCCATTACTTTAGGTGTCCCTGACCTCATTAATGTGATGAACCAAGTGACCCAGAGTAGGTATGGGGTGATCAACCTTACCAGCGCTCTCTTCTCTATTCTTGTGGCTGAGATTAGCCAAGAGCAGCTTACTTTCGATGATAGCCTCATCATCCTTCCCTGGGCTATTGGAAATCCACCCCCTCCCCAATATTGCCACATTCTGATAGGTAGAGAGCTGAAAGAAGCTTCCCTTCGTGAGGCCATTTAGGTTTACCACAACATTGATAAGCTCAGAAAAATCTTTCCATTCTTGCTAATGTGTCTTACTTTTCAGTATATTAAAAATTTCTTATCCAAGTCCTACTTTCTGTGTTCACATCTACTGAACTAGGGGTGGGGACAAATCCCTTTACTACCTTCATGTTGCATACATAATTTTAGATGGACACAATAAGACTGTTATGCATATGTTTTAAGAGTATTAATGAACCAGCCTATGGTTCTTCCATTTTTTTTATGTCTCTCAATCTTAATAGTATAAAAGCTGGAAAGGAACCTTATGGAAAGATGTAGCTTCCAGGAATAGGAAGATGATAGTCCCATTGTATGATGTCCTTATCAGATCTCAACGGGAGAACTATGTTCAATTCTGAGCAATATGACTTAAGAAGGGCATTGATAAGAGGAAGGCAGAGGAAAGCAACTAAAATGGGGAAGGTCTTTGAGTTCATATCATACAAGGGTCAGTTGAAAAAATTGCACATATTTAGCCTGGAGAAGAGAAGACTTCAGAGAGGACATGGTAGTTGTCTTCAGGCATTTGAAGGGTTACCATGAAGAAAGATTAGAACTGTTCTCTTTGGCACCAGAAGGAAAAACCAGGAGTAATGGGCTGAATTTGAAAAGAAACCCAGTGTGTGTGTGTGTGTGTGTGTGTGTGTGTGTGTGTGTGTGTGTGTGTGTGTGTGTGTGTGTGTGTGTGTATTCCCTAAGAATTAGAGCTATTTGAAAAATGGAATGGGCTGCCTCATGAGGTGGCAGCCATGTTGGAGCTCTTCAAGCAGAAGTTGGTGACCATTGGTGCAGTATATTAGAGTGGGGATTCTCTTTCGCGTTTGGTTGGACTAGATAGCTACTGAGGTCCCATCCAACTCTCAAATTCCATGGTTTGGTGATTTTATGATCTACCTCAACTCTTTTATTTTACAGATGAGGATCCTATGGTCTCGAGGAGTTATTTGATCATGGTCACATAACTAGCAAATGGTAGAACCAAATGGCATGACTTTAATTATTATCAACACTTATTTTATTTGACACATAAATGACCCCATCGTCCTCCCCTCCCCCCCCCCCACACCTACTGACTTGATTTATTCAGTTGACAACGTTCAGGAATATTTGAGACATTTCAATCCTTTATGGATACAATGGAATAGAATGTTTGAAACAAATTCTATACAATGTCTTGGATTAGAAGAACTGGGCTGTAATCCACCCTCGAGATGTCATTGGTCCTCTTTAAGATTGAAGAATGAACAACAACAATCTACCAGTTATATGACCTTGAACTTAAATGCTGTACACCTCAGTTTCCTTATCTGCAAAGCAAGGAGGTTAGATTAGCTTCTAAGGACCTTCCAAGCTTCAAATTTCCTGATGAAATCAGGATTTTCCTGGAAAATTTAATGCACCCAGTCAAGATTTGTTAGGGTTCATCTAGCTCTAAATCTGTGATTCCTAACGAAAGCAGAACTGTCCTGGGAAATGCAAGATTATATAATTGTGGTAGCCAGCGGAAGGAAGGAAATGCAGTAAGTGGCCTAGGGAAGAAATTTTCTATGGTGTAGAGAGCATGGGATTTGTATGCATAGTATATGGATGACCCCAGAGGTCATCAATTGAACAATCTTATTTTATAGATGAGGAAACCAAGACCTAGAGAGGTTAAGTGATTTGCCCAGGATCATACAACTCTTAAATGTCTGAGGAAGGATTTGAACACAGAACTTTCTAACTCCAAATCCAGGGCTCTCTTCACTAACTGTGTCATGCCGATTCTTCTACATACTAACTATATATATCCTTGGGGTAATTATTTCCCCTTCTCTAGGCATCAGTTTCCTTGTTTGTAAAAACAAAGTGGTTGTTCTAGATGATCTCAAAGGGCTTTCTCAGCTCTAAGTTTGCAGCCCTTGGCTTTTATCTTACCCTGCAACTGGGACATACCCTGTCCTTGATATACAAGTTTTCAGGAAGCAGTAAGCTTTATGGAATGTTCCATGTATACTTCCTTACCCAAAGGCTCTTCCCAAATTCAAAGATTATTTAAAGAGTATTGATCTATCCCACAACAACCTTGTAATTGCTGGTATGAACTGAAAATAATTTCTTGCTGTATTATGTTCCCTTGTACCCTGACCCTATCTCTTCTCCCCACCCCCATCCACCCCCCAAAATAATAATGCTGAGGAGGCTACGGACAAAAGACCATGTTGCTTAGCAACTAGACTGAAGCTAATCAACACAGCTCTGAATATTAATATTTTACCAAAACATGACTTAATACTGAGATGGTCCAGGGAACATGGTACTTCCTTTCAATATGGTAATACAAACCTTTGAAAAACCTACAATTCCATTAGCCTTGTGTTTTTAACTAGCGACTTAATTTTATGAATAATAACAGTAACACTAATATCACCCAACATTTTTATGGCACTTTAATATTTCATTTTATCTCTATAACATTGGTGAGGGAGATATTCTCCCCATTTTGGAGGAAGGGAAATAGGGACAGAGAGATTAAGATATAACACAAAGCCACCGATCGCCAAAGGTGGAAGCAGAAAGAAAATTCAGGCTCTCTAAGATCTGATTCACCGATCTTTCTGCTAGACACAACTATTTTTTTTTTGAGATTGTGTCTCAGTTTTGACCCTTTTGAGATTGTGAGACCCTGAGCCTCAGTTTCTGTCTCTGTAAAAAAGAGGGGTTTGGATCAGACTCTGTCTTCGGTTCACACGGTACATTCTGTGATTTTCCACAGCGAGTGTGATACACACACAGTGTTGCATTTTTTTAATCCTTTAGTGAATGACCTTAAGCGTGCAGGAGGGACAGATGAAGAGGAAAAGAGAAAAGGAGATAAGAAGATGCCGCTGAAAGAATGTGAGCCAAGAAAGTCTACTAATTAAACAAGGACTGGAGCTGAGCTCACTGCAAGGCTGAAAGGAGTACAATGGTGTGGGAATGAAAAGACACCCAATACTCCTTCTCTCATCACTGCGGCCAGCTGTCAGCCTTGACATTACGGCAGCAATGCAATGTTCAGATTAGGATTATTGCACAGAGGGAGGAGGGGAGAGAGAGAGACAGAGACAGAGAGAGACAGAGAGAGAAAGAGAGGTGGGGAAGGGGGGAGAGATGGAGATGAAGGAGGGAAGAGAGGGGAGGTGAGGGAGGGGGATGAGGGAGGGAGAAAGGAAAGGTGAGAGAGGGAGAGAGAAGAAAAAGAAGGAAAAAAAGGATGGGGAGGGAGAGAGAGAAGGAGGAAGAGAGAAAGAGAAAGAGAGAGAGATGGAAAGAGACAGAGAATGCCCTGGGCCGCATCCAAAGGGCTCCCAGGCTACCCAGAGACCCCACAGAGAAAGCTTGTCCGGTGAATGTTAACTTGTCCCTTTCACCCTGTAGCCCTTGCTTGAAGCCCTGATTTCATAATCTATATTCTGTGAGCATTTGCAACTCCCTCCTCCCTTCTCTCTCCCCCTCCCTCAGTCTCCCCTGTCTCTTAACTCCCCACAAATGCTCTCCTGCCCCCACCACACCCCCACCAGCAAATGCTTGCTATTTTGTCCTTAAATGTTAGCAAGTAAAATTAGAACTGGAAGGGGTTTTATATTGCCAACCTCATTTTAAAGATCCGAAAACCAAGACCCTAAGAGTTTGGAGGCCCAGGCTAATACTCTTAAGCAGACTGAGCTTGTAGTTAACTCCTGAGGTTCTCCATAGCCGCTGGAGGTCCAGGAGCCCCGATCTTCAAGCCGCTGTGACCTTGGGATAATTCCTGAGTGACTAGAGAGACATCTCAGAGGGGCTGGGCAGGACTCAGAGTATTGACGCCTTCAAAACAATACTGAGCGCCTCTGATGGACAGGTGGCATTGTGGGTGGCAATAGATTCTTCAGTGCAACAAATGCATTACAGTTTTGCTGGTGTGAGCTCTTTTCCTACTAATGGGACTCACAACCGCCCATAAGCAGTTCATAAACAGCTGGCTTCAATCCCAATGCATCTTTGTTGCAAAGTTTGCCAGTGGTCCTATATTAAGAGCTTTTCCAGGTTGGAAGGGCTTGCTGGCACAGTCTTGGATAACAACAACAAGCATTGATATAACATTTTAATTTTGTATTATATAATATATAAATATAACATATATAAATGTATACCATACGCTATAGTATATATTTATAGCACATTTATCTAGCACTTGCCTATTATCTCATTTTATCATCATAACAGCCCTGGGAGATACTATATCACAGGTGCTATAAATGTCCCCACTCTGCAGATGAGGAAACTAAGGCAGATAGATGTTAAATGACTTACCTACGGTAAGATTCACAACTAGCGAGAGTCTGAAGTTGAATCTGAACCCTGGTATTCCTGACTCCTCAGATCCTCAGCTCTACAGATCTAACTTCAAATCCAGCCTCAGACATGTGCTGGCTATGTGACCCTGGGCAAGTCCATTACCCTCTGCCTCAGTCAGGCAGCTGGGTGGGGAAGTGGATGGAGGGCTAGATCTGGATCCAGGAAGGACCTACATCCAAATCTGGCCTCAGGCACTTTCTATCAGTGTGACCCTGGGCAAATCACTTAATCCTGTTTGCCTCAGTTTCCTCGTCTGTAAAATAAACTGGAGAAGGAAATGGCAAACCACTCCAGTGTCTTGGCCAAGAAAACCCCAAATGGAGTCATGAAGAGTCTACTAAAAATGACTGAACAACTGCCTCGGTTACTTCAGCATGAAAGCACCTACTTTACAGGGCTGTTGTAAGGATTAAATCCGATAATATTTAGGAAGCCTTTCGCAGAGTGCCCAGCACAGAGGAGGCACTTAATAAATGCTTGCTTCTTCCCTACGTGCTGAGGCACCTAGCTGCCTCACCCACAGTAAGCTCCAGGCCGGGATGAAGCATCAGGGGGCTTTGCTGAAGGCTGCCACCGTATCTAACTTTCACAAACTGGTTTATGCCAGTATATAATTGTAGGTTATTGTCTGTATCAGCGATTTACACTTGGGGTCTATTTGGTTTGCATGCACTCCATAGTGTTCAACACATCACAGTGAACAAAGGGACAGATGCCAGAGACGAAAGTCATCGAGGTAACTGGAGAAGGCCAAATGACGGAGGGGGACCAAGGCGCAAACTGGTTATGTGTTGTGGGGCCTGGAGAAGCCTCAATTCATAGGATCATAAGTTTGTAGCGGAAATACATCTCAGAGGCCATCTACCCAAAGCTCTTTTTAGACAAGGTAACTATGGCTCAGAAATGTTAAGCAACTTCCCCAAGGTCATACAGTGACCTTGATGGCAGATTTGGATGTCCCAGGTCAAAATTGAGTAAGTTTTCCACTGTTTCACACTGGCTCTTGTGGTTGCTGCTGCTTTTAGTAAATACACAGAGGCCCTCTCAAATGCAAGAACTGAGGCTGGAAGGTAGCACTGCTGGGGTCACCAAGGCCCATGGGGACCATATTTGGGGATGCTTTGGGTCCTGCTGAAGAGTTCCATGCTGATCATCAGGGGGCTGAAGAAATAGAGTAAGTTAGTGAAACGGTCAGGGATGAAAAGAAGGGGGGAGGGGAGAGGAGGGGAAGGCAGGAGAGGAGAGAGGAGGGGAGGGGAGGAGAGGGGAGGGGAGGGGAGGAAAGGGGAGGAGAGGGGAGGAGAGGGGAGGGGAGGGGAGGGAAGGGAAGGAGGAAAAGAAAAGAAAAGGAAGGAAGGAAGAAGGAAGGAAGAGGGAAGGAAGGAAGGAAAGAAGAGTGGTGGAAGGAGGAAAGAAGGAAGCAAGGGAAAGAAGAAGGAAAGAAAGGGCAGGAAGGAGGGAGAGAGGAAGGAAGAAGGGAAAGAAGGAATAAAAAAGAAAGGAAGGAAGGAAGGAGGGAGGAGGGAGGGAAAGAGGAAAGAAACATTGATAAAACATTTAAAAATCCACAGAAGAAAACGAAAAGAAGTACAGAAAGGGTTCCAAACAGGGTGATTTTGTTACTACCTTTTTAAAGGAAACAAATGCTTAGGAATAAATTGTACATAACAAGATTTTTTCCTACATTAATAACCTTTTCATTCTTTAATCTTGAAAGGTTTGTGATTACAAATAAATGTTATTATTTTAAAGATTTTTTTTTAAAAAGATGATTATAAATCATTAAGAAAAAAGATGTAAGTAACCTCACCCCTGCAGCCAAAAGCCAGCGGTGATGTTACACTATAAAATTTGTGAGGGTCTGTGAGTGCCCCAAGGGCACGCATGCGCTACCCATGTGTCAGGGTGTTGTGGATAGAGAACCTGGGTGTAGGTCTTGGCTCTGACACATTCTGATTATGTGAACACAGGCAAGTCACAACCTCTCAGTGTTGCAGGCACCTCTCGAAGATTAAATTGCGGAACAGCTGCAGATTTGCATTACTAGATGGAGTTCAACATGCCAATGAAATCTGGTCTCTCAACCCCTGAGAAAAGGGCACCCACATGGATGCTGGAAGGATTTCCGAGTGGCCAGTTTACCGCGCTTTTCTGCAGCTGGCCATTGCTGCTGTGTTCAGTCCTTGCCGAAGGGAGCCATTTCCCTTGTGGTCAGATTCTCAGATGGACTGGGAAGGGCAGTGGGTGACGTGGAGGGCTAAACCAGGCCTGTTAGAATGAGTGGGATACAAGGTGGTGAATCATATTGGAAGAATGTCCTAACTGACCTGTGACACTCAAAGGGAAAAGCAATCTGACAAAGTCACATTAAGTTATTAGAAACTTATAAATTATAGACTATATTCAGTTCCGCAATCTACAGTTTGAAGAGGACATTGGAGAGTGTCCAGAGGAGGGCAACCAGAATGGCTGAAGCCCATGCTATCTGAAAATCAGTTGTTAGAAATGGTTGCATTTGTGTTGTCGTCTGTCCTTTGTTCTGAAAGTGACCAATGACATCATGAAGGTAATATCTTGACTTGTGTATAAATTGGATTTAAATGAGGTAGAACTGTGAAAAGTCACCAGCCTCACTCTCTCCTCCAGAGTCTCCTCCAAAGTCTGGTGGTGGAACAAAAGCTGAGAGTCATGTTTAACCTGGAGAAGACTCAGTGAGGCCTCCTTCAATGAACTGAAAGGTTGTCTTATGGAAAAGGAATTATACTTCTCCCATTTGGCCCTTTGGGAAAAACCAGGAGTAATTCCCTCTGGTCTTTTAATCTTTTCTATTGCTCCCTTGAGTAGAGATCTGAATAGGGCAGGTGAGTGTGGAGAGGCACGTGTCTGAGGATGTAGAAGGAGGCATGTAGCCAAAGTAGCTCGGGTCATAGAGGGCTGACTTCATCCCGGGCACTGGGGCTCACACCACACTACAGGGCCACAACTAGAATTCATCAACACTTTACTGAGCTGAGATCACTCATCGATAGGGTAAGAAATTACCAAGAGTCAAACTAAGGCTTCATATCTGGAAAACTTCTTAACAATTAGAGCTGTTCCTCTCAGGGGTATGTAGGTAAATATTTAACAACCAGATTGCTGAAAGAAAAAAAAGTAGCTGTGACAAATTTAAGTTTAATTTGTATTTTTAACATTTTCTCCACCACTTTCTTAAGTCTAGGCAATGAACAAAACTGTAGATCAAGCTTTTCTTTGTTATATTTACCAGTTTCCAAAGTATAAATGTTCACCCTGAAAATGCAACAGTCATCTTTTGAATTGGTTCTCTTTCTCCCCTTTCAAGCAAAGGCTGGATGGCTGCTTGTTAGGAGTGTTGTCAAGGGGATTCATTTGAGGTATGGGCTAGACTAGACAGCCAGACTTCCAAAATTCCTCAGAATTTTGTGATTCAGTTACTTTTATGAAGTGTTGTTTTTCAGTCATTTTTTAAGTGTGTCTGACTCTTCATGACCCCATTTGGGGTTTTCTTGGCAAAAAACAGAGTGATTTGCCATTTCTTTTTCCAGCTCATTTTATAGATGAGGAAACTGAGACCAATAGGGTTAAGTGACTTGCCCAGGGTCACACAGCTAGTAAATTTCTGGGGACAGATTTTAACTTAGGAAGAATTCTTTTATGAGGGTTACTTGTATTTTAAAACGAGGATAGACAGCCAGGAAAAATTCTGCATGCAAATAGCTATTGGTAGAATTTTGTAGTGGAAGAGAAATTTGGGGAAAGGACAAATTATGGAAAGAAACATGGCAAAGTGGAAAAAGCTTAACAGTCTGAAGACTTGAGTTTTAATTTTACTGTCACCACCAAAGTTTGAGTTTGGATTGGACTAGGGGAAGAAACAGGCTGAATTCTCTTATGCTTTTAGCTTCTTCATCTATAAAATGGGGGGGAAAGTACTGGAGCTACTTACCTCGCAGAATTATGGGAAGAAAACTGCTTTTTAAATCTTAATGTACTATTTTTTAAAAATGAGTTATTAAAATAGTGATAGGCGAGATGTAGAAATCAGAGGGACCTTAGGGAACATCCAGTCTAATGGCCTTTTATAAGTAAGGAAAATGGAGGTCTAAGTTGGGGAGATGACTTGACCAAAGCCACACAGCTAGTGAATGGCTCTGCCAGGACTCAAAGTCATATCCCCAGACTCCAAATTCAGTGTTCTTTTTACTACACCATCTGCTACTCCCTGTGGCCCCTCAAAAGAGAAATGCCATAGAAAGCAACCTCCCAGGCTTCCTTACACATAACACCGAATCCATACTGAGGTATTCTATGGTAGGTGCAAAGCACCCAAGGCTCATCCAGAGAAGTTTTTCTTGCTCATTTCTTTCTGATCTTCTGAACACTGCGACAGCAGGGTGCAGAACACACCTGGGTAGATTGGGACACACCCTTCCTTGCTCTCTAGCAGCAATGCTGAACAGTAATGGTGGCTCTCCTAACCCAGAATCTGAAGAAATTGCCTTAATCGTCTGCTCTGTATGTCAGGCACGTTGTGGCCTTAGTAAAACTGAAGTAGGATTACAGTGTTTAGGGCAAAAAAAGACCTTAGAAACCATTAAATCTAAGCTCATTATTTTACAGCCAAGGAAACTGAGACCCAGGTTAGTCAAGGGACTTGCCCAAAGCCACAAATGTAGTAGGTAGCAGGTAGCAAAGCCCTGAACTGAACTCAGGTTGTCCTATTTCAGCTCTAGGGTTCTCTCAAGATTTCACTGACTCAGGGCTCCTTAACTTGGGATCCATACTCCTTTTCAGGGGGTCCATGCACTTGAATGGGGAAGAAAAGCCCATCTTTATTTTGACTAACTTTTATTTTTTTAATTAATTTATTTATTTTTAGTTTTCAACTAAAGGTTGAAATTTCCGCAAGGTTCTGAGTTCCAAATTTTCTCTCTATCTCTCCCCTCCACCCCACCCCAAGATGGCGAGCATTCTGATTTCCCTTCCCCCCCCCTCCCTTCTATCACACCCCTCCCCCATTCTCTTCCCCCTTAGTTTCTTGTAGTGCAAGATAGATTTCTATACCCCATTGCCTGTATATCTTATTTCCCATTGCATGTAAAAATAATTTTTAACATTTAAAAAATAATTTTACTAATCCTTACAAAAATTTTTTTTTACTAACTTCTAACTAAAATAGAACATTTCCTTTAATTTCTTAAAAGAACATTGTTCTGAGAAGAGGTCCATAAGGGTCCATGACACACAAAACCTTAAGAATCCCTGATCTAGATGCTAGGCCCCTCTAGCCAGAAATGGCTTCATAAGTATTTTGAATTACATTTTCTGTGTACACTTGGTCTCATCCTCCCCCTCCCCCTCCCCCTGCCCCAACCCCCCACTCCAGAATGTGAGCTCCTCAAGGAAAGGACTGGCCAGGTTCTGTCTTTTGGTGCCCAGCACTTAAGCAGAAGGCCACACGTAGTAGCTCCAGAATAAATACTTGTTAGATTGAATTCTATATACATACACAATTATAAATAAAATACAAATTAGCATTTGGAAACAGGACTCCTGAAATAGTTTTGCATATTCTTTTAAATGGGACTACAACAGCAGAAAGTTTTCCTCTGTACATAGAATTGACCCCATTCCTTCTGATTACATCACCAGGAGATATATTTCTCAATCCCTCTCCTTGAAAAGGACCTTTCGTCCTCTGCTCTCCTCTCCTTCAGATGCTGTTGTACTAACTTTTGCGCTGACATCTTTAAATCTCCTCAGGCATTCCCTCTGGTCTTTTAATCTTTTCTATTGCTCCCTTGAGTAGAGATCTGAATAGGGCAGGTGAGTGTGGAGAGGCACGTGTCTGAGGATGTAGAAGGAGGCATGTAGCCAAAGTAGCTCGGGTCATAGAGGGCTGACTTCACCCGGGCACTGGGGCTCATACCACACTACAGGGCCACAACTAGAATTCATCAACACTTTACTGAGCTGAGATCGCTCATCAATCAATCCCCAAGCGCCTATTATGTGCCTAGCACGTTGCTAGGAGCTAAGGACACAAATACATTACATTAAAGCAATTCCTTCTTATGAGGAGCTTACATTCTAATGGAGAAGATATATAAGCATATATGGAATAAATGTAAAGAAATGAAAAATGGTTAAATACAAGAGTATGAGCAGTTGAGGGGATCAGGAAAATGCTTCACAGAGAAGGAAGTATTTGAGCTATGTCTTGGGGCAACTGGGTGGCACCACAGTGCACAGAGTGCCAGCCCTGGAGTCGAGACTCATCTTCCTGAGTTCAAATTCAGCTCACACACTCTGACCCCAGGCAAATCAGCATCACCCTGTTTGCCTCAGTTTCCTGATCTGTAAAATGATCTGGAGAAGGAAATGGTAAGCCACTCCAGTATCTTTGCCAAGAAAACCCAAATAGGGTCATGTGACACATAACTGAAAAAAAAAAAAAAAAGACTGAACAACAAGAATACAACAACTTGATGGAAGAGAAATGAAGTGAAGGTGAGGAGGGAGTTCATTCCAGGCATGAAGTACAGCCAATGCAGAGGTGTGGAGGTGGGAAATTGAATGTCATGTGTATACAATTAGTATACAATTAGGCTGGAAAGATAGGTTGGGGCCAGGATTTGGAAGCTTTTTAAAGCAAACAAAGGAGTTTACATTTAACACTAAAAGCAATGGAAATACACTGAAGCTGTTTAGATGGATGGGGTGACATAGTCAGATCTACACTTGAGGAAAATTACTTTGGCAGGCGTAGGGAGGCTGGTGTGAAGTGAGGAAAGGGCTGAGGCACAATTGAGAACAATTAGGAGGCTGCTGCAATAATCTGGGAAGTATAAAAGTACCGACTGCACCTGCCTTTCAATGGGTGGAACTTTAGCCAAGTCTAAGAATATAGAACTGCAGGATACTCTTAAAGAGTATGTCATCCAAAGCATTTCAAAGCAATCCAGATATTTCTCAAATATTCAGTTAAATGGGATGCCTCTGAGCATTCCTTATGCAGATTTGCCTTACAGGTTTTGGAGTGAGACTGTGATATCATGAGAAACACGCCAAATTTAGAGTCAGAGGCCTCAGGTTCAAATCCTACCTCAACTTTTAGAAAAAACTACTTTTTTTAAAAGTTTTTTTGTTTTTTTGCTACTTTTGTAATCCTAAACAATAACCCCTTTAGGAAGAAAGGCTGCATTTTGTGGTTCTTGAGGTCCATTAAACTCCAAATTTCTCTCATCCTAGGCTGTTTGTGCTTTCCTGCTTCTCTTGGTTTAGCTTAATCCTGCCCATCTGCATATTCGGGGATTCAGCATAGTGCCCAGCATTCAGTAGGTGTTTCATAACTGCTTGATTCTTCAAGGTTCATCTCAAATGCCACCTCTCCCACAAAGTCTTCTCTGACCACCCCAGACTTAGTGATCTCTCTCTCCACCAAATTCCTAGAATGATTGCCTGGGTACCGCTTATTCAGCTTTTAAATAGCACCTTCTATCATTTTTTTTCCATGTGCATAACCTTACACTTTTCTCCAACTAGCTTCTGAGGAGCAAGGAAAGTGTCTTTGTGCCCTCTCTCTCCTCCCCCAAGGGCCTAGCATGTTTTAGGCATTCAATAAATGTGTGTGGATTGCTTTTTTCATTGACCAGTTAATATATGCAGAAAACTGTAGCAGGGGAATCATAGCCTTGAAGGCAAAAAAGGCCATCAGCTCTAGTGTGGGGCAGTGTAGAGCTCCGGGCAAACAGGGAAGCATCCCAGAGGTTCCTGGCACCATTAAAAGTGAGCAAAGATTCTGGGTGCTGTGCATTCTGGGTGCTCCACTCCTCCTCCTTCTCAGACTTTTTATGCCTCTCTGGTCTTTACTATTATGGTTAGTAACACAGAAAACATCTGTGATCCGTGGGTACGTAAGAACTAATGAAGAAATGCATCAATAATCTTAGGGGAATAATAATGACGGTTCAACATGAGACTTGCCTGAGAGATAGCAAACGCTATTTATATACAGACGCCATTGAAGGCCTTCCCATTTCATATGTGACATTGGAGATACCTCCCCTTATCTCTAGGGTCCTTCGAATTGCTACCCCATGGGCCCACTTCCACTCCAGTCCATGAGCCCCCACCAATGGCTTTACCTTTTTCCCACCAGTAAATCAGAAAGCCCATTTAGTTAAAAGTAAAGTCATTTTAATTAAATGTTTTGTTGTTATTCAGTCTTGTCTGACTCTCCATAATCCCATTTGAGTTTTCTTAGAAAAGATACTGGGGTGGTTTGCCATTTCCTTCTTCAGCTCACACTACAAATGAGAAAACTAAGACAAACATGGTTAAATGACTTGTCCAGGGTCACAAAGCTAATGTCTGAGACCAGATTTGAACTCAGAAAGATGAGTCTTCCTGACTCTAGGCCCAGTACTCTATCCACAATGCCACCTAACTGCCCTTTTAAAATAAATAACAAAGTAAGAAAAGAAGTAATAGAAAATTCCCTCTATAAAACTGAATCAGACTTCTCCACAAATATACACACCATCAGTGCAAAGAGTTAGAATGTATATGGACATGTAGAGACACTGATACTCTCAGTGACATCATCTCCCTGGTCTCTGGGGTCCTGTTCTCTGCTGTACAATTAATTCCTCTCTTCCAGGCCTCTAGCCAGGTATGGCATCCATTCTGGGCTGCTCCCTACTCCCATCTCTGCTTGCCCCCATTCCTTGTTCTCTTCTGGTCTTCTCTGCAAATCTCTGTGCTAGGTGTGGGGGAGATAGGACTCGGTACTATGGAACTTAGAATTTAGTGGCCCTGGTGGACTAACAAGAGTGGGGAACCTGCAGCCTCAGGGCCACATGTGACCTCTAGGTCCTCAAGTGTGGCCCTTTGGGTTTCCCTCCCCTGGAGTAGATATAGTCCCTGTCCTCCCAGTCTCCAACTCCAAGAGAGGACGAGACACATACACAAATGTGATGCAAAGTTGACTGATTTAGCTGCAGATTTAAGGACCAAGCAATCACTTTCAGGTGGATAAATCAGAGGAAGTTTAGTGGAAGAGATGACTCCAGAGTTGGGTCTTGAAAGAAGGGAGGGATTTTGGAAGGGGGAGAGGAGGATGAAGGCACCCATTCTAGACATGGGGGGCAGGACAAGCATGGAGATGGCAGAGGGCAAGATGGGAACAAGGTAACTTATGGTCTACCTTAACTGGAATGTAGATGTTGTGAAAGAAATGGCATGAAATACCACTTCGGAGCTAGGCTCTGGCCATGTTAGGGAGCAACTTGAATGGTCAACTTATGAAACATCAATACTAAGTCTCTCTAGATGAAATCCATAGGGAACGTGATTGTAATGCCAAAGGACAGAGTGGAAAAGTGATGATGATGTCCAACGGCGCAGTATTCCCTGGATTTCTGATGGCATTCTGCTTGATTGCTCCTATATATTATTCATATTCTAACTTCTATGATAGTCCTTGTACATACCTCCTCCTCATTTATTAACAGTTAGGCGATGCTGTGGATGGAGCACTGGACCTGGAGTCAGGAAGATCTGAGGTCTGATCCAGCCTCAGATATTTATTGGGTGTGAGACCCTGGGCAAATCATTTCACCTGTCTGCCTCAATTTCCTCAACTGTAATATGGGGCTAATAATAATACCTTCTTCCTAGGATTGTTATGATCAAATGAGATAGTATTGATAAAGCACTTAACAGTGTCTAGCACATAGAAATTAATAATGATTTAATAAATGGATGTTTCCTTGCTCCCTCATTCCCTTTTTTCCTTCCTCCATTCTTTTCTTCCTCTGTCTCTCCCTTCTTCTCTCCCTTTCCTCCTTCCCAACCTTCCTTCCTTTCCTCTTTCTTTTTTTCTTTCTTTTTTTTTTCAATAACAGGGACTTTTTTTTGGCCTATCACAGTGACTTTTATAGTAAATGCTTGCTATGTTTTTGTTATGTTTGTTGATTCATATTAAAACTAGAATTTCAGTTCAATCCAATTTGAGTCAATTCAATTCCACCAACATTTATTTAACACCATGTATGAGGCATTGTGCTAAGATAAAGTGAAAAACAGAAAGTCCTTGCTCTCAAAGACCTTTTCTACAGGAAAGAATACACTATACACATAGATAAGAAAATGGGTGGCAATTTAAAGAGGGAGAAAGGACTAATAGGATTGAAGTTGGGATGGGGAAGAATCAAGGAAGGCTCCACAGAAGCTGTAATACCTAAACTAGCAGTTCTCAAAGTATAGTCCAGAAACCCCTGGGTGAAAGTGAGGCGGGGAGGGGTGGGGGTGTTTCTGATGCCCTCTCAAGACGTCTTTGAGGCCAAAACTATTTCTAGAAGGTGGCAAGGGCCCATATGTGGTGAGGGCTGTCTCCCACATGTAGCGTGGGAGCGTTGTTGTATGGTTCAAAGTGGGGCAAAACAGGCATCTCTAGCCTCTTCTCCCCCTACCCTTCTCCAAAGGTGACTTTTATTCCTACTCAGAGGGGAAGCAGAAGCTTGGAGGCTACCACTCTGCTCTCCTCAGACAAAGAGACTATTATTGGGCTAGGATTATATCTGTCTGTTCCCTTAAATATTATTAGTCTAGGGCAGTGGTTCTCAACCTTCCTAATGCTGTGACCCTTTAATATTTGTATGTGGGCATATCTGCATGTGGCAGACCTGCCTGGAGATGGATAGAGGAGCAGAGTCTTGGTTCCTAAGACCATCAGAAATATGTGTTTTCCGATGGTCTTAGGCAACCCCTGTGACCCCTGTGAAAGGGTCATTTGACCCCCAAAGGGGTCGCGACCCACAGGTTGAGAACTGCTGGTCTAGGGGATATGATCAAGTTTAAGCTAACTTCTGATGACTGTTTTATTACTGTGGGGAAGCAGGACCCCAAGTTTTATATACAAGGCTTAACCACTTTCCTACCAAATACTATTTCCATAATGCATATACATAGCACTTAAGCAAGAAAACCCATTCATCCAAAACAGTAGTAAAACAAAAACCAGAGGGAGTATATGTAGGCAAGCAAATATATACCAGACAATGCAGAGTGAAAGAGCTCTTCCATTGGGGGGCAAAGTAACTCAGCTCAAACAAGAGAGTCCTAGATCTCATACAAGAGGAAACTCCTAGTTTAGTCTCCTAGTATAGCATAGTCTCTAGTATAGGGACATGGTAATGACTGCCAGCTCCTCTCTTGTCATCCCAGGGTCTTTTCCTTCAACAACCTGAAATGGGCTTGGCCTCTTCCAGCCTCCTTCTTAAAGCTGGAAGCCAGAAGTGCTCATGCTAACTTTGGGGCCCAGAGCCACTGGTAGCTAGGAGAGATCTTGAAGACCACCTGAAGAACTGAAAAGGCTGAAGCTTAGAGCTCTCAACAACTTTGCCACATCCCTCATGCAGGGCAGGGCATTTGCCTCCCCCAACGAGAAGAGAGTTCCATGCCAATGGATTTTGGGACTGGGGTTACAATAATAATGCAAAGACATTTTAATTTCTAATATGGTAAACACTGATAGATATAAACAGAGGTGTGCTGTAGCCAGCTCATAAGAGACAATTGTTAAATATTCAATGTGAGTATTTATACTTCAAAAATTGGCAAATATTCAATGTCAAGGCAGATTTATAGTTTTGTTGATTGTCTAGACTTAATAAAGTTATGGAGCACATGTTAATGATATAAAATTAAATTTCAAATTGTGTCTCATTCATACGTGATTTCCTCCCCCCCTCCCCCCCCACTCCATTCCCCATCTGGTTGTTAAGCATTTGCCTACTAGTATACTTCTCATTGCAAAGTTTTCAATAATTTTTAAGAGCATAAAGGCCCCCCAAAACCAAAAAGTTTGAGAAATTATGACCCAAATTAAACCTTCAAAGAAAATAAAGATTCCTATAGATTGAGATGAGAAGGTTAATTCCAGCCTGAGGACAGGAGGAAGCAGCTTATGCAAAATCAAAGGTGCAAGAGAAACCATGTTGAATTCAGCAAACAGTCAGTAGTCTGGTTTGCCTGGAGCATAGACTTTGTGAAGAGGAGTAATGCCAATAAAGGCCAGAAAGATAGATCAGAACTAGACCGTAACCATAAATGTCAAATTGAATAGTTTCTACTTAATGTGAGAAACATTTGGGAGCAACTAAAGGTTTGTGAGCAGGGGAGTAATGTGGTCGGACCCGTGTCTCTGGAATATTATTTGGGCTGATTATTAGAGGAAGATGAATTGGAGAGAAAAAGGAATAGAAGCAGGGAGACCGACCAGGAAGTTATTAGCATGGGATAAATGAGAAGTGATGAGATGATGATTGTAGGAGTAGAGAGAATGAGACAGATGCATCCTAGTAGCACTGACAAAATTTGCCAACTGGTTGGATAGTTAAAGGCAGAGGAGAGTCAAGGGTGATTCTACAATCAATGAACCTGAGTTTTTGGTAGAATGATGGTCCTCTCAACAAAATTGTTTGGAAGAGGGAGAGGTTGGAGAGCAAAAAGGGAGATGAGTTGTTCACCTTGGGAATATGTTGAGTTTGAGATACCTTGACCCAAATTGTGTCTGGTAACCTCCCAGTTGGCAAGTGTTCCAGTGTGTTTCATAGTTTGATAATCTTGGGGCAACAAGGATTACCTATTAGTGATGAGTGTATCAGTATCTTTCTTGTCTCAAGTCCCAGCACCTGAGGTCCATTGGCCAGACTAATAACAGTATTAGTGATGGAACGAACATTCAGCTGGAAATGTCCAGCAGGCAATTAGAGATCTGAACTGGAATTTCAGGAGTGAGATGTGTGTGTGTGTGTGTGATATACATATATATACATATATATATATCTGTACATACATAACCAAATTATGATGAAATCTCAGGATAACAATAGGGTGACAGCATCAGAATGCAATGTGACATATAAATGGAAAGAGTAATGGTTCCAGGTTCATAAGCCGTTGATTTGAATTCTGACTCTGGTGCTGTATGACGCTGGATAAATCATTTGACTTTCTAAGCCTTAGTTTCTTTATTAATAAAATGTAGGTACTATATCAATCATCTCCAAACTTTTAAAATCAGGTACCCTTATTAGTAAAAAATAAATAAGTAAAACTGAGCACTCCTCATGTGTGTTTATTTAAATTATATGTGTGTAGTGTTAGACGAGTAATGATACTATAAAATATATGCAAAAACAGATTTTAAAAATATGAGAAAGATAACCTAATATTTTCTTCTAGTATCAGTAGAGGACCACTTATGGTTGTTGTTCAGTTGTGTCTGATCATTTGTGACCTCATTTGGGGTTTTCTTGGCAAAGGTACAGGAGTGGTTTGTCATTTCCTTCTCCAGTGGGTTGCCATTTTACAGATGAGGAAAATAAAAGTTAAGTGATCTACCCAGGGTCACACAGCTAGTGAGTGTCCGAGGCTAGATTTGAACTCAGATCTTCCTGATTTCAGGTCCATTGTTTTATACATTGCACCATCTAGCTGACTACAGAGGTATAAAAGGATGGTCTTGCCACAATGAAGGCTTAGTTGAGATTAAGTGACATAAATTTGTAGTCAGCATGGTTTTATGACTTTTTTCGTTTCTGTGTGGTATCATGAAAGTAGGATTGAAGGCAGCAGATGGTGGAAGTAATCCAATGCTGAAGCTTGGCAGAGCAAAATCAGCCACAGGATAAAGTTGCAAAGGACTAAAGAAAGAACAGGGTAGAATTAAACCGGTGCATTGATGGGTCAAGAGAGGGAAGTGTAGAGAGTGTAACCAGTGCAGTGGTGATGGTTGGGGAAAGAACTGAGGGTGTGGAGGGATTACAGTTTATGATGAGGATGAAGGACTAGGTGAATTGCAAAGGTGGGGTACATACAGGAGTATCATTTGTATGTTAACGTCTCCTAGTATTAGGGCAGGAATTGGGAAGGAGAAAAAGACTGTGAGCCAGGCACTGAACTCATTGAAAGGAAGAAGAGTGTCCTGGAGACTGGTAGGTAACAGCCACTATAACCACTAGGTGAAAAGTGATAGGGGGTAACTATATGAGCAGAGAGAAAGAGAAAGATGGAGGAGATGTGGGGGTAGCAATAACACTATTTGACAAATGACTGGATGTGTAGAGAGATGAAGAATGAGACACTAACAATGACACCAAGATTGTGAACCTGAGTGGAAGGGTACTGGTGGAAGGATACTTGGTACTCAGTCAAAATAGGGAAGTTTGGAACAAGATTGAGGTTGGAGTTTGTTTGGTTTTTGGTTTTTTTTTGTCTTTTTGGAGGAGGGAATGCAGGGAAATTAGGGTTAGGTGACTTGCCCAAAGTCACATGGCTAGTAAATGTTACATGTCTGAGACTGAATTTGAACTCAGGTTCTCCTGACTCCAGGGCTGGTGCTCTACTCACTGCACCACCTAGCTGCCCCACATTGAGTTTTGTTTTGGTTTTGGTTTTTTTTGGGGGGGGAAGGAGGGAGGGATGGAAGGGGAAAGACAATATGGGGAGATCTGTGATATGTGACAACTGATCTATACTTTGTGACTCACTGTCCTAACAAAAAATGAAAAGGGGAGGTCATTGTGCTGGAGTTCAGAACCTACCCGCTGAAGGATGACTACTCCAGCTTCTAGGGCAGCAGTTCTCAACCTGTGGGTTATGTTCCATTTGTGACAACGAAAATACATCCTGCATATCAGATATTTACATTACGATTCATAACAGTAGCAAAATTACAGTTATGAAGTAGCAACGAAAATCATTTTATGGTTGGGGGTCACCACGACATGAGGAACTGTATTAAAAGGCCGTGGCATTAGGAAGGTTGAGAACCATGGTTCTAGGGGACGGGGAGAGGAGTAGGTATGCTAAGACTGAAATGGGGAGGAAAAAGGGAAATGTTTTCAATGACACTTTCATAGCTACTGCTGGGGGTATCTAGGGAGTGGTTGTTATAACTACTGAAGGATCCAGTTCAGAAAGGGGAAGGTTAAGAGTTGGCATAGAGGGGAGAGGGGACAGTAAGGCAGTGGTGGGAGATAAGGGTAGGTGTGGTTGGATTGGAGACAAATCCAACAATTGGCTACAGCTGGGATGGAGGGAGGGTTGTCACCCATTTTTATACCCTTAAGTTAGTTGATTGTATATCCCTTGGGGTTGGGCCATGAACCCCACCCCACCCCCCAGTGGATCCAGTCCCAACTTTGGAGACCACTGGACTAGATCCTCTGTCAGGTCCCTTCCAGATGTAAAATCTGCATCATAAGAAGTGGAAGGGGGAAGGATCAAGATCCCTCCTCCCCCATGTTTTTCCTCTTTTGGGGCTATGGGTTTTGGTTTTTTTCCTCATTTTTCCTCATTTCATCCCACCCTCATCCCACCTCACCTCCAGACTTTTAATTACTAACCACTCTGAAAACGACAAGCTCAGTGGACCTGTTACCATGATAAATGTGCAATTAAAACCACAGGAGCAATTACACCAGTTCTAAATTTTCCACTTTTGGCCTTGGCTACACTATGTCCCCAAATTTGCTCCCCTTTTCGCCTAGAGGAGAGTGACTTAGTGGCTGGTGCTGGAAGCCTGATCCTTGTTCCCACTCCTGGCATAGCCCCAAAGTAGGTGTGGCCAAGTCCAAGAAGTAATACACCAGCTGCAACTCCTATAGCGGAGAATAAGCCCTTGTGAGGCCGGTAATCCTGTTATCCCGAAGTTCCTGTTGTATAAAGTGACTTGTCCCTCAGGAGAAAAAAGGTTTTTAAATTTCAGGGAAAAAAAATTAATTCCAGTTTATTGGCTAAGTTGCCCATTGCAAACTATTTACAAGAAGTTATGGGGAATATTCTCTGTCATGGAAAAGCTCTGAAAATAAATCCCATTAGAGGGGGTATAATAAATTACAATACAAACATTTGGGGAAGAAAAATGTGCACATTCAGAGTGAAAAATGTGTGTAATGTAGGAAAGAGACAGGCAGCACTTTTGGAACAATCTCCACCAAGAAATCAGGCCTTGGGAAGAAGGCATCTTTGCCAGGGGGTGGGGCCAGGGTTCCATTTCCCACGATTTCCTAATGGGAGCAATTAAATAGCACGAAGGGAGTAAGAAAGGGTGATGATCATTTGTTGTCCTTCACCCTCGAAGATGACCAAAATAGCATCACTATGTTGGAGTCAAGGCACAATGTGTCTGACTGGCCGATCAGACCAATATGAGCTAGGAAGGCCCTACCACATCTCAGGCACAAATAGTCCAGATGAACATTTGGAGTGGAGATGTCTCTAAATCTGCATATTACATTTCTTTTGAACTACTGCAATTCTGTTTTGTTCATAGAACACAGCATCTTCTTTGATGCAGGCCTGCCCTGCTGGGCAGTCCTTTGCCAATGTCTTCCATATCATGTAATCAATTCCAAAGTTCTTCAGAGAGAAGAATGTCCTTGTATCACTTCTTCTAACCACCCTGTGAGCACCTTCTTCATGTGAGTTCTCCACAAAATAGTCTTTTAGGCAAGGGTATGTTGGCCATTCAAACAAGCTGCCCATCAGAGTTGTGCTCTCTATAGTAGAGTTGGAATGAGTGACAGTTCAGTCTGAGAAAGAATCTCAGTGTCTGGTAACTTACCCTTTGCCAAGTGATCCTCAGAATCTTCTTAAGACAATTCAAATGAAAGCAATTCGATTTCCTGGCATGGTGCTTGTAGACTGTCCAGGTTTCACAGGGGTACCAGCAATGAGGTCAGCACAACAGCTCCGTAGATCTTCAATCTGGTAAGCAGCCTAACACCTCTTTTCTCCCACACTTTCCTTCTCAGTGGTTCACAACCTTCCTAATACCCTGACTCTTTAATACAGTTCCTCATGTTGTGGTGACCCCCAACCATAAAATTATTTTCGTTGCTACTTCATAACTGTAATTTTGCTACTGTTATGAATCTATCTGATATGCAGGATGTATTTTCATTGTTACAAATTGCACATAACCCACAGGTTGAGAACTGCTGCTTTAGAGCCTCCCAAACAGTGAGCTGGCTCTGGCAATGTGTGTGTCAACCTCATCCTCCACGTGTACATCAGTGGAAAGTATACTGCCAAGGTAATTGAATTTATCTTCAATATTAAAAACTTCTCCATTTGCTATAACCAATGGCTCCAGGTATGGATGGTGTAGTGCTGGCTGCTAGAAAACCTGTGTTTTCTTGGTATTAATTGTTAGGCCAAAATTAGCACAAACAGCAAAGAATGGATCCATACTTTGTTGCAGGAAACTACTCCACGGTTCACCTGTTCACACACTGAGAACTCTTCATTGAATTAACCTAAAAAAAGATTGATGATCCAGTGCTCAGAAGACCATTCTATGGGGCATGTTCAATGTTGCATAAACCATGTGGGAACTCTGAAGCCTGCTTCCAGTTGCATGTGACTCAGAGCTAAAAGTCTTATACTTTGAGATGACAAAAAGTCTCCTTATTGTATGGAGAGCCGAGAGTTGATGACTCAGTAGTTGCTCAAAAGGAATCAACCCAACCTTCAGCTCTCTTTCTTTCTGGTTATGAATCATCTCAGGATTCTTTTGCCCTGTATCCCCAGAAGGGGATGGAGGAAGGTGAGGCTTACCCTAGCAGCCCTTGTGGCCAAGCAGCTGTGAACACACAGCATCTCATACGTGGCACGTATTCTGCTGAGGCAGTTCAAACAGGGACTTAATTTTGCCAGCCTTTCCGAGAGCAGTTGCTAGGGACTTTGCACCTACCACAAATCCATTTCTGAAAAGACACTTATTTACTTTAAGATCAGGAAAGTACAAACACACCCACAAAAGGCAGGCCAAACCCAGATCCAGCTTACCTAGTCAGGGCAAGCATTTTACATGCCGTGTGCTCACTACAGCATGAAGGTTGGGGAGGGGAATGAGACAAACCTTTCCTTTCCCCATCTACCTCTGGAGAAGCAGCTTGAAAAAGACCCAACGTGATTTGTAGACGGAAAGGAAGAAAGCTCAGGGTGAAGTTGATGCTTTCCAAACATCCCAAATTCTTCTGGCTCTACAGCCAAAAAGGGGCATATTTGAGCCTCAGATCCCATTATCTCTAAGGTGTCTTTCCAGCCCTAACATTGTGTGATTCTCTAAGCCAGGCCTGCACAACATAGGGCCCTAGGGATGTCAGCCTTGTTTGCCTTTTCATTGTTCTCCTAGTCTCTGCTTTCCAGGATAGCTACACCTTCAGGTTCTCTTCCCCTTCCCTGCCTTCCCCCTCCCCCCCCCCCTCCCGCTCAGAACTTCTTGTCTCTCTCTTTCAGCATTTAAATATATCATGCCTTTTATCTTTAGTTAGGAGGCACAGAAGATAGAACACTGGACCTGGAATCAGAAAGTTGTTGCTATCCAGTCATTTAAGTCATGTCTGATTCTTGTGACCCTATTTGGGATTTTCTTGGGAGAGATAATGGAGTGATTTGCTGTTTCCTTCTCCAGCTCATTTTACAGACAAGCAAACTAAGACGAACAGGGTTAAGTGACTTGCCCAGGGTCATACAACTAGCATCTGATGCCAGATTTAAATTGAGATCTTCCTTACTTCTGAGTGGAGCTCTATTCACTTAGCCACCTAAGTGGCTGCCCAGAATCAGAAAGACTTGGGTTCAAATGTAGCCTTAGATACTTACTAGCTTTGTGTCCCCAGACAGGTCATTAGATTTGCCTCTATTTCCTCATCTGTAAAAATGAGGATAAGGACAGGATCTACCTCATAATAGGGTTGTTGTGAGGATTAAATGAGACAATATTTGTAAAATGCTCTATAAACCTTAAAAAGATAAAAATACAGATTTCCCCATGTCTTATCAACCAGAATACTACAAAGTAAGTTTTGAAGGGCAGAGCAAATCCAATACATTTTTGTATCTCCTGACACCAGGGTCCGTAATAATTGTTTATTGACATAAACAAAAACTCTGTGGCTCACAGGTGGTCCTCAGATCACAAGGAGGCACTCATACCTTGAGGGAAGGCCCTATCTTTCTTCTTCCAGGATTTCACCGATTTTTTTTCTTGATCCCCCCAGACCATGTCCTTAGCACACATTTTCGTGGCCTTCCTCTTGCTCTTCAACAAGTCCTTAAAAGGAATCTTCAGTCTTTTGAAGGATTATAAGCTCCCTAATGCAGTGACTCTAAAGATGCTTCTTTGCATCATTCTCAGGGCCTCCATGGGGCTTTTAAGACAGTGCATAAGCAATATTTAAGCACCTACTATGTGTTAGGCACTGCACTAAATTCTGGGGGCACAAAGAAAGGTAAAAAAGAGACCCTGATCTCAAGAAGCTCACAGTCTAATGGGGAGACAACAGGCTAACAACTATGTACAAGTAAGATATATAGAGGACAAACCGGAGATAATTAACAGGAGAAGGCATTAGTATTCAAGGAGAGGGGCAAAGAACTTCCTGTAGAAGGTGAGACTTCAGCTGGGACTTGAAGGAAGTCAGAGGATCTTGGGGGTAAAGATGAGGAAAGAGAGAATTCTAGCCAGTGAAAATGCATGGAGTTGCAAGATGGATTGTCTTGTGTGAGGAACAGTCAGGAAGCAAAATCACTGAACGGGGGAAGGGAATGTAAGGTGTAAGGCAGCGGTTCTCAACTTGTGGGTCGCAACCCTTTGGGAGTCGAATGATCCTTTCACAGGGGTCACAGGGGTCACCTAAGACCATCAGAAAACACATATTTCCGATGGTGTTAGGAACCGACACACCACTCCTCTATCTGTCTGCAGGCGGGTCTGCCCACATGCAAAAAGGGTTGCAGCATTAGGAAGGTTGAGAGCCACTGGTATAAGGTATGAGAAGATTGAAATGGTTGAGGAGGGTGGGACCAGATTATGAAGGCCTTTGAACTCCAAATGAGATTTCATATTTGATACTAGAAGTAATTAGGGAGTCATTGGTATTTGCTGAATGGGGTGGGAGGGAATGTGTGACATGGGGCCATCTCCAGTCATCCTGATTTATATCTTGACACTGGATCCAGATGATTCTGGAGGAGAAAGTGAGGCTGGTGACTGCACAGCCCTGCCTCACTTAAATCTAATTCACTGGCAATTCATCGCATCATCTCCCGGGTGCCAAAGTCCTCACAGAGAATGAAAGACAAGCAACAACCACAATATTGTCAGATCTGCACTTCAGGATGATCACTGATAACTGAGTTGAAGAATGAATTGTAATGGGGATAGATCTGAGCCAGAGTGACCAGCAGACTACTGCAAGAGCCTGAGTTTTGGTGATAAAGCCATGTACACAAGGGAGGGGGCAGCATCAGAGCAGAGAAGAGGTATAGGAGAGATGTCATGAAAAGTATAAACTTGACAGTAACATTGGATATGGGAAGGAAGATAGAGACAGGAGTAGAGGCTGACCGCCTGGGTGACTGGGAAGATGATGGGTACCTGCCAATAGGAACAGGTAAATTCAGAGAGGTGGGGAGGGTTTGGGGTCAAAGATCGGTTCAATTTTAGTTTGGGATGTCTAGTGAAGACTTAGACTTTCAATAAATGCTTGAATTTTATTAAAATGTGTTCTTATCCCCTAAATTCAGGAAGGAGGAGTCTGGATTACAACTCACAGAACTATACCCTGTTGGGTCCAGAGGGGACCTGAGAAATTGTCACATTCAAACGCTTCACTTTACACACGAAGAGAAGAGACTTGCCCAAGGTCACAGCTCCTGGAAGGGTCCAGAACCAGAAGCTAAGGTCCTTGTAACTCACAATTCAACGCTCTTTCCACTCTATACCAGTCGTTAACAGGGAAAATTCAGGAAGAAACCTCCTGCCCTGAGGTCTTTTTAAACGGGTTGAAAGCACAGAACTGTGCCCCATAGCCGAAAGCCGAGCTCTTTTGATAGACAACAATAGTTCTGGCTTCCACTGATTGGGGGGGGTTAAATTAGAGCATCCAAGCTCCAATTCAGCAGTGACTCATAAACCAGCATTATCAAAAGCCTTGCTTTGAGGAGGCCTTCAGCACGACTGCAGCTTAGCTCGTAATGACGAGTATTCCTAGGCGGAGGAGGAGCTGGTATAGGAATGGAAGCAGGGTTGGAGGGGGAGAAAAAAACCTCTCAGCCGCAAACGCAGCAGGAGCCCTTTCTGCTGATTTTAATCGTCATAAATGCTGGGGCCAAGAGACTGTGTTAAGTGTTTCCTCCACGCTGAGCCCCGCACCCAGTCTTCTGCTCCCGAAGCCTCCTCCCGCCTCATTGTAGCTCCCTTTGCTTCTCATGCACACCTTGAAAATAGCACCATCGGCTCGATCCTCCTGCACTTTCAAGCGATATTTTTTCCGCTGTCTGCCGGCTCGGCTCTAATGAAAGCCTTGCCGGCCTCTGCACTAGATTGTTCTCGCGCGGTGCAGTCCCCCCTGCCGCAGCCTGCTCTCGTCTCGGGGAGCGGCCGGATTCAGAATGCCAGGCTCTGTCCCCAACTGCCAATTAGAGTGCCACCTTGGGTGCTAGATCCTGGTCAGATACTAATGGCCTCTGGTTGTGGCGGAGGGGGGATCCTGGGGCTCAGCCATTACCACTGATATGAAGGGAGATACGGAAAGGCTTTGAGCACAGGCCAGTGAATGCCGGTCATCCCACGACCCGCCGAGGCAGTTTGGAAAAGTTCCAAAGTAATTCATGAAAACCCCTTAGAAATGTAAGCTCTGTTCTCTCTACCAGCCCCTCCCTCTCTCCCTTTGAAGGTTGAGTTCCTCGAGGGCAGGAACTGTGCCTGATGGTAAATGCTTAGTAAATATTTCTTTTTTTTTCCTTCTGTTTTTAAAAATGTATGTATTTACTTTTAGTTTACAACATTCAGTTCCAGAATCTCTTGAGTTCCAAAATTCTTCCTCTTCCCTCTCCTTCCTCCCCCCCCCCCCCCACTCCCCATGGCGGCATACAATCAGATATAGGTGCTGCAAATTAGTGAATATTTCTAGAAATGAACTGAATTGGATGTTGTCAAGTAAAAAGGGATTGCAATCTGTATCAGTGAAGGGAGTACCCACATTCTTGACATCAAAGAACTTCAGTGGAAATCCAGTATGGACAGCGCTTAACTCAAACAGAACAAAATCGGGGCAGCCAATGTAAAACAATGAATGAGTTTTACACCAACCCCATTAATTGTCTATACAGAATCCTGTCTTGGAGACTAGTGTATGAATCCAGACAAGTTACTTAACCTTCCTCAGCCCCAGCAATATATGGGGCTTAAAAATTTGCAAAGCCCTTTACAATTGTTATCTCCTTGGATCTTCACAGAACGCTGGGAGGCAGGTGTTGCTGTGACCTCCCTTTTATAGACAAGGAAAACGAGACACATGGAGGATCAGTGAACTGTCTAGGATCATCCAGCTAGAAAGAGTCTAAGGTCAAATTTGAACTCAGGTCCTCATGGCTTCAGGTTCAGCACTGTGCCCTCTGTGGCACCAGCTGCCTCGATGAGGGATTTGATTTGATGACTTCTACAGCCCCTTGCATCTTTATACCTATGATCCTATAATCCTGTAGTCATTTCTCAGTCACCCATGCCCAGTTTGGGCAAATTCCAAGGCCCTCACGGGAACTCTGGGGATTGGACCAGGCTCTTCACTGGCAAAGAACAAATGCACCCTCCCTTTTTGGAGGGAGATCAAAAGAAATTAATATGTGTAGAGCACTTTGCTAACCATGCCAACTATCATTGTTGTAAATAATAATTATTTAGTGCCTAGTATAAGCCAGACCCTGGGCTAGATGCTAGGGCTATAAAAATGTGACAGACTGCCCTCCGGGAGCTTGCTTTGTGTCAGGGAAGACAATGCACACATATATAATCACATACAACATAGCTACAAAAAAAATACAAGGAAACAAATAGAAACTCAGTACTTAGAAGGATGCTTAGGAAGTGGCGCTTGAAATGAACTTTGAAAGAAAGTCCATGTGTACATATCTCCACTTAGAAGTGGTCAGCAGCTGGGTTGCCATACCAGATTACAGTTCAGGAGGGAAATTAAGGTTAGATACATAGGTTTGGGAGCTATTTTTTATAGAGATGATAATTGAGACACAGATGAGGTCACTAAGAGGTTATCAAGAGAATAAACAAATAAAGAATGAGTTAATGAAAAAGCATCTATTGAGTGCTTACTGTGTGCGGAACATTATGCTAAACTCTGGGGATTCTAATCCGAAAATGAAAGTCTGTGCCCTCCAAGAGATAATGGATGAGTGGAGTGTGGTCCAAGAAGGGACCTTTTCCTTTCAAAGGTTACAGAAATGGTGAGTGGAGCAATAGACTGACATCCTCTTTCTAGAAGTAATTTGATTGATTTTACTGTGGTTTCCAGAGCTGGAAAGTGTGTGGGTTGGTGGGTATGTGGGTATGGAGGGAGATGGTATACTGCAGGGCTGATGAGAACGTAGGCAGGGGTGGAAAGTGAAGCTTGGCTGTGGACAGCTCCTTACACTGGGCCAAGTGTTGCTGTTGAGTCAATTAATAGAATCCGACTCTTTGCATCCCCATTTGGGGTTTTCTTGGCAAAGGCACTGGAGTGGTTTGCCATTTGCTTCTCAAACTTATTTTTATGATAATGAAACTGAAGCCAACAGAGTTAAAATGATTTGCCCAGAGTCGCACAGCTAGTAAGTGTCTGGTTGAATTTGAATTCAGGTCTTCCTGATTCCAGGACTGGTGCTCTATCCCCTGTGCCACCCAGGTGCCCTCTGGAGAAAAATTAAAGAGATTCAAATAATTCCTCTCCACCCTTCAGGTTGTCAAGGGAAATGAAGCAAACATAAGACATCAGTGAAAGAAAAGGATCTGAAGCAAAGGAGGGGAGTACAGAGGAGAAGGGGACAGAAAAAGACAGCTGTACAATTAGAGATTTTTAAAAAACAGACTTTAGGCTCTTAAAGAGGAGAGAGCTGTATGCTCTAAAAAGAATTCTAATGCTGCAGGAACAATACAATAGATGTCAAGTGACAGATCATCAACTAAGGGGCTGAGGAAGAAGAGGAGCGATGTCAAGTGACAGATCATCAACTAAGGGGCTGAGGAAGAAGAGGAGCGTAGTAATAGTTGGTGATTCCCTACTGAGGTGTACTGAGGCAGCTTATCTGTCAGCCTAAGGACAACAGAGAGACCTGTTGTTGTCTTCCTAGGGCATGCATCCAATATGTAACCGAGAATCCCCCTAAACTTCTCAAAAAGGATGACAACTATCCATTGCTGATTCATATAGGCAAAAATGACCAGGTTCCAGGAGGAACCTAAAATGTATTGCTAATGATTGTGAAGTCTTAAGCAAGAAACTTGATACTAGATTAATGGCTAATTAGGACAGGTTGTGTTTTCCTCACTGTTTCCTAGTAAAGGCAAAGGATGTGGGGAGGTGGGGTAGGGGGAGGAAATCACTTGAGCAGCTAGATGTTGCAGTATATGGAACACTGGCCCTGGAATCTGGAGGACCTGAGTTCAGGTCTGACCAGAGATAATTAATTAGTTTTGTCACCCTGGGCAAGCCACTTAACCCTAATTGCCTCTAGAAAAAAATCGTTTGGTAAGTAAAGAGCTTGTTAGGAAAGTAGTGTCTGAAAATGGGATTTGAATGTTTAGATTATAGTTTATAATATAAGGTGTACAGATTCCTAATCAGACAGAGTACACTTAACAAAGATACACCTAACTGCCCTTGATGAATGCAAGTCACTTGGACTAGATGAACTCTACCTTTGGATCCTGAAAGAGCTAGTAGATGGGATCGCTGAGCCATGGTCAATGATATTTGAAAGATCATGTAAAACAGGAGAGGTTTCTATGAGATTGAAGAAGGGAAAGTGTCCTATTTTTTTTTTTTCTTAAAGGGAAAGGAAATAGAGTGCAAACTACAGGTCAATGAACTTGACTTTGATTCTGAGGGAAATTTCTTGAATGGATCATTAAAAAGTTGGTTGCTAAATACCTAGAAAGAGAGGTATTGATTAAAATGAACCAACATCGCTTCATCAAGAGTAGGTCATACCAGATCAACCTCATTTCCCTTTTTTGACAAGATCACTAAACTACTAGATGAGGGGAATGCTGTGGATATAATTTACCTAGATTGTTTCTTTTTTAATTAATTACTTTTTAAATGCATTTTTATTCCTTCTTCCTATTGCTCCCCCCAAACTGAAAAAAGTAAAAGAATATCCTTATAACAAATACTGATGAGCTGGAGAGAGTCCAGGGAAGCACAAATAGAATGATAGAGTCTTGAGTCCATGACATATGAGAGTGGGTCTGAGCAGAAAAGTAGACTCAGTGGTGACATGAGAGTCACCTTGAACATTGGTTCAAGTATTTGAGGGTAGAAGAGGTTTCATACTTGTTACGTCTGACCCCAAAGGGCTGCATCAGAGACAATGGATGGAAGTTACAAAGAGAACCATTAAAGCTTGATGTCAAGAGGAAAAAACAAAACTAAGAACCAAAAATTTATCTTAACCATTAGAGCTGTCCAAAAGTGAATGGACTGCCTTGAGAGGTGGTGGGTTTCTGTTCTTCAAGTAGAGACTGAACAACCATTTATTAGATATGCTCTACATAGGGAAATCATTTCATGTATTGGGCTATAGGGGCAGCTAGGCAGTGCCCCAGTGCAGGGAGTGCTGGGCATGGAGTCAGGAAGATTCATCTTCCTGAGTTCAAATCTGGCCTCAGACACTTACTAGCTGTGTGACCCTGGGCAAGTCACTTCACCCTGTTTGCTTCAATTTCCTCATCTGTAAAATGAGCTGGAGAAGGAAATGGCAAATCACTCTAGTATCTTTGCCAAGAAAATCCCAAATGTGGTGACACAGAGTTAGAAACAACTGAAATGACCCAACAACAACATTATGCTATCTTCCAGTTTTCCATTTCTCATTGGCAGTGTGACTTTTATTCATAATAGGCAATTTCTGAAAATTTTTGAGAAGAGGAATGACATAAATTTCTACTACATATAAGAAAGATTATTCTTTCTGGAATGAAAGGATGGATAGAAGGAGAGGGTGGAGTTTGGCTGGGGAGGACTTTTTCCCCAACCTAAAGGGGTGTCCCTGAATCTTCCAAACCTTGTCTGTCATCTCCACTCCCAGGGCTGGGATTTAGGGAGCTTTATTATCTCTGGTCACACCCTTATTCCTCCCTCCTTTTGCTGGAGGAGGGAATTGAGGGTTAAAGCAACCCAGCCTGCTGGAAATAAAGAGATTAACTCATGACTTTTTAGTCTAGGAGAACATTCCTCAGTTTCACATGGTCCTCCTTTCCCCCTGCTTTATGTTTTTGCTGTTGAGAACTTAATATTGCACATTAGTAAAATGATAAAAACTCAGGGCCCTCTGGTCATCAGGTTGAAAATGGGGATCCCCAACTCTTTAAATTCCATGTATTCAAATAGAAACTGCTAACCTCCAAATGCACTCTCTGAATTAAACCAGTAATGCAGCACACAATTTTTATCATTGAACATTGGCTTTATATAAAAAGAAAGCAAATCAGGACAAAGAAACAATTTAAGGAAATGGAAAGAAAAAATATTTTTGTAATGCCTATTAGTAGAAAAGACACAAAGAACGGGGAGTGGGGTGGGGAGGGGACCCAGACTTAAACCATTTACTGTTTTCTCACAGTTCTTTAAAGGATGGTCACTCTCTGGTGGCCTCCCTCAACTGTGCTAATCTCTCTGCCAAACTTCTGTTTTCCTCTCTGCTTTGATCATCCATTGTGATCACCATTTTGGTCTCTCTTCTCTCTCTCCCTCCCCCTTCTCTCTCCCTCCCTCCCTCCCATCCTTCCTCCCTCCCTCCCATTCTTCCTTCCTCCCTCCCTCCCTCCCATCCTTCCTCCCTCCCTTCCTCTCTCCCTTCTTTCCTCCCTCCCTCCCTTCTTTCTTTCCTTTTTTCCTT
>CM053591.1:58757630-58775310 GCA_028646515.1 Pseudochirops corinnae | reverse complement strand
TATATATATATATAAAATATATATATGTATATCTCTTTCTAGACCTGCTATTATGGATCAGAAATGGAACTTGAAGTCATATCCTTCTAGTTCTGAGGCCAGCTTACTCTCCTGTGAACCATCTTGCTTCTTTTCTTCTTATACATGTTCATTATTAGATAAATGCCTGCTGAATTGAAGTCAAGTGAATTGGTGCCTCTGAGTAACCAGCCCACATTGGATTCTTTTGACTCTTTGAACTCACCACCTTCCTGGCTCCTTCTTCATCAAGCAAAATTTTATTGATTTAGCATAAAAGACCATGTGCTAGACTCTGATCCAGATCTTTTCATGATATCTTTTGTTTTACCATGCCTTCATTTCCTCATCTATCCAGGGGCATGCTAGAGTCAACTCTCATAGGCAGCTGATTGTTAACTTTCCAGTGTGAACATTGACTTAAAAACTGGCAAACTCTACAAGTCAGGGCTTGATTTATTGATTTCTAGACTTCAGAAAGTGATGGAGAAGATTTTAATAATGTAAATCAAATTTTAAAATGTTGGGTATTCATTTGGGGAGGGACAACTACTTATTAAATATCTGCCAGCTCACCTCTGTATACATCCTGCCCCATTCCCTACCCAGAAAGGCTAACAACTCTGCACAGCTCTGTCCCACTCCTCCCCAGTTGATGTGCAAGTCAAGACATCATCTTCATGATGTCATTGGTGCTCTTCAAGAATGAAGGACAAACAACAAAAACTCAGGGAGGCATCTTCTATAGCAAAGAATAAGAAAAGAAGCAGTTGAACAGAATGAACCAATGTATCTACCAAGTTGGCCAGTATACACATGTTCTTTCATCTCTTCAGAGGAGTCTGGGAGGTAAATTTCCTCATCTTCTCCAAAGGACCAAGCTTGGTTATTATAATTATTCAGTCTTTGGTTTCTTTTGTACTTTCCATTTCCATTGTTGTTCTTACTGTGTATGTTCTGCTTGTTTAACTTTGCATTGGTTCCCATGTCTTTCCAAGCTTCACTGCGTTCTTCATATTCATCATTTCTTTTGGGACAGGAATATTCCATTACCTTCATGTGCCATCATTTACATAGCCATTCCCTAGGTGAGGGGTATCTACACTGATTCTAGTTCAAAAACAAAATAGTCTGGGCTCTCAAGGAGCTTATAAATTGTATTGGGGGAAGGGAGGCACAATATCTATAAGAGAAGTAAATACAGAGTAATTTGGGGAAGGAGAGAGCACTAATAACTATGGAAGATCAGTGGAGACTTCTGGGCACCTGAGACAGCCTTAAAAGAAGATAAGGGTTTTGAAGGCTGGCATCAGAAGGGAGTACATTCCAGGAACAGAGACTGGTGATGAAATGTCACGTCCAGAATATGGGAAGTAGCCCAGTTTGGTGGTAATATAGAGTATGTGAAGGGGACTAAATAAGACTGGAAAGGGAATCCAGTGCCATTTTGAAAGAAGAGAATGCTAATGTATGACAATTGGCTTCCTAATCATGGAAAGTAAGGACCTATTACAGGGTATTAAAACTAATTGTGAAAATAAGGCCATACCCAGCTCTCTCTTTAGGAAAGACAAACAAAAAACCTTGAGTGAGTTAGAAAAGGAGCAACGTAATTAGTCAAAGTGATTGGCCACACTCCCAGGTGACCCTTAAAAGACACTTGGAACAGTTAGTGGGTTGGCGTGGATCTCAGCAGGAGCCAGACTTGAGCTCATCTCTCAATGAGATTGGTAGAAGATATAACAGAGACGGAGAAGGGGATGCTACAAGAGGCCATGTGGGACTAGGAGAGTGGATGCAGCCATCAAGGAGAGTGGGGTCAGGCCAGCAGGAGTGAGACCATATGCAGCAGAATGTGAGTCAGTATACATTTTGTGTTTTTGGAACCCTTCTGGACTACAGAGCCCAAGGCAGTGAGTAATTCATCATTTCCTTTTCCTCCTTGGACTCCTTCATGGGAGCCTGATATCTTTTCTTTCTGAGCATGGGTAGAGTCTGTTTACCATTCTTTGTTTTAAATATTTACTTTGTCTTCATAAACAGTGTTAAACACAGCCATTTTCTAGTCTGGGTGTGCTTATTGGGAATACGATTGGGAGGAAGGGATTGAGGTGTAGGATCCTGGGAGAAGAGAGAGAACTAGATTTAGTGCTTGGGTGTTGTGCCAGAGCACTGTCTCTGCCTAGGGGCTTATAGCTAAAAATTAGAGAGAATTATAGATCCTTTTGTTAAAACTTCCCAGAGCAGAGAAAGAATGTTTATGCTGGGACACCCATCTAGGCAATCAGTCTGGAATAGGATGGAGGGATGAAAAAGAGAGGCTGAATAATCCATCCTGCTCCCCTATTCCCCAACATTGCTCCCTTAAGTTGAGGAATTTTTGTATCTTATCCTAGGCAACAGGGAGGCATGGAATATTTTGATAAAGCAGATGATAAAAGCAGACATAACTCAGGAAGATGATTTTGGCTATGTAAGAAGGATAGATTGGAGAGGAGAGGGACTGGAGGCAGGGAGAACAGTCAGAAGAAGGCCATTACAATAGTCCAAGGTTAAGGGAAAACCAGGTGGCACAGCGGATAGAGTGCTGGCCCTAGAATCAAGAAGACCTGTGTTCAAATCCAGCTTCAGATACTTACTAGCTGTGTGATCCTGGGCAAGTCACTTAACTCTACCTCAAACAAACAGAAAAAAGTCCAGGCTAGAGATGATGAGGACCTAAACTAGGATCCTCACTAGGTAATGTGAGGACAGAGAAGAGGAGAGAAGCAAGAGATGGTATGGAAATAGAACTGGCAGGATTTGACAACTGTTTGGATTTGGGGATTGAAGAAGAGGAAAAGAGTCAAGGATGTCTCTGAGCCTACAAAACTCAAGGATTAAGAGGACAATGGTAACAGAAATCAAGAAGTTTGGAGAAGGAGGTGAGGGAAAGAGAATGAAACCTGGAGAATTTGAGATGCCTATGGAATAGTCAACAGGTTGTCTAACAGGCAGTTGGTGATGGAGGACTGGAGTTTGGGAGGGAGATTAGAAATGGACATATAGAGTTGGGAGTCAACTGCATAAAGGTGGTGATTGAATCTGTGGAAATCAATGAAAGAGAAAAGAGATGGCCCAGAAAAGAACTTTACTTAAGGACACATCCATACTTAGGGAGCAGGAAAGAGATGAAGATATAGCAGAGGAGTCTAGTACCATGAAATATAAGGGAAGGGGATGAGTGGGATGATGACAGAATGACAAACAGGGCCAAAAACTGTATAGAGAAAATGTTTTCACTTGAAGAGGTGTGAATTCATCCCTTGAATGAACCATAAAGGAAGCATTTCCATAGTATAAAACATAAGCCATGACTCCAGGTGACTTTTAAAAACAGTGTAGTGACTATGATAGACTTAGAGGTCTTCTCAGCAATACTGTGATCTAAGACAACTCCAAAAGACTCATGATAGAAAAATCCTATACACATTCAAAGAAAGAACCATGGAGTCTGGATGCAGATTGAAGCATTTCATGTTTTTGTTTTTCTTTCTCTTGAATTTTTTCCCTTTTGTTCTGATTTTTCTTTCAAAACATTGAGTAATGTGGAAACAAGATTGATATGATTATATATGTATAACCTATATAAGATTGCTTGCTGTCTTGGGGAGGGAAGGGAGAAAAATTTGGAACTCAAAAGCTTATAAAAGTGGATGTTGAAAACTGTCTTTACATGTAATTGGAAAAAAATAAAACACTCCTGGGGGGGAGTATAGCAGCAAGCACCTACCACACCCGGGTGGCTGCTAGCACAGTTTCTTTGATCTGCTTTTCTAAAGGAAAGCAACTTGAAAAGGGTTAACAATTTTACTTTAATCAATCAAACATATATCATTTACCTAGCTCAGGGAGGAAAGTCAGCACCCTGAACTTCAGAGAATACAAACAGAAGTCACAAGCAGTCAAAAATACAAACAGAGGGTGAATAGAGCACCAGCCTTGGAGTCAAAGGGTCCTGAGTTCAAATCTGGCCTCAGACACTTAATACTAGTAGTGTGACCTTGGGCAACTCACTTAACCCCAACTGCCCTGCCCTCCCCCCTCCAAAAAGCAAAAAAACATGGACAGAGAAAAAAACATAATTCAGCAGACCAACAGACAAGGTTTCTAGCTGTCTGACCATCACATATATACAGTTAGTCACCAGAGAGAGAAACACCAACATCTGGGTTTTCAAAGCCAGGGGGCTCAATGGCTACCCAGAGGCTCATCAATCACACAACTCTTCCCATAAGTGAGCCCCAAAGCAAAACCTTGCCTCAGAGGTATATATAGCCTTCTCCAGGGTCAGAGAATATCACAACCTTTGTGACCCACTTGACTACAAAGTAACAAAAGTTGTGACTTCCTGAAAAACAAGCCTCCCACTATAGGCTCCAGGTGACTATATTCAGCCTATTAGGGGGTAGAGTTTATTTTCAAATCACGAAAGGTGCTCAAATTCACCTAAGCCTATTAAGGAGCAGGGAAGATCTTCAAATTCCTATTACCATTACATTCAGCTCCAAGTTCTTTCATGCCCATTACACAGGCAATTTATATCTGAATTAGTATTAACAACCCTTAAGTACAACATAATCCCCATAAAATAAAGATATCACATTTACAAGATATATAACAACTCATTACCAGAGTGCCCATAGGGTCTTAAACACAAAGGGTAAAGCATTATAATCCCCTCAATCCAAAACAAAAACATCCAAATAAAGTTCTCTTCGGGGGGAGATGTCCTTCCCCCAACACTGCCCTAGCAGGCTTCATCCTGGCACTCTCAGGTGCAGGCTCTAATGAGCTAAGTCCCAGTCTTAACACTGCTCCTGCCCCTTTAGTGAGTCCAGGAGAGAGACTGGAAGAGAGATCCAGCTTGTAGTGAGCTGTGCAGAACATAAATGGAGCAGAAGAAAGGAAAGCCATGTGAAACTGGGAGAATATAAGTGTGGATAAATACAGCCATCACAGAGATTTAGTCAATGAGCATTAATTAAGTGCCTACTATGTGCCAGGCATTAGGACAGCTAGGTGGTGCAGTGGATAGAGAGCCCAGTCTGGAGTCAGGAAGACTCTCCTTCCTGAGTTCAAATCTGACTTCAGATACTTCCTAGCTGCGTAACCCTGGGCAAATTACTTCAACCAGTTGGCCTCAGTTTCCTCATCTATAAAATGAGCTGGAGAAGGAAATGTCAAACCACTCCAGTTTTTTTGCCAAGAAAACCCCAAAATGGGATCACAAAGAGTTGGACACAACTGAACAACAACAATGTGCCAGGCATGGCGCTAAGTGCTAGAGATACAAAGAAAGGTAAAAGACAGTCCCTGCTCTTAAGGAGTGCACATTCTTTTTGTTTAAATCTTTAAAAAAATTTATTGATAGTTTTTGTTATTACATCACCCAAGTTTCTCCAAATCTTTCCCCCTAGCATCTCCCAGTCATCCCATATAACATTTAAAAAAAAGAAAAAGAAAAGAGAAAAATCAGCAAAACCAATCAATCCTAAAGAATCTGACAATCTATGCAATGTTCCACCTTTGTGGATTCCCTTCTGCAAAGGAATTAAATAGTCTTAACATCTAGTACCCTCTTATATCCTCCCCTGCCTAGAGACTTATCTGCTTAATGAAAATGGCTTACCCTCCAACTTCACTAAGAATGAGACCATCTGACATGGATTCCTGTAACTGTCTTCCTCTATACTTCTCAGTGTCCCTCCCCCATTGTCTCCTTCCTTCAAGTCTCAAAGGAAGGGCCCTTCCCCTAAATCTAATACTCCTACAGGTACATTCATTCATTTGCATCTTGCATTCTATATCTGTAATGACTTTTCCCATAAAGCCCTGCTTTGTTCCACACTGACTTCTCTTCAGACATGCTCACATCTCTTCATTGAAAATCAAAGCAAGAGGGAGGCTAGGTGGTGCAGCAAATAGAGCACCAGCCCTGGAGTCAGGAGGACCTGAGTTCAAATCTGGCCTCAGACACCTGACACACTTTACTAGCCGTGTGACTTTGGCCACATCACTTAAACACAATTGCCCTCCAAAAAGCCAAAAAAGAAAGAAAGAAAGAAAGAAAGAAAGAAAGAAAGAAAGAAAGAGAGAAAATCAAAACAAAACAAACTTCTCTTGATCATGAACCACCACACCATAGCTATAGTTTCATCTTCATCTATTTCTTCCTCTTCATAGTCCAAGCTCTAGAAAACAATAGGGAATATTCACTGCCTTGGTATTCTTTACCCACAAAGTCGTTAACCATTGCCATATAGCTTCAGTTTCCACCATTCTACTGAAATAACTCTCTTCATGGCCCCTAGTGGCCACCTTACAAGTATAATGCCTTGTTTTTTTTTCTGTCCTCATCCTCTCCCACTTAAAAAAATTTTTTTAATCTTCATTTATTTTAAACATCCTTTTCTTTTTAAATATTGAGTTTCAAATTCTCCCCTCCCTCCTCACCCACTAAGAAGGCAAGCAAAATTATACATGTGGAATCATGCAAAACATATTTCCATATTATCTTGCCATGTTTTTTCTGAAACTATACCCCTCATAATTTCCCATAGCACAATAGTACTCCATCACAACCATATGCCACAACTTGTGCAGCCATTCCTCAACTGATAAGCATCCCCTTAATTTCCAATTTTTTGCCACCACAAAAAAAACTGTCACAAATATTTTTGTGCATATAGGTCCTTTTTCTTTTTCTTTGATATCTTTGGGTTACAGAATGTGTAGGGGTGTTGCTGGATCAAAGAATATGCACAGCTTTATAGTCCTTTGGACCAAATTATTCTCCATAATGGCTGGACCAGTTCACAACTCCACTAATTATTTATTAGTGTACCTATTTTCCCTCATCCCTTCTAGTACTTTTTATTTCTGGCATGTGAGGTAGTACTTTAGAGTTGTTTTAATTTGAATTTTTCTCTAACTAATAGTGATGTAGAGCATTTTTCCATATGACTATAGATAGCTTTAAGTTCTTCTGAAAACATATTTTTGGACCACTTATTAATTGGGGAATGGCTCTTATTTTTCTAAATTTGACTCAGTTCTCTATATATTTGAGAAATGAGGCCTTTATCAGAGAAATTTACAGCAGCATTTTAAAATATTACTTCATTGTCTATAGTACCTTCTAGCAAAATGCAATTTCCCTAATAATCTCTTTTAATTAGGTCTATTTTTGCTTTTGCTTTGTTTGAGATAATGATTGCTAATTCTGCCTTTTCTTTTTTTTTTTTTTTACTTCAGTTGAAGTGTTATAGATTCTGCTCCAGTCCTTAATTTTAACTCTGTGTGTCTTTATATTCCAAATGTGTCTCTTGTAAACAACAAATTGTTGAATTCTGCCTTCTAATCCATTCTGCTACCTGCTTTTATAGGTGAGTTCATCCCATTGATATTCACAGTTATGATTACTAACTGTGTACTTCTCTCCATTCTATTTTCTTTTGTTTATCCTTTTCTCTCTCTTTTTTATCTTGCCCCTCTTTCAAAGCTTCTTTTGCTTCTGTTCTTTACCTGTCCTCCCTTTTATCATCCCCCTCCTCCTCCCTCTTATCCTCTTCCCCTCCTATTTCCTTATTGGGTAAGATAGATTTCTGTACCTACCTGAGTGTGTGTATATATGTGTATACATATATCTTTCTCTTTCTGAACTAATTTTGATGAAAATGAGGTTCAAGCATTGTGTCATCCCCTCCCACTTTTTGCTCTGGTATGAAAGTTCTTCCTTGCATGCCTCTTTTATGTAAGGAAAATCCCTCCCCCACCACCATTCTACCTCTCCCTTCCCCCTTCTTCCAGTTCATTCTTCTTTCTCACCTCTTCATTTTTCTTGGACATCATCCCAACACAATCAACTCACACTGAAGATCTCAGTCTATGTAGATTCCTTCTAACTGCCCTAATAATGATAAAGTTCTTAGGAGTTAAATGTATAATTTTCCCATATAAGAATGAAAACAATTTAACTTTTCTGAGTCTCTTATGATTTACTCTCTCACGTATACTTTCTTTGCTTGAATCTTGTGTTTGAATGTCAGATTTTCTAGTCAGTTCTGGTCTTTTTTTCAGGAGTGTTTGAAAGTCCTCTGTTTAAATAAATATCCTTTTTTTTTTCACCTGAAAGACTATACTCAATTTTTCTGAGTAGGTTATTCTTGGTTATAATCCTCACTCCTTTGCCTTCTGTAAAATTATATTTCAAGCCCTGTATTCCTTCAGTGTAGACACTGCTAAATCTTGTGTGATCCTGATTGTGGCTCCTTGACCTCAAAGCTCTGGAATTTGGCTATAATATTCCTGGGAGCTCTCATTATGGGATCTTTTTCAGGAGGTGATCAATGGATTCTTTCAATTTCTATTTGATCCTCTGGATATAAGATATTGGAGCAATTTTTATTGATAATTTCTTGAAATATGACGTCTCCACTTTTAAAAAAATCATGGCTTTATTCATCATTTTGATTATGGCTTAAATTATGCTTCCTCAATCTATCCTTCAGGTCACTGGTTTTTCTGATAGTTCACATTTTTTTCATTCTTTTCATTTTGTTTTATTGTTTCTTGATGTCTCATGGAGTCATTAGCTTCCAGTTGGCCCAATTCCAATTTTTAACAAATTATTTTCTTCAGTGAGCTTTTGTACCTCTTTTTTCATTTGGCTAATTCTGTTTTTTAAGGTGTTATTTTCTTGAGCATTTTTATTGTGTTCCTTTTACCAAGTTGTTAATTCTCTTTTTATAATTTTCTTGCATCACTTTCATTTCTTTTCCCAATTTTTCTTCTACTGATCTTACCTCTTTATTTAAATCTTCCAGAAATTCTTGTTGAGCTTGTGTACAATTAGCATTTTTCTTTGAGGCTTTGATTATAGCTGTTTTTTACATTGCTATCTTCTGAGTTTTGGTCTTGGTCTTTCCTATCACCCTTGTAGCTTTTCATAATAAAGTTCTTTTGTTGTTATTATTTGCTTAATTTCCCAGTCTTTTTTTTTTTTACTTTGAACTTTATGTTAAAGTTGAGTTCTGCTTACATGGGGGTAAGGAGGCACTATCTTAAGTGTCAGATGTGTGCATGTCTGTGTGTGTGTGTGTGTGTGTGTGTGTGTGTGTTAATATTTTCTGAGCTAGTTCTGGGAGTCTGCAAGTTTTCAGTGCTTCTAAGGTAGTGTGATCTGGGAAAAGGTGTGGTCACTACTGTCCTGGTTTACATTCTGATCTTCACCCAGGAATGGCCCCTGTTCCCCTGCAGTCATAAGCCCTAACATTCCTCTCTACCTTGGAACTGCAACTAGAGCTCTTGCTGTCTTATGACCTATCATAAACATGCCTTTCTTTCCTAGAACTCTGTCCCAGAACTACTATGAGCAATAGAGTTGTCAATCAGGGCCAGCTGCACCCAGTGTTGACAAAGGCTACCATGAAATCTCTTTTTGACTAGTTACCTGATCCCCTTACTGTCTTTGGACTGAGAGCTCCCAAAACAGTTCCCGTTGCTGCTGACACTCTTGTGGCCTCCTCCAATGCCCACCACTGCTGCTCCTGTTGCTGCTATACTCTTAATGAACCCCCAGTGTCACAGACCTCTCCTGCTAACTTCCTAAGTTGTCTTAGGCTGGAAAAATATCTCATTCTGACCTTTTATTGGCTCTGCCACTTCAAAATGTGATTTGATAAATTATTTTAAAATTGTTTAGAGGGGAATGTTGGGAGAGTTCATCCAAGTTGCTGCCTGTATTCCCTGAGGAGCTCACATTCTGATGGGAGAGATAACATGCAAATACTTGTATGCAAACAACACACAGGATAAAGACAGTGAAAATACATGGAGTTGGGACATCAAAAGTCTTGTTTGAGTACCAGTGAAGAGGGCTGTGTCACTGGATCACAGAGTGCATTGGGGAGGTATAAAGTATAAGAAGACTGGAAAGGTAGATGAGACCAGGTCAGAAAAGGCTTTGAATGTCAAACATAACATTTTATATTTGGTCTTAGAGATGATAAGGAGCTACTGGAGTTTATTGAGTAGGAAGGTGACATGCTCAAACCCATGCTTCAGGATAGCTGAGTGGAGAATGGACTGGAGTATGGAAGATTTGTTCCAGGCAAACCAACCAGAAGTTACTATAGTAGTCCAGGTATGAGATAAGGAGAGTCTATGCCAGGATGGAGCCAGTTTCAGAGGAGAGAAGGGGCGTACTTGAAAGATGTCATGAAGGTAAGACAGAGTAAGACAGAGAGAAATCCTGTATGACCACTAGGTTGTGAGCTTGGTGGCTGGGCATATGGCAGCGCTATCCATAGTAATAGGGAAATTCAGAAGAGGAGAGAGTTTAAGGGAAACAAAATGAATTTAGTCTTGGGCATGTTGAGTTTCAGATGTTTGCAGGACATCCTTTTCAAAATGACCAGTAGTCAGACTAAAGGCCAGTAGAAAGATTAGGGCTAGATAGCTAAATTTGGGAATCATTTAGTAGAGATGATCATTGAATCCATGAGAATTGATGCCATTACCAAGTGCAAATGTATAAAGGGTAAAGAGAAGAGGACCCAGGACTGAGCCCTTTGGGATACTTGAAGTTTATCAGGCATCACCTGGATAAAGATTCAGTCAAGGAGACTGAGAATGGATAGATACAAGGAGAACTAGAAAAGTAAGTGTCATGAAATCCCAGAGGGAGGAGAATTATCAAGGAGGAGAGTGTGATTGACAGTGTCAAAGGCTGTGGTGAGGTCATTAAGATTGAGGCCCAAGAAAAGTCCAATTAAGAGATCACTAGTAACTTTGGAGAGAGCCGATTTGGTTGAAGCCAGATTATAGAGAGTTCAAAAGAGAATGAAAGGAAAAGAGTGGGGCCAGGATGCCAGCAGCAAGATTTCATGGGCTGATAAGGTTCAAGGAGTGTTAGGACAGATGTTGTGTTGACAAACTCCTTTTAAGATTCTAGACAGACACCAAGCTATAATACTGTATTTATTTCTTCTCTGTGATTCCCTGTGGAAACCTGAACCTTTCCTTCTGGGTATAGGAAAGCCCATTTACTTTTTTTATTGTTTTAAAATGTCTACTTTCTCTTTATAGTGTTGGCCACACGCTTTTGACAGGATGAGTGTACATATTAGAAATAGAAGGCAATTAAGAAGGAGCATCCCCAGGAAAGAGGCAGAGGTAGATGTACCTCAGGTGTTTTGCCAGTTACCATCTCTGACTGGGGTCTCAGAGCTAAAAAGCTATACCAAGAATTAGAGATACAATTTGATACAATTTTTCAGAGTAGAGGAATGTTTATACAAACAAATACACCTAGGCATTGAGTCAATAGTAGGGTGAAGAAGGTAAACAGGAGTGGTTGAAAGACCCTGTCCACTGCTACATATGCATGTGAAAGATTATTTCAGCAGCTGTGTAGATAATGGTTTGGAGAAGTCAGAGAATGGAGGCAGGAGAAAGTTAGGAAGTTATTGCAGTATTTTTGGCAAGAAGAGAAGAGGATCTTAACTAGGCAGAATAGAAAGAAAGGAATAAAAGGAACAAAATATTTTAGAGGCAAAATTTTAAAAAAAGAGATTTGGCAATGTATTGGATGGGGGGAAGGGGCACTGAGGGAAAGGAAGGGGTCAAAGACAACTTAGATTTGAGCCTCTGTACCTGCAATGCTGATTCATCAATAGAAGTATGGAGGTTTGAAGGAAGAGCAGCTTTGGGGGAAAGATGACTAATTCCTTTCCAAATATTCTTAGTTTGATGTGCCATATAATCAAAATGGGAGGAGATCAAGATAGAGATATCTGTCCAGCAGGCTGTTAGAAATTTGAATCTGAAGTTCAAAGAAAAGACTAGAAGTAGATCTAGAAGTAGTAGGTCCTTAGATATTTCCACATTCCAACTCCCTCTTCCACTTGAATGAGGGGGAAGAATAATTAGTATGCATTTGAAGTCATGCAAAGTTGAAGCTGGTTAACTGTTAGAGACTGGGAGAAATAATAGATCTAGAGAGAAAGGAGTGATGGTGATGTAAAGAAAGGAAGAATGGTTACTATTATTTTATCAGAGGAGATAATATCCAAAGACTGAAGGGCTCTAGAGTTGCACTGAGGAACTGGTGGACAGGTAGCCATGCTACAGTACTAGGGAAGTATGAAGAGAAACACCAAGACGTTAGGGAGAGAGTAAAAAGACAATATCACCATCTTTCAACCAGCAAAGATTAATGAGTTAAGAAAGGGCTTGCGAGGTACACCTACCAAAGGACATTCCTTTATTTGAGATTCTAAATGACTCCAGGAGCAGTGGTTGCTCATTGAGGGTGTCTGTTTTGTTTTCTCTCTTTTAAGAAAAATTTCATGTATTACATTGTTAAATGCTTTGCAAACAAGGAATCAGTCTCCGTATATTAGGAGTACTCCAAGGAACAGGGGAGAAGCACAAAGGGAAAATGAAATCACCTTCTTGGATTGATGCCTGACAAGTTCAGAAGCCAGGATCTTCTGGTTTCTAATTTGTTGGTTTCATAATGTAGCTCGACTCCCAACTCCATACTACTCCACCTGCCCTCCATCAAAAATGTTGCCTACTCTTTTCCCTTTCCTTTGGAGTAGGAAGGGCTGAGCTTTCAGTTAGCTTCACTGTTCTCCAAAGGCTTAAGGAGATAAGGATTAGTGATACACACACTCCCCACCCCCCCGTATATTTTCTGAGGCTTCTTCTGTGTGGAAATAAGAAGCAGCACCTTTTTTTTCTGCAAAAAGAGTTTTGAATGATATATTCAATATATAGTGATATGATTAGACCTGGGTTTTAGGAAAATAACTTTGGTGGCTGAATGGAGGATAACATTTCATGAAATCTGCTGTGAAACCAGCAGAAGCTCAAAAAGGACAGAAGTTCAGGCCAGACATCCCCAGATCAGAGCTAACTCCACCATGCAGTCCAAAATCAAGAAATAAACCCCAAAAATGAGCAAATAAAAAAAACTTAAGTATACTTGAGTGTAAAAATCTACTATAGTGATAGGGAAGCTTAAGACACAAACTCAGAAGAAGATAATGACTTGAAGTCATCAACAATCATAGCCTCAAAAAAAAAAATATAGATTGGACACAAGCTCAATGAGAATTTCTAGAAGAGTGAAAGGAAGATTTCTTAAGGGCAATTTTTTAAAAAATCAAATAAGAATGGCAGAGGGAAAACTGGAAAAAGAAATTAGAGCAATGCAAGAAAATTATGAAAAAGAATAACAGCTTAGTATGAGAAGCACAAAAAATAGTGCAGAAAATAATTCTTTAAAAGTCCAGATAGTAAGAAAGGTACACAATTTCACCAAAGAAAATAACTCCTTAAAAATTAGAATTGCTGAAGTGGAATCCAATTACACCATAAGACATCAAGAAACAAAGAAACAAATAAAACAAAGTCAAAAGACTAGGAAAAAAATAGAAGAAAATGTGAAATATTTCAGGGGAAAAACATATGACCCAGCAAATAAATTGAGGAGAGATAATTTAAGAATCATTGGAATGGCTGAAAGCTATGATAAAAAAAAAAGCCTCAACATCATATTTCAAGGAATTAATTATAAAAGGAAACTGCCTAGATATCTTAGAACCAAAAAGGCAAAGAATTCGTTGATTACTTCCTGGGGAAAAAAACCTGATAATTAAAACTCCCAGGAATATTGTAAGCAAATTACAAAGCTCCTAGATGAAGGAGAAAATACTAAAAGCAGCCAGAAAAAGCCATTTAAATACCTTAGAGTCATAGTCAGTATCACACAAGATTTAGCAGCCACAACTATAAAGAAAGAGAAAGCTTGGAATATGACATTCTGGAAGACAAAGAAGCTAGCATTATAAGCAATAATTACACAACAAATCTGAGTATAATGGGGAGGGAAATGGATATTCAATGAAATAGGGGGCTTTTAAGCATTGTTGATGAAAAGAACAGAGCAGAATAGAAAAGTTGACATTTAACTATAAGACTTAAGAGCAGCATAAAAAGATAAGCAAGAATGAGAAATCACAAGGGACTTAATAAGGTTAAATTATTTACATTCCTATATGGAAAGATAATGCACATAGGCCCTAAGAACTTTATCATCATTATGGAATTTAGAAAGAGTCTACTTAGACATCATGAGTATGAGTCTATTATGTTAGGATGATCTCAAAAGAAGAATGGAAGAGTGAGATAGAGGGATACACTGGGAGAAGGGAGAAAGGGGGAGAAGAATGGGGCGAAATAATCTTATACAAAAGAGGTGCACAAAGAAGAGGTTTTTTTGTTTTTTGTTTTTTATTTTTTACAATGGAAGGGAAAATAGCAGAGAAGAATAGGAAATACTTGAACCTTACTCTCATCTGATCTGGTTCAAAGAGGGAAGAATATATATACACACATAGTTGGTATGGAAATTCGTTTTACCCAACAGGTAAATATCCAACAGGAGGTCAAGGGGCTTAGAGAAATGGGGGTGGGGTGGGATGGATAACGGGGACAGTAGATTAAGTGAGGCAGTGGTTAGAAACAAAACAGACTTTTGACGAGGGAACAGGGCAAAAAAAAGAGGATAAATAGAAGAGAAGAGAATGGAGGGAGATACACAGTAATCATAACTGTGAATGTAAATTGGGTGAATATACTCATAAAATGAAAAAAGATAGCAGACAGGGTTAGAAACCAGAATCCAAGAATATGTTCTTTACGAGAGATACACTTGAAACAGAAAACATACCCAGCATTAAAAGACTGGAATAGAATTTATTATGCTTCAACTGAAGCAAAAAAACAAAAACAAAAACAGAGTAGCAATCACAATCTCAGACAAAGCAAATGTAAATATAGATCTAATTAAAAGAGTTAATGAGGAAAACTATATTTTGCTAAAAAAGTACCATAGACAATGAATTAATACTGAACATATATGTACCAAATGGCATAGCATCCATGTTCTTGAAGGAAGAGTTAAATGAATTACAGAGGAAATAGAGAATAAAACTATCTTAATGGGGAGACCTCAATTTATCTCTCTCATTCCTGGATAAATCTTACCCTAAAACAAACAAGAAAGAAGTTAAAGAGATGAATAGGATTTTAGAAAATTTAGATATGTCAAACCTCTGGAGAATATTGGTAAATAGAAAGCATACTCTTTTCTCAGCTATACATGGAACCTTTACAGAATTGACCTTGTAGTAGGGCACAAAAACCTCACATACAAATGCAGAAAAGCAGAAATATTAAATGTATTCTTTTTGAACCATAATACAATAAAAATTGCATTCAGTAAAGGATCTTTGAAGCATAGATTAAAAATTACTTGGAAAGTAAATAATCCAAAAGAACGACTGCGGCAAAGAACAAACCATAGAAACAATCGAAAGTTTTGTTAAAGATAATGACAACAATGAGACAATATGCCAACATTTTCAGGATACTGCCAAAGCAGTACTTGGGGAAAAATTTATATCGCTAAACATTTGCATCAATAAAAGAGAAAACAGCATGTCAGTGAATTGTGTGTGTAAACAAAAAGCCTGCAAAAAGAATAAAATTTTAAATCCCCATCAAAATAGAAATCCTAAAAGTCAAAGGAGAGATTAATAAAATTGGAAGCAAAAAACCCATCTCATTTAACTTTATTCATTAACAAATAAATAAAAAACAATCACATAAATAAACTTCATAAATAAATAAAACCAGGAGCTGATTTTGTTTTTTTTTTAAAGCAATGAAAAGATCAGTCACCGGCTGTTCAGTTGCTCTGTTGTTTTTCAGTCACGTTCAGCTCTTGGTGACCCTATTTGGGGTTTTCTTGTCAAAGATCATAAAGGAGTTTGCCATTTCTTCTCCAGCTCATTTTACAGACGAAGAAATGGAGGCAAACAAGGTTAAGTGACCTGCCCAGGGTCACATAGCTAACTAGTGAATATTTGAGACCAGATTTGAACACAGGAAGATGTCTTCCTGACTCCAGTCCTGGTACTCTATCCACTGTGTAGCCTAGCTGCCCAAATCATTGGCTCATTTGATTTTAGAAAAAGAAAGAGAAAACCAAATTACTGGTATAAAAAATGAAAAGGGCCAATGTGCAACACAAAATTAAAGCAATCATTATGAGCAATTTTGCCAAACTCTATACCAATAAAATGGATATTGTAGTAAGTGCTTCACAATTATTGCTGCATTTGATCCTCACAATAACCCTAATTATGATCCCCATTTTACAGATGTGGAAACTGAGACAAAAAGAGGTCAAGTTACTTGTCCAGGTTTATAAAGCCAGTAAACAACTGTGGCAGGATTTGAGCTCAGGTCGTACCGATTCCGCGTCCAGTGCTCTATCCACTGCATCACTTAGCTATTTATACTTATTTATTATCATTCATTTTATTTTTATTTGCTTGAGGGTGAGAGACTTATGGGTCCCAGTAGGGCATAGTAATGATGTTTAAAAAAAAAAAAGAAAAAACAAGTGGTAAGGAAATTTTTACAAAATACACAGAAGAGAGCAGAAAATATTTCAGAAAGAGACACAAACAAGACAGTATTGGAAATACTATGGTAAACTGATTATATATATTTTTAAAAACCCAACTTGTACCCTCATTGAAATTCAGTTTCGGGGCAGAGCCAAGATGGCAGCGTAGGAGCAGCAAGAAATCGCAGCTCCGACACAGCCACATCAAATACCCCAAAAATAAGACTCTAAACAAATTCTAGGGCTCTAAAATGTACACAGATATATTTCCTGCTGAAGGCAGCTCAGCTCAAAGCAACCATTTCAACTCTGAGAGCAGAAACCAGCCCAGCCTGAAACTGCGGTTTTGCCCCAGGGGTGGCTGGACGAGCTGAGCCCCACCGCGGCTGGAGCTTCAGGAGAGCGGATCTGCAACAGCTGTGGCAGAATCCAGAATTATCAAGCCATAAGATAAAATGACTCAGGTTAGTGGAACTTGGCGAAAAACCGGAAAAGAAAAGCGGGTCAGGCCAAGCCGCCTCCAGGGCGAAGAAGTGGAAAGTGGAGGTTCTACACCCACCTCCACATTGCCGCTTCAGAGCTCCCGGCCTGCAGGCAGCAGGGGATCCAAGTGATCATTCAGAGGCCAAGTGCTTTCCTGTTGAGCGGCCTGTATCTGAACTGTGGTCTTGGGTGGTGGTCCTGAGGTTTTTTTTTCAGTGAGTCGGAACTGGGGAGGGACCCAGCAGTCTCCTAAAAGCCCCGGAAGCTGGGAAAATCCCAGCAATTTGGGACAGAACTGTTCGCTCTGGAAGCAGAGTTCCACAGAACTAAAAAAAAAAAAACCATTGAATGGTGACCATGAATAAGCATAGGAAGCAAAGTAAGAACAGCAATGAAACCCTAGATTCCTTCTTCGGGGAAAAGAAGGAACAAAGCAGGGAAAGGGAGGAAGACAACGCAGTCAGAACTCCCACCCCAAAAGCTTCCAAGAAACATGAAGATTGCCAAAAAGCCAGATATCAACTGAAGAAAGATTTTGAAAACCAAATGAGAGAAGTGGAAGAAAAATTGGGAGGAGAAATAAGAACGATGCAAGAAAATCATGAAAAGAGAGTCAACAACCTGAACGAAGAAATTAACACCTTAAAAAAT
>CM053591.1:58733196-58757130 GCA_028646515.1 Pseudochirops corinnae | reverse complement strand
CACTTTGCTTGCTACAGCCCAGCCAGGTTAGAAGTCAGTGGGATCTGGGACTCATTGCAAGTCCCCCTCCTTCTTTGACCAAACCTGAGAAAAGCATCTGTTGAACATGGTTTTTGTGCTTATATTTGTCTTGTTTCATTCTCTACTCACATTTGCTTATTTCCATGCTAGCACCTGAGTCCTGGGTTGAAAGGCACCTAAGGAATGAACAGATGGGAAAGTGAGGGAAGTCTTGTGCTAAGCTTCAATATAGGAAGTGTTGACAATGTGCTCTGCATGGAATATTTAAAACTGGATCTGTCACGTGTCTCTATTGACAGCTCAGGATGATCGTTCGTGTGTTTTTTCTATCTTGCTTTGAACATAACAGGTGACTTTTTTTTTGTAATGCCAACTTTAACAATTCTGTAAAGCAAAAATAAGGGTTGGAATTTCAAAGTCAAACCCCTCCTTGATCCCAGGGATTTCATCCCTACTGTGACATGAAATGGAAAATTCTTATGTGCTATGTTTGCTATGGTAAATCTGGACAGTGTGCTAAAAAGCAGAGACATCACCTTGCTGACAAAGGTCCGGATAGTCAAAGGTATTGTTTTTCCAGTAGCAATACATGGCTGTGAGAGTTGGACTACGAGGAAAGCTGAGGCCTGCAAAATCAGTGCTTTTAGATTGTGGTGCTGGAGAAGACTTTTAAGAATCCCTTGGACAGAAAGGAGATCAAATCAGTCAATACTTTAAAGAAATTAATTCAGGCTATTCACTAGAAGGTCAAATATTGAAGGTGAAGCTTAACTACTTTGGTCACATAATGAGAAGATGGGACTTGTAGGAAAAGATCCTGATGTTGGGAAAGACTGAAGGCAAGAGGACAAGGGTATGGCAGAGGATGAGATGGATAGATAGTGTCATGGAAACAATGAAAATCAAGTTGGACAGACTGAGAGATAGTGGAGGTTAGAAGTCATGAAGTCGTGACTTGGAGTCATGAAGGATCTGATGTGACTGAATGACATAAACATGTTTGGGGGTCAGGAACTACCTCTGATACTTTCTTGGGGTCCCCTCCATGTTGACTGATAGCATCACCCCTCCAAGAAACTGAAGGACCTTTTACTCGGGTAAAAGAGGAATTTTTTCAAAGGGCATATTGAACTTTCACCGTGAGGATCCTCTTCTGCCACTGGCTTACTCTTGGTGCAGGGCTCTTGTCCCCTGGGTTCATATCAATAGTTTGCCCACATCCCAGGTCTTGCATCTCAATTGAGCCTCCTATAATACAGACTCCATGACAGAAAGTCATACCCTGTGTCAGCTCTGGATCTCTCCCACTGTTTACTACCAACCCTCACTAAGCTACCCAATTCTTTGACTTCCTAATTTTTGATGCTTGGCTTCTTGTTCCATTCACTGGTAACTGAGGTTCAACTGACCCTGACCCTGACCCAGATCTCAGATGTCCTAGCATAGTTTTGGGAACAGAGAAAGCAAGTTAGGATATAGAATGGTGGGCTTGGGGTCAGGAAGGCCTGGGTTTGAATCATGCCCCAGACACTAACTGTGTGACCCTGTTTTATTCTGTTTCCTCAGCTGAAAAGTGAGGATAATAACAGGTTGCTGTGAGGTTCACATGAGAAAATATTTGAGAAGCACTTAGCTGGGCTTGGCTCATAGTAGGTGCTGTGCAAATGTGTATTCCTCTCCCTTCCCTACTTACAGAAGAGAATGATGGAAAATTAGCACCGAACCTCACTTTCACCTAGAAAATAAGATTGCTTCGATTCAATCAACAAGCATTTATTAAGTGCCTGCTGTATTCCAGGTACAATGCTGGATATGGAGACTGCAAAAAACAAAAATGACACAGCCCTGGCCTCAAGGAGTTTACATTATGTTCCCTCTTTTAGGTGAATTGGAGAATTTAAGAGCCTCCAGAGCAGACCTGTACAACCTGGCAGGATATAAGAGCCAAAATTAAGGTAGGCTAAACTTCTTGGGCCTGCAGGCAGATTTTTAGTGGCTCACTTTCCAAGTTAAGGTAACTAGAGACAGACTGACCATGGCTGGTTGCCGAGAGTCGTGTAACAAACAGGAGAGGGTATGCAGTGGCACTGGCCTGAAATCCAGCGGCCCACCTGCCATACGTGGTGCAGGCCTGCTCCAGAGCAAAACACTCAGCCAGGAAAAGCTATGCACCCAAGTGGAGAGTGACCTGGACACCCGTAAGGAAGAAAGCCTTGTTAGAATCACTGGGCAGACCCAAAGGTCTGAGCCAGAGTCCCAGGATGTCTTCTTTCCTCTCCTGTACCTCTGGTTTGACCAATATAAGTCATCTTTTCCCTAAAATCACACAAATGCTTCAATAGTAATTAATGGTTTGTGAGGATCTCCCAATAAATATCTCAATGAGCTAGGTTATATGAGAATTATTGTTTCTATTTTACAGAGAAGGGAAACAATTTGCCCAAAACAGGGGTAGGGGACCCGAGACCTCCAGGTCACATGTAGCCTCGAGGCCACAGGTTCCCCCCACCCATGGCCCAGACTGAGGGAGTAGGGCCTGGGCTTAATTGCCATTGGACACTTAAGACTAAGACTAACCTGGTAACTAGATGTTATAGTAGGTAGATTGCTGGACCTAGAGTTAGAAAAATCTGAGTTCAAAGCCAGCTTCAGGCACTTGTTATCTGTGTGACCCTGGACAAGTCATTTAACCTCACCTGTGTCCCAGGATGGCTACGAGGATAAAATGAGATGATATCTGTAAAGTGCTTTGGAAACCTTAAAGCATTATACTCACGCTAGCTATTATTAATTAGACCTTGCTTATTGTATACTTTAAAAGTATAAATAACTTTTAAAAGTGGGTGATCTGCACCAGAATTGAAGAAAACTTTAATGGCCCTGAGGATACAACTCCTGACCAGAGGTCACTTCCAACCTTGCCCTGAGGTCTCCCCTGTGTTTGATAAAAGTGTCCAGGTGCCCTCTCCCTGAAGCTGTGAAGGAAGGAAGGAAGAAAGGAAGCATTTATCAAGAGCCCACTGTGTGCCAGGGAGCTTGCTAAATCCCTCTATGCTGATGATTCTCAAATCTACCCATCCTGCCCTGGCCTCTCTGCTGACCTTCCGTCCCACATCTCCCACCGCTTTCCAAACACCCCAACCTGGAAATCCAGGGAATGTCTTAAATTCATTGCGTCCAAAACAGAACTTATTATTAATACTTCCCCAAACCCTCCCTGCTTAGACCTTCCCTATTACTGTAGAGGTTACCACCACTGTCCTCCCAGTCCCTCAGGCTCACAACTTGTCATCCTGGGCTCTTCTCTAGCTCATTTCCCATCTGTTGCCAAGGCCTGTTGATTTTACCTTTGCAATGCTTCTCCAATACCCCCCCTCCTCGCCTCTGACATTGCCATCCTCTTGTGCAGGCTCTATCATGTCTGGACTATTGCGGCAGTCCTCTGGTGGGTCAGCCTGCCTCACGTCTCTCCCCACTCCAATCCACCCTCCATTCTGCCACCAAAGTGATTTTCCTAAATCTCAGGTCTGATTATGTCACCTCCCCCACACTCAAAAAACTCCAGTGGCTCCCTATTGCCTCCTGGAACAAATACAAAATGCTCTGTTTGGCCTTCAAAGCCCCTGATATCCTACACCTTCCCAGCCTTATTACATCTTCCTTCCTAACACAAGCTCTCCAATGCAGTGACAATAGCCTCCTCGCTGTTCCTCAAACAAGACACCCCATCTCTCAGGTCCTGGCATTTTCTCCTGCTGTCCACGTGTCTGGAATACCCTCGCTCTTCCCCAGGGAGTCTTTCCCAACGCCTCTTACTTCTCGTGCCTTTCCTCTGCTGACTATTTCCTATTTATCCAGTATATAAGTTATTTGTACATATATGTTTGCTTCTTATCTCCCCCATTAGATTGCAAGCTCTTTGAGGGAAGGAATTGTTTTTACCTTTCTTAGTATCCCAGGTGCTAGACGTAGAGTCAGTCCTTAAATGTTTGTTGCCTGACTTTACAACTATTATCTCATTTGATCCTCACAACAGCCCTGGAAGGTAGGTGCTAGTGTTATACTCATTTTACAGATGAGGAAACTGAAGAAGACAGAGGTTAAGTGACTTGTCCAGGGTCACAGAGCTAGTAACTATCTGAGGGCAAATTTGAACTCAAGTCTTCCTGACTCCAGGCCCAGAGTTCTATCCATTTTGCTACCTAGCTGCCTCAGCTATGATGCACCAGACCTGTCGGTGATGTGAGTAGAGCATGGCCAGCATTGGGTGCCCTTTGGTTGATGGTTTTAGATGTGTATCTTCTTGGATAGCTCTAAGTACTCTCTGGAACAATTAGAGAGGAGGATTTTCCCTCTTTTTTCTGCTTCCTTAAAATGGTCCCCATTTGAACTACAACCCTCTTAGAAAGTCATAGTTGCCCCAGGCAGTAAGGAAGAGGGTCTCCCAGTCTGGTTTAACAGAGTCCTCAGCTCAGAAGCAGATCAGTATGATATCCTGGCAAGAACTCCAAGCTTGGTGTTAGGGGGCCTGAGTTCAAATTCCACATCTGTTACTTTTTTTGTAAATTGAAGAGCTCACTCAGTAATTTCTAACATCCTTTCCAGCTCTCAATCCCATGATCCTGGATTCTCAGATATGAAACCGTCCTGAAGCTCGGCATGGCTGGTATAGGGTCATATTAAACCGGTCTCTTTGATGGACAACGGGGAGGACTTCATGAGACCCTCTCTCGTCTCTCTCATCTGGGAGGCTGAATTGCTTTGAGGGTGATTGTCAAGCCGCATCCTCAGCAAACATACATCAAAACAAGGATTAAAAGCAAGGGACAGGGCATTTGTATCACGCAAGGCTTTTTCATCTTCAAAGGCCCTTTCAAATAGTTGTTAATTAATTTTCGCCACACCCTGTAGGTGACAAGGTATTGTGGCTGGTGTTTGGCTTGGAGTCAAAATGCCTCAGGTTAAGCCTGAGGCCTACTGCCAGATTCCACGGGGCCAGCAATGGAGGCTTTGCTAGAATAGGGAGAAGGGGGAGATTTTTCTCTTTTTCTGCCTCCTTATACCGACCCCCATTTGAACTACAATCGTTTTACAACCTCGGATTCCCTCCCCCACTCCTGGCCTGCCATCAGCTTTCCATCAGATGGAAAGGCTGTGACAGGTCCAGTGAATAGGGATGACCAGCCTGGGACCTCTCTATTGGAGAGGCCGCTGCTGTTTCCCAAGACCAGAAAAGTTTCTTCCTAGGCTCATCGATCCGGAGATGGAAGAAACCTGAGAGGCCATTAGTCCAACTCCCTCCCTTTGCAGAAGAGGAAATTACAGCATAAGGAAGTTAAGGGAAAGGCTATGAGAGTCAGAGGCAGATTTGAGCCCAGGTCCCTTAATTTCAGAGCTAGTGCTTTTCTCACTCCAGCAACTTTCTTCTGGGTAATCCTAGAAAGAAACACACTACGAAATCAAAATTCAGCAGAAATACAACTGTGGCATAAAAAGAAATTAAAACCCCTTCTGTGAAATGTGAGTCCTCACCCAGGAAGGGACTATTTGGCTTTTGCCTTTGTACTCTTACAACCTACTATGTGCTTGGCATATGGTAGATATTTTAAAAATGTTTAAACTAATCACAATACTATCAGAGCTGAGTAGAAACTGCTGAAACTGAGATAAGAGTCCAGCAAAGGCTAAAAGAGAATTCTTATCTTTGAGGTAACCTCTCTTCCCCATCCCACCAGGAGAGAGAGAGAGAGAGAGAGAGAGAGAGAGAGAGAGAGAGTGTGTGTGTGTGTGTGTGTGTGTGTGTGTGTGTGTGTGTGGCCATAAAGCAGATGCCCAAAAGGGGACCCTCTCTCCTATCTTATAGTTTTTTGATGAACAATAGACAAATAGAGTCTTTCTGATTTTCTTTTTCCTGAAGAAATCAGAAAGGAGCTGAGTAGCATAAGGAGAATCTTAAGAGTCTTTGAAAATAGTGGCTGGACTTTTCCACACTTAACAGTGTCATAGAAAATGTAGCAGACAGAGGCCAGGTAGCCTAAAACTGAGTTTAGGGGGATTCAGAGAGATCAGCATGAATATGAGCCTTAGACAAAGATGAAGGCGAGGAAGACTCAGAGAGTTAATGAAGCAGTAAAGGGCCATTGTGAGCAACCTGAATGACATTCAGGGCTTATTAACAGAAAGATTGGGAGAGGTCTCAGCCCTGATTAGGAAGAATATACATGTCAAGGCAGGCAGGCAGTAACTCTGTATAGATGGGGGCCTAGCATTAACTCTTGAAAGGCCAGGGGCCAAGCCTCTGATTGACAAATCACCATGCCAATCAATACGAACTGACCATGTGAGGGAAACAGGTATAAAAGGGGATGGGGGTGGGGGTGCATCCAGTGAGGTCAGCAGTCTGCTCCCTGACTCTCTGACTGAAAACTCATATGAGTTGAAAGCCTTACCATGAGGGGGCCCCAGTCACCCAACACTCAGACAAACCACTTACTTTAGATTTGTTCAAGATATAGACAGAAAAGCCTATATTGGATTGCCCGCCATCTTGGGGAGGGGAAGGAGGTGAGAAAATTTAAAATTTATGGAAGAGAACGTTGAAAACTAAAAATAAGTAAATATCTAGATTAGACAGAGAGATGGATATAGATATAGATACAGATATAGATGTAGATATAGATATAGGTATAGGTATAGGTATAGGTATAAGTATAGATATAGGTATAGGTATAGGTATAGATATAGATAGTGCTGTGCTGGAAAAACTATGTTGAAAATAAATTGAGTTCTGGGTAAGACAACTTCTTTGGGCTGTGCCTGACCTTAAGGCTTCCTAATTGATGTCTAAAATATAAAATAATATGATATAAAAATATAAACCAGAGAAGAATGGTATACATGGGAGAGAGGGGAAAGGGGCAGTGTTGAGTAGGATTTTACTGTGACAAGGATGATCTGAAGGCAAGAATAACAAGTAGCTTTAGGCACAGCAGTGGACAGAGTAGACATTCACAAATATTTGATTGATATATGGTATACAGTGTTCTATTGTAAATTATATTTGTAAAGCTTTATTCATATTTTGTTTTTACATTACAAACATAGGCAAATTGCTCTAAAAAAATGAATGATTTTGAGGACTTTTATAAACAAATGAAATAAGTGGAACCAGAATAATGAATAATTTATACAATAATAACACTATAAAGACAAGCAACTTTGAAAGCTGTAAGAATTATGATCAATATGACCTTTTGTGATTCCAGAAGACCAGCAATGAGACAGGCTCTTCCTGACAGAGAGGGGATGGATTCAGGGAGCAGAATAAGACAGATCTATGTTTGCATACAGCCATTGAGGGAATTTGTTTTGTTTGACTGTGTATATCTGTAAACTATGTTTATATTTATATTAAACTTCAATCCAAAAGCAATCCAGTTGCTTTTTAAAAATATTTTATTGATGCCTTTTTAAAAAAAAATTGATGCCACAGTCATTTCCCCATATACTTTCTCCCTAAGCCATGAACCCTCCCTTTCTAATAGTTAATAAGAGTTAATAAAAACCAATCAACATAACTTCCTGGTCTGACAACCTGTGTGACATTCCTTTGGTTATCTAACTCTCTATGGAAAGGAGACAAGTGTGTCCCAACATGTATTTTCCTGGACAAGATCTTATTGTTCAGCCATTTTCAGTCATGTCCAAGTCCACATGACCCCATTTGGGGTTTTCTTGGCAAAGATACTGGAGTGGTTTGCCATCTTCTTCTCCAGCTCATTTTATAGGTGTGAACCAAGATTAATAATTATTATTAATTTATAATTAATTAATATTTATATAGTGCTTTAAGGTTTATGGAGAACTTATGTTATTTCATACAACACTTACAACACTGTTAAGTAGGTGCTAGTATCATTCCCATACTCTATTGAGATACTGAAGCTGAGAGAATGTAAGTGACTCACCTCAGGTCACACTGCTAACAAGGCACAATTTGAACTCAGGTCCCTCCCTCTATGGCCAGTCTTCTATCTATTATGCCACAGCATTTGCAATGATTTATAATCAGCTTGATTACTTTTAGATTTATCTAATTTCTATCAGGCTATTGTCTTTCAAACCAATGCTAATTTGCATAGCTATGTGGGGAATCATTTCCAATCAAATATTCACACTGTAATCCAAAGAAGAAGGACCTAGAAGCCTAAAAATGATGTAGGGTTCATATTGGGAAAAGGCATAAACTACAGTAATAATTGAACAATCATAAGAACTTAAACTCTGTGAAAGATGGAAGCCTGAACATGGTGATAATCATAACTTAGACCAGCGGTTCTCAACCTGTGGGTTGCGACCCCTTTGGGGGTTGAACAACCCTTTCACAAGGGTCACACATATTTCCAATGGTCTTAGGAACTGAGACACTGCTCCTCTATCCGTCTCCAGGCATGTCCACCCACATGCCGATATGCCCACATGCAAGTATTAAAAGGTTGCAGCCTTAGGAAGGTTGAGAACCACTGACTTAGACATGTAACTTAAGATATTATGATCTATGAAAGTCATAACAAGAATATTGTGACATATATGTGACCAGGACACGACTGAAACACAAACTTATGTTTGGACATAACACTGGCTTAACTACCAAGCTCATTCCTGAGCAGAAAACCAACAATATCCACCAATCAATAGCAATCTCTAGCTCCTCCTGCCTTTGTCTGTTTTCTATAATTACTGCTGATAAATTTGGGGTTCTTGAGCAGGGTTCTGCAAAATTGTCTGGCTGCTTCCCCAGACCAAAGATTGCCCCGTTTGAAAGTATTCATAATAATTGATTAAACTACTACCTATAATCATTCTAGAATTCTGTGGCCTCCTTTTTTGATATAAAAAGAACATGCCACAGGTATGGGGAAGGTACAGGGTTCGCCAGCCAGGGGAATTCCAGACCTTACAAATGGGGTCTCTGGAAGAACACAGCTGGAAGGAGCTGCTGGAGTAGTCAGAGACCCAGGCAATCCAGGCCAGTTGAGTGGAGAGACAGAGTAGCATATGAGATAAATCAGAGGGGACCATTATGGGTCAGTGTCACAGAGGGGAAATCATGCAGGTGTGGGAGAAAAGAGAGAAAGAGAAAATTATCTTGAGTCATGGAGCAAGACTTTTGCAAAATATTTACACACACACTGCTACTATTTATAAATGTGTGTGGGTGCCCTGAAGTACTAAAGACAAAGGACCAAGGGCTCATAGAAAAATAGATTTTGGATTGGACAGACTCTTGGAGGCCATCTAATCCAAATCACTCACTTTACAGATAAAGAAACTGAGGCCCATATTTGCATATATTAAATCTTGTTTTTGAAGAAGGAAAAGAGAAATAATTAATGGAGCATAAAAACACAATGCTGTATATTCTTTCTGTTAAGTACTCCTGACTTTGGATGTTCTTTCTTCTGGATATTTCTAAGGGAAGATAGAACCTTAAAAGATGAATAGAAATGAATCATGAAGTTCTCATCAGCAGGCTCATTTCTGAAAGGTAGCTTGGGGTAATGGATAGAGAACAGGTCTCTGAGTCAGGACAATCGGCATTCCAAACCTGCCTCCAGGTTTGGAATGCCCCTTTGGCTGGGTGACCCTGGGCAAGTCTCTGGGTCTCTCCATCAGGCAACTGAGACTTCAAACTACCGAATCAGTGGCTCAGCCTTGATAGAAGGTATTCCTTCTCTGAATGAAGGCACAAATCCAGACCAAAAAAGCCAGTTTCTATCTTCCAGGAAATATGTCACCCTCACTCCATTGTGCCATGGTAGTATCGGGTGACCTGTTTCTGCAAGGCTGATCTAGGCATACATCAGCTCGTGGATGTATTTGTTTGATGTTAGTATGTGGGTGTGTGTATATAAACATGCCCACCTATGAAGGCATGATGAACATTCCTCCTTTCTTTATGTTTTGACTATGATTAAAAAAATACATAACTCACATAAAATGTAAGAGTCAAGGCAGATGTGTCTTGCCCAGCTAAGCGGCATGGTAGAAGGAGTGATAGACCTGGAATCAGGAAGATCTGACCTCAAACCTAGCCTCAGATATTCCTTGAGCAAGCCACTTATCCCCTGTTTACCTCAGTTTCTTCCTTTGTAAGACAGTGATAATGATAGCATCTGCGTCTCGGGGTTGTTGTGAGGACAAAATGAGTATTTGTAAAGTTTTTTGCAAACTAAAAGCACCATACAAGTTCTAGTTATCATCATGACCACCATCATTATCATCATCACCACCATCATCATCATCATCATCATCATCATCATCATCATCATCGTATCCAGAAATGTTATTTTAGATGGTGAGAAGCAGGGCAGCACCAGGACAGATGGCAAGTTAGCAGCAGTAGATGACTGAATGAGATGCATATTTAAGCAAAACTAATTTGTGTTATAATTGTGCCTAAAAACATGCTTCTTTTCTTCACCTACAGACTATCACTTGTTCACCAAGAGGTGGGAGGAGTGTTTCATCTGTTTTCTAGAACTGAAATTTATCATTGCATTAATCAGACTTCTCAAGTCTTTCAAAGTTGTTTTTACTTTACGATGTGTCATATAAATTGTTTTCCTGGTCTAGCTCATTTCACACTGCATCAGTTCACACAAGTTTTCCTAGGTTTCTTTGAATCCACCCTTTTCATCATTCCTCACTGAACAATATGCTACCACATTCACATACCATAATTTGTTTAGTCATTCCCCAGTTGATGGGTATCCATCAAGTTTCCAATTGTTTGCTACAATAAAAAATGTGTCTATACATATTTTGGTAATATAGATCCCTTTCCTCTGTCTCTGACCATTTTAAGTTAAAAGCATAAGCAAAGGTTAGTGACTTTTGGGAAATACTCCCAAATTACTTTCCAGAATGGTTCTATGTTTCATAATTCCACTAATAATACATTAGTCCTCCCATAACCCCTCCAACAATTACCACTTTCCTTCTTTGTCATCTTTGCCAATCTGATGGGTGTGAGGCAGAATCTCAGATTTGGATTAATTTGCATTTGTCTTATTAGTTATTTGGAGCATTTTTACACATGATTACTGATAACTTCATTTTATTCTTTTGAGAATTGCTTATTCATATTATTCCACCATTTAGGTTTTTTTTATTAGGGAATAGCTTTTGTTCTTATACATTTGTATCAATTTTCAAAGAGGACCATGGCATCAGGAAAATGATGACATGACTTGCAGATGACTTTGATTTGAGTGAGTGAGGGCCATGCAAGGTCACCAGCCTCACTTTCTCCTGCAGAGCCATCTGGGTACAGTGACCAGATGTTCATCAAGACGACTGGAGATGGCCCAGGATGCAATGGGAGACCCTGGCCCTTTCAGGTTAAGGCCTTTTCAGGTACTATATTAGAGTGAGGGAATGTCCATTCAGTGAATAGGCCTTTTTAGGAAGTGAGTAAAGGGATGGCCCCTTTAATTAGAAAAAGAAAGAAAAATCCAGCTGGGAGGGGAAGACCTTCAGGCTTGCTGTTACAAAGAGAAACAGTGCTCAGGGTACAAATAGAAAAGAGATGCAGAGCGTACTCCAAGGAACTCACATTCCAATAGGACAAGATGGCACAAATTCGAGGTTTTAGTTAAAAATTAGGTGGAAAGACCCATGGACCTTAGGGTTCAACTGCAGATCAGATAGTCATGCAGCTTCTTTAATCATTTCTATTGATAAAAATATATTTTTTTTCTCATGTTGAGATATATGATAGTGATGAAGGACATTGATGGCAAGAATTTTTTTCCTGAGTTTTCTCTCATTGTAGCTCTTCATTGGATCTAGGTAGGCTGCAGCATCCACAAAGGTGGTTTCCAGGTAACATCTGAACAAGGGTTACTCCCCTCTATAATGGCTGCAAGGGCCAGATAGAAAAGAGATCTGGAGGGACATCACTATTCCTGGGGATCTGATTTGTTACTGTCTCCTCTAGGGTCCAATGGGACTTCCTTGACACGTGCTACTTACTTTCCCCCAAGGTGTCTTGCTGCTTCAGCTAGACTGGTTTGAATTTCTGTGGTCACTGGTTTACACAGTTGGTTGTTATAGTAGTGGGGATGCTGAGCTCCTTCTCCACAGGGTTTGTTCCCTTAAATGAAGGCTTTGGTGACCAGGCTGGAAGAAGAGTTAGTGGTTTGGGACAGAGGGGAAGTACTGCTATTCCCAGAGCTTTTGAATTTATCAAAGTAACCCTTTGGTAATTTGATTAATATGACACCAAATCTGAAAATTGATTTTTGAAGGATTGTCATTTTTATTTTATTAGCACAGCCCAACCATGGACAATTAATTTCTCTGCAATTATTAAAGTCTTCCTCTGTTTTTGAAAAGACTTCCATTTGTATTCATTAATTCCTTTGTGTTTCTTGGTAAGTACATACCTAAATATTTTTATACACAGCTGCCTGTTGTGCTGAGATAATTCACCACAAGGCTTCAGCAACATGTGAACCAAGAATCACCAGAAGAACAACCTGGTTTTCAGAAAGGCAGAGGAACTAAAAAGACCAAATTACCAACATTTGTTGGATTATGGGAAAAGCAAGGGAGTTCCAGAAAAACATCTACTTCTTCATTGACTATACTAAAGCCATTGACTATGCGGATCACAACAAAATGTGACAAGTCCTCAAAGAGATGGGAGTGCCAGATTATCTTGTTTGTCTCCTGAGAAACCTGTATTGGGATCAAGAAGCAACAGAACTGAGCATGGAGCAACTGATTGGCTTAACATTGGAAAAGGAGTACAACTAGGCTGTATACTATCACCTTATCTATTTAATTTATATGCAGAGTACACCATGCAAAATCCTTGGCTGGATGAAACAAAAGCCAAAATTAGGGTTGCCAGAAAAAATATCAATAACCCCAGATATGCAAATGATGACACTTTGGTGGCAGACAGTGAAGAATTGAGAAGCCTCTTGATGAGGATGAAAAAGGAGAGTGTAAAAGCTGACTTGAAGCTTAAGATTAAAAAAAAAAAAGCTAAGATTATGACAACTGGTCCTATCACTTCTTGGCAAACAGAGGGAGAAGAAATAGAAGCCATGTCAGATTTTATATTCTGAGGCTCAAAGATCACAGCAGATGGTAACTGCAGCCATAACATTAAAAGATATTTGCTCCTTAAAAGGAAAGCTACAGCAAGTCTGGACAACATACTGGAAAAACAGAAACATCACCTTACTAACAATGGTCTGTATAATCAAAGCTATGGTTCTTCCAGTAGTAATGTATGGCTATAAGAGTTGTACTATAAAGAAAGCTGAGTAGTGCAGAATCTATGCTTTCAAATTGTGGTGCTGGAGAAGACTTTTAAGAGTCCCTTAGACAACAAGGAGATCAAATCAGTCCATACTTAAAGAAATTAATTCTGGTTATTCACTGGATGGTCAAATACTGAAGCTAAAGCTTAAGTATTTTGGCCACATAATAAGAAGACTCATTGGAAAAGACCCTTTTCTTTAGGGTTGAGTTATTTAGGCTCCAATTAATTTGGAAGCCTTTCTTCAATGGTCTTCTTTCAAAGGAATCTCCTTTACCACTTCCAGGACTAAACTGTTTATTTTGCCTTTCAATTTTTTCCTCAAGATCTCTTATTTCATTTATAGTTTCATTTTTTTAAATCTCTAACTTCATTTCTTTCAGGAATTCTTGAACTCCTTGTAGCCAAGCCATTTTTTTCTTCTGAGACTATTATCTAATTTCTAATCAATTTTTAATTTATATTTCCATGACTTTTCATTAAATGTAATTTTTTTGCATCATGATCTGAAAAGGACATGGTCAAGTTTTGTGTAGATGCCATGAACCACTGAGAAAAAGGTATATTTCTTTCCATTCTCATTCCGTTTTCTCTGGAGGTCTATCATATCTAACTTTTCTAAAACTTTTTCTAAAACTCTCTTCACTCCCTTAACTTCTTTCTTATTTATGTTGTGGTTATATTTATCTAATTCTGAAAGGGGAATGTTGAGATCCCCTACTTGTATAGTTTTACTGGTTTACTGTCTATTTCCTCCCTCCTCTAAAAATCTGGATGCTATACCATTTGGTGCATATGTTTAGTATTGATAGTATTTCGTTGTTTACGGTATCTTTTAGTAAGATGTAGTGTCCTTCCTTATCTCTTTTAATTAGATCTATTTTTGTTTTTGATTTGATCATGATTGCTACGCTTGCTTTTTAAAAAAAATTTTTATTTTTACTTCAGCTGAAGCATAATAGATTCTGCTTCAGCCTTTTGCTTTACTCTGTGCATGTCCCTCTGCTTCAAATGTGTTTCTTGTTAACAACATATTGTAGGATTCTGGTATTTAATCTACTCTGCTATCCACTTCCATTTTATGGGAGAGTTCTTCCCATTCACATTCACAGTTATGATTACTGTGCATTTCCCTCCATCCTGTCTTCCCCCTGTTTATACTTCTTTCTCTCCTTTCATGCTATCCCTCCTCACTAATGTTTTGCTTCTCTTAATCCCATTCTATCAGCACCTCCCCTTTTTTTTGTGCCCCTTCCCTTCTATTTTCCTATTTGGTAAGATAGAATTCTGTCCTCAACTGAGTGTGCATGCTAGTCCCTTATTGAGCCAAATCTGATGAAAGTAAGGTTCCAGTAAGTTAGGTTCCAGAGAGTAAGTTTCACCTATCTTCATTCTTTCCTTCCACTCAAATGCACCTTCTGTCTATGTATACTCTAATTGCCCTAACAGTTCTTAAGAGGTACAAGTATCATCTTCCCATTTAGGGATGTTAATAGTTTAACTTTATTGAATCCCTTATGTTTTCTTTTTGCTGTTTACCTTTAAAAACTTTTTGATTCTTGTACTTGAAAACTGAATTTTCTATTTAGCACTGGTCTTTTAATCAGGAATGCTTTATTTCATTGAATGTCCATACCCACCCTCCTACCCCCAAAGGATTATGCTCAGTTTTGCTGGGTAGGTGATTCTTGAGTGTAACAGTAGATCCTTTCCCTCCCAAAATATCATCCTCCAGTCCCTTTGATCCTTTAATGTAGAAACTGCTAAATCCTATGTAATCTTGACTGTGGTTCCATGATATTTGAATGGTTTCTTTCTAGCTGCTTGAAGTATTTTCTTATTGACCTGAGAGTTCTGGAATTTGAGTATAATATTCCTAGGAGTTTTAATTTGGGGATCACTTTGAAGAGGTGATCAGTGGATTCTTTCTATTTTCATTTTACCTTTTGGTTCTAGGATTCAGTTTTCCTCCATAATTTCTTGAAAGATGCTGTCCAGACCCTTTTTTTGATCATAGTTTTCAGATAGCCAAATAATCCCTGGATCTATTTTCCAGTTCAATTGTTTTTCCAATGAGATATTTCACATTTTCTTTTATTTTTTCATTCTTTTGATTTCGCTTATTTTTGATGTCTCATAGAATCATTAGTTTACACTTGTCCAATTCTAATTTTTAAGGAATTATTTTCTTCAGTTAGCTTTTGTACCTCCTCTTCCACTTGACCAATTCTACTTTTTAAGGAGTTGTTTCCTTCAGTGAATTTTTGTACATCTTTTTCCATTTTTTGTGCTTCCTTTACCAAGCTGTTGACTCTTTTTTCATGATTCTCTTGCATAACTCTCATTCCTTTTCCCAATTTTTCTTCTACCTCTCTTATTTGAGTGTTAAAATCCTTTTCTTAAGTCTTCCAGGAGTTCTTTTTGGATCCGAGACCAATTCATATTTCATTTTGAGGCTTCACAGTAGGTGTTTTGACATTGTTGTCCTCTTTGGAGTTTGTGTTTTCATCTTCCCTGTCACCATATTAGTTTTCTATGGTCAGGTTTTTTGTTTGTTTTTCCTGATTTTCCAGTTTACTTCCTGACTTTTAAAACTGAACTCTGCTCCTGGGACATGTGGGACAGTGTCCCAAGCTTTTTGCACCTTGCCCAGAATCACCTGCACTGGGTTGTGTTTTCCTTTTACCTGAGTGAGATGGGTCTTTCCTGTAGCCCTTCTAAGTTGCCTTGGGCTAAAAAATTGTTTTACCCCATCCTTTTGTGGATTCTGCCACTCCATTTGTTTTGAGGCATTATTTAAAGTTGTTTAGAGGGAAATTTGGGAGAGCTTAAGCAAGTCCATGCCTTTTCTCCACCATCTTGGCTTAGCCTCTATCTCCTGTGTTTGTGATTAAAGACAGGTTTTAGTTCTCCCTATGTCCTTTGAGTTCAAAGCACTGTGTTCTTCAAGGCCCTCAGTAGTGTTTCAAGTAAGTGTGTTCAAAATCTTTAGAGCCCCTGGGGAGGCTTTGATTCCTTCCTTTTATTCGGACTTTTGCCAATCTTAGACCCTTTGTCTAGCATCAGAATACTATAGGTATTCTAACACCCAGGAGCCTCCTCAGCATAATGGTCCAGTCTTCTTACCTTTCCTGTACACAATACTGCAAGCTACAAATATGCCTGGAGTGTTTCTGGTCTGTGCTGTGAGGCTTTCTGAGAGGTGCTCTTGTCTCACCTTTCCTAATGGGGTATGTTTCTGTTTGATTTTTCCCAAAGACTTGGTTTTAATAAAGGCATTCACTATAATTTATCTTTGGATTTCTTGATGATTATTCTGGTATTCTTTTACAATATTTGCTAGACTACTTTTGTGAGAACCGAGCTTTATGCACCTTATGCTATGTAAGCCCTTTTAACCAGGAGTCTCAACCTAGAGTAGCTCTTAATTGTATTCTGGGTTCTTTGTATCTTCTCTTTGCTCATGTGTTCAGTTATTGTTCCATTTGTGAAATCTCACCTAGGCTTCCCTGGCAAAGCTCCTTGCATTGCCCCAGTTGGCTTCTGGCTTGCTTGTAGAACTTTGCATTAGTTCACACTACCCCTCTCCTCACCGCAGTCATTGCTTACCTGTACTTGAGCCGACTTGCCTGGTCAGACCTTTCTATCCACCTAGACCTACTTCTGGCCACCTTGCTGCAAAGTCTACATGGAAAGGAGGGCCTTACTTTTCTTTCTTTTCCATTATCATTGGTCTAGGTCCCTTTTCTGATATTTTGTCATATTTGGAGGCAGTCAGGTGGCACAGTGGATAGAGTGCTGGGCCTGGAGTCAGGAAGACATGAGTTCAGATCTGGTCTCAGACACTAGCTGTGTGTGATCCTGGGCAAGTCACTTTCCACATTTGCTTCAGTTTCCTCATCTGAAAACATAGGTAATAATTAAAGTAACTACCTTCTGGGGTTGTTGTGAGATTCAAATTGGATTATAATTGTAAAGTGCCTGGCATCTAGTAAGCACTATATAAATGGACATATATATATATATATATATATATTTATATAAATATATTATGTATATGAATTTTTTTCATATGGAAGACATAGGTTTCTCTACTAAGTTTCAAATCATCATCTTACTTAGAAGTCATCTCTGTAGGCTTTTAACTTGTTTATTACATGTCTAGAGAATGTCTATCAATTGATGATGATGATGATGATGGTGGTGGTGGTGATAATGACAGTGCTTGACAGGCATCAAATATCACCGATGCAGAAGCAGCTTGAGAGATTTATCTAAAGGCATTGTATGATTACATTGATATCTAGTTGGTATGTGCTGTTGAAAATTTGAATGCCATATTTCCCAATTAAAGGCAACAAAAAAGAAACAGATGGAATGAAATCTAGAAACTGAAAGCACATCACAAATTCTAGATTCCCTTAATCAATAGTTGAATGCAGAAGTCAAAAGGGAAAAGAAATACAAGAACTCAGAGCTGCACAAGGAACAAAATAAACAATTCAATATCAATCAGAAACTTCAATATTTGGGCTTGTTTAAGAGCAAGGAAATCAGAGGAGAAAGAGAGAGAGCCCTTGGAGATGGAGGATGTAGAAAATTTCTAGTTACCTAGATGGTTGCAAGAATTCCAACAGGACTGAAAAAAGCAAATTGGATAAAAAAAAAAAAGAAATAAAGAAACAGGAAGCCTATTACTGTGGATATAATGAATGACAACAGTTACATCCAGGGAAGGGACTGAAACTCTAGCCTCCCTGCAAAACTGGAAAGCAGCCTGGCCAGAGGAGATCCATAACTTACAGGCTTCAGTCACACATGAATTACGAGTATAACTCCAGGCTCCTGGACTCCCCCTCATGGAAAACGTTGCTATGGAGACAACAGACTCTAGGAGTAGAGAATAGACTCTGCCCCTGGGTTCCCTAAATCCTTTGAACTTGGCTTTGGAAGCTTCTGGAAAGAGGCTTGAAGAGTTGTACATGTTAGGTCACACAGTTGGAAGACCGGCAAGCAGGGCTGAATAGTATATATATTGTGGATGCCCACTGCTCCCCTGGGCCCTCTGTCTGAGACTTTAATGAGCTTTTCCTGCAGGACAGAGAGACGAGAGTTTTGGAACAGCAGAGAAGACGCTGTGAGTTGAGAATGAGGTGGAAGAAAGCACTTGCACAGAGTCCATCTTCCTTTCCCCTCGTCTCCATCTCAGGTACCTGGGGGACTCAGAATCCCCTGAAACTCTCAACTTACCCAAGCCTTATCTTTCTTCCCCTCTGGTGAGAGGGAAGAAGTTAAAATTAGGAAAAGCTCAGTCTGCCTTTGTAGACAGCAGCATTAACTGTCAGATCATTCTTATTCAAATTATCAGTTACCCTCACCCTTCCATTGCTCACTGTCCTTACATGGCGACCACTTTGTTCCTTCTTTGAGAGAAATCATCTTATGATTATATTAATAACAAATTATTAATTTGGGGTCCAGGCTTTTCTCCTTTATTACCTCATTTAAGGTCCAGCCCCTATAAAAAGTCAATCTGTGAATGATATGACTAATTGATGAGACTGTCCTAGCCCTCAAGGAACGTGCTCTTCAATCTTGGGTGGGATCCAACCCAATTAGGAGACCTTACTTTTATTTTTAATGTAAACAGAATCCAGTCTGAAGTAGTTCTTACTCTGAGGAAAAGAGCCCCCAACTTTGTACCCCTCCATTAGAGTCTAGGGTGACTACACTCATGAAGAAGAACCAACCAGAATGGTCTGGAAGGAGATGGATTCCTTTGTCCAGATTACTAGAGGCAGCTGAGTCTCATGAGCAAGCCATGTTCTCTGTAGGAGGAGTTGAAGACTTCTAGCTCACCTCCTCATTAAATGTCCTCCAATCGGGGTTGATTTTCAGTTGTCAAGGGAATTCCCTTTCAGGGATTATTTAAAGCTTTCTCTTACCAAGAGAAACCACTGACCATTGATTTAGTGATTGCTGGCTAGCCTAATTAATAAATTGATTATTAATTACCCATAAACTCTGTCTCTTGGGGTTTTTAATTAGTAACAGCTCGATAAAATGAAAATTTGATGGCCGCTGATCTTTGTGTGATAAGTGCTGGCATGGGTAGAAATCTGGGAAGACATTTTGTCCCTGTAAAGCAGGTGTTCATAACCAAGGGTCCACAGTCTTTCACGGTATTCATGTATAGATTTCAGGAGGTCTGTAAACTTACATAAGAAACAAAATTACGACTTTATTTCAATAGACTCAGCTGCCTTTGTAATTGTATGTATTTTATTTCGTGTATTTAAAAACATTATTCTAAGAAGGGGATCTAAAGGTTTCACCAAAGAGGTTCATCATGACCAAAAAAAAGGTTAAGAATTCTTCCTTTAAAGAGACAGGACACTTGCTTGCCTCCACATGAACTGATGCTCGGTGTCAGGAGTGGATGCTGATCTTGTTTGGAAGTCCCACAAGCAAGAGAGCCATTCTATAACATATTCTAGGGAAATGCAAGTTCCCCACAAATAAGAGAATTTATAAGCAAAGAGCCATAGTGTATATATCCCTAGATCAAATGGAGGTAAGCACTTGAGGCAAAGTGGAGCTCAAACTGGATCAATATAAAGCGAAATGTCCATCTGATCAGAAGATGTGAGTGCCCCACTCACACATTCTCTATCACCGGGTTATCACTTTCTTTAGATGGAGTTCCTCTTCACGTCTTACACGAGATATCTATTACAAACTTTCAGGGCCGCTCATCTTCCTTTGGCATCCACCTGATTCACCTAACTGTCATGTGTAGCTCCCGGAAGCTGTAGCATTCATAGCGGCCACACCTTGGTAAACTGTCTGGGCATGTGGGTTAAACCAGGTTGAAGGTAACTGACAGACTTCAGGCCTGTTGGTGAGGTAGGGGGATATCTACCCTAACCATGGGAAGACTTTCTCCAGGGGAATGGGTAGAAGAGATTAGTTTGTTCCAATGGTCATGAAGGAGCACTCAGAGCTTGGTCAGACATTGAAGACTCCAAGGACATCTATTGTATCCTGGGCCATTGCCACTCGTCCTTACTTCTGTCCTGCCACTGGACTTTGATGACACAAGAAGAGAGAGTGAGGTCAACAACTTTGTGCAACTCTGCCCCACTTAAATCCAATTCAAGACATCACCTTTGATGTCACTGGTCTTTGAAATCAAACCACACTGTAAGTTGCACCTGGAGGTTCTGCTGGCCCACCATCATGTAGGTCTCCTTTATACACAACCTTAGCAAAGCGTTGCTTTGCCATACCATCATCTTCTCAGACAGAGGGCTCACCCCACCCTTCTTAGCAGAAGGCATCATATAACTACTACCAAAGGATGAAAACATCTGTGACCCACCCAGAATATAAGTCAGTTATGTGTGTATGTGCTTTATATAGATTATTTACAATTTATATCGCTAAAAAATAATAGAAGAAAACAACATATTGGCTGAGGAGTAGAAAGGGTATACTGTAAAGTCCCAGGAGCCTAAAGACCAATCACGATAATTATTTTTTAAGGGTTTTTTTTTTTTTTTTTTGCTTTTTTGGAGGGGAGAGGGCAGGGCAATTGGGATTAAGTGACTTGCCCAAGGTCACACAGCTAGTAAGTGTGTCAAGTGTCTGAGGTCAGATTTGAACTCAGGTCCTCCTGACTCCAGGGCCAGTGCTCTATTCACTGCACCACCTAGCCACCCCCATGATGATAATTATTGAATAGACTTCCCCCAAAATGCTGATTATCTCAGAGCCTTTGACTCAGATTCATGCCATGGCTCCTTTCTGTACTACAAATACATAAAATAGGCCCAGGTACAGTAGGAATGCTAGAGCAATTGACTTCCACATGGAAAACTATGCTTTACTCAAAACATGACTCAAATATAATAATGTCAAGAACATTTCATATAAAATGTGACATTTTCCAAATAGTTTAAGGCCATTGTAGGCCTAGCCTTAAACGCATCATCCTCTCTCCTAAAGAAAGGCTTCAGAATGAAAGTGGGAGTTGAACCAAAGCATCTTATGAATCCAGCCTTAGATGCTAGCTGTGTGGTCCTGGGCAAGTCATTTCACTCTATTTGCCTCAGTTTCCTCATCAGTAAAGTGAGCTGGAGTAGGAAATGGCAAACCACTCCAGTATCTTTGCCAAGAAAACCCCAAGTGAGGTCACAAAGAGTCAACAGCAACAATTTTATTAGTCACTTTATACACACGTCAAGCTACGTAGCTCAACCAAAATAGTATTAAACAGTTCCTTTATCTCACGGAATCTTTCTCCAGTGATATCAAAATGTCATTTGGAATCAGTAAGTAGAGAATTTTTAATGTGTGCCAAGGAGAGACAGATACTTGAAACCATAGGTCAAAAGGAACCAATAGACAAAGGTGATGCTTACAAGTACCTTAGTGTCCTCCTGGCAAGACTCACCACATATAAATCTATCAAGGGGACAGCTGTGGCTGAATATGTTAAGAGATTTCCGGGAATCTAAAATCAAAGCTAAATGAGAAGAACACATTTGAATCAATTAACACCTACACAATATCAGTCTTAATGCATGCTTTTGAAACTATAAAATGGACCATGAGAGATTTGGAAAGTATCCTAACAAAAACCCATTATTAATTATTATTATTAATGGTATTTTCAATGACACACAAGGCCCATCACCCTAAGGTGACTATAGGAAGATGAAAACTTCCTCCCCAAAAATGAAGAGGGAGATCCTACCTGTCACAGAATTTGAAGAAAATAAATAAAAGTGTCTCTAAATAGAGTCTATGAAATGATGTAGATTTCAGGAAGGCCTGAGTTCAGATGCTCACTAGCTATGTGACCCTGGGCAATTCACTTAACCTTCATAGGTCCCAGTTTCTTTAAAGGGAGTTAGACTAGATGACTTCTTAGGTCACTTAATTAATGGTGGTTGTTTGCCAATGTTTTCACAGAGTGATGTCTTGACTATCAAATGAAGTGGATTTAAGTGAGGGAGATAACAAGGTGGTAGCAGGGCCACTAGGTGGTACGGTGGATAGAGAGCCAGGCCCAGAGGCAGGAAGACTGATCTTCCTGAGTTCAAATCTGGTCTCGGACACTTACTAGCTGTGTGACCCTGGGCGAGTCACTTCACCCTATTGGCCTCAGTTTCCTCATCAGTAAAATGAACTGGAGAAAGAAATGGCAAATCACCCCCAGTATCTTTGCCAAGAAAACTCCAAAATACAGTCATGAAGAGCTGGACACAACTGAAATGACTGAACAACAACAGGCAGTACAGTAGATGGAGTCATGAAGCCCTGAGTTCAAATCAAGCCATAGACATTTATTAGTTGTGTGACCCTGGGCAAGTCACTAAACCTCTGCTTCAGTTTTCTCAGCTGTAAAATGGGGATAATAACAGCCCCTATGTCCCAGGAGGAACACTGTGAGGTTCAAACAAGATAGTTGTAAAAGTGTTTTGCCCAGGATCTGGTCCATAGGAACTACCATATCACTACTTAATACCTTGTTCCCCATCACCTCCAGCTCCAGCTCTGGGATCTCCATTCTATAGGTCACTTAATAGCTGTGTAACCTTGGGCATTTCCCTCAGAAATTCAGCTTCCTCGGGGTGGCTCCGTGGTGCAGTGAATAGAGCGCCGGCCCTGGAGTCAGGAGGACCTGAGTTCAAATCCGGCCTCTGATGTTTGACACACTAGCTGTGTGACCTTGGGCAAGTCACTTAATCCTAATTGCCCTCCCCACCCCCCCAAAAAAAGCAAAAAAAAAAAAAAAGAAATTCAGCTTCTTCACCAAGAAATATGTAGAGTGGATTGGATTTTAGAGGCCATCTAATCCAATCCCCTTACCTTACAGATGAGGCTCAGAGAGCTGAAATCACTCACCCATCGTCACACAGACACATACATGAAGAGCAAGTGGCAGCACCAGGCCTGGAGTCAGGAAGCCCTAAGTTCAAATCTGGCCTCAGACCCTTACTAGCTGTGAGATCCTGAGTAAATCACTTACCCTCTGATTGCCTCGGTTTCTTCTGAGGAAACAGTAATAGGGTTATTGTGAGGATCAAATGAGATCATATTTGTAAAGCTCTCAGCACAGCACATGGCAAATACTAAGCACTATATGAAGGTTAGCAATTGTTGTAATGATGGTGATGTTGAAGATGGTGATGATGATGGTGATGATGAAGAAGATGATGATGGTGATGATGATGGTGATGATGAAGAAGATGGTGATGATGAAGATGGTGATGATGAAGAAGATGGTGATGATGGTGATGATGAAGAAGATGATGGTGATGATGATGGTGATGATGAAGAAGATGATGATGGCGATGATGATGGTGATGAAGAAGATGGTGATGATGAAGATGGTGCTGATGAAGAAGATGGTGATGATGGTGATGAAAAAGATGATGATGGTGATGATGATGGCGATGATGAAGAAGATGGTGAGGATGAAGATGGTGATGATGAAGAAGATGGTGATGATGGTGATGAAAAAGATGATGATGGTGATGATGATGGCGATGATGAAGAAGATGGTGAGG
>CM053591.1:58720001-58733096 GCA_028646515.1 Pseudochirops corinnae | reverse complement strand
TGGTGATGATGAAGAAGATGATGATGGTGATGATGATGGTGATGAAGAAGATGGTGATGGTGATGATGATGGTGATGATGAAGAAGATGGTGATGGTGATGATGAAGAAGATGATGATGGTGATGATGATGGTGATGAAGAAGATGGTGATGATGAAGATGGTGCTGATGAAGAAGATGGTGATGATGGTGATGATGAAAAAGATGATGATGGTGATGATGATGGTGATGATGAAGATGAATCAGACTTCTTCAGACCCAGGAGGCCTTCTGCATCTGAATCTTGTGCTCTCTTCACAACGCCACTGTTGCCTCTTCCCACATTGCTGCAAAATGGCACTTCTCTATTGCTGGACTCATACTACCTACAACACAGAGTTGCTATGAGGATTAAATAAGATAGAATCTGTAGAAGGCACTTTGTAAACGTAAAACACTATTTGTCTAAAATGGAAGTAATTTCGATCATTATTTGATGATGTATTATTATTGTCATTATTTTTTCCCTGAATGATGTGGAAGAGGAAGCTGGTTGGGCTGAAAATGAGAGATAACAAATGAATAACCCAAGGATTGCATTTATATCCAGGAAATAGTGAAAATAAACAGGAGAAGGCCTACACTGAATTAAGTGAATTATGCATGGGACATTTGTAGAAGGACATGGGCAAGGAGTGCACAAAATCATGTGTCCCTGGGTTACAATCTCCATAAGTGGGGGGAGTGACCACATAGATGAGATCACAGATACATTCAGATTTAACTTAAGAACGACACATCTACATGCCTGCAAACAATCTATTTTGTTTCAGTGTATTTAATAGATCAAGTCAATGGGATGCCATGAGCTCTCAATAATTAACTAATCCTGACATGCTGTCACTGCCAAATAGACACAGGTCCTTCCTCTATGGAAACCCCCAAAGGAGCTGAAGGAGGTGAAATCAGTCACCCTGATGGTGATGGCGTATAGGATCCAACTGTACCAGGGCTGTCTCAAATGACTGTCAAATTCTTGCTGCCCCCTCATACCTCACTAATAGTCAAAGAGATGCAAATTAAAACAACTTCTGGGCAGTAACCACAAAAATGGCCAAAATTATTAAGTGCAATGAAGTTCAATGCTTGTGGCATTACAGAGAAACCAGTATACTAATTTATGACTGATGAAATTGTCAACATAGAGAGTTTTTTTGGAGAACCATCTGACAACATGTGGCATTTCTGATTACAAAAATAATCATACCCTATGACCCAACAATTTAATTGTGAAACTATTCTGTGAAAGTGTTATCCTAGAAAAATCTGTTTAAAGATTTTCACAGCAGTATTTTATGTAATTTCAAGTTAGTGGCTCAAAGGCGCACCCCCAACCCACACTCACAGGTTGTAATATTCCAGGCATACATGTAGGGAACATATGTGGCCAAGTTATGTGTAGGAGGAGCAACTTATGCCTCTAATGCTGCAAAGTCACAAATGTCTGATGCTTTGACAAACTACAAATGGGCCACATAAACTCTAACATCCTATAACTTCATCAAGCAAATTAGGGGACTTGAGTGATCTGCAATGTCTTGATCACTTACTATAGCAAAAGAAAAAAATAAAAACAACCTAAAGGTTCATCTGGGGGCAGCTAGGTGATGTAGTGGATAGAGTACTGGTCCTGAAAGCAGAAGATTCATTTTCCTGAGTTCAAATCTGGCCTCAGACACTTACTAGCTGTGTGACCTTGGACAAGTCACTTAACCCTGTTTGCCTCAGTTTCCTCATCTGTGAAATGAGTTGGAAAGGGAAATGACAAACCAGTCTAGTATCGTTGCCAAAAAAACCCCAAAATTGGGTCACAAAGACTTGGGTACAACTGAAAAATGACTGAATAGCAACGACAAAAGGTCTAACAATAGAGAAGTGTTTAAATAATTTATGTTAATTTAATGAAATACTGTATATGTACGTACATATATATATATACATATATGTATATGTAAAGAGGTCTGGAATTTACAAAATAATGTAAAGTAAAAAAAAACCAAAAGAATAGAGCATATAACAAACACTAATCATGAATGACCATATAAGAGAGAAAAATGAACGAGAATGAATGAACAAAGAATTCTGATGGGCAGTTAGAGGAAATAATTTTAAAATTATTATATTTTGTGTTGAATGCATTTAAACGTAAATAGTTACTAAGTAAATTTAATTGGTTGTATTGAGGTTCAATGTTAAGTTTTTCATAAAGTAAGTGACTTAAAAAAAAATTTCTGTTGTCCCTAGCTAGCCTAGCTGTGTGCTCTAATCTTAGCTTGAGCCCAGGACACTGTATGTGCTTGTGAGAGGGTGTGTCCCCAGACTTTTTGGGGGTATGTTTTTATAACAACTGTTCTTATACCAACTTACTACCCCTTTTTAAAAAGCTAACTCTGGCTCACCAATTGTTTTTAGGAGGCACACTGGTAGGGGCTTAACTTCAAGAGCAAAGTAGTCAGTCACCTTTTGGGGACCCAGACCATTAATGTAAGTAGGAATTAGGAAGCAAGCCCTTTGGAAATGCTGTCTATAGCTTATCCCTTCCACATCTTGGGGATTAGGGGTGAGGAGCTCTGATGATCCAGAAAATCCCAATAAAACTTTTTGATCTTCCCTTCATACCAGAGAGAAGTATGATTTTTTTTCTTCTTTTTTTACAGGGTGTTTATAGTACCTTATTATAAAATCTGGGTTAAGTATTTGGTCAGAGACTCTTGTGTCTTGTATGTAAAACTCTCCAAAAATTCCCATGTAATTTCTTATTCTGAAATTGCAGTGGGAAAAGTCATGATGCGGAAGGGTTAACTGTACAGATAAAGAAAAAGACCTAAGGAAACTAAAAATAATAATAGCACTTACATAGTACTTTTAAGTTTTGCAAAGCACTTTCCCTGTGAACTCATTCGATCCTACAACAAGCCTCTGGGGCAGGTGCTGTGTCCTGGCCTCCCTGTTGATGGACAAACAAGACCTTCCACCTCTTCCATTCCAGGCATTCTCCCTGGCTGCCCCTCCCTCCACGCTGTGGGGAAGCCTCTCTATCTTCTGCTTTCCCCAGTCTTCCTCAAGCCTTTCCCTCCCTCTTAACTCCCGAACCTTTCCTCTCTCCATTATTTCCTATCTATCCTGCGTATGGTTTGCACATATTTTGTTTGCTTGTTGTTTTCATTAGATTGTGAGCTCTTAGAGAAAAGCGATTGATTCTGTGCCTTTCTTTGTATCCCAGCACTTGGCACAAGTGCTTGGCACATGCTAGGTGCTTAATAAAATGCTTATTGACTGATTCACAGATGTGGGAACACAGCTTGAGGGAGATGGTAAGGGACTTGCCCAGGGTCACCTCTCTAGGAAGGGTCTGAGTCAGGACTTGAACTCAGGTCTTCCTCCCTTCCTCACACTGAGCTCTCTGCGACGCCTTTAGGGCTGCTTTAGTGATTTTGTCCAGGTCGCACAAGTCATGAGAAGCAGAGCCGATTTTCTCTGATCCTAAATTCAATGCCCTTTGTACTATATCACAAAGTGCCGTATCAAATACTAGTGAAATACATAAATAATGACAAGGAGAGCTCATCTTATCAAATATTCAAATACACATTGGAGTCATGGGTGGGGGGGGGGGGGCGGGGAATAGGAGGAAAAAAGCACCAGACTTGAGTTACGAGGCCTGGTTTTGAATCTGAGCTCAGGTACTTATTGACTGTGGGATCATGAACAAATCATGTAATGACAGTAATATTCATGTGTCACTTACTCGGTGCCAGACACTGTGCTAAGGACTTCACAAACAAGACCTCATCTGAGCCTCACAACAACACTGGGAGATAGGTGCTATTATTATTCCCATTGAGGAAACTGAGGCAAACTTAGGTTAAGTGACTTGCCCAAGGTCACACAACTACTAAGCGTCTCAAGCTGGATTTGAGCTTTGAGTCTTCCTGATTCTGGGCCTTGTGCTCTATCCTTTTCACCACTCTGATTCCAAGACAACCCTTCTGAGTCTCGGATTCTGTGAGATGGGGGTGGTGACACCTGCGTTTTCCATCTCACTTTGTTGTTAAGAGGAAAATATTTGTAACCCATAAAGTGCTCTATAAATGGGAATTACTATTCCACACACAGGGAACTCTTCCATGGGCTCAGAACAGCAAGCTTAGGCATTTAAGACAATTAAATCTCAATCCTTTTTTTTTCTTCTCCCAGCAAGTCCCCTCACATTGAAGATGACTAAAATTTCAGTTTCTTCAGAGGTTGTTAATGCAAAACAGCTGAGCAGATTAGCCCTGAATTCCTGCCCTCTACCTTAGCCCTCCCTTTCAAGCTTTTACCTAAACCAAATGATTCCCTTGGAGAGACACCAGAGAAGAAATATTTTAGCCTGAGAGGAAAATTTCCTCAGATAGAAAGCGCTGGTGACTGTAATAACAGAGTTTGTCACCCCAAATGCTGTCATCTTGCACATGCTTGACCCCCTCCCACCTCCCCTTTTTATACTAAACGTATACAAAGAGTCTTCAGCCACCTTCTCCATCACTTGCTGGAGCTGGTTGGGACTGTAGCGTTCGTCATAAATCATCTCGCTGGGGGTGTGCTCTAAAGAAACACTGGATATGCTGAGTCATCTAATTGGCCAAAAGAGACTGATGGAGAGATTGCCTCCCTTCCTCAGACAAAGCAGAACCCAGCTGCCCAGCTGAACTGCCTTTCATTTTCATGTTAATCCAGATCTCATCCCCAGAGTCGGACCTAGCCTACAGCAAGGAAGAGGACTGGACCAGAAAAGTCAACACAGAACACTTTGGTTTGGAGCTAGGGGATGTTGAGGAAGCACCCGGGAGAGAGCTGTCTGTCTGTGACCCTGAATCTAACTTGGACTCTGGTCCAACCACTGTTTGTAAAAGAGGGATTGCCACCAACTAGCATTATTGTAAATTGCACTGAGATCTTCAGCTGAAAAGCCCATTTCATTATAAACTCTGAATCAGGCTTATTATGACATTTGGTTTGCACTACTCCTTTTTGCACTTACTGAATAATTTTTTGGGATTGCAAATAGTGGTGTGCTAAGGGCAGCTAGATGGCACAGTGGGTAGAGGGCCTGGCCTAGGGTCGGGAGGACTGATCTTCTAGAGTTCAAATCTGGCCTCAGAGATTTTTACTAGCTATGTGACCTTGGATGAGTCACTTCACCCTGTTTGCCTCAGTTTCCTCACCTGTAAAATGAGCTAGAGAAAGAAATGGCAAACCATTCCAGCATCTTTGCCAAGAAAACCCCATGTGGGGTCGTGGAGAGTCAGACACAACTGAAAATGACTGAACAGCAACGAATAGCTTGTGCTAGAAAACATTTAGCAAGTGGCCCTCTGGGGGAAAAGTGTATGCATGATATACTTTTAAATTTAATCTGCATTATTAATAACACTTGCTCCATCACTTAAGTCTAGACAGCCAGCACAACAATAAATCAAGTCCTGTTTTGTGGGGTTTGCTGACTTTTGATCCATTCATTTGGTTCTAGTACACCTCTGGTTACCTTTTGGATCAGAGGCTCTCCTCTGACCCTGATGGCTTGTTGGGAATGTTCTCTCCTCTTGTTCCCACCCAGAAAATTTAGAAAACTTAGTTTATATCAGCATCTAATGTGTTGTCGACAAATCTCTTCAAGGATACAGTTCACATAATTCATAATAATATAGGGGCAGCTAGAGTGCCAGCTCTGGAGATAGAAAGACATCTCTCTAAGTTCAGATCTGGCCTCAGACACTTACTAGCTGTGTGATCCTGGACAAGTCACTTAACCTTCTTTGCCTCAGTTTCCTCATCTGTAAAATGAGCTAAAGAAAGAAATGGCAAATCACTCTAGTATCTTTGCCAAGAAAACCCTATATGGGGTTTAGGCATTTAAGACAATTAAATCTCTATCCTTTTTTTTTTTCCTTTTCCCAGCAAACCCCCTCACATTGAAGATAACTAAAAAGCTGTCCAGGGGCAGGTAGGTGATGCAGTGGATAGAGCACAGATCCTGGCATCAGGAGAATCTGAAATCAAATCCAGCCTCAGACGCTCACTAGTTGTATGACCCTGGGCAAGTCACTTAAAACCTGGATCACCTCAATTAAAAAAAACCGAACAGTCATGGGGGATGAGTGGTGATAAAATGAATGAATGCATGACACATTTTTAAGTTTAATCTGCATAGTTAACATCTTCTCCATCACTTTTTTAGTCTAGACAATCAACATAACAATAAACCAGATATTGAGTCGGACATGACTGAAACAACCAAATAATTCACACAATTCAAAGAAAAAATATTATTGGTAGACCAAAGAAAAGAAGGGAAACTTTTAAATAGTTTTAATTTTTTACATCACCATCTTCTCTAATACCATCCCTTGGAACAAAAAATAAAGAGAAGGATCTTTTTCAAAAAGTTTAGCAAAAACAACCGATAGATCCCCAAAGTCTAATAATCTATGTGATATTCCACATCCATAATCCCTGCCTATGTAAATAAATGAGGAACGACGCAAGTGGAATTCTTGATAGAGTCTATTGAAAATAAGACTTCCTAATAAGCTTAAAATCTCTCTAAGAACTCAAGTCACTTGTGCTCAGACTGAAGGTAGGACTTCTAGAAGGCTTTGCTTCTTCTGTTCCAGGCTTCTTCTATAGCTCTCCACACCACCTAGAAGGTGGTTTTATTGCCACCCTGCATCTCTCTTCCCATAGCTTTCCATAGCTTCTAGAAGGTAGTTAGCTTAGGGTGGCATTGCCTGCTCTCCCCCTCCCCCCATCATCACAGCTCTCCCAGTTTCCTGCAGCCCTCAACAGAGGGATAGTTAGATGGTGCTAGTGGAGAACCAGAGAAAATATTTCTTCTTCCTTGTTTTATTATGACAGGGCAAAGGAACTATGAGGAAAGCTGAGCACTACAGAATTGATGCTTTCAAACTGTGGTGCTGGAGAAGACTTTTGAGAGTCCCTTGGACAGCAAGGAAATCAAATCAGTCAATACTTAAAGAAATTAATTCAGACTATTCATTGGAAGGACACATACTGAAGCTGAAGCTGAAATACTTTGACCACGTAATGAGAAGAAAGAACTCTCTGGAAAAGACCCTGATTTTGGGAAAGATTGAAAGCAAAAAGAAAAGGGAATAGCAGAGGATGAGATGGATAGATAGTGTCATGGAACCAATGAACATGAGCTTGGGCAGACTTCAGGAGATAGTGGAGGATTAGAAGGGCTGGGCTTGCTGTGGTCTATGGGATCATGAAGAGTCACACACAACTGAACAACAACAAAGGACATTCAATGAAATTTATCTGTTGGGAGGAGATTTGGTTCTGTATTATACAGCCAAGACAGATTACCAAAGAGGCCTTACTCTGCGTTGTCTTTTTTAGGCAAGGGTACACACCTACCTGAAGTTTGCCAAGAGATCAGGAATCCAACCTGTACCTCTCGTTGCTTAGCAGGTCATTGTCACTGACATTCAGTTGAAATATCAAGACTACAAAACTCTCTTTTCCCCATGCACTCAGGAGGTGTGTCTCTCAGCATTCTGAGCACCCCCTACCCCACCCCAGGAGGTCTACAACCTAAACAAAACACTCCAATTTCTCTTTAAGACCCTCTAAGAGGCCACATCTTTGGGGTCATTTAACTTGCCTCAGGCCTCTCTCAAATACCTAAATGAATCTCTGATATCATTGATTTGGATCTTCCCCTTCTATAATGAAAATTCCATCCGTTAAGCTTGTCCATCTCTGTGACACTTGCCCAGATTCATCTAACTTCTGGAAGGCTTCTCTACTTTCTACTGGCATCATGGGAGCACTAGGACCATCTGCCACCCCTCACCCTTGCCACCTGACTACCATGGGGCTACTTGCTGCCATATCTAGGATGGTATGATGGTCAGGAGAAGCCAAGAACTCCCACAGTGTTACTAGGACAATGGAAGGAAGATGAAAAAATAGTCTCTGTTATATAGTTATTTGTGAAACTAGGGCCTCCTGGGGTTGCCATGGAGAGGTTTGAGAGATGGATGCCTGCTGGACAAGATGGAAATCACTGTAGCGTCCGGGGAACTTGTCCTGCCCCTGGAATGACTGGGACCTGACCCTGAAAAGCTTCCCCTCTCACTTCCCAAGGGAGGGAATGGGCAGAAGTCACAACTCAGGAGATCATGAGCACAGCAGCACTAAGGCACAGGAGTACCAGACAGGCATATAGATAAGAAACTGCGCCAGAGACTGAAAGAGGCACCCAGGTGAAAAAGGAGAAGCAAGTAAGGAATCACTAGCTCTGCTCTTAACACTCTGAACAGTTCCAGCAAACCCAGCATCTGCACCATGTTTCTTGTACGTGGTTCAATCACACAGCCCTGTCTTGTGGTCAGGGGTGTGATAGTAAATATTTAACAAGTGTGGAAGGGCAGCTAGGTGACCCAGTGGATAGAGCACAGGTCCTGGAGTCAGGCAAACTTGAAATCAAATCGAGCATCAGATGCTCACTAGTTGTGTAACCCTGGGCAAGTCACTTAACCCAGATTGCTTCAGTTAAAACAAAACAAAACAAAACAAAATCGCGGGAGAGGAGTGGTGATGAAATGAATGAATGCATGACATATTTTAAAGTTTAATCTGCATCGTTAACTTTATCCATCGTGTTTTTAGTCTAGATAATCAACACAATAAACCAAACCTTGATTTGAAGTGTTTGCCAATTTCCAAGGTGTAAGTGCTTACACTGAAAATTTTAAAAAGGGCTCTCATGAGCAGGTAAGAGCTGACTCCAGCACACCACTGCCCGGAGTCCAGCACTGAGGGTCTCCTGGCTGCAGCTCTAGGTAAGTCTGCTCTTCTTGCTTGGGAGTATGTGCTCTTGCTCCAAGCCTTCTTTTCTGAATAGTTTTCTTTCTGTTTACTATTGTCCCATAAGTAGGATAACTGCAGTTAACCATCACAGTACTCATCCATGTATATCAGTGTGTAAATGAGGCAAAAAGGGATAATAGAAGGAACCACGCATGGGAAGCTAAAAAAGCAACAAACAAAACTAAAATAAAAAAAAGTCAAAACCACCACCACCCCCAGTAGAAAAAAGATTTTTTTAAAAATTAGACAGCAAAGTTTTAGGGAGAAAGGAACAAAAATGTATTTTTTAAAATTGTGTATCAAAATTGTACAATTCAACAAGCATCAATTCTTCCCGAAAATGGCAAGGAAAGAAAATGAGCTAAATTCAACTCCAAATTTGAAGAATTTAAGGAAATTGAAAATTGCTATAACATAAAAGAGTAAAGCAAAAAACTAAAAAAATTTTCAGAATAAGGATATCTTCAATGTTTGTGGCAGTAATGCAGGCAAATTCTGCATAAATAGGAAGAAATAAAATAGTATTCAGACTCTCAAAGCAGAGGGAAAAAAGTTTAAAAGATTTGTAGCTCTAGTATAGACAGTATATGGTAGTCTAGTGAGCAGGAAGTCAGGAAGCTGTCTCTCTCACACCAGGCAGATATTCTGCTATTCCTTTCTAGCTATTCTTTCATGTCCTAATGGTGGATATGACTTTCCAGCCACTTTTCCAGCTCTTCTCTTCTGAAAGTGATTTTTTTTCCCTTGCAAACTGGCCACAGGAAAAGGAAGTAACTAAGGTTTCCATTTTGATACCAGTCCCAGCTCATCACAGCTTCCTCCAGCCAAAGTTATTAACCCTTTTGCATAGAAAAACCAAGGTTTGAATTTCTCTCTATGCTCTGGGAAGTTTAAAAAAAAAAGAATCAATAATTCTCTTGCTATGGCTAGAGCCCCCAGCCAGAGAATTTCTCTGATGAACTAGATACCACAGCTATAAAATTTATGTCTCTTTCCCCTCTCAGTCCTCAGTGCAGTTTCTGGTCACCACAGTCACCCTTAGGTAAACCTGCCTAGATTCGCGTGTGCCCATGTGTAATGGGAATGGGAATTTGAAGATCTTCCCTGCCCCTTAATAGACCCAGGGGGAGTTTGAATCCTCCCCTGCTGTGAGAGTAAACTCTGCCCCCTGATAGGCTGAATGTAATCACATGGAATCTGTGGTGGGAGGAGTTTGCTGAAGGGAAGCAGAGCCCACAGGAAGCTTCCCTGCTGCGAAGATAAACTCTGCCCCCTGATAGGCTGAATGTAGTCACATGGAACCTATACTGGGCAGAGTTTGCTGAAGGGTGAAGCAGAGCCCATAGAAAGCTGGTCAGAGCAAGTGAGCTGGTCCTGGGGAGAGGATGGTTATTAAGGAGATGAGAGGTTTTTGAGTAAATATTGATCTTGTATTGCTTTGTGAGAAGGCTAAAGGATGGCATGGCACTAAGCATTATTATGCCTTCTGAATATCTTTGGTACTATGATGCAATTGGCTTACTAGTTTGGGGATTCAGTTTTCTGGTGTCTAAATAAATGTTTCAGTTCTGTCCTCTACCTGGAGAATCTGGTATATTTTGCATTAGAATGTCATGTGATATTTATAATCATGGTCTTTATTGTGATTGTGGGTGCTGTAAATATTGCATTGGCACTACACCATGCCCTGGCATGGTTATAGCTCGTACACATTGGCTTCTTCCATAGCTTCCTCCTTCTCCCTCCCTTAGTGAGGAGGCTAGCTTGTCCGTCAAAATCTGGCACCCATTTGTTTGATATCCCAGCAAACTCCCTGGAGCCAAAGAGGAAGACTAACCATTCATCTGCAGTGTCCCTATCTCTTTGGCAACCCCAAGGGGTACTCTATATACATAGGGTCATGGGATTTAAGACTGGAAAGAATATGACCTAATCCAATTCCTTCATTTTACAGATGAGGAAACCACTACCCAGAGGAACAAAGAGACAGAAGGACTAAGGGGGAAAAAAATATGCCATCGTTGCTTAGCTTGGAAGCCTTCTTATTGATTGATATAATAAACAAATGGAATTTGTTTCTATTTTATAGTGATAAGGATATAGTTAAATGTAAGAAGTTAAATGTCCAAGTAAATAGAGTTTTGTCTCTCTACTCACCCACCCCCAAATAGATTGCAAGCTTTGTGAAAGTAGAAATTGTCATTTATTTTATTTTTATATCCCCCAAATTGAATTATTGGGTGTTTAATGCATTACTTTCCCCTACTGTTCTTTAATTTGTCTTTGTCCTATCACCTTATCCTGTAGTTCAACCCTAAATGATGCCCAAGAGATACTTTACATAGTGTATACAGCAACTTCTCTCATCTCATCATCCCCAATAATTCCTCTCTCCTTACCTGTCTTCTTTCTCCCCATCCTGAACTATGCTCACACTCACTTTCCAGGTACGTTTCTTATAGTTAACTTTTCAAAACATGGCCAGAAAAATGGAAGTCCAGCTAAGGAGGGATCTCAACAGCATTTGCCTACAAACTCTCACATTGGGCAGTGTTGGAGACAGGAAAAAAAGCTACCAGTTACAGAAAAAAAAAAAAAAAGATGGGTGCTTACCACTGAGAATAAATGCTGTAATCTTTAGGTAACACTATAAACAGTGTAAATATTTCACTTTCCCCACACAAATATCTCCTTGTTATTACAAATGATGGCCCAATCCCACTTGTTTGATCTAACATTCCTAATGTGAACGCCCTAACATTTAAGGACTTTCCAAGTTCATTAATACTGACTTGTGCCTTTCCCCAGTCCTTCTCCTTGGCCTCTCCACATCACTAGATCACCATCTCCTCCTGAATATTCTCTTTCCTCTGCCTCTATGACTCTCTTGGTTCTCCACAAGTCATAGTGGAATAGAACTAAAGATAGAAGGAATCACAGATTCTCTTTACAGATGAGAAAACAGGCCTAGAGGTGTTACATGACTTGTCCAGGGTCCCTTAGGTAGTAAGTAGTAAACTAGACCAACACCAAGGTCCTCTAGCTTCAAATTCCACACACTTTCTACTGCACCACACATCAAACAGCTCGTTCTCAGTTTTCTTCAATGGTACATTTTTCTCGTCCTGTTCCCAAAGCATAGATATCTCCCAGAATTTACTCCTACATTCTCTTCTCCCTATGTTCTCTTTCTTGGCTATCTTATCCTTTCACTGAGCTTCAATTAAGCCTTCTCTACCAATGGCTCCCAAATTTATTACCATTGCACCAAAGGAGCTCACTGATTTAGTTCAAAGGGGCTAGGGGTTTCTCACTCCCTTAGTTCAGTCACTTAAGTACTTCTAGGTGCCAGATACTGTGTCAAGCTCTGGGGAAATAAAGAAAGTAAAAAAACATTGTTCCTGTCCTCAAGGAGCTGATGATCTGATTGGAGGGGGGAGAGAGAGAGAGCTTTTGAACAGCTGTGTACATGAAAACATAGGCAGTCTAGTGGAATGAAATGCCAGAGGGAAGGCTCCCATCTTCAAATCCCAGACGGGATTTGAGCTGAGTTCTGAAGGAAGCCAGAAGACAGAGGTGAGCAGGGAAGGGGAGAACAGGAGTTGAACAGTGAAAAAGGCAGAACAGGAGATGGAGTCTATATTCTAGGGAACCACTAAAGTTCATTGAATAGGAGGCAGGGGGCAATGTAGTCAGACATAAGCTTTAGGAAAACTCATATGGCAGCTAAGTGGTAGATGGCTCAGAGTGGGGAGAAGGCGGAATCACAGATTTAGAGCTGGAAGAGATCTCAAAGAACATTTAGTCCAACCTTATCATTTTAAAAAAAATTATGAACTTGGCAGATTGCCAACAAACATGATCAGAACAGATGATTGCATATGAAACTGAATTTCTTCTTTTTTTATATTTTATTTTATTTAGTTTAGTTTACCTCATTCATTTCCATGAGATTTTGAGTTACAAATTTTCTCCCTATCTTTCCCCTACCCCCCCCCCTCAAAACAGCCATCCCCTTATATGACCCCTCCCCCAATCTAATCTCTCCTATGTCCTCCCCCATCACTCCTCTAACTTTCCAATAGGGCAGGATAAATCTCCCTTCCACAGTGCCTGTAAATCTTAAGTTCCAGTTGGATGTAGTTAATAATAATAGTAATAATAATTGTATATATAT
>CM053591.1:58706463-58719501 GCA_028646515.1 Pseudochirops corinnae | reverse complement strand
GAGAGAATAGACTGGGGGAGGGGGGACACACTGGAATGGCTGTTTTGGGGCAGTGGGTGCGGGAAAGATGGGGAGAAAATATGTAACTCAAAATCTTGTGGAAATGAATGATGCAAACTATAATAAAATTTAAAAAAATAAATGTACGAGAGAGGGGTGAAGATAGAAATTAGGTGAAGATACTAAAGGGGAGGTGAGCATTATAGACAGGGTCTGCTGACATTCTATCTACAAGTAAATCCATTTTTTTTGTAAGACTACATTGCAAAATGGGAGGGTCCATGAAAGGGAGGAGGAGAGCAGGTGTGATAAAATCTGATTTTGATCCTCAGATTCTGATTCCATTAGGAATACGGAGAACACAGATAGACTAAGTATAGGGGTCATGAAAAGAGAGTGAGGGTCTAGAATAGACAGAAAGAGGGGATGGATAATGAAGAGAGTGAGAAAAATCCTCTGGAAAGGGGTGCAAAAACCAAAAATTTAAAAACAAATGAAGGGGATTCATTGAAGGGGAGAATAAAGGGAGAATGCACTTCACTAAGAGGAAAAAAAGGGAAGAATTAAATAATCAGATAAAAGCAGGAAAGCAAAAAAAATTAATACGCAAAATTTCAAAGAGAAGCAGTAACAAATGAGATGAGAGGATCAGAGTGAAAGGAATAGCCAAGGGATACAAGGCCACCTTAAATAAAAAGATTCACCTAAAATAATGAAGAAACAGTACTGTGTTTACAGAAGGAGGGGGGAGCCCATAGCATGAAAAACTTGGAAAGAAATTTACAATCATACTATCTGACAAAGCAAAAACAAATATACAAAAACGTTAAAAAAAAAAAAAAAGTAAGGGATTACTGTAAAGAATCTCAAGTACCTTCAGAGGATCTTTAAAGCCTAAGAAACTCAGGGAAGGCGCAAGATGATTTGATGCAAATATCAAAGTTGGGTGAGATAATGAGAGAAGATGTGGCTTCATTGAGCAAAGGCTGGGAAAGGTATAATCATTGGGATTGGCAGTAAGGCTAAACACAGATGATCTGAGCAACTAGCAACTATATAATAGCACTGTGGGAGTGGAGTCGAGGGAGAGGGGAGGGAGAGGGTATTTAGCTGGGATATTTAAGGAAGGTGAGAAGTGGGTTGAGGAGAAGTCAGGTACTATTGACAGTAGTCTGAAATAGTCCTATTGACTTTGGAGAGATATAGTCATCCACAGAGAAAGGATCTGACCTAAGGAATAACCTTTTTTTTTCTTTTAATTTAGAGATCCCTTTGACAATCTGGTAAAGCCTATGGATCCCTTCTCAAAATAATATTTTTAATGCATCAAATAAAATGCGTAAGATTACAAAGGAAACCAATTATACTGAAATAGTTACAAAAAAATTTAAAAACTGAATTCTTAGATCCTTTGGGAATCTGTAGACTCCAGGCTGAGAAGCTCTGCTCTAGTATTTAGGAAGCATGTGGTGTTTTTCTTTTGGTATCTCAAAAAGTTAGCCTAATATATATCATTTTTCCTTGTACCAGGGGAGTGCACTTGTGGTGTGTGTCCTGTAGGAGGCCCATGACTCAGGAATAGTGATTGAATCAGTAGGACACACCAAAACCTGCTTAGGACCACACAGTGCATCAGCAGGGATTTGGCATGTGAAACTCCAGAATAAAAGGAACAAAGCTTTTGGGAAGCAGCTTGAGTTTGGACATAGTGTTAACTTTCCAACAGTCTCTGTATTTTGGCTCCCTAATCTTTGGCAGATTCCCTCAGCTTTGAACTCTGACCACCCACCGACTCACCCACTTGTCTCAGCCCCTTAGATATCCACACCCCGCAGCCTCTCCAGTAAGGGATCTTGCAGAGCTGTCAGATTATATCTTTTTCCCTCCTGTCTCATCTCCAACCTTTCCTGCCCAACCCCTAGGGAGGATTACCCTTTCCCTGGCCTGGAGATTTCCTTAATTATGGGACATGACTGTCCTGCCTAGAGCAACACACAAACCTCACCCTCCTCCCACATCAGCCCACCCCCTACCCTCAGGCATTTGTGTGCGTGGTACCTTCCAGATGCAGGGGGATCAATTTACCAGGAAAGGTGAATCTGCAATAATAAGGCAGTTCAGATATAGCCTATGATGCATACCTCCTATCAAAATTATCTGAAAGCATTCCATTGTCCTAGGGGATAGAGCCCCGGATGTAATAGGCTGGAAAGAAAGAAGCATTTTCTAAGGGAAATTTCTCTGGGCAGAGATCAAAGGACCTGGGGAGTGTTTATATGGAAAGAGAAAGAGAGAGAGAGACAGAGAGAGACGGAAACATAGAGACAGAGATACACAGAGTTTAGAAAGCTAATCGAGATGCAGGGAGATATAGTATAAGACAGAACCACAGACTTGGAGGATGAGGTAACTGTCCCAAAATCATTCTGACCTGGAACCAAGGGACAGCTCTAGGGTCTGATAAGGCATAGCTAAGGAAATATTGCAGTATCAGGGCAAAAGTAACCTAAGCAGGTACCCTGGGAAGAAAACAGAGACCGGCAGCCTGTTAGGAGCCTGATTAATGTGCAGCAAGTGGAGCCGCACTAGCTTAAGTAACAACGTTGTAGCTATAATTTTCCTACCCGCATATGGTTTGTACCCCAAGATCTCCACATACTGAAGATGCTTAGTTCTGCACTCGTTCACTGGCTAAGGTCCTGCTGTACTTTGCAAATTCTGGAAGAAGGAAATAATACTAAGAACAAAGCCTTCAGGAACCCTACCACATGCAGTGTCCTATCCCGGGTGCCAAGGATACAAAAGAGATGGAAGATGCAGTGCTTGCCTTTAGGAAGCTTACAGTTTCTTGGGGAGACATGCATATAGAAGATGACAATAACCAGAAGTCTATGCTGAGTGCCAGTTAAGTAGCAGGGAAAAGGAAGAGAGTAGCTGTTCTGAAGATGGAGGAATCAGAGCCTGGGAGATCGCAGGAGCCAGAATGACAAGCTGGGGAAATACACTGATCATTAAGTTCAAATCTTTGGAGGAGACTCCTTCCCTCTTTCCTGAACCTTTCAGCGTTAGAAAATCGGCCAGCATCAAGCTTTTGTTCAAAGACTTTCATGTGAGGGAGAACTCTACCTGAAATGGAAGCTCTAAATGTTAAGAGAGTTTCTCCTAAATCTACTTCAATGTAACTTCTACCCATCATTCTGACTTCCACCCTCTGGGGTCAAGCAGAACATATCTAATGCTTCTTTCATGTACCTGTAGACAATAATTTTGTCCCCGCTAAGTCCTAAATAAATTGGCCACTGGATGGGTTTTTTCTTTTTTTTTTTTAACACCTACCAGAAGGAAAGATCCCTATATCACCCTCTCTAGGGAAGGAAGGCCAGCTTACCTTGATATTCCAATTTTTTCATGGGAGCCACATTTGAATAGTTCCAATATTTAGGCCTTGAAATCAAGGAGATCCTAGCTGTTCATTCTAAGAATGAAAGTCTTTGAAAATCTTTATCTTGCCCAAATGAATCCACATAACTGATAATCAATGTTATTGTAGATACCTAAGCAATCACCATTTGTCCAGGGCTATCCTGAGATAGATGCTTTCTCTTTAGAAATCTGTTGATTCTGAGATATTCTAGTGTTTCATGGAAGATCCTCCAGGCCTAGCCCCATATTCTGGGAAAGCCTTATTGTGGTATCATCAGAAGATTACGGAAAGACTTCAGGAACTCTTCCGTTATTTCAATATATCAAGTTTAGGGTTTTTCCTCAGTCCAAGCCTGTGAGGTCTGTTCATTCATCAGTATGGGGACATGGGGAACTCCTAGTGCCAAAATTCCTCCACTGATGCAGGTAGGCAGTAAATTTATGTCTTATAGTCTTAGAGAGTTGCCTGGGATACTCAGAAACTTGATCAAAGTCATACAAGTGAAAAGTAGCAGACTCAGGATTTGAACTCAGATTCTCTAACTCCAAATACCATATTCTTTCATTTGCCACATGCCAACAAAATCAGAAACAGGTAGGTGGCACAGTGGATAGAGCACCAGGTATGGAGTCAGGAAGACTTGAGTTCAAATCTGCCCTTAGACATTTACTAGCCGTGACCCTAGGTAAGTCCCTTAACCCTGTTTGCCTCAGTTTCCTCATCTGTAAAATGATCTGGAGAAAGAAATGGCAAATCACTCCAGTATCTTTACTGAGAAAACCCCAAATGAGGTCTCCAAGAGTTGAACTTGATTGAAAACAACTAAAACAGCAAAATCAATAAACAAGCATATAATAAGAACTATCCCCAAAATGTAGCAAGAGGTATCCCTGTGTGGATGAGACAGAATAGACATTGCTAGGCTCTTTTCCCCTTACCATTTTCAAAAGGATACTTTAATTCCTGCCGTGAGGGAAAACTGGAGGTAGAACCTGAGTCAGACTTTCTGCTCTCTACTGGGCCAGAATTGTATCTGTCTGCTCCCTTAAATGTTGTTAGTCTAGGGGATGAGGTTTTCTGGTTCAATCTAACTTCTGATCATTGTTTCAGTATTGGGGGTAAAGAAGGACCTCAAGCTTTATATGCAAAGTTTGACTCTTTTACCACCAAATACCAGTTCCACAATAAGCAAACATAGTACTTAGCCAAAAAAAGAAATCCACACAAAAAAACTATTTATCCAAATTGTGAACAAAACAGAAATCAGAGAAGGTATCTATAGGATAATGTATGCCAGACAATACAGAGTCAACCTGTTCTCCTATTGAGTACAAGATAATTTAGCTCAAACAAGTGATAAAGTCCTATATCTCACCCCAAGGGAAGTTCCCCAAAGTCTCTAGGATGGCAAGCTTGGGATGAAGACATAATGGAGACTGCTAGCTCCTCTCATGCCACGTCAGCAAACCAATGGACTTTGGGACTGGGGTTACACAGGAAAACTATGCAGCACAATTAGTCATAAATAAATGAGAGCAATCTCTCATAGACTCATGAACAAAGTACAGAAAAGGAACAAATCCTGCCCCTACACACACACATACACACACACACACGTGCACACACACACACACACACACACACCCCCCTGAGAAAGCTCACACAGCGGTAAAGGAGGGCTTGCCTAGGATTACCTTTAGAACAATCCTCTAACTTGCTCCTTGCCTCCTAATTGGTCACTTGCCAAAGGGCCTCTTCTGTTGCTCTCGGACTCAGCCTTCCTGCTCCTGATGATCTGTTTCTTTTTGTCACAATTACACTGGATAAAAGCTATTACTCTCTCTTTCTGCGTCAGACTGCCCAGGCTGCTTGTCTCAGGGGCCATCTACCCATACTCTTAAGATTGAAAAGACAATTTTATATTCAAGGCTTGAATCCCTTCCCACCAAATTCCAGTTCCAAAATTAATACACATAGCACTTATCCAAAAAACCCACTTATCCAAACTGGTAGCAAAGCAGAAATCAGAGAAGGTAGACAAGTTCCGCTGAAGCATTACCTCCACAAGACTCCTTAGGCAGGGATGAGAATTTTCTCCCTCACTCCTCTCAATGGAGCATCCCCAGCCTTTACTCTCCTCTGGGTTAGGGCAAGTGACTTCCTGTCACCTAAGAGGGGCAGCTGCATGTCTCCCCACTGTGTTTTTCTGAGGCTGCATGCACCCTCTCTTACAAAGCCTTCAAATGCATCCCTTCCCTTTCCACTGATCCTTTCAATTCCCGTCATTCTCTGATTACTAGCAGCCAAAATCCTGTCATACAAATTGTCTTGAAGCTTTGAGAAGGCTCAGGAAGATGCCAGAAGCACTAGGGGAGGGTGGGGGGCACATGAGCCGGAGGTCTCTATTGGCATTCTTGCTATTGCACCAAAGCTGTTGCCTTCTCTCCAAATAGGAACACTTAGATTGTTATTTCGTTTGGCCTAACGAAGCTGGATTGGGAAGGAACAACTGAATCGAGCTAAAGCAGAGCTGCTTCGCTGGTTGGTTGTTATACTTCCTTTCTATCTTTACACTGACCCTCTGCCCCCTGCTGCTTCTCTTCTCGCTTCTCTTTTTCCAATTCTCTTCCTCACACTCCCCATTTGGTCTCTACATTCTCCCCTACTTGCCTCTAATTGTTTTTCCTTATCACCTACCCCCCTCCTAGAACTCCTTCCTTTAACTATTAAAAATAGAATAAAAAATGAAAAACAAAGCAAAGAATCCACCCACCCCATAGCAGATCCTACATAACCATGTGCTGTTTATATGTGGCTTGTACACATACACTGTCTTTCTCACCTCTTTTCTCTTTGGAAAATGAGCAAACAAAAACCTCAACCTAATTTTGTATAAATTTGGACTATTAGATCATAAACCACCGAGAACAGGATCATAGATGGGACAGAAAGGGAGTTTAGCAGTTAGCCAATCCAATTCCTACATTTTGCAGATAAGGAAACTGAGGCCCAAGTGACTTACTTTAAAATCATAGATATAGGAACTGGCAGAACATTTAATGCTCAAACCCATGTCCTCTAACTAAATCTTGCATTTATTTCACTATTCCACACTGCCCGCCTAGGTATGCCATCTCTTAATTTAATTTTGCCCAGCACCAACCACAGCCTCATGCATGTACTTTTAAAAGTAATAAATATAGTCTGAAAGAAACCACTGTCTATATCCAAGGACAGAAGCTCACCCATTAATTAGCCATTGTTTGCCGAGTGCTTTGAACGTGAATAAGTTCTAAGTCAGTGTTAAGTGCTATTATTATTAATAGTCCTGTGTCCACTATGGATGATGTCATTTAATCAAGACAGCATAATAGGCCCATCCTCCATAATTGGCTAGGATGTGTCTGAGAACCAGTTTTACAGAGGTTTTCTGTGGTCTTCACATTCTCTCTTATTGGGTCACTTTGAGGTCTTGTACAGGATGCTGAGAAGGTGAGTTGACTGCTGATTAACACTCAATTAGCACCTTTCCCTTGTAGTACAGCATTGACTTTGCAAATCCAAAATTTCAGGGGAACATTTAATGTGGAATTAAAGCACAAGTGTAATATTTAAGAGGCATGAAATCACTTTACCTATTTGGGTATTAACTAGCTTTTAATTTATTCAGGGTGTGCCACCAATGAATAATTAAAATTTAAAAGGGGAGGAATCATAGAATTTTATATTGCATTGTCTTTTCCTTCCATTTTTACTTTGAACACATTTGATAAGTTCACATCCCAGCTTCTATTTCTAATTTTGGAACAAGTTGTTAGTTCAGAAGTTTATCTGCCTCCATAAGAGTTGGTAATACCTTGGGGCTGAGAACAATTTTGTTGTTGTTTGTCATGTAATTTGCAGTCATGTCTGACTCTCCATGACCCCATTTGGGGTTTTCTCAGCAAAGGTGCTGGAGTGATTTGCCATTTCCTTCTCTAGCTCATTTTACAGATGAGGAAACTGAGACAAAGAGGGTTAAGTGACTTGCCCAGGATCACACAGCTAGTACATCTTGAAGACCAGATTTGAATTCACGAAGATGAGTCTTCCTGACTCCAGGTCAAGCACTCTAGGCACCTGGCTGCCCAAGCTGAGGACAATGTAAAGCTAATAAGTCACTTGTAGGCCTCCAAATCAATGTCAATTATTTGATTAGATGATCCTACTCTACCAGACCAAGATCCTCTTAGCAAACTGTTATACCTCACCTTCTTCAGATCCCATCTGGAATATGAAACCCCATTCGAGGGCAAGAAGAGCTATTAGAAAGTTGGAAAATGGGTAGGAAAGGCTCTGTGTTCATGTCCTTTGACCCAGAGGTTCCACTAATATGCACCCATCCCTAGATCAAAGACAGAAAAAAAATCTTATATGCGGTAAAAATATTTTTGGCAGCACTTTTTTTTCCAGTAACAAAGAAATTCAAATTAAGCAGCTGCTATTTATTAGGGAGAGAACCATGGTACACAAAAGAAGAATACAGAGAAGTATGGGAAGATTTGTATGAACTGATAAAACAAAGCAGAACCAGGAATACAGGATACATAGTGACTACAACAAAGTAAATGGAAAGAATTTTTTTAAAGCAGAATTGAATGCTGTGTGGTTAATAATGATCGAATATGACTCCAGTAAAATTCCCTCTCTTCTCTTCCTTGTTGAGGTGGAGGACTATGAATATGGAATACTAGTTATATAAGTTACTGTCCCTTTAAAGTACTGCCATTCAATATGAATCCACTTATCATAAAGTTGTCTGCTCAGAGTTCTAAGAATTAAAGTTACTGAGGCAAGCAGTTGATCATTTAGAATGTGACAAGCTGTAATAAGCCGGGGATGTGGGATGTGGACACCAGCACTGTTACGGAATTATGGGACAAATGTAATTTACCTGATTACTAGAGAAGATGAGAATTTGGTGATTAATGACAACCTAAGTTAGGGTGTTCTCAGAGAAGACCCAGAGTATTTATCCAAAAGGGTAAAAGAGAGGTGAAAGAACATATTTCATAACCACATCAGCTAGGCTTGAATCTGGAAGTGACAGACACTGTAGTTGCTGTTAAAGATGAAGTCCAGTTGAGCTGAGAAACAGCTTGGAAGCAGATAATCAGAGAAGTCACCCAGCAGATCAGCTGGTTTGGCAGAGAAGTCATGCCTCGAGATGTGTCAGTTAAGCTCTCTTCGGTGAACTACTGTTGAAGCTACCTCCTCCCAGAAAATGTTATGGGCTGTTCTGTAAATTTAAAGTTTTAAAGTTGTGAGCTGCTCTGAGGACATGAATTTTCTTCACTCAGATACCACAATCTTGGGTTTTTGTACTTACGTACCTGCTTTCCCCATGTATATTGAGAGCATTATCAGAAGATTATGTTCCAGGTTTATGTGTGGATTGTGCCATATTTATTATCCCTATATTGGTTTTGTTGTATGAATGACTGCGATACTATTTTTTTTGGTCTGATCGTTAAGTAAAGTTGTATTTAAGGTCTAAAAGTATCATTTCAAGAAGTTGGTTTTGTGCAAATGGAAATGTATTAGTAGGGTCTCAATAGCTAATTGGTGATATATCCCCCCATTCAACAGGATTAACCTTAGCACCCTGAGAGTATGATTATAATCATGTTGTGGTCCTTCTCCATGAAGAAGTCAACCCAAAGAGTAAGTTGCTGTTGTTTGGTCATTTCATTTCATACTGACTCCATTTGAGGTTTTCTTGCTTTTTTTTTTTTTTTGCTTTTTTTTTTTGGAGGTGGGGGAAGGCAGGGCAATTAGTGTTAAGTGACTTGCCCAATATCCCATGGCTAGCTAAGTGTTAAGTGTCTGAGACCAAATTTGAACTCAAGTCCTCCTGACTCCAGGGCTGGTGCTCTACTCAAGGGGTTTTCTTGACAGAGATACTGGAGTGGTTTGCCATTTCCTTCTTCAGCTCATTTTACAAATGAGGAAACTGAAGCAAACAAGGTTAAGTGACTTACTCAGAGTCACACAGCTAGTATCTGAGGCCGGATCTCCACTGTACTACCCAGCTACCCTATGGAGAAGGGTAAGGAGAAGATTCCTTTTATCAAGGAGGCAAAAGAAATGAGTCTTTCTGACTCCAAGCCCAGTGCTCTGTCCACTGCGCCATTTAGCTTCCCAGAGAGTAAATAGGTGTCCACATACCCAGTGGCAGAATGTGAGATGCTGCTGGAGATGTGGACAATCTTAAAACCTGTGACATAAAAGACCATTAGACTAAATGTGATGTTTAATTTTGCTGAACTACTTTTTTTTTCCTCCCTCTCTCTTTTTCTTTTTATTCTTTTTTATAAGGGATGGCCCTCTGGGCAGGAGAAAGGAGAGGAATATATTTGGAAACAAAGATGAAATGAAAACAAAACGATATCCATTTTAATGTAAAGTTCTGGTGCGTATAGGCCAGAGAAGAAAGATTGGCATTTAAAATATCCCTAGGACAGTCTCAGAACAGTCTCTGTATCAGATAAGCAGCATAAGTTGCCTCTGGACCACTGTCCCAAATTCACCTTTTTGGTAAATTGATTCCCTCTTCTGACTATACTATGCTATATATATAATTTGACAGACTATACCAGTGCAGTACACAGAAAACACCTCTGCATGTATTAGAGGAAACCCCTTTGGATATCATTTAAGCCAATGGTTCTCAACCTTCCTAATGCCGTGACCCTTTAATACAGTTGCTCATGTTGTGATGACCCCCAACCATAAAATTATTTTTGTTGCTACTTCATAACTGTAATTTTGCTACTGTTATGAATCTATCTGATATGCAGGATGTATTTTCATTGTTACAATTTGAACATAACCCACAGGTTGAGAACTGCTGATTTTAAGCTATTGCTTCCCCCTTCCCAGGTACCACTTCTCTGCAATGCTAGGTCAGTCTTCCCCAAGGCAACTCAGGTCATATGACCCATCTCCACATCCACAGGCTAGAATATAATCTCCTCTGGGACCACTGCTGCCAGTATAGGGGGGTCAGGTCACTTGGCCAAGAATTACGTGCTGCAATCAAGTGGGAGAAAAAGTGGCCATTAACAGCTGGGAAAGAAGCCTTGGGAATATGGAAAGTATTCTCTGGATATACCTAAGGGAATGTTTCTCTATTTGCCTACAGCTGAGGACTATGACTAGAGCCTTGATTAATTCTAGGGCCTCTCCTTAAAGGACAGAGTGAAATGCCACCTATATATACCTTGGAAAAGGAGCATGATAGGAGTTCATGGTGCAGTTTACCTGCTCTCCTCAGGTCTGCTGAATTTTCCCAATTCTAGTGTCAGCCCAGTATTCTGGGCTAGTTGACCCATCTTCCTACTCCCAGAATCCCTCATCCCAGAAAATTTGGTATGGCCATACTTTAGGTGATTGACATTTCAAGCTAGGCTCTTCTTGTCTAGTCTTGGGACTCTCTCATTTTTCTAAGGTTTTCCTTCTACATTCTCTAGTCTAGACCCACTTGCATCGCCATATTAGATGCTCAGAAATGACACTCTGGAAGCCTGGACCCCAGTAAACCCACTACTGCCTGTCCTTGTGGGATTTCAGTTTCTAGCTAATTTTTAGTTGCATGACCTAGTATTGTATTACTAATGAATCAAGAGTAGGGACTATAGAAGGGAGCCCTTTAACAAGGAGAAACCAGCCAAAAGATCACTGGGCTTGGAGGCAGGAGACCTGTCTTCAAATCCCATCTCTACACTTATTATAAGTCTGGTCCTTGGTTTCCTCATCTGTAAAATGAAAGTATTGGACCAGATGATCACTAAGATTTCCTTCAGCTCCAAATCTGTGATACCGTTATGCTACTGTGTCTTCTAGAATATGACCATCAGGTATTCAGGAACCAGTGACCTGGATGATTTCCTTGCTCCCAAACCCACTCTTTGCCTTCCTCCAGAGGGTCATTCAGCTATGCCATCATATCAACAAAGTCCACCAAATCTCCAGGCATGGGAAGGCCCTGATAACTGGTACTTTAAATGCTTATTTAAGCCCTTTTGAAATACTTCATCAGTACCATCTCCTCTCAGCCCACAATGGCTCTCAGTTGGCAGAACTCATTGCTAGAAACCAATGATGAGTGTGCTCCCTGTGGGAGTCCCAGCATGCTACAGCCAAATTCCATTTTCTATGGGAAAAATAAAAAACAGCCCAAAGCGCTGCCTTTGGCTGCAGATAATTCCCCAGCAGGGGGCTCCCCACCTCTATCAAAGCATGCCAGGGCAGCCCCTACTGATTTTCAGAGAATCAAAGTTGGAAGGGACCTCATCCAAACCTGAACAGGAATCCCCTTTATAGTATTTCCAACAAGTGGCTGTCCAGCCTTTACTTGAAGACCTCCAGTTAGGAGGAAGCCCAGGCCACTTGAAGACAGCTTTAGTTAGGAAGTCTTTCTCTTGTACAAGGAGACTCAATCTGCTTTTTTCTGCTTTCCATCCTTTCTCCCTACTTTTGGCTTCTAGGGCCAAAAAGAACAAATATAATCCTTCTTTCACATTTCTGAATGACGGCCCTTCAAATATTTCAAGATGATTCTTAGGTTCCCCCTACATATTTTCTTCCCCAGGTTAAACAACAACTTTATTTCCTTCAGGCAGTATGATCTGATATTTAGTATGAGCTGAGTATATGTATGATATGTATAGTATATGTATATGTACATATATATGTATATACTATATGTATATATAGTATGATCTGAGGGCCTTTCTCCAGCGTGGCGGAAGGACACATGGCATAGTGGTTGAAGTGGTAGACATGGGAACCAGGAAGAGCTGAATTCCAATTCTACCTTGCTACTGACTACCTCAGTACTAGCATTTATCTATCCATTTATATCTGTGTGTGTGTGTTTGCAGAGCACTTTATGAATATCTCATTTGATCCTCATAATAACCCTATGAAATAGGTGATATATTTACCCCCATTTTACAGGTAAGGAAATGGAGACTGAGAGAGGTTAGGTGACCTGTCCCGGATCACACAGCTAGTAAGTATCTGAAGCAGGTTTTGAACACAGGTCTTCCTAGTTCTAAGTCCAGCATCCTATCCACTACACACCTCACCCAGTGACCAGGCAACTTCTTTAATCTCACCAAATCTCATTTTCTTCACCTGCAAAATCGAGAAGATAATAATTCTTGTAGCGCCTACCTTACGACGTGAGGCTCAAACGAGATAACATGTACAAAGTGCTTTTCAGACCTTAAAGTTGATATAAATATAACGTTCATCCTGCTTGCCCCCTGCTGGACAGGTAAATTGTACAGCTTGCATTCCATAAGTGTGGAATCTAGAACGAAACAGATGAGACTGTTCTGGGCAGCTGGTGAAGCACTGGCTGGAGCACCGGACCTGGAGTCAGGAAGATCTGATTTCTAATTGTACCTCAGATACTCAGACAATTGCTAGCTTTATGACCCTGGCCAAGTCACTTAACTTCCCTCTGCCTCAGTTTCCTTATCTGTGAAATGGGAATAATAATAGCACCTACCTCCCAGGGTTGTTGTAAGGATCAAATTCTTGTGTGTGTGTGTGTGTGTGTGTGT
>CM053591.1:58653703-58698394 GCA_028646515.1 Pseudochirops corinnae | reverse complement strand
TTCCTAGTCAAGCCTCTTCCATTCAGTTATCCTTCCCATCCTCTCTAAGACAAATAACCGCCCTGCACCAACATTTTAAAAAATTGATTCCATAATGCTTGCTTTGTATCTCAGAAGGATTATTTCTAAATACATTGAGATAAAATTTATTAGGTTCAAATAATTCAAAAAATACAAACTTCCCAAGAGATTAAAAAATTAGCTGTCATTGCTTTCATCAATTTTCCCACACTTGCCAAGAAGTTCAAATCATCATAGGCTTTAGAGATTGAAGGGACCTTCAAAATCATCACATTCAACTGGGAGTCCTTCCAGCTGAAACTTTCCAACATTCCCCTCCAAACGACTTTAAAATAGTATCTTAGGGCAAATTTTGGAGGGGCAGAACCAATAAGAGAGAAACTTTCCTCCAGCCTTAGACAACCTAGAAGGTTGGCAGAAGAGGTCTATTACACCAGTGTAGGGGCTGATTTGAAGAGCATGTGGCAGCAGCACCAGCCTCAGGCCACTAGACTGTTAATAGCAGCAACAGTTGGGAGCTCTCAGATTAGAGCCAGTAAGGGGGTAAAACAACTGGTCAGAAAAAGATTACAAGGGACCATTTTCTAGCATGAGGTGCAGTGCTGATTGGCAAATCTCTTGGAGAGGAACACATGTGATGAGTCACAAGGAAGCAGTAATCCTGGTTGCAATTTCAAAGCACAGCTCTAGCACTCATGGCTGCAGGAAGGCAAGGGCCCTTCCTGGGTAAAGACCAGAGCAAAGACCAGGTGAACAGCGACCACACCTCTCCCTGGGTCACATCACACATCACAAGCACCGAAAACTTGCAGACCCCTCCATGCACACACACACACACACACACACACACACACACCCCAATTAGCTCTGAAAATAGGACAAAAAAGTCTAAAGCATCGAACAGTGCCTCCCCACCCCCAAGTGAGCAGAGCTCAACTTGAACATAAATTTCAAAGTCAAGAAATAAGCTGAAAAACGAGCAAACAACAACAAAAAAAGAACTTAACATATAAAAAACTATGGTGACAAGGAAGACCACCAAGATACAAATTCAGAAGATGACAATGGAAAAATAACCACAACCAAAACCTCAGGGGTAATTGTTAATTTACAAATACAACAAGAATTCTTGGAAAAAAGAGTGGTAGAGGCTAAAATGGGAAAAGAAATTAGAGTGATATAAGAAACTTATGAAAAGAGAATTAGCATGTTGGTAAAAGAGGCACAAAAAATACTGAAGAAAATAATACCCTAAAAAGCAGAACAGGCCAAATGATAAAGGAAGCATAAAAATTCACTGAAGAAAAGAACTCCCTAAGAAATGGAATAGCCCAAATGGAAAAAGAGATTTTTTTTAAAAACTCACTGAAGAAAATAATTCCTTAAAAATTACACTTAGGGGGCAGCTAGGTGGCACAGTGAATAGACCACCAGCTCTGGAGTCAGGAGGACCTGAGTTCAAATCTGACCTCAGACACTTGATACACTTACTAGCCATGTAACCTTGGGCAAGTTACTTAACCCCAACTGCCCTTCTTGCCCCTCCAAAAAGCAAAAAAAAAAAGGCAAAACAAAACAACAACAACAAAAAAAAAATATTACACTTAGGCAAATAGAAGTTAGACTCCTTAAAACTTCAAGAAACAATAAAATAAGGACCAAAAATAAAAAAATAGAAGAAAATGTAAAATATCTCATCAGAAAGACAATTTACATGGAAAATAGATTGAGAAAAGATAATTTAAGAATGATTTGACTACTTGAAAGCCATGATAAATAAAGAGCCTAGACATCATATTTCAAGAAATGATAATAAAAAAACTGCCTGGATATCTTAGATCCAGAGAATCAAATAGAAGTTGAAAGACTCCACCAATAACCTCCTGAAAGAGATCACATAATGTAAACTCCCAGTAATACTATAGCCAAATTCCAGACCTCCTAGGTCAAGGAGAAAATATTAAAAGCAGCCAGAAAGAAGCAACTCAAATATCATGGTTCCACCCTCAAGATCACGCAAGAGTTAGGAACTTCCATATAAAAGGAGCATAAGGCTTAGAATATGATATTCTGAAAGACAAAGAACCTAGGATTACAATTAAGAATCACCTACCTAGTAAAACTAAGTATAATCCTTTTGGGGTCAGGGTGGGAGTGTAAACATTTAATGAAATAGAGAATTTTCAAGCATTCCTGATGAGAATATCAGAGCTGAATAGAAAATCTGACATTCAAATACAATCAAGAGAAGCATAAAAAGGCAAGCATAAAAGAGAAATCTAAAGGACTTTTAATAAAGTTAAATTGTTTATATTCTTATATAGGAAGGTGATACATTTAACTCCTAAGAATTTATTATTAGGGCAGTTATAAAGAGCCTTAATAGACAGAGGGCATGGGTGTGAATCAATTATGTTGAGATGATCGAAAAAAGAAGCGGTGAGAAATGAATGACTAGGAGAAGGGGGAAAGGTGAAATTGTTCTCATATAAAAGAGGCACACAGGAAAGAGCTTTTACAGTGGAGGGGACAATGAGGGATGAAGCGGCAGGCAATGTTTGAACCTGACTCTCATGGGAATTGGTTCAAAGAGGGAAGAATATATATATCCACACTTAGTTGGGTATGGAAGTTTATCTTACCCAACATGGAAATAGAAGGGGAAGGATTTAAGAGAGATGGGAGCAGGGTGCTGATAAAAAGAGGGTGGATTAAGGGAGGCAGTAATCAGAAGCAAAACTGACTTTTGATAAGGAACAGGGTAAAAAGAGAGAGAATTATAAATAAAATAAAATGGGGAAAAAAGAAGAAAATGGAATGGCGGGAAACACAAAGTAATTATAACTGTGAATGTGAATGTGAATGGGATGAGCTCACCCATAAAATGAAGGCAGGTAGCAGAATGGGTTAGAAACTAGAATCCAACAATATGTTGTTTGCAAGAAACATACTTGAAACAGAGAGACATATACACAGTAAAAATAAGGAACTGGCATAGAATTTATTAAAAAGGCAGGGGTAGCAATCATGATCTCAGAAAAGCAAAGTAAAAATAGGCTTAATTAAAAGAAATAATCAGGGAAACCACATTTTGCTAAAAAAAAAAAAGTTACCATAGACAATGAACTAATATCAACAATTTTTATAGAAAGTTTTTCTGATAAAAACCTCATTTCTCAAATATATAGGGAACAGAGTCAAATTTAATTAAAGAATCATTCCCCAATTAATAAATTGTCAAGGAATATAAACAGACAGTTTTGAGAAGAAGAAATCAAAGCTATCCATAGTCATATGAAAAAATGCTCTAAATTCCTATGGATTCGAGAAATGCAAATTAAAATAATTCTGAGGTAATACCTCCCACTTATCAGAAATGACAAATGCTGGAGGGTTGGGATGGTGGAAAACAGGTACACTAATGAATTGTTGGTGGAGTTGTGAACTGGTACAATCATTCTGAAGAACAATTTGGAACTATATCCATAAGGCTATAAAACTGTGAATATCCTTTGACTCATCAATACCACTACTAACTCTGTACCCCAAAGTGATCAAAGAGAGAGGAAAAGATCATATATATACAAAAATACAGCAGCTCTTTTTGTAGTGGCAAAGAATTGGAAACTGAGGGGATGCTCATCAATTGAGGAATGGCTGAACAAGATTGGGATGGAATACTGTTGTGTTATAAGAAGGGCAATGGTTTCAGAAAAACATGGAAAGATCTATATGAACTGATGCAAAAGGAAGTGAGCAGAACCAGGAGATCATTGTACACAGTAACAGCAAAATTGTAATAATGAACAACTGTGAAAGACTTGGTTACTCTGATCAATACAATGATCCAACACAATTCCAAAGGACTCATGATCAAAAAATGCTATCCACTGAGAGAGAGAGAGGATTCATTGAAGTATAATTTTCTCAATTTATTTTTCTTGCTTTTTGTAATATGGAAGTATGTTTTGTATGATCTCACATATATAACTGATATCATATTGCCTGCTTTCTCAGTGGGTGGAGGAGTTGCAGAAGGGAGGGAGAGAATTTGGAATCCCCATTTTTTTTTAAAGAATGTTAAATGCCATCATCAGGAAAGAAAAAACAACTATGAAAATAGTGACTATTGATAATGTTGATTAACTTATCATTGTACACTGATAAAATTATGCTGTTTTATTGTATGATATTAAAATCAAAAGAAAAAATGTTAAAAATAAATAATAAAATTTTAAAATCAAGTTCAACATCCTTACTTTATATCTCACCAACTTCTATTTCCCCATTTCGATAGATCTGTTTTCTCATTGATGTAGTTTCATTATCCAGTGGTGTAGATGGCAACCTATCCACATTTATTCATCCAGCACTACTCTTATCTCTGACCTCCCAAAAATTCTCTATAAAGGATCCATCTAACATGGTGGCGGTCTTCTAAGACTTCTGGCAAATGTACAGACACGATCAGTTTGCTAAGATGTTATTATCCATATGAAAGATAGTAGAACTGCTTGCTTGTAGGAGAATTATGGTGATTAGAGTACATGCAGAGATTCTGGAGCAGTTTCTTATTGGGGTACCATATGGTTGAGAGGAGCTTTTTACCATTAGTTGTATAACCAAAACCACTGGACTCTTCAAAATGACTAGCCCTGGCCATCTTTCTTTGCTGCATTTGTGTCTGGGGGAATGAGATGACTCTTTCACTCATGGCTGGTAAGAACATGAGGTAAGAGGAAGGGGCCTTAGAGCTTCCTTCCCCCATGAGGCCATATGGCCCCTGAGAAGCAGGCCTTGTTCCTTGGCCTTTTATGTTCATTTTTTAAATTTCTAAGTACAGGAAGTAGAGTATCTGACATTGACATTTTCAGAGATAGGAGTTTGAGCTATAGGAATCTAGGATAGATATCGCAGTCAGCTCAGCATGGAGTGATCATCTGAATAACCTTCAGGATTCCAATAGAACCCAGCAGCAATACTACCTTATGATAGGAACTTGGTGGGATCATTGCTACATAGGGACTGAGCCAAGGGATGAGCCTTATCCCTACCCAGGGATTAGATTATGTTCCTAAGGAGTTGAGAGAAATGTTTGTATGTTTGTTCTTGCTACCTTTGAAGAAATTATCTTTTTTGTAAAAGCTGATCTGATGTTCAGTGGCTAAAGAAAAACTGAAGAAACTAGGTATTAGCCCCCTAATATGGGAGGAATACAGCTTCAAGTCAATGGAAGAGAAAGGAGACTAATCACCTCTAAAGGGTAGGTGTAGATTGCCTGGCCCTGAGAGAGTGAGGGGAGTGAGGGTACCCATTTTACACTTATATTGCCTGCGTATTGAAGCAATACTTGAACTATACACCTATTATCCCTTGCTCTTACTACATGATGAAACCATTTCCTTTTCTGATCATACATTTCCTGGATTATATATTTTATGTTTGTCCTTGAGCACATAATTTAATTCAATAAGAATTAATTAAGTGCCAGGTAACATGCCAAGTACTAGCAATACAAAGACAAAAATAAGATAGTCCCTTCCTCAAGGAGTTAAACATCTATTGGGGTAGTGCTATAGTCCATAAGTACCAATTATGTATCTTTCAGTTATCCTTTGATTCTTGGACATTTTATTCAAAGATTTGCGTCATAAAGCATAAGTTCAAATGATACTAAGCTTTTCCACAATCCAAAACCTCCTCTTTTTAACATCAGTAGAAAAGCTTTGGATCATTTAAGGTACTTCACAACTTCCAGAGTGAAATTTAGGCTGCTCCCATCCTTCTATTCAATTCTGGGCCAAGCCATTGGCCATCCACAGTATCTATGCAAGATGCATGTGTCAATGGGCCAACTTAATGGATTGTTTTACCAACTGAACACGATAGTTGTTCTTTATTTGTTTGACTTTTCCTGTGTGGATAATTAGACCAAACTCTCATTAAAGAGAAGCTAATGTCTTTTGAGGCCAAGTTCAATTGTCATAGTGGTGTGCAAAGAGTGGAAAATTCGGAGGATCTCACCATGGAATTCTTCTTCCATTTGGACTTTGCACTGGACATTCTCCATGATAGTGACAGACATCTCTGGGGAGCATATATCTGCCTACCTTATGCCTTACTTGAGATTGACTGAAAAGAAAAATCATGAGCTCTAGAGGACCAGGGTTTAAATACCACCTGACATTTATTCCCATTGTGACTTTTGGCAAGTCACTTACCTTTCCTGTGCTCAGTTTACCATCTGTCTATAAAATGAAGAATAGTTAGATTAGATGATTTCTGAGATCTCTTCTAGCTCTAAAAATTATGACCCAAGATCTATGATAACTAAAGCATTATTTTAAAAAATTATTTCTGTTGCTGAATTCATCATGGAATCTTTCATGATCTTAATAGATAACGTGTGAAATACCTTGCAAGATGAAATAAATGTTGTAGGACTGCTTTCTTAGAAATGAAGTCATTGCTTTTACAATGAAGGTGTGAAATTACTCTGGTTATGATTGTTCCTACGGCTCATGTACATTATGTATGTACACAAAGATTATCTAAATTTGATTTGGGTGCAAGCATAAATACATAGCTCTGGAATCTCTTCCACCTATCTCCAAGAGAGATTTTGATTCTTGCCTGGATGGGAGTAGGAGATTGGGACCGCTAGGCTGGCCATTCTGCACTTTTCAGAGAAGGGGTGTTAGATTAGAATTATATCTGCTCCCTCTAGTTATTGTTAGTCTAGGGAAAATTATTTTTTTAATTTCCAAATGTTTTCTTGGTCCTTATCCCTTAAAGAAGAAAGGGTACAGCTTATATGCAAAGGCTATTCCTTTCCCCAAAATGCTGGTTACACAAAAGACCATCACAAACAGTAAATAGTAATTAAACTAATTTATCAAAGCATACAGCAAACATACACATACACATATCTATATATACACATATACACATACATATGCATTTATATGTATTAAAATATACTAGAAAATACCCAGAATGAATGAGCTCCACCACCAACAATAAGATACTTTAGTTTAACCAAGAGAGAGTTCCCAGTCTTATCCAAGAGAAAATAACTCAAAGTCTCTAGGGAAGCAAGTTGGAAATCAGGGACATGTTGGGACTGGTTTTCTCCTGCATGTTTACCCTCCAAAGTATGTTCTCTTTCTCTTCAGATTTCTCCCTTAAGAGAGTCTGAAACCACATGTATTTTTCCTTGAAGCAGAATAAAAAAAAGAATTCTCCCAAAATCCCAAGCTAATTTCACCTCTCACAGAGACAAGCAATATTGGGTAATAATTCTCTCCACCAATGAGGCGAACCTTATGAAAATGTTACAGACTTGAACGTTGGGTTACATAAATCATTATGTATGTCTTTGTTTTATTGTTGATGTCATTCTTAATAAACTGCATATTCCGTAACTTTAATATTTATTTAATCCTAGGAGATTGAGGGATTTAACATATTGAAAGATGCTGAAATGTTATCAATGAGGAAAATACAAACATACATATGTATAGATGCACACATACACACACACACACATACATATGAAGTTGGCCAACATTCCTTCTTGTCTGAAGGCCTTTCTTGCCCTGCTTAGCTGAATTTTTCAGTAGCCATCTAATAATTACTCTGTTCTAGTTGACAAGGGACATGATATATCTCTATTCCTGTCCCTCCCTCATTAACTAGCATCAATTCTAGGTTATTTTTCATTTATAAAGTATCTTTCCTCTCAGAAGTTTAAGGCCCTCACAAAAATCTTAGATAACAGAAAGTAAGTCTGCCAAGTAGGAAGACTATACCCAACAGCTCAGAGGTTTTTAATATAGATTCCATAAACTTGTTTTGTGTTGGTTTTTTAACTATGATTTGGGATAGCAAATAACACAATTTATTATAATTTAATAAATTTATTTTAATACAATCGATTATCTTTGTAATCCTGTGCATTTTTGTTTTATGCATTTAAAAACATTATTCTAAGAAGGGGTCCATGGTATTCACTAAATTGCCAAAAGGATCCATACACAAAAAAGGTTAAAAACCCCTGTGATACTGCAAAATCCATTCCTTGTACTGACACAGGTTTCTCCTACAAACCCAGGGGGCTGCCAGTAGACAATGACATTCACTGGCTATTCGGTAGGGGGGAACAAGGAAAAATTAACTCAGAAGAAAGAATGATCTCCTTTTCCAAGTGCTATGCTTGCTCTACAATGACTCATAGAAGGATCACCCAGGGGTGATTCACAGAATGTTACCACAATCAGGAATGCAGGGGCACGAAGGAACAGCTGTTGCCAATAATTCTGAGACGGGCAGCGGCCTCTCTCTCCCCTTGAGGTTAACTGTAACCAGACTGTAAAAATGATCTAGCCCAGATCTCTGGGCTGCTGCTTCTAACTTAGCCCTCACACTGACTATGTTACTAGGAGGGAGCACAAAAGAGCCAGATGAAGATTGTATTGCAAAGTAATCCAGTCATGGAGATTCTGATTCCCTACGGAGCTTCCTCTGTTTTCTGTTTTTGTGTTTGTGTTCTAGTGTTTGTGTCCCTGTGGAGAATCTTATGTATGTTAAGACATAGTATATACTGAAGGGCTCAGGCAGTGATGACTTTATCTCAAGTTTAGTTCTCTATAACATCTTCTTAATTCTTCCCTTTTCTTTTGAAGAGGTGCAGTATCTTAACCCCTCCACTCATGCAAGTTAGTCTAGATTTTCTCAACAGGTATTGAGACCATCCTCAAAACTTGGTTGGTTCAAGCAGACTATAGGCGGATTTTTGCTATCACTTCCTCACCAGGCCTAAGGATGGATCACACCACCTTGGCTGGTGGATCACAATGGGCATCTCAGACAAGGTAGCTTCACGGGGTTGAATCAACTCAAGGTGTCCTCAATACCTCTCCTTGTCCAAATATCCTTCTTCTCCTATGGCTAGGTAAATCTCCTTTTGTTAACTATTGATTGGCCTTTGAATGTCTTATTTGGTTCCAGTTTCCAACCTTAATTCCCAGGGGACTGGCCTAAGGCAGAACTCACCTAAAATATACATCTACACCACAGATTAATGGACCCAGACCCTGTTTAGATCAGATCCCATTTCGGCTCTGCACAGCAAATTTATATTTGCCACCTCATTTCCATATGCTGTGGAAAGAACTAGGAATGGAAGAGATTCAATGAGTATTCTTTGGAGCTTCCAGGAGAAGCCTTAGAGTAGAAGTTATTCTTTAACTCCCAGTGATCCCTTATGATAGAACGAGGCACAATTGGTACAATTCCCTTTGTCTCCTTAAGACCCAAGGCAGGTAGGGAAATCTTCAGATCCCAGAGTGATGGGACATAAAGAAGGCAAAGAAGGATAAAAGTATTTTAGAAGATATTGTTCCCCCACACACTTCAACCCTGACTGTCACATCCTTCTGCAAGGTGGCTGCACATCAAAGGTGGAAGCCATTTAATGTCAGAACCCAGAGCAGAAATGGAAAGGCTATTGGAAGCCCTAAACCCAGGTCAAAACCAAGAGAGTCCAAGAAAAGGTCATTGAAACATTTTTTAAAATTCTGGGTCCAATTTTTAGGAAAGCTACTGACAAGCAAGCATATAAGCAACCAGATTGATGATAAAACTCGAAAATACAATAGGAGAATTGTTTGGAGGAACTAAAGAAGTTTAGCTTGGAAAATAAAATTAAGGGTGGCCCAATAGCCATTCACACATATTTAAGAGTCTGTCATAAAAGGTAGAACCAGAACTGGTGAGTAGGAGTTAGAGAGAGGCAGATTGTTGGCTTCATGTAAGAAAAACTTTCCTTATTATTAGCTATTCAAAAGTGGAACAGGTCACCTCATGAAATAGTAAGCTCCCTATCCTGGAAAGTCTTCAAGTGGCTATTATATGACCACTTGTTAGAATGTCGTACAATAAGTTCCTACTCAGTCTCTGAGATCCTATGGTTCCAAATGCCAGATAGATAACCTGGGTAGCTTGTTGTATAGAGCCCATACTCCAGCACAGTCTTCTTTTAATGTCAGACTGGCAAGCCTGGTTATACTTGTTAAAGGCCAAGGTCTATCAGAAACAAGGATCCAAGAATTCATGGTTCTGTTTATGCTACAAATGTTTGTTGTTTTCCAAACTAAAACTTTCTATTTTTTAGAAGAATGAGTTTTTGCACATTCCAATTATAGAGATGTTTTTGACTTATGCTTTGTGTTGGCTGGTAAGAAGGAATTAATTTTATTTTTTAGATACAAGGAATTGATAAGGAGGCTGGGTATGAAAATATAGGAATGTATTCACAGAGTTTGTTTTCTATAATGTGTTTATTCTACCCACTCATATAAACCTAAAGTGTTTACCTGATCATCAGCCTATTCAGAAAACAAATTTTGAACATCCAAATACCTTTTTATTCCCATTTTGTATCATTTGTTGTGTGGTGACAACACACTTGACTACTACAACACACTTGACTACTACAACTCACAGAAGATGGCAACCCCAGACCTTGCCTTTCTGCTCAAATTCTCAGAGAAACAATATGGCACACACATAAAAGCAGTAAGCGTGGTTAACTCTCAGCAGCTCAAGGTTATTGGTAGGGGGGAGTCTTTTCTCTGCCTTTCTCTCTTCCTTCTTCTTTTCTTGATGATCCTATTCTCTCTTAGTTTCATTCTGAGAGGGTATGAAAGCCATGGAAATACATCACAGAAGGAGCCAGATCTGAAAATGTATTCAAAAGAGAGAAGGTTCTTATAAATGATTATGTAGATACATATAATTATAATATTATGACAATTTTAATTAAAATCTCATATATTATATAAAATATATTTATAATGTAATAAAATTCACACATATATGAAAAGGGTATCTATTCCACAAGTTTTCCTTTAATGTATTTTAAAAACGTCAAATCCACTTCTCCACCTGACTTTGCTAGTTGACTATGAATTTCTTAGGCTCTTCTCACTCGACAAAAATAAATTTAAAAATTACTCCAGACCTCAAATCCATCTGATTTAAGCCCCAAAGGGTCAGTTAAGAAAAATTTGATAAGTTAATCAGTCCATTAACACCATTCAATGAGGATACACTTTGTCCAGAGCACCAAGAGAGAAAGAAAAATCCAGCGGGAGATATATATATATATATATATATATATATGTGTGTGTGTGTGTGTGTGTGTGTGTGTGTGTGTGTGTGTGTGTGTGAGGCCTAATAAGTGTGTATGGGAACATATAATGCATAAACAATATGACTTGCATGGGAAACAAAATGACACTGGAGAAAGGGCCCTGGAATTAGAGGCAGATGGCCTATGTTTGAATTCCTATTCTGTAGGTTTTCAACTGTATGACCTTGGACAAGTAAGCTAAGGGCCTCAGTTTCTCCTTCTGTAAAATAAAGGGCTAGACTAGGCCACCGGTATCAAACTCAAACAGAGGGGAGGCCCACTAAATCATACCTAAGAATCCCTGAGTAACTTATTGACTTAGACAAATACATATTCATGTTATTCATGTTTTGCTATTTTTTAACTTACTTTGTTAAATATTTCACAATTGTATTTTATTTCCCATTGCAAGCAATCAGGAATGTTGAGGGCCATGTGTTTGCCCAATTTGACCTCCAAAATTCCATTCAGCTATAAATCTGTGATCCCAGATACTGAAGGTTGTCTGCAATAGAGTATGGATCGATCTCTCTGTGGCTTGTGTAAATTTTGGCCTGACAACACCAAGAAAACACAGGTTTTCCATCAGCCAGCATTGCACCATCCATACATGTAACCATGGGTCACAGCAAATGGAGAAGTTTTCAATGCTGTGGATAAGTTCACTAACCTTGGCAGGATACTTTCCACTGTTGTACACATAGATGATAAGGTTGACACATGAATTGCGAGAGCCAGTTCAATGTTTGGGAGACTCCAAAACAAAGTGTGGGAGAGAAGAGACTGCCTACTAAACTGAAGGTCTACAGAGCCGTTGTGCTGACTTCTTTGTTGTAGGCTGTGACACCTGGACATTATATCCGCACCATGCCAGGAAACTGAATCACTTCCATTTGAATTGTCTTAGGAAGATTCTGAACATCACCTGGCAGGGTGAGGTACAGACACTGAGGTCTTTTCTAAAGCTGAGCTGTCAAGCATTCATACTGTCCTGCAGAGAGCACCACATTGTTCAAATGTCAAATGTCCATTTGCCTAAAAGAGTGTTTTATGAAGAATTTGCAGAAGGCAAGCATTTCACACGGAGGTCGGAAGAAATGATACAAGAACACTCTCCAGGTCTCTCTGAAGAACTCTGGAATCAATTTTGAGATATGGGGGACACTTGCACTGGACCACCTAGCATGGTGTGCCCTCATCAAAGATGGTGCTTTGTTCTATGAGCAAAGTAGAATTTTGGTAGCTCCAAAGAAAAATGAGATTTGGACATTTAGACACCTCAGCTCCATATGTTAATGTGGACTATTTGTGCCTGATCTGTGGTGATCTTCTAAGCTCCTATTGGTCTGGCACCAAAAGAGAGGGGTTAAGTACTACATATAGTACAGATCAGGTTTTTGTTGTTGTTCAGTTTTCAGTTGTGTCTGACTCTTTGTGACCCCATTTTGAGTTTTCCTGGCAAAGATATTACAGTAGTTTACCACTTCCTTCTCCAGCTCATTTTACAAGTGAGGAAACTGAGGCAAGCAGGGTTAAGTGACTCGCCCAGGGTCATACAGCTAGTAAATATCTGAGGCCAGATTTGAACTCAGAGAGATGAGTCTTCCTAATTCCAGGCCTGGCACTCTATCCACTGTGCCAACCTACCTGCCAATAAATCAGGAATGGGACAACAATTTATTTCTGCTATACGAAAGAAATGCTAGGCACAAATTGTTCTCACAAGTTGACATGAAAAGACTTCAAATATGCAGCTTCAGCAGTAGCATGACTACTACTATATTCTCCTAGTCAGAGGCACAAACTTAAGCTTTCAAACATGAGAGGCTGCTGAGTAGACATTCAACATTTTACCTTGGTTCTGTCCTGTCTAAACAATTCCACGTTCTTCTGAAAATGCAGACCAGGTATTGGTCCATCCTTTGACTGACCCTCATTTTTTCTTCCAGCAGTCACTCCTACCCCCATCTCCATTTTTACATACATAAACACATTTACACAACAATTCTAGTAAATTAGAGAAAGTCCTACATAGTTCAAAGAAGGTTGTTCTCCATGGATGGTATGTAGGAATGGGCTTAAAGAAGGCTATTCCATGCATTATGTGATAGAGTTTCCCTGGAAACTTCCAGGACCTTCCAGGGACTCTAGTAGGACTCAGGTCTGAAAAGTATGCACTTCGAGATGATGAAGCAATCCTCTAGTATAGTTACCATGGTTATCCAAAGGATAGGGTCCTGGACCTAGAGTCAGGAAGACTTCAGTTCCAGTCCTAGCTCAGACATTTACTAGCTGCATGACCCTGAGAAAGTCATTTAACCTCAACTATAAAATTGTGATAATAATATCAGCTACCACTCAGGGTTGTTGTGAGGATCAGATAAGACCGTATTTGTGAATATTATATATATTATATATATTTATATATATGTATAAATGCTTGTTTCCTTCCTTCCATACTTTGGATTTCCTTTGTATTTTCCTTCAGAGCTTTATGCAAGTAACTACTTAGTAACTCTAATTGACTAAACCACTGACTTCCCAGAAGACATAAGAATTGGGGCTTGGACGAAGACACAAGTCATGCAGCCTGCTGGAGACATAGTATAATAGGCAGAGTGTGACCCAACACTTGGATGTGTTTGCCAAAAGCATAACTAGTTACAGGCAAATGAGACTTTGACCCTGAGTTCCAGTGTTCAGGAGGGCAAAACTTCCTCTCAGTGCATACCACTTTCCTGTTGCACAGTACAACCACCCCCAGACTGTTGTCCACAACATCCCCCAATTCCTGTGAGAGTGAGGCTGGACTCAGGCTTGTGGTCTGGTAGGTTAGTCTCACTATCAGAACAAAAGGAGACACTCATAGAAGACCTAACAGCTAACAAAAAAAGATTTATTTAGCCATAGCCTCAAGGTGATTTAACAAGAATATTCAATAAGGACATTGTGTTGATTTAGCAGCTCCCCTGACCCTATGCCTGTCTAGTGGTCAAGCATCAGGGCCCAACAAGAATTATCTGTACTCAGGAACCCAGAATCCATGTCAACAGTCTAAGAATTACACACTGAGCCAATTAAATCTCTGGAACATTTTCCAGTTTGTTTTAAAGACAATCTAGCCCAACCTTCATAGGATAGGGCCCTAACATAATGTTCCCACCATACTGGATGACAGGCTTCCTTCTCTTCTAGCATGCCTGCAGCAATGGTCAGAACTATTATTGCCTTAGACAGGCCTCAAGGTGGCCTCAAGGTCTCATGTGGTCCTCAAGTGTGGCTCTTTGACTGAATCCAAACCCATCCCTGCCCTAGGAGAAAGTTCCTACCTATGGTTCTACTCTTTGTCACCGGTGACTACCACCATTGGAATTTAAAGGCAGGATCTGAAATACTCTAGGGTTTACATATGATCCAACTCATTAGAAGGGTAGGGCTGGCAAAAATTCCAGATGGCAAAGTAATGAACAGTTTAACTTAAGAGATGGAACCAGCTGAGTATGATGACAATGCTAAGTTTTGTTTGGTTTCTTAAGTTTTCTGAAAGAGAACTATATGGTTGGGTGATCTCTACAGTCCCTGGTAGCCCTAAATATATAATCTGGTGACAGGGTGGGGTAAGAGAAGCCTGGGAGAATGTCACTTCTACAGATCCTAAACGGGAGTAGCTGTTGAATTATCAGAAGGCACTGTCTAAATCCCAGACATCCCCCCTGCCAAGGCAAAGTACAAATAGCCTCCATCTACATGGCTGCCAGTAGTATTACTGAAAGGGTTCTCCAACTGTGTGCCCAGCAAGCCAGTGCTCCTTGGAACCAAGGTAGGATAAAACAGTGAGGGCCATTGCATATGTCAAGATCCTCATTACCAGCCAGCCAACTGTCCGAATGCCACTTGAGCATCCTTTGGCTATGTGAACACTGACCTAGTAAACAGCACTGCTTGCATGGTCCTTTGTTTGGTAAATGGCCCTGAATGAGAGCAAAGGGCCAGGATTTCTACAAAGTTCCACAGGCCATGAATGGAAAGGGACAGAAGCCAAGGGTGAGTGCTAAGTGAACAACAGCTGTTTCTAGGATAAGTACATAGGCCCACAGGAACTTGGCTTCAGGGCAGCCTAAGACTGGACCTTAAGGTCCTTAAGGGGAAATGAGCAGAATTAAGAACTGGACTGATGGAATTTCCCTCAACAGCTGACATCTCAGATGTTCTGGGCTAAGAGACCAGATGCCCTCTTGGTTGTAGCTGATGTCTCTGTACTGATGAAAACAGGAAAACTGTCCAGAAAATACTGTGATAAAGGATGGAGAAAACACAAAACTTATATTTTCTTGCCCTTTCTTTTTCTACTAAAAATACCACCACCACCCATCAACTGTATCTTGATCCTTCCCTCCACAATCTACTATAGTAATAGTTGTTTTGCAGCTAAAGTGCAGCCCTGAAGAGAGGAATCCCTTAATTTATCACTGGATTTTTTTCCTTCCCAATCTCCCAAGGGAACAAATGAGACTCTTTAAGCTGTGGTCTTATTAAACTGCCCCTTAATGATAGCCATCCTTCACATAACATGTTATACTTGTGCACCCATTGACTCATTGTAATACAATTTGAGATCCTTGGGTCATGGGTTTGAGTGCTACCATCTGTAAGCCTACAGAAATGTGTAATGTCACTGTATTAACTATTGGGACAGGAAATGAAATAACTAAGTCAACTTTCTACCTTTCTTACCCAATCCATGGTCCTATCAATTTGTCTCTGATACTTGGTAGCATGCCTAAGAGGCTGCTGTACCCCCACTGTCCACCAGATGGTGCCCAGCCTGCAGACTTTCCCAGGCACTCTTCTACTGAAAACCCCTTCCCCCCAACCCCGCCCCCCCCCACCCCCCCCACACACACTTAGCAAGCCCATAATTCTGTGGCGGGACTAAGCTACTTGAATTAAACTCCACCGACTGTCCAAAATCAATCTGGAGAATGAAATGGAATATTTCTCAAAAGATAAAATTATAAAATTTTGTGTCTATACAGAACTTAAGAGCTCCTACTCTACTCCTACATGAGGCAAGTAGGTGGGGCAGGGGAAAGAGTGGAGAACTGAGAATCAAGAAGACCTGAGTTCCAATCCTGCCTCAGACATTTACTAGCTGTTTCACCCTGGGTAAGTAACTTCATCCCTCTAAGTCTCACTTCCCTGATCTGTAAAATGGGGGTTATAATAGCACCTCCCCCACAGCATTGTTGTGAAGATCCAACGAGTTAACATGTGTATTGAGCTTTGCAAACTTTAAAGCACTATTATAAATGTTGGCTATATTATTGCCCTCTGTAGGCTACCTTTTCTCAGTTTGCAATCCTTGAACTCACAGATTCAGAGACTTATCATGCTGGAATCACATGGTTTAGTTTACATAGAATAAAGCAAGAGAAAATAGAAAGAACATGTCTAAGTGGATGCTTTTCAACATCTTTGGATGTGGCCATGATGCACACAGAGAATGAGGGAAAGTAACATTCTCATCCTTTCTGAGGATCATGGACTAGAAACAGGTGGAAACAGGGAAAATGGCAAGAGAAATCAATCTCTTCCTCAGCTTTCAAGCCCAATGAGTTTCACAATAGCTGGCAGTCTTAGCAAATCTGCAGTGTTTCTCCTCTTGCTTTCCTATAATGTTTTTACTCTAGGGTCTAGATTTTTCCCACAATGTTGGCCTTTGACCACTTTCCTTTCTGGACGCTAAGGTTTCAGGAAAGCACCTGAAGTGGTGTTTGAAAGGGGTGGTCTCTTTATTTCAATATGTCATTATACTCAATGTCCACTCACCCCCATTATCCTCATGATAGCTGAGTCTGAAGTCAAGGACAGTTAAAGAAAAAGAGGAATTCAGATCCTTTCTTCCCAAAACTCCTACACCACTCTCTTCCTCCATACTCTGCTGAAGACTTCATCCTACACTCTGAGAAAACAGAGGCCATTCATCATGGGTTTTCTTATCTTCCCTTCTTTGTGTCTTGTAACCCCTTGACATCCTCCCCTACTTTCTCCTCCTTAACTCCTTTGGATGATGAGGAGACTTTTTTCCTTAATGAGACTAACCCCTCTAAATATATCCTTGATCCCATCCCCTACAGAATTCTTGCTGCTTACAAACATATTCAAATCTTTCCTTTAAAAAACCTTCATGCTTCAGCACAGTTCTGGGCAAATAGGCAACCTCCAGAGGCCAGTCCTCCACATGCTTCAGTGTAGCCCTGAGGAAACACAGAAACACCCCACTAGGCCTCATCACATGCCAGACACCACCACTATGACCCCAGTTCAGCACTAGTAAGCTGCCAGACCCCTATAGCCTCCAGCAACAGGAGCTACCTCCCACCACACCCCTTCAGCACAGCACCAAATACGAGGGGCACCCATAGGCCTCAGGGCAACAACAGTGCAGCACCAGGTAAACAGCCAGGACCCACAGCCACTGGCACAAGAAACCTGAAACAGTACTCCTTCCATCCTGGGAATGGAGCTCAAATTTAAAAGAAAGGAAAAGGGCCACCCCAGTCCTCCCAGAAAAGATGAGCAAAAAAAAAAAAAGAATCTGACCATAGAAAGTTATTATGCTGACAGGGAAGAACAAGACAAAACTCAGAAGAGGGCAACAATGTCAAAACAGCCATGACCAAAACTCTAAAGAAAAACAGGAAGTGGTCTCAAGCCCAGAAAGAACTCATGGAAGAGCTCAAAAAGGAACTTAAAAATTATATGAGAGGCAGAAGAAAAAATGGGAAAAGAAATGAGTATGCAAAAAAATCATGAAAAGCAAGTTAACAGCTTAGAAAACTGCTTTAAAAGTAGAATTGGCCAAATGGAAAAGGAAATACAAGAAATCACCAAAGAAAACAACTCCTTAAAGAGTGCAATTGGCCAAATGGAAAAGAAAGTACAAAACCTAATTGAGGAAAACAACACCTTAAAAGTTAGAGTTGGGCAAGTGGAAGCTAATGACTCTAAGAGACATCAAGAATTAATCAAACAAGGTGCTTAGGTGGTACAGTGAATAGAGCACTGTCCCTGGAGTCAGGAGGACCTGAGTTCAAATCTGGCGTCAGACACTTAACACAAAAGCTAGCCATGTGACCTTGGGCAAGTTGCTTAACCTCAATTGCCCTACGCTCCCCCCTCCAAAAAAAAAAAGAATTAATCAAACAAATTTAAAAGAATAAAAAAGGGAAGAAAATGTAAATGGAAAAAACAACTAACCTGGAAAATAGATCAGGTGAGACAATGTCACAATCATTGGACTACCTGAAAGCCAATATCAAAAGGAGGACTTGGAAATCATCTTTCAAGAAATTATCAAGAAAACTGCCCTGATGTCCTGGGACCAGAGGGCAAAAAGGTCAAAACCTGGCATTGAAAAAATCCACCTCAACAGTCCCCTCTCAGAACTTGATAAATCTAACCAAAAAATAAATAAGAAAGAAACTACGGAAGTATATAGAATATAAGAAAATTTAGATATGACAGACAGCTTCCTTCAGATGAAGGAATCAAAGCTCTCTATAGGCATATGAAGAAGTGCTCTAAAACACCTCTGATTAAAGAAATGCAAATTAAAACAACTCTGAGGTGCCACCACACACCTAACAGATTGGCTAATATGACACAAAAGAAAAATAATAAACGTTGGGAGAGTTTGTGGGGAAAATTGGGACAATAATGCATTGTTGATGAAGTTGTAAACTGATCCAACTATTCTGGGAGCAATTTGAAACTATGCCCAACCAAACTTGCAAACCCTTTGATCCCGCAATATCACTACTAGGTCTGTATCCCAAAGAGTTCGTAAAAAAGGGAAAAGGACCTCATGTGCATAAATATTTATAGCAGCACTTTTGTGGTGGCAAAATATTGGAAAGTGAGGGGATGGCCATCAATTGGGGAATGGCTGAACAAGCTGTGGTATATGAATGTAATGGAATACTATCGTTAAGAAATGATGAACAAGCAGATTTCAGAAAATCGTGGAAAGACCTGTACAAACTGACGCGAAGTAAAATGAGCAGAACTGGAAAACATTGTACACAGTGTCAGCAACATTGTGTGATTATCAGTTATAAAGGACTCAGCTCTTCTCAGCCGCACAATGATCTAAGACAAGTACAAAGGATTTAAAAGGAAAATGCTATCCACATCCAGATAAAGAACTGATAGACTCTGAATGCAGATCAAAGCATATTTTTTCACTTACTTTATTCTCTCATGCTTTTTTTCTTTTGATCTGTTTTTTCTTTCACAACTGTGACTAATATGGAAATATGTTTACATGATGGCACATGTATAAACTATATCAAACTGCCTACCATTTTCAGAAGTGAGGAGGGGAGGGAGGGAAAAAATTTGGAAATCAAAATCTTGTAAAAATGAATGCTAAAATTTTCTTGACATGTAACTGAGAAAAAAATTAAAATACTAATTAAAATGTGGGGAAAAAAACATGACTCCTCTCTCAACTGTAGAAAAGACCAAACCTTCACTAGACCATATCATCCTTTCTACTTATTGTTTTGTACTTTTTTTTCCTTTTTTTAGCCAAGCTCCTAAGAGAAAATATTTCTTTAATCCTTGCCTCTAGTTTGTTTCCTCTCACTCACTTTTCATTCCTTTACAATCTGACTTCTGACCTCATCACTCAACTGAAACTCTTCTCTCCAGAGCTATCAACAACTTGTTGATGACCAAATCTGATAGCGTTATCTCAATTTTCATCTTTGTTGACCTCTCTGCAGCATCTGACACTACTGACTACTATCTTTTCCTAGATACTTTCTCCTCTCTGGGATTTTTCTTGGTTCTCTTTCTATCTGTCCGATTACTCCTTATCAGTATCCCTTGTCATATCATTACTTATATCAAATTCCCATACTATGAATATATCCAGCAGTGCTCTGGTAAATGTTTAACAACAGGCTCTCAAAGTGGGGGGAGGGGAAGAATGTATGCAGGTTTATGCAATGATCCAGCCTTAGTCATTCTCCTGAGTATCAGTCTCACATCACTAAGGACCTATGGGACCTTTAGAACTGGAAGGTCTTAGGCATTTCAATTCAACATGCCCAAAATAGATCTCATTCTTTTCCCCCCAACAATCTACTCCTCTTCCTCTTTCATTTCCCTCCTTCTGTCAAGGGCGCCACCATCCTTCCAGTAACCCAGGTTCACAATCTTGGTGATTTCATCACCTCTTCACTCTTATTCATCTCATATATCTAATTAGTTGCCAAATCTTGTCATTTCTACCTTCACATTCCTCCCACCTGTCTCTTTTTCTTTGCCATCATCTTAATTCAGATTCTCATCAACCCTCCTAATTAGTCTCTGCCTCAAATCTCTCCTTATCACAATCCCTTCTCCATACAGCTGCTAAAGTAAAATTCTTAATTTTCAGCTTGCTCTCCTTCCCAGTGAATTCTGGTGGCTCTCTGTTACCTCTAGGATCAATTATAAATGTTTCTGTTTGGCATTAAAGCCATTTACAACCTAGATCCAACCTACTTTTGGGGCTTTATTATTCTCAATTCAATATTCTCAATTCTACAGGAAGCCTTTCCTGATCTCCTTTGCTACTATTGCCACCCCTCCCCCTCAAATCATATTGGATCTTTGAAGTCTCACTCTATATCACCAGAGAGCTTAATATAGGCTCAGATTTAATATTTTCTCTTTAAAGTCCAAGGTAATTGGTCTCACCTGTTCACTTGTCCCTCCACCTGCTAACTTGTCCCTCCACCTGCTATTCCCAGAGAGCCAATGAATTTAATATTTATGGAATTCAGTAAGAATTGTTGCTCGGTCATGTCTGACTGTTTGTGACCCCATTTGGGGTTTTCTTGGCAAACATACTGGAGCCATTTACTTTCAACTGAATGACAATGGCCTTGCCTCTCCTAGAACAAGACACTCCATCTCCTGGCTCCAAGCATTCTCACTGGCTGCCTCCATGCCCAGATGCTCTCCCTCCTCGTCTCTGCCTCCTGTCTTCCCCGATTTCCTTCAGGTCTCAGCCAAAATCCCATCTACTTCAAGAATACTTTAATTAATTAATTAGTTAATTAATGCTAGTATGTCCATTCCAAGATTACCTACAACTTAGCCTGTTTGTGTCTTCTTTTATGAAGTTGTCTTCATGTTGCCTCTCCCATTAGACTGTGAGGTCTCTGAGAACAAGGCCTATTTTTTCCATCCCAAGTGCTTAGCACAGAGCCTGGCTAGTAAGTGCTTCAGAAACATTTACTGACTTGACTTGAAGCTTTTATAGAAATCTTCAGCCAAACTTGTCCAGGAAATTTTATTCAAAAAGTCATAGTATAGAAGTACAAAGGAGTTCAGAGGCCATCTAATCCAACCCTCTTTACTGTTGAGTAAACTGAGGCCCAGTGAGTCTAAGTGACTTGTATAAATTTGTACAAGTAGCATCAGAGACAGAATTTAAACCCATATCCTTTTTAAACACAGCTCTTCTGAGTCCAGAGCAGCAAGGTGGCACAATGGAGAGTGCCAGGCCTGGATTCAGGAAGTCCTGAAGTCAGCTTTGAACTCAGCTGGATAAGACTGAACAACAACAATTTCTGACTTCAAAGCCAATTCTTCCTGGTTAATCCTATGCTCTGAGCTGTAGATAAGACTATACATCCCCTCCTCTCTACTCACCCCATCACAATCCTGTCGAGGGCTCTCCAAACCTTTCACCTGTACTATTGCAGTAGTCTTCTGGTTGTTCTTCCTGACTCAAGTCTTTCCCCTCTCCCTGTCTTTAACTCAGCTGGCCAAGCGATTTTTCTAATACACAGCTCTCACCACATCCACACTGCACCTGCTTCCCTTCAATAAAATCTAGTGGCTCCCTATTACCTCCAGGATCAAGTATAAAATCCTATGTTATGGCATTTTAAGCCCTTCAGAACCTGCCTGCTTCCTACCTTGGCAGTCTTCTTACACAATGCTCCCTTCGACTTCCTCTCTGTGATCCTGCCTCCAGACCTTTGCCATGTTTCTTGAACACTACCACATAATCTTTCACTATCTGGCCCCCATGGCTTGAATACTTTCCTGCCCTCCTCCACCTCCTGGATTTCTTGGCTTCCTTCAAGATCCATTTCAAACCCCACCTTCCACAGGAGGCCTTTCCCATCATCTTCTCTTTCTGCCCCCTTCCCACTAAGATTGCCTTCCTTCTACATTGCATATATCCTGCATGTTTATAGCATGCATATAGCATGCTATATATGTGTGTGTGTGTGTGTGACACACACACATACATACACACACACACATACATGCACGCACACTCCCTAGTAGAATGTGACCTCTTCTGAGGGAGGGACCATGTTTTTTCCTTTCTGTATGTCCTCAGTGGCTAGCACAGTGCCTGGCCCATAGAAAACTACTTAGCAAATGTTCAGTAAGTGGTGTTGCTGTTCTTACTAGCTGACGCAGCCTAATCTGAGCTCAGGTCTTCCTAACTCCAGGCCCAGCCTTCTCTCTGCTGTACTACGTAGCCAACTATCCGTCAGACACGGTGCTAAATGTGGAAAATATGAACAAGGACAAAACAGTCCTTATCTTCAAGGAGCTCAAAATCTCACTGAGGGGCAGGGCTGACTGTTTGGGTTTTGACGACTTAGAACAGCGGTTCTCAACCTGTGGTTCACGACCCTTTGGGGGTTGAACAACCCTTTCACAGGGGTCGCTTAAGACCATCGGAAAATACATATTTCCGATGGTCTTAGGAGCCGAGACACTACTCCTCTATCTGTCTCCAGGTGGGTCTGCCCACATGCAGATACGCCCACATATGAGTATTAAAGGGTCGCAGCATTAGGAAGGTTGAGAACCCCTGACTTAGAGTAAGTGTAAATAGCAATTGTTTTCTGTTCTGGCCAGAAATGATTCTTCTGTGATGGCAAACTAGTCTGTCTTTTGCCTCAATTCTTACCTAGCCCTTTGTCATTGAATGGCTGTTGGCTCAGAAGTCCAAGGTCTCCCACCGCACCCTGGGCTATCACCAGTCATCTGGACCCTTGTCTTGCCATTGGACCTCGATGACTCTGGAAGAGTGAGGCTGATGACTTAGCACAGCTCTGCCTCACTGAAATCCCTTTCATGTGGAAGTCAAGACATCATCCTCCCAATGTCATTGGTCCTCTTCAGCTAGGCAGCCACAAACAATCAAACAATCTAACAGGGGAGACAACACACATACAACTACATACAACAAAATTCACAGGGGAAAACTTGGAGCTACTCTCAGAAGGAAGGGACCAGCATTAACGAGTAGCTGGGAAAAGGCTATTGCAGAAAGAAGGCTTTTAGCTCAGACTCGAAGGAAGCCAGGAGAGGGACATGAGAAGGGAGGGTATTCCAGATATGTGGATGGGGCATCTTTCTGAAGGAACAGCAAGTAAGCCAGTGTCACCAGACCAAAGAGTATTCAGAGGGGCTAAAGTATCAGAAGATGGGAAAGGTAGGAAGGGGCCAGGTTATAAAGTATTTTAAAAAATCAAACAGGATTTTATATGAAATCCTGAAAATAATAAACCATTGGACTTTATTAAGTAGGGGGGAGTGACATGGTCAGACCCCAGGCTTTAGGAAGATAAATTTTGAAAACTGAGTGGGAGATGGACTGGAGTGGGAAGAGAATTGCGATGTGGCGGGCAACCAGAAGCCTATTACAACCGTCCAGGTATGAGGTTCTGAGATAGAGTAGAGGTGGTGTCAAAGGGGGAAGGGGGCCATATACTAGAGAAGTGAAGTTAAAATCCACAGGCCTTGGCAACAGATTGGATACAGGAATGGGGGTGGAGAATGTCAGTATTTTTCTGGCTGCCTCTTACAGCCCTGTATACTTGTCCTGCTTCTCAGGTCAACTTTCTCAAAGTATTTTCTAGTTCTTCCTCTTGATTAACTAGAGCCATTCTTTACTTGGCTCCCATTTCTGATTCATCTTAGAATCACAGACTATCAATAATAGTTAACATTTATATATCCCTTACCATGTGCCAGGCAATTTACAATTATTATTAGAGGTGGCAGGCACCACAGAGTCCATCTAGTCCTACTTTTATTTTAAAGATGAGAAATGAGATCCAGAGAGGGGAGATGTGTTGCCCAAAGTCATAGTCAGTGGCACGGCCAGAACACCTGACTAAAAGGCCAGGGAAGCTTCCAGTGCCTCACACTGCCCTCCTAGGAACAACCTTCAGGAAAGTGGAAGGCAGGGCACTGTCACATCAGCCACACCAGCACATAGGGTGGGCTGCTAGCACAGGCTCTTGATCTGCTTTTCTGTTTTTTAGAGAATTACCTATTTTTCCCACAAGTGAGCCCTGAAGTAAAATACCAACCTTCCAGTATGTATAGTTTATAACTAATAGGCTCAGAGCCAGAAGGCCACAACCCTCATGACTCAGTGACTAATTGGCTCAGAGCCAAAAGGTGTGAAAGCCTTCCTGCAAGCAAGCCTTCCAGTAAGAAAGCTTCTCCTTAGGCAAGTTCTTCCCCAAGGCAATATATATCTCCCTGAATATATACGATTTTCACCTGATGGGCTCTATGTGACTCAGGATGTGTCCCAGGTGTGAACTGGGCCAGAGTTCAAAGCAGCAAGACATTGTGATTGAAATACCTGTAAATACTTTAATTTTGTGTAGTTTTTTTTGTTAGGGTTTTTTTTTTGCTATTTGGGGAGAGGAAAGTAGGGCATTTGGGGTTAAATGACTTGCCCAAGGCCACACAGCTAGTTTTGTGTTAAATATCTGATGTCATATTTGAACTCAGGTCCTCCTGACTCCAGGGCTGGTGCTCTATTCACTGTACCACCTAGCCACCCCTATCTTACTTTAATTAAACAATGAGAAAGATATATAAGTAAAGATAAGTGAATATCCAAGAAAGAATCCAATAAACAGGGCTCCAAACAGAGGAATAGATACATAATCACCAGACCAGGGATCACCAGTCTGGGTTGGCAAAGGGCAGGGGGAGGTCTTAACAACAGCTACCCAGAGTCTTATCTGGCCAAATCACAAAGAAACATTCTTCCCACTAGTGAGCCCCAAAGTAAAATACCAACCTTCCAGTATATATAGTTTATAACTAATAGGCTCAGAGCTAGAAGACCACAACCCTCAAGACTCAGTGACTAATTGGCTCAGAGCCAAAAGGTGTGAAAGCCTTCCTCAAAGTAAGCCTCCCATAAGAAAGCTTCTTCCTAGGCAAGTTCCTCCCCAAGGCAATATAAATCTCCCTAAATACATATAATTTTCACCTGATGGGCTCTATGTGACTTAGGATGTGTCCCAGGCATGAACTGGGCCAGAGTTCAAAGCAGCAAGACATCATGATTGAAATACCTGTGTACCCAATCACAGATACATCGTATATGTGATGACCAACTTTGATAAACTGGATTCTTCTCAGCAGTGCATAGGTATAAGACAACTCTACAAGTCTCAGGATGGAAGGAGATGTCTACATTCAGAGAAAGATCTAGAAAGAACAGAGTTTAAATGGAGACTGAAGCAATCTACATGCTATCGTTCTTTCTCATGTTTGGTTCTCTCTCTTTTTTCCCATTGTTCACTCCATTGGTTACAACCCTTCTATACAACCAGACTAATGTCCAATGTGAAAGTATTTGCAGATCCTGTACATGATTGCATGCCACCATGGGGGTGTGGGGGAGAAGGAAGGGAGAAAATTTGAAACTCAAGGGATTGTGGAACTGAATCTTATAAACTAAAACTAAATAAACAAATCAATTTAAAAAAAAGAAAAAAAAGATATACCTATATACCTTTAGATATGGCAACATGGCTCCTGTTCCAAGGGAAAAAGGGAACACATGTGGTCACACAGGCCTATAAATGGACAGGGAAGATCTTATATTCCCTTACCCTTTAAGGCATTGCCCCAATCCCAATTCATACTGGTAGACTGGGTTCCCAGAGGGATGTTGCTTCATGCCTCAGAATTTTAGGGGTAGCACTGAGTGATTAGCACAGTGTCTAGCACATAGTAGGTTCTTAATAAATGTTTATTGATTGATTGAGGGATTAAGGTCTATCTTTCTAACGCTATATAGCACCACTGGTTGGATTGAAAATCCCACCATTGATTATCTGTTGAAATAAATTAGTCATCCAGACATAATTAGCTTTTAGAGGAGCTTAATTACCAAGACAGAAGAACAGAGTATACAAAATATTCCCCTAAAAGTCTGTGACACATTTTCCAACCAGCATGTATACAGTCCAAGGGAAAGTAGACTTAAGAAAGCATGCATGGCAAAGGGGAAATTCACATTTCCTAGAAATTCTTTGGTTGAAAATCTCAAGATATTCCAATTAGGTATAGTGTAGTTTCTCTGCTAAATTCCTCTTAGTCTTTTAAAATTAAATAAAATTTTTTTCCTATGACAAAATCTCTCTCTCTCTCTCTCTCTCTCTCTCTCTCTCTCTCTCTCTCTCTCTCTCTCTCTTCCCCTGTCTCTCTCTCTCTCTCTCTTCCCCTGTCTCCCTTTCTGATCTCTTCCAGGCAATAATCAATTTCCCCTGAAGAGGAGAAGGGGCAGTTTCAGAGCTATCTACTCATACCTCCCCATAAGCCTGATTTAGACAGCTCATGTGGAAATATATATAACCTGCACAGTAAACACACATGCTCTACATTTACAAAAGTGAAGTCCTTTGTGAGCAGGAGAACATACAGTTCTATATGAGCCTATGTAAATGTGACCTGGCCTTCTCAGGGTTTGACTTATTCCTAAAATGGTCTTTGGCAGAATTTGGCTTGGGTAGTAACATTCCTAAAAGCATGACTCTAGGAAAAGTTCCTCTCTAGCAGCTGAGATAGCTGGGAGTATTGCCATTGGTGAAGGTAACACTTAGGAAGAGTTCATTGCAGAACACAGTTAGATACTGACTTGTATTTCCATAAGGGATCTCAGTTATGTTTTTTCAAGTAATCTCTCCAGAAGTACCAAAGTTCAATTCTTTCCCCCCTCTTTAGGAGCGATCACCCACATCTCCAGTTAGGGGTTGAATTGAAGGCATTCTGTTAGTTCAGGTTTGAGGTTGGAATGAATTGAGGCACTCGTAGGTCATTGAACAGTTAACAAAAGAATGTTTGTTTTTAAGTGACTTGCCTAGGGTCACATAGTTAGTAAGTGTCCAAGGCTGTATTGAACTCAGGTTTTTCTGACTCCAGGGCTGTTGGTCTATCTACTGCACCAACTAGCTGCCCCAACAAAAGGTTTACTTAGTCCTAACATGGGACTGAGTATATGCAACAAAGATCCAAAAACATTTAGCACCCTTGTCTTCCTGTGGAAATTTGTCTGGTCAGCATGGCAAAGTATGGAAGCTGTTGGCATCCACTAAGTATATTTTTATGTCCCTAGGTGGACAGGGTGCCATGTCATCGTAGCCAGAGGCCATCAGGAAGAAGCATCATGGGAGACACAGCTTGATCCTTTCTCTACCCCAAGCCAATCAAGTCCTGCCTTTGCATCAGGGCCTAACTCATGTTGAGGTGGGGAGGGAGAACTCCAGCACATTTGGGTTCTGTTAAACCTTGTATCCCATGCTGATTACTCACCTAGAAGAACTGACATAATACTCTACCATTTCTAGGTGTGTCTTGAAGACATTTGCACCTGAACTAACCTCAGGACTGAGAGTAAACTTATAGCACTTTCTAAGAGCATCCTCAAATAATTTCTCCACAAGTACAAACTCACACACACACAATTTAAGTCAGATATTTTATTACCTGATGGAAAAATTTTTATTCTTAAAACAATAAAAGTACTTTTAAAAAGAATCTAAAGGTATTGAGAGTCATCTGAAAGCCACAAGATGTCTGCTGCTCAGTCTATATCCAGGCACCCCTTTTATCAAGTCACAAGGCTGACTCAGATGAAGCAAATCAATGAAGTAAACAAGACCCTTACATGCTTTTCAGCTGAAATTAGTGATATTTTAAGACATCTCCTAATCTTTGCCTTGACATGTGTTTTGTTTCTATGCATTCAGATTAATGCTGGGGAATGAATTAATTAGAAAAATGAGGTAAGACTTCTTGGCAGAAGTCAGCCCTCCATTAATATTTAAAATTTCAAACAAACTTGAGATCTTTGTACACAACTCTCTTTAATCTTGCACTTTTACACCTTGGGAAATTAAATTGACATCAGAAATAAGCCTGAGATTCCTCTGGCTCCAAAGCACCACATCCTCCTCAATGTCTCCTGTTAAAAAGCATCATCAGGGCCCCCAGCTAAAAGTTGTTTTCTTGGCCTTCAACTGCCAGAAATCTTGTGCAATAGCCCTGCTGAAATGCAGGCTAAGAGTAATAGCAAGATAGCAGTTTGTCCTCAGGCTGTTTTTGGCCTGAACTCCATTGAGCAAGATGAAAAGAACGATTTTTCCATAATGACTCCTTCAAAACCAAATCCATCCTCCATGTTTGGAGGGGAGGGAGAGGAGCGTAGAAAGAGAAACTGTAAAGGAATGAAGAGAGGGAGATTTTGATGACTTGAGATCACCAGGGTAGCTGTGAAGGCCAGGTAGGAAGCCCCCAAACACTGGCTAAGTGATCCCTCACAATATTATTTATCAGGTTATCATTCCAGCTGATGTGATGTAATTGCTCTTATGAGCCAAAAAATAGGGTGGTATAGGCTCGTAGGAATAAATTATCATTGTGACAAGGAGTAGAGGGGACCAGGAGGCTCTCCTTTCTGTTTTGTTAGCACAAAAAGGAAATATATACTGGAACACATCAGAAATACCAGTGCCCCATTGCCAGAAATGATTTGGTGAAGAAGGCACTAACTGCAAAGAGTGGGCAAACCATGAGTGTGCATGAAATTGTACACTTGTAAAAATATCCCAAAGATAGGATGTTTTTATTATGAGCCAGTACTACATCATTAAGTGGAAGAGTAGATAAAGTGCTGGGCTTGGAGTCAGCAAGATTCATCTTCTTGAGTTTAAATTTGGCCTCCAAAATTTAATAACTGTGTGACCCTGGGCAAGTCACTTAACCTTGTTTGTCTCAATTTCCTCACCTGCAAAGTAAGTTGGAGAAGGAAATGGTAAACCATTCCAGTATCTTTGCCACAAAAACCCCAAATGGGGTCACAAAGAGTTGGACACGACTAAAATGACTGAACAACAACTTGCTACATCATTCCAGAGAAAATGGAAACCTAAGTTAATCAGTTATGGGCAAAAACTTTATACTGCTTTTTTATCAACAGTATCTTCAGCTCCAAGTCACAAAATAATGTATTGCCGTTTCATGCAAGGCAATCATTCCTAAATCCAGATTTGATAAGGTAAGAGTAGAAATTTAGGAGTTACTTTAAACCTGAAGAGGAAAGAAATAAGAATCTGAAAGCATTGAAAATCTATATTTAGCACAAACTCCTGACATATTATCTAATAAAGAAGTGGATAAAAAAATAATACTAGTCCCAAATGATTTTTAATAGGAAATGGGCATGCTTAGAACGGAATTTCTAACAGGAAAATTTTAGATGGCATAGCATGCATCTGACTAGTAGACCAATTATACCAAAACAGATCAATTTTTTAAAACTGACATCTTCTATATTAGGAATGAATACATCTTCCCATAACATATAATGATCTACAAACCTTTCAGAACATACACAGGGCAGGTTATGCTGCAGCCACTATGATAGTAAAGACCATAGGAATCAAGGCGTCACTATAAAGAACAGGCACCAAGGAAAAAACAGCTTGAAAAAACTACCGAAGACATTGCAGAAAGATGTTGAAAAATTACAGCAATACCTAGTAGTTACATAGATTCAGTAGAAAAAAATAAATACCATCCTGCCCAATGCAAGATGGCTAAAAAAAAAAATTGACCATCTAGAATGGAATCTGGGAAACAAAAATGTATCAGAAACTCTTTAGACCTTTAATCAGTAACTGAAAAAGAAAGTCAAAAGATTAAGGTGATACAAACAATGCAAATAACTAAATAAACAATTTAATATCTATCAAAAGTGATACTAAAGAAGCTTGAGAAACAAAAAAAAAAAAAGAGGAGAAAGAATAATCCAAGAAGAAGAATGTAGAAAATTCTTGACTATTCATGGATTCTACATATTCCCTTTTTCCTCATCTCTATGTCTTGGCTTCCCTAGCTTTCTTCAAGTCCAAGCTTTAATCCTATCTTCTGTAAGAAGTCTTTTTCAATTCCCCCTAACACTAATACCTTCCCTTTGTTGGTTATCAACAATGTATTCTGTATATATCTTGTTTTCCTTAGCTGATGACTATATGGTTGCAAAAGACCAACACAATGAAACACAAGTGGCAAACAAAAAGTTTCCATAGAAACATAAAACAAAGAGTTTATGTACACACACAGTTGTGTGGGGCAGAGGGGACAAGGATAGGAAGTCTAACTTCTCTACAAAACTGGAAAAAGTAGGAGATCTAGAGAAGAGTCATAATTGTTGCTGCAAATGTTTCTCAGTGGCACAAGAATTAATAGCATAGAACTTTGTAAGCTTTCTCTCTGATGCAAGTCTGATCTCATCATTCTTAACAGATGGCATCACTGGTTTACTACCAAGATGAAGATACTAGTCACTCCTTCAACTATAAGTCAGTTACCTGTTTATGTACTTCAGACAAATCATTCACAACTCATATCACTATATCTATAAACACTTTTAAGGAAAAAAAATGTCTGAAGAGCAAAAAGGGTATGCCCCAAAGTTCCAGGGGTATAAAGAACAAGTTCCTCTTGAGTCAGTGATTACTGAGCAGACTACCGAAAAACACTCTCATGCATACAATGCCTTTATTGTTATTGAAAGGACTGACTCAGTCCTACACTCTTAGCCCCATCATAAGTACAAATATATAAGAATTATTGAAGTATAGTGGAAAACTGCCCTCTATTTTATGGCATTTAAAAAGTTCAAAAGACATAGTTTCTGGGTAATTTAATCATTTTATTAATAATGACAACATGTTTATTAATAAAAGGATGGTCATTTGACTGTCTGTCTCAGACCAAAGACCCCTCATGGTGGTGGGCTCACAGTTCATATACTCTTGGAAGAGTAGGTGGTCCTGAGGGAGGTAATCAACTCTGATTGGTTATCAATTAATGAGAAAATGAATATTACAATGGGAGTCTTGGGGTACATGACTTGGAGCTCATACTTGGACTAAATCTCCATCAAAGAGATTCAACAATTTCCATATCACCTGTCTGACAAAAGAGAGAATCAACACTTTCCCAGACCTCTCTGAGTAAACACAATGAGCAGGAATCCTCACTTTAATCCAAACAGAATTTCTTTTACTGTCTTTAATTAGATTTCAATCATCCTGGCTGGGTAAGTCTTTTAGAAAGATTTTCACACAGGTCAATTTCTGTATGATGAAATAGAAAAGGGGGAAACCTTGGTTCTGATTCAATAATTAGTTATTCTTATAAGAGAGAAATAATGATTTCTCTCAATTTAAAATAGTACAATAATATCAGGATCAGTTAATCTAAATATGTCATCTTCCATAGCTTTAGCCTACTGTGGATCTGCCTAGACTTAAACCCATTATTATTGCTCCTGAATAGAAATGAATGTGGCTTTTAAGTCAAAAAGAGAGGTGTATCAAAACATCATATTAATCACTTGATGTGAATGGATGACATTAAGTCACAGGGTTCCAAAGAAAACCTCATAAAACAGCTCCTGGATCTTGCTCTCCAACTATACCAAAAGGTTAGACTGGATAAATGTAAAATTTTTAATAGATATCACTAAGGAAGGATAGAGTCTGAAGGCTTTGAGATTGAGGTCAAATTAGACCAATGGAAGAAGGAAATACTTATAAATATCTTGACCTCCAAGCAAAACATATAAAATAAACAAGGATGTGAAGGAGAAGCCTAAGGTCATGTAAGCTAAGGGACTGAATAGCATTCTACAGTCAAAGCTTGAGAGAAAGAATACATTTAGAACAATTAACATCCATTTAATACCAACCTTAACTCATACTTTTTTGGCACATAAAATGGATGACAATGAAGCCAGAAGAAGTCCAAACAAAAATCTCTTCAATGTTAACAAAACACAGGACTCATATCCCATGGAAACTACAGGAAGATTAATACTTTCTTATCAAAAAGATGGAAGAAGCTTTATATTCTCAAAGCACATGATACACCAGTCTTTAAAATGCATTGAATTCTTTTCTTTTTTTTTTTTTAAGGTGTTTCATTTTTACAAAAAATTTTAAAGTTATTGACATTTTTTGTTTCTTATATCACCACAATACCCTATGCATCTCTTCCTCCTCCTCTCAGAGAGTCATCCCAATAGGACAAATAGTATTTTTTGAAGAGGAAAAAAAGTTGGCACAACTAATTGACACATTGAAAAAATTCAAAAAACATGCAATGTGTAACACCTGTCCACCTCTACCTCCATGACGGAGTGGGTTGGGGGTTTCTTCTTATATCTCTTTATTCTGAGTCCTATTTATTCTAATAGTTTTGTTACATTTATTTTTGATTTTTTGATGTATCATTGATCTTTTCATTTACATTGTTGTAGTTATTCTGTGTGTGTGTGTAAATATACATATATAAGTGTGGGCGCATATTTGGCTCTGCTTACTTCATTCTTCATAAGTTTGTGTGAAATGAAAGAGTTCCGAGTCTGAACCTAAGGTCAGAAAAGGTCTTTATTTTTTCTCATGAGAAAGGATTCTGCACCTGTCATTCACATGGTGTCTGCCAGGGAGAGAGCAACAAGTAGAAGCAAGCCCATGGTTATATAACCTTCTAATGCAGAAACCCAACCCCCCAATTGCCCTTCACTCTCATTGGTAGGGGGGCTGGCCCACAACCCAAGCGCAGGAATCTATCTCTGAGACAAAGGATCCAGAAACATGTGGGTGTCCAATAAAAGGCCAGGAAAGTAGTCTTTTTCTTATTTGGCATATCTTGTGCTGAGGTGGCACTGGGGAGGGTCTCCATTGCTCTAAGTCCCAGATTTCTATAAGGTCAGGTGACCTCTAAACTTAGGCCTAGTGGATGCTGAAGCCCTTCTAAATCTGATTGTGCAGAATGGGGAAACTTCACTATAAATTATCCCTCACAAGTCATATGGATTTTTCCATGCTTCTCTGTATTTATCACACACATCCTTTCTTACAGTACAGTAACATTCCATTCCATTCATATGTATCTATTGGTTATCTATTTTGTTTCCAATTCTTTGTTATCACAAAAAGAGCTATTATTAATATTTGGAAGACATAGGGACTTTTTTCTTATCAATTGTTTCCTTGGAGTAAATATGCCCAGTCATGAAATCTCTGATTGAAAGGAGGTTTTAAGTCAATTTATTTGTATAATTCCAAATTACTTTCTAAAACATTTCACACCTCTACCAACAATGTATGGGTGTGTCTTTCTTTCTACAACCCCTCAAACATTGACTGTTGCCATTTTTTTGATCATTTTTGCCAATTTGCAGTGAAACTTTAGGGTTGTTTTAATTTACATTTCTTGAAATTTTAGTGATTTGGAACATTTTTTCATGTGATTGTGAATTCTTTTGAGAACTTTTCATTCATATCCTTTGACCATTTATCTATTGGGGAATGGCTATTGTTCTTACATATATTTATTAATTGTTTATGTATCTTGCATACCAAACCCTTATGAGAGAAATTTGATACAAAGATATTTTTTTCCCATAGCATACCTTTGATGAGGTAAGTCTATATCAGATTCATTAATGTGCACAAAAATGCTTTGTCTTGGTTTGGTTTGGTTTTGGATGGAGCCTGTGAAAAAAAACTAAGATCCAAGACCAGAATCAAAAGGCCTTTAAAGGGTCCAAAAGAAGTATACCAGCAATATGTCTACAAAGAAGTGTAGATCAAATGCTCTGAGTCATACAAATTTGCTTATAGACATTGAATTATTTGTGATTCATAATCAGGTCATTGCCTTTGGAAATGACAGAATCCTTAGGGAATCCAATGGTGGAAACCGTAACATATCAGTGCAAGTCATAAAAATTTAGAATCTAACCAGATATCTAGAATAATATGAGCAGATAGCTGAAACTAAATACCAGAATTATTATTATTATTATTAATATTATTATCCTTTATAAATCCACAGACAAGAAATCTCCATACTATGAATATAAACATCAAAATATCCTTGAAGCCACTAGATAGTACAGTGACTAGAACTCTGGGCCTGGAGTCAGGATAGACCTGAGTTCAAATCCAGCCTCAGACACGTACTAGCTGTGTGACCCTGGGCAAGTCACTTAACCTCTGTTTGTCTCAGTTTCCTCATCTGTAAAATGGGGATAACAACAGAGTTGCAAGCGTCAAATGAAATTCTAATTATGAAGTGCTTAACATGGTGCTTGGAACATAGTAAGCTCTATACAAATGTCAGATATGATAATGATATCAGCAAATACATGTTGCTGGAACTGGAGCATGAGTATACACAGCACCGTTGCCTGAAACCACCCAGATATTACACTGATCCATACAAACTGAAAGATCACGTTTTCATTTATATCTCCACGCCAGCGACTCATAATCCCACTCATACATGGAATGAAAAGATTTCAAAGTATAAAGACCTAGAATAAGAAAGTAAAACTGCGAGGAAACAGAACATACCATCCCATCTGACCTATTACTGGAGTTGTCCCAAAGATTTTTTCAATGATTCTATAGAACAGTGGTTCTCAACCTTCCTGATGCCATGACTTTTAATATTGTGGGCGTATCTGCATGTGGGAGGACCTGCCTGGAGATGGATAGAGGAGCGGTGTCTCCGTTCCTAAGACCATCGGAAATATGTGCTTTCCCATGGTCTTAGGCAACCCCTGTGACCCCTGTGAAAGGGTCATTCGACCCCCAAAGGGGTCGCAACCCCTAGGTTGAGAACTGCTGCTATAGAAGATAAGCTTAAAATCTCTTACTTTCATTCAATTTCAGAAAAGCAGTCATTTAATTCACATGTGCAGTAGTCAGCAGAACATGAAATATCAAAGGATAGCAGCAAGATAGTGACTTGTCCTGGGGTTGTTTCCATCTAAAATTCAAGGAAAGTGATAAAAATAAGGTGATAATAATTCTCATTGCAAGGTCCATCCATGTTATCCAAGATTATACCTGGTCCCTGTGAGCCTAGAGTCTTTGGGTAGTTTCCAAAGTACAGGTTAAGACAAGAGGCATTTCCTGATCCTACTATATGTTAATTCCTCCAAAATCACTTAGTATTTATCAGTCAATAAGCATTTATTAAGCCCTACTGTGGGAAAGACACTGTGCCACACACTGAGGAGACAAGGAAAAGCAAAAGATAGTCCTCACTCTGAAGGAGCTCCCAGTCTAAAGGGGGAGACATTGTATAAACATCTCTGTGAAAGCAAACTATAGACAAGATAAACTGGAAGGTGCTAGAATTAAGAGGGATTAGGAAAGGCTTCTTGTAGATTTTTTAGAGGATTTTATCTGAGACTTTAAACAAACCAGGAAGCAGAGATGCAGGAGAGCATTGCCTGTATGAGGAAGAACCAGTGCAAATACCCAGACTCGGGAGATGCAGGCCTTGTCACTGGATCATAGAGTGTATGGGAGGGTTTAAGATATAAGAAGAATGGAAAATGAGTAAAAGTCTGGGTTATGAAGGGTTTTGAATGCCAAAGAACCAAAATTATATTTGATCATGGAGCTTATAGGGAGTCACTGGAGTTTATTGAGTAGTGGGAGTGACATGGTTGAAACTGCACTTAGAGGAAAATAACTTTGGTGGCTGAGTAGAGAAGACAGTGAAGAGACTTGTGGAAGGAGGTCAACCAGGCTATTGCAATAGTGCAAGCATGAGGTGATAAAGTCCTGTACCAAGACGGTGGCAATATCAGAGAAAAGAAGAGGGCATATTTAATGTTACAAAGAAAAAATCAATAGGAATTGGCAATGGATTGGATACAGAAGTGAAGAAGAGGGACAGAGAGAGTAAGGACTCCAGGACAACTGAGAGCCTGGAGAACTAGGAGTGTGGTGATGCCTCAGTAGTGATAGAAAAGCTGGGAAGAAAAGAGAGCTGTGGGTGAGAGACAATGAGTTCAGTCTTAGACATGCTGAGTTTAAGATGTTTATAGGATACCCATTTCAAGGTGTCTAATAGACAGTTGGAGAAGTGAGACTGAAGGTCAGCGGAGAGATTAGGGTTAGATAAGTAGGTTGGTAAATCATCAGCGTAGAGATGATAATTGAATCCACGAGAACTGATGAGTGAAATAGTATAGAGGGAGAATAAAGGATAGCCTGGGATGGGTCCCTGTGGGACACCCACCACTGGTGGGTATAAAGATTCAGCAAAAGAACCTCAGGAAGAATGGGAAGAGAACCAACAGAGAGTAGTGTCACTAGAGGGAAGAGGATGATTGACAATCTCACAGACATCAAGGAGGATGAAGATTGATAAAGGCTATTGGGTTTGGCAATTAAGAGATCATTGGTGACCTTGGTGGGAATAGTTTCAGTTGAATAATGAGACTGGAAGACAGGCTATAGAGAGTTACATTGTTGTTCAGTTGTTTCAGTTATGTCTCATTCTTTGTGACTCCTTTTGGGGTTTTCTTGGCAAAGATGCTAGAGCAATTTGCCATTTCTTTCTCCAGCTCACTTTACAGATAAGGAAACTGAGGCAAACAGGGTTCAGTGACTTGCCCAGGATCACACAGCTAGTAAATGCCTGAGGTCGGATTTAAATTCAAGTCTTCCTGACTCCTGGCCCAGTGCTCTACCCACTGTGCCACTTAGAGAGTCAAGGAGAGGATGAAAGGAGACAAAATGAAAGCTCTTATCATAGATAACCTGTTGAAGGAATTTAGTTACAAAATGAAGGAGAGATATGAGAAAATAGTGAGCATATGAATGGATGAAGTGTGGGGTTTTTGAGATAGGGAGACAGACATATTTGTAGGTCATAGGGAAATACAGGCATACCTCATTTTATTGCACTTTGCTTTATTATGCTTCACAGATAGTGCATTTTTCACAAATTGAAGGTTTGTGGCAACCCTGCAAAGAGCAAGTCTATCTATTGGTACGATTTTTCCAACAGCATGTGTTCACATCATGTCTCTGTATCATATTTTGGTAATTCTCACAATATTTCAAAATTGTTCATTATTATTATATCTGTTATGGTGGTCTGTGATCAGTGATCTTTGATGTTACTACTGTAATTGTTTTGGGGGTGCCACAAACCACACCCATATAAGACTGAAAACTTAATCAATAAATGTTGTGCGTCTTCTGTCTGCTCCACCAACTAGCCATTTGACAGTCTCTCTCACTCTCCTTGGGCCTCCTTATTCCCTGAGACACAACAATGTTGAAATTAGGCCAGTTAATAACCCTACAATGACCTCTAAATGTTTAAGTGAAAAGAAGAATCAATCAATGTGGCAAACTTTGTTATTGTCTTATTTTAAGAAATTGCCACAGCCACCCCAACCTTCAGCAACCACCACCATGATCAGTCAGCAGCCATCAGCATCTAGGCAAGACCCTCCACCAGCAAAAAGATTATGTTTCCCTGAAGGTTCTGATGATGGTTAGTATGTATTAGCAAGAAAATATTTTAAAATTAATGTATGTACATTTTTTAGACATAATATTATTGCACACTTAGTAAACTACAGCATAATGTAAATATAATTTTTACATGTACTGGGAAACCAAAAAATTCATGTGACTTGCTTCATTGCAATATTCACTTTATTGTGGTGATCTGGAATTGAACCTGTAATATCCCCAAGACAAGCCTGTAGCCAGTAGACAGAAATCAAAATAAGTGAGAGACGGGGGATGACAGAGATGAGATTCTGCTAGAGGAGATGGGATGGAATGGGGTCATCTGCGTGCATATGGAATGGCTTTGGCCAGAAGGGTCACTTATGAGACATCTTGTGAGGCAGGGGTGAGGGAGGAGATAGAAGCAGAAGACATCTGGGTGATGTGAGATAAAGAGGAAGAGAGAAGAGGACTTGGCTCTCCACACATTTTGCATATACTTATCTGCATATGTCTTGTCTCCCTCACTAAAATTCCTATAGTTCCTATAGAACAAGGATTATTTTTTTGTCTGTTTACTAGTGCTTATGACAGTGCCTGTCCACAAAGTAGGTACTCAATAAGTGCTTGCTAAATTTAATCGAAAAATAATAATCTTCACCGTTCACATATAGATAGTATTTCCACCAACAGCATCCCCATCCTTATCTGAGTGCACATTCTGGAACTATACTTGGAAAACAGCCAAACGGTTAGGAGAGGCCGCCAACCAAAAAGTTTCATTTGGACGGGTGGATCGGAGTGGGCTAGGTGGGGTGAGTTGAGCTTTTGGTCAGTATCCGACACCAACTTGTTATTCACTCAAAACCAAACCATGTTTACTAGTCCATTTATATTTCTGGTTTTTGTAAAACAGAAACCTAATCCATGTTCTGTGTGGGAACTTAAAGTTGTTGGGTTTTTTAATTTCACATTATTGAAACACATAACAATTTTATTTTTCTTCTGAGGAGCCTGAAACCAATCGCATCACATGTATTATTTATCACCAAAAGTATTATTCATTTAGCACGTTAAAGGAAAATGTTTCCTACTTTCTTTCCTTTCCTACTTCCCCCAATTTTTGTACTGGTCTTTATTGAGCTTCTATTTAATTCTTAAGATACTCCACTCTTGTTAAGGGAACATGTGTTTTGAAAGATCAACAGGTCAGCAGCAATGAAACATGTCATCTACCCTTGGAGTCCCTTAAATGTCTGTAGGATAGGATGGGGTGTGGATAGGAACACTGCCCTTTGATTTGGAAAGCAAATTCAGTGGAAACAGATTAGGACGGGCAAGCAGGATTTTCTAGTACAATAGGAGTATCAGCCTTTGCAGTTGGAACAAAGTTGTTGGCAGTAGCTGCCAGCTCTGCCCCTTTGCCCTCGGTTGTTTCTAGGGTTTTACGGAAGCTTCTCTGAACTTCAGGGTAATTTGCATGGCCTAGCACCAGGTGCCTATGTTGACAATGCAAAATGGAAAGGTCGTTAGAAGGGTTCAGCTGTAGGTATTGGCAACAGGGAGGAGGGAAAGAGAAGGAGGGATAACTATCCACACCCTGGGGCAAGGAAGAGGAATTCAGTTGACCTAACTCATCCAGGAATATGGGTTAGGGACGGGTATTTGGAACTGGTGAGTCAGGTCTTCAAAGATGCCTTCAGAGCTGGGCAAAGCTATCAGCCTGACTAACAAGAGCCAGGTATGTTCATTCTAGTTATTTTATTATAAGACAGGCAACACTTTCCCGAGGATAGGAAATCAAATGGCAGGAGAAGCAGTGAATACCTTTGGAAGAGTTCCTAGACCAAGCTGGGGCCTGAGGGAGCTGGAATTGAGGAGCAACAAGGTACCAGCATTGAGATGTTATATGTGAAAGGGACTGTTTGGCTGAGACACTCACCTTTCCTTGCCTTTCCCATTCACTGCAGTTTGTGGGCTCAGTTTAGCCCTGGGTAAACCTAACCTCTAATTAGGCAGATCAGGCTCCCCATTCTCACAATCATTGTCCTTAACAAACTCCTACCCCAGTATCCCTGGGACAAGGCTAATTACAATCCAGAGACACTGGCCTTCTTGCTGGTCTTGGCGCCTGATGCTCTTGACTCATGCCTTTTCACAGGCCAGGCCTGGAATGTTCTTCTCACCTCTATCTCCCCAAGTCCCTAGCTTCCTTCAGGACTCAACTAAAATCCCACCTTCCTTATTAAGAGGCCTTTCAACTGTCCTCCCTCCCAGGGTCTTCCCTATGAGATCACCTTTCTTTATGTCCCCAGTACTTAGCCCAGTGCCTGGTACATGCAAACACTTTATAAATACTTGTTAATATAATATAATCTAAGCACTTACTAAATGCAGACTGCCTGCCTGCCAAGAAAGGGTTTAAAAATTCATTTGTGCCAGGTGACGCCCTAAGCACTAGGGATACAAAGAAAGGAAAAAATATGTTCTTTGTCTCAGGGGCTCATATTCTCATGAGGGAGACAGCATGTAAGCAACTCTGCACATACTCTTTAAATGGAAGGCTCCTGTCTCCAGGGGATTGGGAAAGGCTTCTTGCAGAAGGTGGGATTTAAGCAGTCTTGACGGAAGCCAAGAGGTAGAAAGGAGGCAGGAGAACATTCCACGTATGATGGACAGCCAAGGAAACTGCTCAGAGTAGGGAGATGGAGATGCACGAAAAACAGCAAAGAAGCCTTTGACTCTGGATCGTAAAGAACGTAGAGGGGAATAAAATGTACGAAGATGAGAGAGAGGAAAGGGCCAGGTTATGAAGGGTTTGAAAACCCCAAAAGAAGACCTTATATTTGGTCCTGGAGGTAATAGGGAGTCACTGGATTTTACTGAATGTAGCAGGGGGAAGGTGACATTGCCAGATCTGTACTTAAGGAAGATCATTTTGGTAAATCAGTGACTTAGAAGGAGAAGAGGAGGTGTGGAACTGAAGGAGACTCTCAAGAGAACCATATTCCCAGCCTTAAATCTCATCACAGTGCCTTATAACTGATTATACCTCCCCCCACCTTCCCCACAAAGGTCCATTGGGTTCCAGACATTTCTCAGACCACACAGAAAATACACAAACATATAACATCTTCATAGTTATTATGAGCCAATCAGATAATGAGAACTCAAGGAGAGGCATGTGTTTTTATGATTCCTCCTAAAATCTAACAGCTTCTTACTTTATTATATGCTTCAGACGTTATGCCTCTAATGCATTTATTCCCCTGTACTCTCCTAAACCCAGCAGCCCCACTGTGGTTGGCTCACTCTGGCTTCTGATGTTTCCCACACAAAGGCCAACTCTGGGGTTTTGAACAGCAGTGTGAGCCTCCTTCACACAGCATGTGAATCGCAAGGCCTGGAGGCAGCCGGCATTCTCTCCTGGGTCAGTGGCTCTCTCTCTTGCTCTTGTGAAATGCGAGAAGGTGGCACTGGGCCAGCACTCTTCTGCAGAAGGGGACTGGGAGTTCCGGGCCCCAGGCCAGGACTTACCAACCAAATCTGTACATTTCTCACAGGAACCTAATGGTAAAATTTGTTTGCAAGCCAATGGATTCTAATCGGCTAAGAGTTCTGCAGCTGTCCTTCTTCCCCTCTCCCCTCAACTATTGGAAAATGAATATGACTTCAGGGCAAAAAAACTATGCCAGAACTCCAATAACTTCCTAACTCCTCCAATGCCAGAAGCTGAACAAGATAATCTTTCCCAAAGAAGACTTTGTTACGAATTTGACTCCAGGTAGAAAACAGCCATTGTGGAACTGTCAAATATGTTATACAGTCAGTGGCTAGGAAGAACAATTATTTTGTAATAAAAGAATAGAAGGGAAAGGGACACCTAGTTCTCTGACCAGGGATACTGATCTTTAAATGGAAGGAAACAGGACAGTACATGGAGGTGGAAAGTCCACAGGTGTTACACATTGTCCATGTTTTCAAACTTTTTCAATGTATCATTCAGTTGTGCTGATTTTTTTCTCTCTCTAAAAATACTATTTGTCACACAGGATGGTTTTCTGAAAGGGGGAAAAGGAAGGATAGTTAGGATAACATTAGTAATATAAGAAATAAAAAATATTAACAAAAATTTATTTTAAAAGAAAGATTAAAAAAAGAAGAAAGCAGATTAATTATTCTGAGTCAAACGCATTCCAGATTTTCTTTAACTGGATCTGCCAATCTGTTGGGGCCTATAAATGACATGGAAGGTGACAATAACTGACCACTGAGTTTCCATAGTAAACTCAGAAAATGAAGGGGAAGATCAGAATTCCCAAAGGCAAATTCCCTTAAGCAATCCAATTCATGAGGTTTTCAAAGGATCACCTCAAGAGCAAATAGGGGGAAGAGGAGTATTGTCTAATGGATATCCCCACCTTGGATATGCTGAGGTGGTGACCCTCTGTCCCACTGTTTTCACCTCACATAAAAAGTACTTGCAGAAAGGAAGAAGCTAATACTCATAGCCAATACACACATTCATTCCTGCCTGGGGATGTTTCAAGAAGACTTTTGTGTAAAGGTGTTGAGGAGGATGGTGTGATGATTAGGGATGTCCAACTACATCTATTTGTTCCTCAACCTACAGCTGACTCATTGCCCAGACGGGTTTTACCAGGAGAAGTATCCCTTCTGCAGTCTAGAAAGTAGTATCAAAAGAAATATTTATCAAAAGACCTCCTTTTTTTTTTTTATTAATTCCTTAGTATCAAAAAAAATCCCTTTATATGTTTGTTAGTATTTGGGATGAAAAATATCCTTCATCCTTAATTTAGTGAAAAGAAATAAACAAAGAGATCTCTTAGGATAAGAACAGGACTTTATTCTCTTCCCCGAGAGAAGAGGGAGGTCTTCCCCATGACTCATCATGGAGAAGAGGCAAGTTACAAAAGATAGTGCTGGAATTTATAACCTAACTTAGTCAAGACCCCTCCCCAACTGTTTCCCCTCTCATTGGTGGAGAGGCATACTTCACCAAATACTTCCCCAACTGGGACAGCAAGGAAAGATAAGGGGAGGGTCCCACCAAGGCAGGAAAACAGACAAAGGAACATAAAAGTGATTGACAGAAGCAATTTGAAAAGTTAACCACCCCAAACTGAGAAGTTTTCACTCATCCCATACATTACCTTCAAGCCCCCAGCCAGAAACAGAACTTCTGGCAAAATACCTCAGCATTAGATCTATCTTTATAGATCTAGATCCCTTTTCTAGAAATATTTGCTTTCAAATTAGAGTTGCTTTCTCCCAATAAATACAATTCCAGCTAGCAATTGCTAGAGGTCACTGCTGTTTATAAAGACAAATTTTTAAAACAAAGAAAGGTAAATAAAGTTCTCTTTCATGCAGGAGTTTAAGGGGAAAGTGTAAATACACTATTGCTCCCTTAAGTGTGCACACCTAGGGATGGAGTTCTAGAATCTCAACATGCCTCATGCCCAACAATCCCAAGCAGACTTACTCTCAGAATCCTTGGCCCTTTCTTTGTGCTGATTGATTCTTTGGCTCTCTTGTCTCCACGTAGCTTCTTACAACGTCCTTTTCTGCAGCTGCTTGTGATTTACTATAGCTTCTCTCTCCTTTTTTTTTTTTCCTTCTTTTGGTTCCATTCTCCCATGATCAGAAGCTTATCCCACCAGGGGCTGGCTTCCTCTTGGTTTCTGTCTCCTAGACTCAGTGAACTGACTTCTAAAGGTCATCCTGAGGCTTAGTCTATCATTCTTCATCCTATTTCATTGCTCCCTTCTTCACTTAAGGAAGTAATTCAAACCTCATAAAGAGATCAGTTGGCATGGCCTTTGCATTTCACAGAACTTGGCCACTTTCTGTGAATTGGTTAGTTGAAGAGCCTTAAATGTAGATGTGTTAGGAGGTTGCAGTTCAATATGCCTGACCTCAAATTAGAGAGAAGTTGAATGATCTTCAGGCTTTTTTTTTTTCATATCAGATCATATAATGACCAGAAAAATTTATGTATAGAAAGTGAATGAAGTCAATGAAGAGAATTGCCTTAAATTAGGAAACAAAAAATAAGCAAATACATCCCTGCTGTCAGAAGCCCTGGACAGAGAGAACTTGGTGTCAGAGGATCCTTCCTGACACAAAGCACCCAGATATACCTTCATATATATCTTACAAATTCTCACTGAACTGCATGCCCCTACACAGGGTAACACTGAGAACTTTATAGGAGCAAAGATTTAGAGCTAAAAGAGGCTTTAGACAAAAAATAGATTAGGAAACTGAAACCCAACGCCAGAGCCAGAATTCAAACTCAAGGCCTCTGGCTCCAAATTATTTTCAGTGAATCCTACTTCATCATAGTATATCCAGTTCATTTTGTCCTCACTCAGATGGCATTTGGTAATTACTGAAAGTTAGGTTGCAACACTCAGTGACTCGGTTGACTCAGTTTTGGTGGAGGTTCTGTTTGGGGAAAGCTGCACTGAATCTGCAGCTTCTTGTATTCCCTCCTCTTTATCACATGCCTCCCACCTGCAAACTGACATGCACTTGCTACCATGGGAAGGAAGTGAGATGCCAGGGCCCAACTTCTTTTGTTGACATTGACCTGTCTGAATGGTCTTTTTTTTTTTTTTTATTATAGTTTGCATCATTCATTCCCACAAGATTTTGAGTTACATATTTTCTCCCCCTCTTTCCCCCACCCACCACCCCAAAACAGCCATCCCAGTGTGTCCCCCCTCCCCCAGTCTATTCTCTCCTATGTCACTTCTCGGT
>CM053591.1:58614725-58653203 GCA_028646515.1 Pseudochirops corinnae | reverse complement strand
GAAGCTACAATGTGGAGGCGGGTGCAAAACCTCCGCCTTTCGCTTCTCTGCTCTGGAGACCTTTCCGCCGGAGGGACGCTTATCTCCCTCTTTCACAATCCCCCCTCCTCGCAGCTGGTGCTAATCCCCCCTCCTCGAAGCTGGTGCTAATCGGCTCACCTGAGAGCTTTTGAGAGCTTTCTCTGCACCTCCCACCGGCCGCTCCCAGGGCACAGCCCCGGCTTCAGGCCAGACTGGTTTCGGTTCGCAGTACTGATATGGTTCCTCGTAACCGAGCTGACTTTAGTGGGAAGTATCTTTGTGTGCGTTTTGAAGTTCTAGGTTGGTCCAGAGTCCTATTCCATGGGTATTTTGGGGTGGCTATGTGAGAGCTGTGATATATTGCTGCTGCTACGCCGCCATCTTGGCTCCGCTCCCCCTGAATGGTCTTTATCTCACTATGAAAGTTACCAATAAAAGCTGGCCCCACCTTGAAGCCATGGCTGATCTCCAGGGATCAGCTCATCTATGTCTTACTACTTTGATGTACTTGCAATAAACTCCTTTAATTCTTTTTGTCCTGACTCTCGTCTTCTCAATCAGGGTGAAAACCCAAATGGGGAATTTTCCTTTCCACAAAATGAATGAATGAAAAAGCATTTATTAGGTGCTTACTTTCTACAAAGTACTAGAGATGCAAACAGAAAGCAAGATTGACTTTCACAGAACTCATATTCTAATGGAGGAGAAATCACATATAGGAGCATATGGGGAACATCAGCATATAGCATTTTCCCCAAAATAGGGGTGAGGAACCTGTGGCCTCGAGACCACATGTGGCCCTCTAGGTCCTCAAGTGTGGCCCTTTGACTGAATCCAGACTTCACAGAATAAATCCCCCTAATAAGAGGATTTGTTCCATAAAACTTGGATTCAGTCAAAAGGCTGCACCCAAGGACCTAAAAGCCACATACAGCCTCGAGGTCCCAGCTTCCCCACCCCTACCCCTAAATGATACCAACAAGCCTTGTAAACACTCTACAGATCAAATAAAGAATGAGTTTGGTTTACAAATAAATTTTATGGGTGCTTTTTGTTTTTATGTCATATATTCAGAATATACATCTTCACCACCAACAAATGAGTCCTGACTTGTAATAAAGAAAACAATTAAGCAAAACCAATTGACATAGTTAATGCTTCTGAAAGTGTAGGCACCAGTATACATCCAGAGACTTCTGCCTTTCTCCCAAAAGGAGGCAGGTACTTCCACAATTCCTTTCTTATCACCAAGATTTATCATCATACAGACAGGACAAGATTTTTAGTATTCGTCTCATTTATGTTATAATAGTCACACTATCCACTGTCATCCTAGCTTTGCTTGCTTTTCTTTTTTTTTTTCTTTTTTTCCTTTTTTTTGGGGGGGAGGCAGGGCAATTGGAGTTAAGTAACTTGCCCAAGGTCACACAGCTAGTAAGTGCTAAATGTCTAAGGTCACATTCGAACTCAGGTCCTCCTGACTCCAGGGCCAGTGCTCTTATTCACTGCACCACCTAGTTACCCCTCTTTGCTTGCTTTTCTTTGCATCAGTTTATACAAGTCTTCCCATGTTATAGTCATTGTTTTTATAGAATAATAATACTATCCAATTATCTTCACATCCCACAATTTGCTCAGCACTTCCTAGTCAATTTGGTACTCACTTTGCAAGTTTATATGGTTTTTTTGCTACCATGAACAAGTTCATTTAAGGTTACAAAAAGAATATGAAAAAGGCTTGCTAATCCTGATACAGAGGCAAGAAAACTGTCTCCCCCTCAGCTCCTCCACTACTATATGAGGAAAGAACTTGTGGTCACTAGACAAACAACCCTCCCCAGTAGGCTTGGACCTATACATTTCTCTCATCTTTTCCTGGGTGAGGCCCACCAACACATTGGGAAAGAATTGGGAAGTTCATTAAAATACCAGTTTCCTGGATCTGCACAAACCAGAAAGGAACAAGGTCCAGATTTGGTCCTTGCCTTGAAATCCATGCTTCCTTGCTCTTCATTTGGTCTTTCCTCTAGTCATCAATTTAGTTCTCTGCTGGTTTCTTCCCTTTCTTCAGCACTCCATTGCACCATTTTAAACATCGTATGCTTCCCATTCCTCAATGAGCAGGTTTTCCTCTCTTCCTCTTTCTCCTTCTTTCCCTCCTTGCTCTCTACACTGTTTTTTCAATACTTCTGTTAATACTTCTCTTCCTAAGTGTAAGATATATGTGTGAGGGGCTTAAGAAGGATGTACAGATACACCTTATATAATCACGTAGACATAGCTCATGGATGGCATGGATAGATATGGTCTAAAGTCTGGCCCATCTCTGAAGAGAGTAGAAGAAGGACTGTATCTACAGCACCAGCGCACTAGCTGGGAGGAAAGGTGGGCAAGTTATGAGATGACCAATGATGAGCAAATCTCTGAGAGAAGTATCAGGCTAGAATTATACCTATTTGCTACCCCTCAGATATCTCTTATCTAGGTTCAAGAAAAAAAAAAATTTGCTTCTCTGATCATTCTTAAGGAGAAGGGTAGCCTTTAACCTATACCTGCCAGTGTATTAACACCTCCATCAAACATTAGTTGCACAAAGACTATCACAAATAATAAATTCACTTATCCAAAGAAAACAGAAAATTGAAATTAAAGTTCTATGGATCAGAACATACCAGAAAATATGCAAGAGTGAATGAGCTCTTCAGCTGGGAGTGAGATAAGATCTTAACTCAAACCAAGAACAAGAAAATAATATGATGTAAGGGAAGTCTTCTCTCTGTTGTCCCCAGAATTGCAAACCCTGGAGCTCAGGAATGTGATGGGTACTGACTTCCATGTGTGTCCATAGTTCCCTATATTTGGCCACTGTTCAAAGGGCTGCAGACCCTCATTCCAAAGTCTCTATCTCAAAGTTCTTTTTTTTTGGAGGGGAGAAAGTAGGGCAATTGGGGTTAAGTGACATGCCCAAGGTCACACGACTAGTTTTGTGTTAAGTGTCTGAGGTCAGGTTTGAACTCAGGTCCTCCTGACTCCAGGGCCAGTGCTCTATTCACTGTACCACCTAGCCACCCCAAATGTCTCAACCGCCTCCCAGGAGACCTTTTATCTATAGGTCTTTCCAGGAAAATGTCTAGAACCAATTGAAGTAACTCCTAAAGACTTAATGTAAGAGTCACACTCAGTCACACTCTCCACCAATCAGGAATCACACATATGTCCCTCCACTGAATGCAACAACACAAGCCTATCCTTAAACCACCTCAGTCTTGGGAGGAAGCTGGGTTACACAGGGAAAGTGATATAGCTCTCTCGGAATAAAAGAGCCAGGCCCAAATTTTTCTCTGTGTTTGGAGTTTGTTTGGGGTTTTTTTGTTGTTGTTTTTGCTTTTCTTGTTTTTTGTTGTTACATATTTCTAACTTTCAGGTAAGGCCAGAACTGAAAGGCCCAAGAGCCATTGAACACATTTTTTCCCTTTTCATTCATATCCCTGTGACTCTGGTCTACATACCTGGGCCTTAAAAAAGGCCTACGTAAGATCTGCTTTAAAGACCTCTGACTCTTTCTTCAGGTGCCTCCTTCTTTTGGTAATGTATTTGGTAATGAATTCAGCCTCTTCTTCCCATTCTCACTGCTCAGAGAGCAGCTCAATATCTATAGCCAAACTTTACCCATTGAGAACTTCGGATACTAGAGGAAAACACTCCCACCCCTCTCCATTTCCTACCATTCCCCCTCCTTCCAAGACTAATGCTTCATGAGGAAAATTACCCTGATACCCAGAAAAGCTTTGCAGATGCCCATGAAATGCCCATACGCAAACAGCCTATTTATCTGACTATATTTATCCTATTTCGAACTCTTGGGAAAAGTCAGAGGTCAAAGCAAAGTAGGTAAAATTCACCATTCTCCTGGAAAGCCTGTATTCAAGCATCTTTCCTGTGAAATAACTAGCTATTCTAGTTTTCTTTTTTTAAAGAATTTTTTTAAAAAAATCTAAACTTGAAAAACACCAAATAAAATGAGCATTTCCTTATAGAGTAGAGCACAAAAAGAAACTGTGCCCCAAACTCAAATATCTATTACAGTTTGCTTTTCTTTTTAAATATAAAATAAATTCAACACATAATCTTTTTAAGCTATTCTACTTGTCTGATTCTTTTTGGCCTTCATCTTGTTCTCCTCTATGCATTTAAAAATGTTTCAATGCCTTTCTTCCTCCTGTCCAAATTATTTCACCCTTCCTTCTTTCCTTTCTTCTTTCCTCCCTCCCTCCTTCTCTCTCTCTCCTTCTCTCTCTATCCCTTCCTTTGTTTCTTTTTTCCTCTTTCTTTGTTTTTCTTTCCTTCTTTCTTTCTTTTTTTCTTCCTTCCTTCCTCCCTCCCTCTCTCCCTCTCTTCTGCCTTCCTTTCTTCTTTCCTTCCCTTCTTTTTTCTTTCTTTTTTACTCTTTCTTTTTCTTTTCTTCTTTTCCTCCCTTCCTTTCTTCTTTCCTTCCTTTCTTTCTTTCTCTCTTTCTTTCACATCATTAGCCTCTCTCTCCCTCCCACCCCCAGTGGAAAAAAAAAATAATAAAATACAGTACAAAACAAAACAATAGTTTTAACAACTATTAATACTCAAGTAAATCAAATTCCCAGATTGGCTGTATCCAAAAATATATTTCTCATTATTCATCTCAAATCCATCACCTCCCTGGGAAGGGGGGGGGTCAGGGGAGGAAGAGAGGTTTGGATAGGAAGAAGGGAGGTGGGATAGGAGCAGCATGCCTCATCATCAGTCCTCTGTGATACTGATTAGTCATTTTATCAATCTGAGTTCTCAAGTCTTTCAAAGTTGTTTTTCTTCACATTGCTGTTGTTATTGTATAAATTGTTTTTCTATTTTAGACAAGCTGTTCTAAGTATGGGCCAAAGAGGGCTGGCTAAATAGACTTGGTGAGTGTCTGTATGGCCACACCATGATAAGATGATAAGATGGACAGAGAAACTGGATTCAGCCCCTGCTTTTGTAAGTGTCCTTGCCCCTAAACACAGAGGGATGTATCCTGAGGACCAGTGATGGGGCTCTTGATCCTTTTGTCAATAGATTATGATTTCTAGCTCAACTCTTAAAAAATGGCTTATGTTTAAGGATTCATGAAACTTGGGGAATACATCACTGAGCCAACAATTCCATGATAGCCCTGTGTAAAAAATGACTTTAAAAGAAGATTCATCAAACTAATTACATTCCCTGTCCCCAGATCCCCCTTTCTATTTGGCCTGCTTGGAGAGATTTGCAGTGGCATCAGTTTAGCAGCATAGAAGTCAAATTTCCAGTGCCTGCATGTTATAGGGAAACATTAAATGCAATATGAATTTCCTGACCTTCTGGACAAACAAGTATTTGCCACATGGATCAGGACTGATGCAAGACCAGGCTAGAAGAACTCTTACCTGTGCTGTCAATGTTACCCAAGGAGCAGGGGACTCTTTTCCAAAAGGAAAAACTCTAGTTCTGAATTCATGTGGTCTAGGTTCAGTCTTAGAGGAACCTAGAAGCAAAAAAAAAAAAATAGGGAGATAAAGCTATTACTAACACTCTCTGAATCATGATGCCCCAACCCTGGGATTCTGGGAGAAATCTCTTTAATAATAGTTAATCTTTATATGGTGATTTAAGGTTTGCAATGTACTTTACTAATATTATATCACGTGGTCCTCATGACAATCGTGTAAAGCAGGTGCTAATATTATCCCTGTTTTATAGATAAAGAAACTTTGCCCAAGATCACATTGTTATTAGGTGTCTGAGGCAGACTTTAAACTCAGATCTTCTTGACATCAAGTTCTATGCTCTATCCATCACAACTTAGGTATGGTACATACCTAACATAGACCCTAAAAGGGGTGGAATAGGGTCTCTCCTAGACAAGGCTACTCAATGTACAAAGTAAATATCGAGTATAGAACAGCCTTTTATTCTCTCTACTTCCAAAGAAATGCTTAACACACAAAAAGTTCATAAGTTTACACTGAAAAGTATTTAAAATATGAAACAGTAACACATTATCCCTATTATATGTGGGAGGTAAAGACAATTTCATAAGATAACTCAACAGATACTTCGCTTTTGCCTCTGATCTGTATTGTCTGAGTAATTCACAAGGGCAGACCTCCTGGAAAGAAAGCCACATCACAGCTTGGGGTTTTCTCAGCCCTTTGAGGTGCAGCTTCCTCCTGGTGGGGGTCATCTCCTCTGAGAAGCTGTTGTAGAAATCATTGCTTCTCTTGATCTCATGAGGTTCCCAATAAGTCTGAACAAGTCCAGTTCTAAAGATTGCCCCTCACTGACTTGGACCCAGGGACAGACACAAAACAGAAGAAGCAGCCCCAGGGACCTAAGGTCCAGTCTCAGGCTTACTTAGGCATGAATGTATTCTTGCTACCATATCTGCTAGAGAGGAGAGTGACAGAAATCCCGTCTTCCTCTCCCTCAGTTGAAAGTTTAAGGGAACAGCATCCTTAGTCCCAAAATGGCATGTTTGATGTAGGGGGAAAGAGAGAGATGGGAAATTTCTATATTCCTTATATAGCCTACTGAGAGGATGACTCTTGGTGGCTCAGCTGTCAATCATTTTTTTTTCCTTTGGAGGGTGGGAAGGCAGGGCAGTTGGGGTTAGGTGACTTGTCCAAGGTCACACAGCTAGTAAGCATCAAGGGTCTGAGGTCAGATTTTAACTCAGGTCCTCCTGACTCCAGGGCTGGTGCTCTATTCACTGCGCCACCTGGCTGCCCCAACTTATTGATATCTTTTTGTTTTGTTTTGTTTTGTCTTTTTGTTGGGTTTTTTTGTGTGTGAATCATTTTTGACATAGGTCCCAGGCTCAGGCACACATGGAAAGCAAGCTCTAGATGTTATGTTTTGTATGTCCTTGAACAGCGGGGCATGTGGAGCCCTCTGACAGTGGCTGGGGTGAATGCTCAGCCCTGCCCATCAGTCCTGTTACACCAGGAAAGATGCTCGAATCACAAGCGTCCTGCTCTCATTATAGTCCCTTGCAAATCTGCACTGACCTTCTCACGGTGTCTGTGGCTGTAGATAAAAGACACTTCCTCAAGCAAACTTCTCACCTTCAGAGTTATGCTTAAGAGTCTGCCACTGCAACTATTTTACTGACTACAAATGTGAGCTGCTTTGTGTGTGTGTGTGTGTGTGTGTGTATGTTTAACTTAATAAAAACCCTTAATCAGAATAACAGAAATAAGTCAAATAGGTTGATCTCCCTCAATACATGTAGGGTACACATTACTAGACTCTTTCATTTCTCCAAAGCAGCCCCCAAAGTGACAGATAAGGAAAAGGCATTGAAGAAATTCCATCTCCTACTCCTCCTTGCCAGAAATGGGCAGAGGATTTTTCCACTTAGAAAATTCTGAGGTTCTCAAGAAAGATGTTTTCTGCATGTCCTACCATTCCTTTTAAATGTCTGAGTTGGAAGTGTACAAAGGAGAGTCCTCTTTCTGCTACTTGCCATAGGACATTCCTGGCACAGATGCAATGGTTGGGAGACAATGAGTGTACTAGGCCAGGTAAGACAAGAGGATGATTGGGATAGATGAGAGCATGGGAATCCCAGGGAAGGATCACCAGAATCACCAAAGGCAACTCAAGGTCAACCCTCACTACTTAGGCTTTGATACTGACTACAAGTTTCAATCTATGGAGTTCCATGGAGAGTATGGTGTTTAGGACAAAGAGGGTACCTAGAAGAAACCAAGATGATTAAGAATTTGCCAGATAATATAGCCCTTATTCTAAAAGATAATAGACTAGCTGGTTAAAACTTCATGCCTCCATTTCCATGTCTGTAATATGGGAATATTAGTACTTGCCATTTATCTCTTACATTCCCCTTTTGACGAATGATAAATTAGTAGCCGAAGTCTTCAGATGAAAGATGCTCAGAGCACAATGTTGCATTCATGAAAAATGGCATCCATTTGATATTTGGAGTGCAATGAAATTGAATTCATTTCCAATTTTAAACACTTAGCACATCTAGATCTACCCTTTGATGGATACTCTAAATTAATTTTTGAGCCATCCATCCCTATCTCCAGGTAGACAGTCACCCCTTTGCCAAAAATTTTCCACTCTGCATTGGAAACAGAAAAAAATTGTGATCATGGCAGGTCTCATTTAGCACTTACTGTTTAACTAAAAGCTTCAGCAGAGAGAATTGAGGAGGAGTATGTTTTTCTTCCTCTCTTAGGTAATGAATTTGATCTAATGCAACTGCCTAAGTACTTAGATACCATGGTGATAGGCATCACATAAACATGGAGCTAAACAGGTAGGGAGATATATGGAGGCAAGCATAATTTGCTTTTAAGTGCTCTTTCACTAGTATAAATAAAGCAAGAAAATAAAGTTGTTGCAAGTACTTGCGATATGAATGCAAAATGGGAATTAAGTGGTAATTACAGCATTTTTAGTAAATCTAGTGTGTTTCATTGAACCACAGGGGGAAAAGTACACATTTTTAAAAAGGCTATAATGCATCAAGAATTGAGTGGATATTAGGTACAGTTATGCATAAGCCACTCCGTTTTCTTGGGGGATTATCTGTCAGAGCATCTACCCTTCCTCAGTTCTGTGGTATGGGTTGTTTTCTCTATCTGAGACCTCCAGATTGGTATGTGGGTATGCCCAACCTCCTTTGCTCCAGAGTCCCCATTCTTCTAAAGCTGTCCAAATCATGGGCTAAATCACCACTAAGCTCCTCAATCTCCTTCTAACTAGCAATGCTAACAGGAGCAAGCAAACATTCGTGGCAAAGTTGCAACCGATGACCTCAAAGATCCCTCCCAAGTCTTACAGGTTTAATTTGATTCTATGATTTGAGCTGCTCACATTGAAAAGGAGTCAAGGCCCATATTCACTTGAGATACCCCTGCCTCTCTGTCTTTACACTGAAACTTGCTCAAAAAGTAAGGGGGTTTGCCTGTACTGTTTTCCAATTCGCCTTCATTTGGGTTAGGGGTTCAGTGTTGACTAAAAGTGACATTATGGAAAACTGTTTGGAACTATGCCCCCAAAGTTACCAAAACTGTGCTTGTAGTAAAAGTGCATTGCTAACCTAGTGGTCACTCTGAACTTAGCATTCACACTCCTCTCTTTTCTAACAATCCTAATGCCACCTAGAAGTGACAGGGATCTTGTAAGGCCATTTAGAGTCTATTCCTTACTTTTGTCAAGTCATGCTTAAAATCTCCCAGACCGATGAAAATCTAGCTTATTTGTAAAGCATGGATGAAGGGCTACAGAGCTGGCCTGAGAGTCAGGCAGATCTGACTCCAAGTCTTGCCTGGGACACACATTAGCTGTACAACAAAGGACAAGTCACTTAACCTCTCAGTCCTTCTATAAGTGACTGATTTGCATTTGTGGAGGCAATTTTCACACTTCATTGATGAAATCACAAATGTAGACCAGACCAAAACCATGAAAATATACTGGGGAGATAAGTACCCTTCTCTGGTAACACATTTCAACACTGAAACCTGTTAGGAGTTTCTTCTTTGTTATTCTATTTCCGATCTATTATATTGTCATTTAAATTCATTTCCTCTTGTTTTTTCTTCTCTTTATTAGAAAGGAAGAACAGCTTTTATTTCCAAGCCCTCTATAGACTAAGAAAATGGTTTATATACTTAAAGAAGTAATCTTACTTCTCCAAGCTGAATAATCCTCGTCCCTCCTAATTCTTATTTTCCAGCCCTGAGCGACTCTCAGTAGACTGATCTGCTGTCTTTTCAGGACCACTCTGTACAAATATTAACCCTTAGAATTTCACAGTAGGGAGAAAACACCCCATCAGCTATAAATCCTCTCTTGCTTTTCCTGCTTAAAGTCAGGGAACACACCCAAAATTACTGTTCGAGACCATAAAACTTCTTTTCCTTAAAGGGTCCCTTTGTTAGGAATGTTCATTGCAGCATTCGTGCCAGTTCACCAATGGCTCATAAAACCTGCCCAGTCTTTGTGCAGCATGACCCCACTGCACTGCCTTTTAGCAACTATACCCTTTGTCTGTCAGTGAAACAGTTGTTTGGTTCACTGGGATAGCTGGCTGGCCCTCAATTTGCCTTGTGATTAACTTGTTTGCTTTACAAATGGCTTTTGAATCCAGATGCCTCTTCTTCTCCTCCCAACCCTCCCCTGACCACCTCCCAATTCCATGGTCACTGCCAGAAAAGTCATCTGATGTCAGGGGAACTTTAGGTCTCAGGGGAGATTTGAAAACAATACACATATAGGTATAAGTTAACTGTGTCCCTTTATTTAAAGGTCTAATTCTAATCCAAGTATTTCCATCCTCTCTAACAATCCTAACAGAATTTGTAGAATAAAATTCAAATCAAATCCCTCAAGAGGAAGCATTTGTGAGACACCAGAAGAGCCTGGGAAGGTCTAGACAGAGAAAGGTCTATGGGCTTATGGGCTTATGGGCTGTCTTGTAACTCACTACTCCCAGTACTACCTGTCTTGGAAATCCTTATCTTTGTCTACAAATCCTTGTGTAGAATCTTCACTCAGCTCCCTTTGGGAGCACAATTTCTGCTGGGCAGATAGCTTAGCTTCTCTCCTACAGCCTGACCTTTCTGGAGTTGATAGCCAGCACTCTTCTTTACTGTGAAGCATCAAACCGACTCACTAGACCTAAGAGCAGGAATTGTCTTTTGCCTTTCTTTGCATCCCAAGAGCTTAGCAGAGTGCCTGGCACTTGTTATTCAGTTGTTTCAGTCCTGTCTGACTCTTGCTGATCCCATTTGGGTTTTTCTTGGTACAGATACTGGAGTGCTGTGCCATTTCTATCTCCAGCTCATTTAATACTCTATGTTATCCAGCTTGGTGGCTATCTATGTCAAGATAGTTTCTTATCCCTCTCCTCCTTTTCAAGGCCGTCTTTAGAGTTCAAACTCATAACCACTGATGCCCATGTACCCATCACTTAGGGAAGTGAGGGGGAAGCTACTGGATAGAGTGCTGGGCTTGGAGTCAGGAAGACTTGAGTTCAAATCCAGCCTCAGACACTTTAACTCTGTTTGCCTCAATTTCATTATCTATAAATGGCAAACCACTCCACTATCTTTGCCAACAAAATCCCAACTGGGGTCATGAAGGGCTGGACACAACTGAAAAACAGTTGAACAAAGGGAAATTAGGACTATATGCGTGCAATAAAATATGACTTTCTAATTCAGTCTTGGGCATATTCAAGGATTTCTAAATTCCTTCTCTATTGGTCAGACTTAATGGTTTAGCATAAAATATGATCTTCAGTTGTGTGATTTTAGACAAGTGCCTTGAGCTCTCTGGGCCCTACGCCCATATGTTTCTGAAAGCTTATCTGAATACATAATCTATCAAACCCTCTAGTTCCATGTTTGAGGACAATACTTGGGCCTAACATTAATCTGACTTGTTCAATCATTCAGTTCTGTCCAATTCTTCATGACACTGTGGGCCATATTTTTCATGGGCTTTTCTCGTTAAAGATACTAGAGTGGTTTGCCATTTCCTTCTCCAAGTCTGACTTATACCTACCAAGTACATCATATCAATTAAATTTTATTAAATAAATGTAATAAATATTCAGCACCTAATGTTGCAGTATAATGGAAGAAACTCTGGTTGTGGAGTCACAAGACCTAAGTTCAAATTCTGATTCTGTGTGCCCTTGGACAAGTCACCTAATTTCTAAGGTTAACGTCCTTTCTCACCTGTAAGATGAAGGAATTGGATCACTTGGAATAAGTGATCTCCAAGGTCCCTCCCAATTCTGAAGTCTAAGTGCCTGGCATTGCACTTTAAGTCCTTGATCCACTATTAGTCCTCTCATTCTGTCTTCATTTATTCCCAAGCTTTTCCTTGATCCAATGGTCTCACTTTAATATTTCTCTGGCTACTGCTCTAGAATCCCTTGCCTCCCTGCCATCCAAAACGCTCACCTGCAAAGCCTTATCCCTGGGTAAGCACCACCATCCAATTATTCCACTCCTGTTCCAAGACTAAGTATTGCTAGAGAAAGTCAGGACATCAAATTGATTGCATCTCCTACAAATTCATGCCTCAGCGAAATTCTTGCTGCTGCCTGACAAACCTTTCTGCCCTTGACAAACCTTCTATCAACCCCTAATGCATTCCTCCTAGCGACATTTCTGACCCTTTTCTCTCCTCTTTTCAATCCTAAATGCACCCCAACGCGCAACATTTATTGCAGATCACCTACCCCTCTATTTTGTTGAGTTTGAGGCCATCTCATATGACCTTCCTCATCCTTCAAAACATTTTCTGTCACTCATGTTCTCCTAGTCCCAGGAGTTCTCCTTTACCTCACAAGGCTAATCTGTCTACCAGCAGCCTTGACCATTTTCCCCACCTCCTCCAGAATCTTCCTGAAGCAGCCATTCTCTCTCTTTGGTCCATCCCAATCTCTCCCTTGTCACAGACTACATAAAATATTCTAAGATCTTCCTAATTCTGGAAAGCCCGTTCTTGCCTCTCTTGACCTATTCCACTGCTTGATCATGGTTCTTCTCTCTAAATAAGCTCTGCTAGCTTGAGTTCTTGATAAAGGCACCTGCCCTCAAGTCTTACACTTTCCCACTGCCTGCTTCCTCTTCAGTTCCTTGAAATCAGGCTTCCCCTCTCATCATTCCACTGAGACCACTTTCTCTAAGGTTCCCAGTGACTTCCTAATCACAAAATTTAAAAGCTTCTTAATCAATTGTCATCCTCTGTAAGCATCCCACAGCATTTGACTACCACCTTCTACTGGATATTTTCTCTTCCCTTGACCTCACAGACAACACGATGACTTTGGTCTCCTGCTTCTCTTATTGTTCCTTCTCTGCCTCCTTCACTGGTTCCTTGAATTTTGTCCTTTGTCCTCTACGCTCCTCCCTTCTTAACACTCGTTTCCTCGTTGCTTCATAAATTCGTTGCATTGGATTGAGTTGCATCCTATTCATTCTCAAGACTTTACCTAACCCCTCTAGGTAGATGGGTCCCAAATCTGTATATCCTGTCCCCACTTTTCTGAATCTCAGATGGAAAATCTCCACAGAGATTTCACTGTGGCACATTGACCTCCACATGGTCAAAACTAAACTCATTCTTTTCCTCTAAATCTATTCCTCATTATGTGGTGTTTTTTAGTCAATAAACATTTTTTTTTTTGCTTTTTTGGAGGGCAATCGGGGTTAAGTGACTTGCCCAAAGTCACACGGCTAGCAAGTATGTCAAGTGTCTGAGGTCAAATTTGAACTCAGGTCCTCCTGATTCCAGGGCCAGTGCTCTACTCACTGCACCACCTAGCCACCCCTATGTGATGTTTTTTAAAAAATTTTTAAAATTTCTACTTTAACTCTCTCTATTTCCCACATTCATCATGTGGGGATTAGCTTGACTTCTTCCTCTTACCATTCCTATAGCTAACATTTCATGTTCACGAAGTGCTTTACCTATGTGATTCTCAAAACATCCTTAAAAGATAGGTGCTATTATCATCCCCATTTCACAGATGAGGAAACTGAGACTCAGGGAGATTAAATGACTCTTCCTGAGTCAGATACACTGGTAGTAAATATCTAAGGCAAGATTTGTACTAACAGCAAGTCCAGCACTCAATACCACCTACCTACCTCAATCCAATCACCAAGGTTTTCAATAGCACCTCTATTATATCTGTCGTGTCTAACTATGCACATGCCACCTAAGGGTTCTCAGAAACTTCTGCCTATCACAACATCCTATTAACAGATCTTTTCTCTGTGATGCATCCTTCATACTGCTACCAGAATAATCTTTTTTATTATAAATAATAGGCAGTAGGCAAAGTTTAGCAGAGAAGAGTTTTACTTCCTCCCTGCTGGAAATCGGATGAGTTGATCCCTGCCAGTCCAGGACTTTCTTCTTCCACAGGGCCATGTTAGGAGTACAAGCTTTCCTTTGGTCTCCTACTCATACTGCCCACTTGCTCTAGCCATCAGCAATTAGAACTTTGAGGCTTCAATGTTCAAATAAACCAGGCCTGGCCATGACAAAGAGAGCTTGTTTAGCCCAGGAATTTTTTTACAAGTGCTAAATTATTCAGAAAGTTTATCAAAATCATTAATTAAAAATTGTCATTGAAGAGGATTCTGGGAAGATAAGCAGAGGTCAAAAAGCTCCAGGCTCTCCAAATTTCCTCCACAAAATACCCCAAAGTGATCAGCAGCAGAAATAAATAAAAGTCAAGGTAAAGCAGTGGTCACCCTAAAATCATCTAAGAGGACCTCAGGAAAGACTGGACCTCCAGGAGATACTGTTCAGCCTGGGTGAAGTGCAAAATCTCCAGGGAGACTCTGCTGAATCAACAAACAAGCCCTGAGGCAGGACCACAGCCTCACAGACAGTGTGGGGGTCAAAAGCCCAGCAGGGGGAAATTGAAGGACCTTCTGTTCTCTTGGGACTGCCAGGCACCAGGCCCTGGTCAATGCAGTGGCAGAGGGGCAGGGACCCTGCTGCTGGCTGTGGTCACTTGCAGGAGAGCTGAGTCTCTGATTGCAGTTCCCTGATAGAGAGGAGAGTGAAAGCTTGCAGCCACCAGGAGAACTGCAGGAAGCAAGAGCATTTGCAGGACAGAGGGCCCTAGTCATGGCTTAGGAGTAAAGAGGAGTACCCAAGGTTGGGCCCTATAGACAGAGATCAGAAAACTTGAGGCCTGGGGCACCATTCCCCACACCTCAAGATTAGAACCTGATTATAATCATAAGCTGCTAAAAATAAAATAAAAGTAAAATTGAGTACGCAAAGGAGAAAGAACCCAACCATAGACAGCTACTATGAAGATAGAAAAAATCTGGGTTCATAGTCAAAGGAAGATAGTGAAGTTTAAAAAGCCGCTCCTTTTTTAAAGGCAAACATCAAATGGGCATAAGCCCAAAAAAAAGTTCTTGGAAGAACTTAAAAAGAACTTCAAAAATCTAATAAAAGAGACAGAAGAAAAATTAATAAAAAATAAGAGTAATCCAAGAAAATTAGGGGGAAATTTTAATATGTAATATTTTATTCTTTCCCAGTTAAATGCTAAAATAATTTTTTAATATTTTGGGTTTTTTTTATTTTGAGTTCCAAATTCTATTTCTTTTTCCCTTCCCCAAGATGGTAGATTATGCCATATATTTTATACATAGGTTCTACCATATATTTTACAAGTCATTCATGCACAATCATGTAACATCACGTAAAACATTTCCATGTTAGTCATAATGCACAGGAAGACTTGAATTTTAAAAAAGAATAAAAGAAAGAAAGTAAAAAATAGCGTGCTTCAGTCTGTTTTCAAGCAATGTCAGTTCTTTCTCTGGAAGATAGTATGCTTCATTAGTCCTTTGGGATTGTCTTGGATTATTGTGTTGCTAACAATAGCTAAGTCATTCACAATTCTTCATCCAACAATATTACTGTTACTGGGTATAATGTTCTCCTAGTTCTGCTCATTTCACTTTGCATCAGTTCATGCAATTCTTTCCAGGTTTTTTCTGAAATCATCCTGCTTATCATTTCTTATAGCATAGCAATATATATACCATAGCTTGTTTAGCCATTCCCGGATTGATGAGCATCCCTTCTATTTCCAATTCTTAGCCACCACAAAAAGAGCTGCTATAAATAAAATCAGAAAAATTATGAAAAGAAAGTAAACCAACTAGAAAAAGAGATTTTAAAAACTTAAGAAAATAACTACTTGAAAATTCGAATTGGGCAAGGGAAAACTAAGAAAACAAGAAATAATAAAACAAAATCAAAAGAATGAAAAAATAGAAGAAATAGGAAACATCTCATTAGAAAAACAACTGATCTGGAGAACAGATAAAGGAGAGACAATGTAAAAATTGTTAGATTATCTGAGAGCTACAATCAAAAAGAGAACCTTGATATAATATTACAAGAAATTATTAAGGAAAGTTGCCCTGAAGTTCTAGAACAGAAAGGTAAAGCAAAAATGGAGAAAATTTATCAATCACCACCTGAAAGAGATCTTAGGAGAAAATTTTACAGGAATATCATAGCCAAGATTGTACAATATCTAACAGCTTCTACATGAATAGGCCATAGGTCTTTGAAGAGCAAAAGAGCTGGAGTTGCAACCAAAAATAACTTACCTAGCAAAGTTAAGTACAATCCCGAATGGAAAAAGAAAAAAAAAAAGAACATTTAATGAACTGAAAGACTTTTAGGCATTTGTGACAAAAAGACAAGAACTTAATGGAAAATTCAACATGTAAGATCCAGGAGAAATACAAGGCAAACATTAAAGATCAACTATAAGTATTTCAATGAGGTCAAATTGTTTACTTCTTATATGTAAAAATGTTACCAGTATTCTTATGACTGTCATCATTACTTGGGTAGTTTGAAAGAAAGGCATGGGCTGAACTGAGTATGATGGCGTGATTCTAAAAAATAGAACTGGGTAGGAAGAGGTAAAAAGGAGCAATTATTTCCTACAAATGAGGTGTGAATGGAAGAACTGACACAGAAGAAGCAAGTGGAAGTGGAGGGCTAGTAATGCTGGAACCTTACTCTCTTCACAAATAGGCTAAAGAGGGAACAACATATACATCTAGAAGGGTATAAAAGTCTTCTAAATTTATAAAAAAATAAGAAAGCAAGGGGAAAGAATAAGGGAGAGACTCTTAGAGGGCTGGGTAGATTGAGGAATAGAAGAACAAGGTAGTGGTTAGTAGATTAGATGCCTGAGGAGGGACAGGGTAAATAGGGTAAGAAGGATGGTGAGAAAAAATAGTATGGAGGGAAAAATACAACCAGTAATCATAACTTTGAGTGTAAATGGGATGAATTTTCCCATAAAATGGAAACTGCAGAATGAATTAAAAATCTGAATTCAACAATATGTTGCTTACAAGAAACACACACGAAAAAATAAGAAATGCACACAGAGTTAAAATAAAGGAATGCAGTAGAATTTATGCTTCAGTCAATGAAAAAAAAAGCAGGAGTAGCAATCATGATCTCAGACAAAGTTAAAATTAAAATAGATCTATTTAAAAGAGATAAACAGGGAAATGACACTATGTGTCACCAATATTATTTAATATTGTTTTGGACCACTTAAAATAATTATAGACACTATAAAATACCTGAGCGTATACTTGCCAAAACAGACCCTGGAACCACATGAACATAATTATAAAACACTCTTTATACAAATAAAGTTAGATTCAAATAATTGGAGAAATATTAATTGTTGGTGGGTAAGCAAAGTCAATCTAATAAAAATGACAATTTTACCTAACTAATCTATTTATTCAATGCCATTCCAATTAAATTACTAAAAATTTATTTTACTGAGTTAGAAAAAAAAACAACAATTCATTTGGTAAAAAAAAAAAAAAAAAAAAGGCCAAAAAATTTCAGAGAAGCTAATGAAAAAAATATGTAAAGAAGGGAGAGTATACCCGACTTCAAACTATATTATAAAGCAATAAATATCAAAACTATCTGGTACTGGCTAAGAAATAGAAAGGTAGATCAGTGGAACACAGTGGACATATAATACACAGCAGCAAATGATTATAGGAACCTTGTGTTTGACAAATCTAAAGATTTCAGTTTAGGGGATAAGAATTCGTTATTAGATAAAAATTGTTAGGAAAGCTAGAAAGCAATCTAGCAGAAATTGGGCATAGACCAGTAGCTTCAATCATGTGCCAGAGTAAGTTCAAAGTGGATACATTACCTAGATATAAAGTGAGAGATATCATGAGAAAATTAGAATGTGGAACATATTACCTATCATACTCATGGATAGAAGAACAATTTATGAAGAAACAAGAGATAGAGAGAATTTAATGGATAATTTTGATTATTATGAATTTAAAAGTTCTTATACAAATAAAACCAATTTAGCCAAAATTAGAAAGAAAGCAGAAAATTGGGGAAAAAATTTTCATAGACTCTCAGAAAAAAGTCTCATTTCTCAAATATATAAAGAATTTTGTCAAGTTTATAAGAATACAAGTAATTCCCCAAGTGATAATATATTTGAACAGGTAGTTTTTCAATGAAGCTATATATCTACATATATATCTATACACACAAGTATATAAAATGTTCTAAAACATTATTGATTAGAGAAATGCAAATTAAAATAACTTTGAGATATCATCTTACCAACTCAGACTCCATAACAGATCCCCACCCTTTTACACCTATCAGATTGGCTAAAATGATAGATGCCCTTAAGTTGGGGAATGGCTAAATAAGTTGTGATATATGGTTGTGATGGAATCCAACTGTGATATAAAAAAATGGTGAACCGGTTGATTTTAGAAAAATATGGAAAGACTTGAACCTATGAAGGAAGAAGCTATACACCTCCAGAAAAAGAATTAACAAATAGAAATATGAGTAGTAAGATCTTAGATACATTCGTGTTTAATTGTAGCTTTCTCTAGGGTGGATTGGGGAGAAAGGGAGAAAAAAAAATTAAAAGTGCATACCACAGAACAAAAGAAAACTTAGAAGGAAGCACAGAAAAGCAGAGTAGCTTTGAAAACAATGGATAGTATTTGTTACACAGTTTTTAAAAAAGTAAACAGTCTGAAATGGAAATCTATGGTTTCATATTTATTCCTCCTTTATGTTCTGCTATGTACATGGAAATGTTTTTTCTCTCATTTTGTATTTAAGTTTAAAATGAATTAAAAAATTTTTAGAAAAGAAAAAAATTAAAAATTATCATCATTATATTCATTCCCATATACATTGAGCTCCCATTTAGGGAAATGCCTAATAGTCAAAGATTCAGATCTATTAAATTCTGATTGTTTCTAGATAGTCCCTAGTATCCCCATACATAGATGCATCAAAATACCTGAAATCAGTCTTTCCTTTATCTAGAGAAAAATTGGCTTTAAAGGATTATTTAAATTGGCAAATAGAAAACTTGAAATAAGTTCTGGATTTAAATGTCTGTCTTATCAGATAGGAAGGAAAAGGGGGCAGGGGAAAAATAGAGAGACTTCACCAGCTGCCTGAATTTTCAGCCTGGGGAAAGTTCACTAAGCAATCAGGAATGCCCAGCATTCTGATCATAGCTTTCCTGTCTGCCTCTGGTGGTTGAAGATGCCAGCTGCCTTTGTGGATCTCAGGCATGTCCAACACTATCTCCCCCATGTGGAAATAAGTTTTGTAGAACTTCAGTTGTATAATAGATATTTCTTGTCTTCTCAATGAGTGGGGGAGGTGTGGAAGGAGGGAGAGAGTTTGGAACTGAAAATGAAAATGAAAATGAAAAATAAATATTCTAAAAATAGAACTGGGAAATAGCCAAAAAATAAAAATAAAAATACAATAAAAACATCTGTTTCACTTTTTTTCTCTTCACTTCCACTCTCCCATCTTTATGTCTATGAGCATCCTCCCTTAGAAGGATTGCAAAATTTCACACCAGAAATTTGGTCCTCCAACTCAGACTCCACAACAGATCCCCAGCCTTTTGCAGAAAGAGAATTCTGCTATGTCCAGGATTACAAATCCTAGAATGCCTAGAGACTGTTTCAGAACAACTTCCTCTGTCCACAGAGACCTAGCCTGATTTTATTGAAATACCCAGTATATAAGATATTCATACAGGATGAATAAATGCATCACTCCTCCACTCAAAAGTCTTCACTAGCTTCCTATTGCCCACCAAGTAAAGTTCAAATTCTTTTACCTGGCATTCAAAGCCTCCTACAATCTACCACTACCCTCCCAGCTTTATCTCATATTAATCCCATTCCACACACTCTTTAAACTCCAGACAAACTGTACTACTCCCTGCCCTGCCAAAATGACTGTCTGATTTTCATGGCTTAATGTCTTTACTCATGCTGTTCTCTCTGCTCAAAATGTCTTCCCATTCCCTCTTTACCTACCTATCCTCTAAAGCACAATTCGAATGCCTCCACAACCACAAAGTCTTCCCTGATCCTGGAAGGACTTTCTCTCTCAAACCTTGCATGGCTCTTTGTTTTGCTAACTCTCTAATGCATTCATGAAAGAAGAGATATTACAATAATCTATGCTTTGGTCTCATACCCCTACTAAAGTATAAACTCCAAGAGTTGTATCTTATCTTATTTAAATTTTTTTATCTCTTCTTATGGTACCAAGCAGGATGCTCTGCATTGTTTAATAAATGCTTGTTGATTGAAAGAATTAATAAAAGACTTTACTGATTGTTGGAGAATATGCATAATATTTCTTCAGAGAAGTACTGGAACAGTTAATAACACTGATGGGATGGTGCCTATAGACAACAGCAGAGAAGTAGCATTCACAGAGGGAAAGGGGGCTCAAGGAATGCATTTTCATTCACACCATTGCATTCCCACTAGTTAAGCCTTTGTGTACTGAGGGAGGCTAAAGGAAAGGAGAGTGAAATGTTTTACAGGTTCTATCATAAAGAAGGCCTAGGTCTCAGATCTACCAGGTCAAACCAGGGAGAATCGACCTGTTTTGTGTCTCTGTATCCCCAAGGGCCCAGCTCATCAAAGGCACTTAGCGCTGAACTTAATTAAATTGCATGTTTTCCTCATCACAGAAGGATGAGAAAAGACTTGAAAGAATGCATTCTCTGGAAATTCAGAGAAAAGAAAAACAGCACAAGATATGCTGCAGTTTTACATTTGACCACAAGATGGAGGTAGAAGAATGTTGAGTGTCCACTGATGAATCAAAAAAAAAAATCATTAATAGCTAATCAAGATGAAGTGGATTTTGTGAGGTTTTGTTGTTTCTGCTTTCTCCACATTGCCAACCTCCTCTACATTTCACATTGTCCTATTCCTTTTAATTAAAGTGATTGTGAATCTAAGTTTTTTAATGTTCTGTTTTTTCACCAATTAGAAGTAAAAAACAATTTTGAACATTTGTTTTTTAAAAATTTTTGAGTTCCAGATTCTCCCCTTTCCTTTTTCCCTGTTCTTCTCCCCACTTCTACCCCACCCCCGGCACTGAGAAGGTAAGAAATTTCATATAGATTATACTTGTACAGTTAAGCAAAATATATGTCCATGTCAGGCATGTTGTGAAAGAAAACAGACCAAAAAAAACAAGAAAAATAAAGAAAATTTTAAAAAAGTATGCTTTGATCGGCAATCAGACTCCATCAGTCTGGAGACAGAGAGCATTTTTCATCAGAAGATCCTTCAGAATTGTCTTGGATGATTGAATTGCTGAGAAGAGCCAGGTCATGCACAGTTGATCATCACACAGTATTGCTGTTAATATATATAATGATGAAGCTAAGTTTTAAACAAAATTTATTTTACTCATTAATTCAACTGTAGTATGTAGTTCATTTTCTTGTAATTCCATTGTATTTGCTAACCGTCTCATTAATTACTTTTATTAATTATCCTCTCTCATTAATTACTATTAAGTGCATTTTCCAAACTGGAATTTTCAAGACTTAAACTATCATCTTATGTTCTAAAAGTTACACATTGCTTCATAGGATTTGCATTTATGGTCTGTCCCCTAGTTACTCACTTCCCCTTGCAGTAAGCTAAGGCTTTGTACACGGTGGATATTCAATATAAGGCTGGTAATTGAGTAACTGACTAACTTCCCTCCTCCATTTGAGAAACACAGATATGGAATGAGAACAATCTGAGTTACCTCAAGGTGGAATGGGCTGCTGCCTGTGTGGGGATGTGGGGTGATGGGCTCCACTTTATAGAAGTCTCAAGCAAAGGCTGAATACTGAGCACTCATTGGGTATGTTGCAATGGGGACTCCTTCCTGGTATGGTTTGGATTAGTTGACCGCTGGAGTCCCTTCCACTACTAAGATTCTGATTCTTTGAGTAATTGAGACTTGACCCAACGCCTGAAAGATTTAATTGTACCATTTTAAATCAACAAGAACCTTGTCCAAGGTTCACATAATAGTTGTTCAAGAGAATAAGTAATAAATTTAGTCTCACAACTCAGGGTTCCTGAATTCCAATCCTGTCTTCAGGGCCAGCACGAGATATATACACCATTCAAGATTCTAGCAGTCCTTTTATGCCAACATGATTAGCAAAGACCAAAAAAGAGGAGCATGTTCTCTTCCTTCACTAAGAATTCTGCTAGTGCTGAAGTCCTTGACTTAGACACATATATTCCATAGTGAAAGCTGCCACAGTCAGAGGCATTTGTTGTGATTTTGAGGGGAAAGTGCAAAACAGATGGAAAATAATGGTGCTGTCATTGTGCAAATAATTATTGTTACTGGACTGCCAGTGACAGGACGTGTACTTGGAATGGTATCTCATAGAATGTTTATAGGTTTTGCACTGAGGCATTTTCGCCCCCCGTATTCATGAGATAATCTGACTGGTCATAGGGAGCCATCTGTCCTCATGAAACAGAGCATAGGTAACAGGGATAATGATATCAGTAATTTTTAAGTCAATGACACTGTTCTAAGCAACTCTTCTTAATCACTGGTGATGGCAGAATTGATACATCCGGGGGTCAACATAACATTTTGTACTTTTCCAAGGGATTCAGCGGGGAAATGTGGAGGAAACATAGTGGCTTGACACCCCTAGAAACTTATCCGAGTGATCAAGTGACATGAAGTCATGACTATTTATCTGTAAGATTTAATGTGTGAAAAGTGTGCTGATCTTGGAGTCAACTTGTGTTAAATCCCAGATCCGCCATTTACTCTGTGTCTTTGGGCAAGTCACAGTTTTCTGGTTGAGGTTACCCCACTCTTATTACAGCTATGGGTACTATGCCTGGCTTTCCTTTGATGCATACGGTGGCGGGTCTCAGGTTTCAGTGACTCACCCTGGAAATCAGAACAAATGTATATTTGTTTATTTGTGAATTCTTGTTCCTTTTTACAAACTCTAGACATTTTCTAAGTTCTATGAAAGGAAAAAAAAAACACTAGAGGGTATAATGCATATTCTTTTTAAATCCTTTGTTATTAATTAATTGTCATTGTCTGGAATAGTGCTTCTTAAACTATGGATCAAGTAATTGCATTTGAGGGAGCTGAAAAATGTGGACCAAATATTAGTATCAAATATTGACCAAGATGTAATTCTTTATGCAAAAAAAATAAGCACATCCATCTCATTAGTATGCAAATTTGCTTTTATCTTTAATAAATGGTAAAATTAAATGTTTATCAAAGAACTGTTTTAAAATAAATTTCTTTATGATTTATGATTATGATTTATTATTTATGAATTTATTGTGTTTATTATTATTTATTTAAAATAAAGTTCTTTATGATTCTTTATGATTTATTTATTCTTTATGTAAATGTTTGATTTGTATACCTATTTTATATACCAATATACCCGTGGTAGCATTTCTCAGGTGAAAAGGGGTCGTGAGTCAAAAAAGTTTAAGAAGCCCTGGTCTGGAATACAAAATCAGGTTTTCTCATTCTTGTTAACTTAGAATTTTGAGGAACTTTTCATGTACAAAGTGCTTTTTAGCCACTTGAAAGTCATAGATTATAATAGTAAGATGAAGTAATTATATTCATCGACGTAGGTAGTATATACAGGGTTCAAGTTCTTTCTCTGAATATTGGCTATGTGACTGTACACTAGTCACTTGACCTCTAAATACTGTAAGCATTTCTCTAAAATTATGTTAGTTTCTGGAGAGTTGCTGATCTGCGTTGGTGGAGAGAATTTTCTTAGTGGGAGTATTCTACCTACACTGATGAAATCACAATTCTAGACCCCCCCCCCCAAAAAAAAGTCATGCTAATATTCATATTACTGAAATGATTTTCTCCTAGAGCCAGGAGACTCCAATTTCAGGCTTACTATACTGATGAAAATATCAACACTATATTTCCCCCATGGGATTGGTACATTTAGATATTAACAAGTCAAGAAATAAAGACCACAAGTTGTTTGCTTTAAAGGAGAATAAACTGGCCCTACTTACACATAAGGTATTTGAAAATTTAAGAGTCTTTAAGTATTTTTGTGTGTAATTCATTGGTGAATCATTCGTATTTCCAGTATGTCACCCTGAACTGCTCTTGTACCTCACTTACATTCAACTTTATTTTGGACACCAGAATATGTGTGGATAAGGCTATTACTAATTGACAGAAAATTCCCATGAATCCTCTGCATGTGCCGTCCATATGCAGTACTTCTTTCTCTGCCCTTGACCTTCCCTCCCTTCTTTCCAGTAGCAGGGAAGATTTGGCAGGGGATGGAAAAGAAAGTGTGCCACAGGGGATCAATCCATGCAACTGTAGGAAAGGAGGGCTGCAAGCAAGATCAATGTACTTAGAGCAGTGGTTCTCAACCTTCCTAATGCTGTGACCCTTTAATCCAGTTCCTCATGTTGTGGTGACTCCCGACCATAAAATTATTTTCATTGCTATTTCATAACTGTAATTTTGCTACTGTTATGAATCATAATGTAAATATCTGATATGCAAGATGTATTTTCATTGTTACAAATTGAACATAACCGACAGGTTGAGAACCGCTGACTTAGAGGGACAGAGGGGATATGACTTACACCCAGCTACTGAGAGTAAGAGCTAAAAGTCTCCAGATCAGAGAATGGGGAGGAGCATAATTCTCTGTGTGTTTGGCTTGTCCTTATCTCCAGGTCCATAAACAGGAAGCTAACTAAGGCACTAATTATTTGGAGGTCTCTGCCAAATTAGGGTTAGAATTAGGGTTAAGGCTAGAAGTTTCAGCTTTTAGAAGCTTTTAGAAGTTACAATTTGTACCACATACTGAGTTCCACACTGGTGGTGGAGGTCCTGGTTACCTAGTGACTGGACCTCTTGGAAGCATGAATAGAGAGAGCATCTAGTGGTAACTATAGGTAACTTTTGACTCTAAACTAAAGCCAATTGCCTGAGACTTTATCTTCATTGGTGGAAACTGTTTATTCAATTCCCTGCAGTTAAGTGAGGGAGGAGGGGGGCAGAGTTGGTGAGATCAGGAAAGAAGAGAGGTCCATTTTTAAGACTTCCAGATTTCAAGAGAGAAGATATACCAGGCCAAATTCTCTTCAGGTCCCTGAAGGGAAAGAAAGACTCTAGGAAGAAACTGACATGCAGAGAAGCTCGTACTTTGATCACTATTCTCAGCTATCTATAGGAGAGATTTCAGGAAATTTCTCCTGGGGTGAAATCTGAGACTTTCTCTTGATTAAATTGAGTTCTCCCTCCCAATAGGAGAGTTCATTCAATCTGTTTTATCTGGAGTACATTTTCATGTGTATATTTTCTCTGATTTCTGTTTCATTAATGACTTGAATAAATGACTTTACTTGCAGTTTTCTATGGGTGTTCACTGTGGAACTGGTGGTTAGTGAGAAGGGAATCAAGCTTTGGATATATAACTTGGGGCCTTCCTTTCACATTAAGCGACAGTGATAAGGAGTTTGGTGTGAACCTAAAAATTACTTCTCCTAGATTAACAATATTTAAGGAAGCAGACAGGTATAATTTTATCCTAGTACCCTCTCTTTCTGAGGAAAATAGAATAGCCAACTTCTGGCCCCAACCTCCTACTTCTGCTTCTCCTCTAGGCAAGAATCAAAGTCTCCCTTGGAAAAGGATGAGAGGAAAAGACTCTAGAGATATCTATTCTCACCTCCCTGCATGCCACATCATGCACAAAACAACACAGCACACGTCCTCCTCCTTATACGTGCTATATTGTCTGTACTTCCTTGATTACATGCAGGAGTGGCCCTGCAGGCTCAGAAAAGCAAAGCAAGCATTTCCTAGAACTCCTGGGTCCAAAGCAACTTGTTTAATGTCTGGAGATTTCTAGGGTACAGAAGAAGCTGAGGAGTAAACATTTTAACGTGCATTGTTTTATTGTTATTAGGTATTGGTTAATTGCTTTTATTGATTCTATGCCAAGAGTTAAATAGTTGGTGCAATTAAACATGCTTTGTCCATGCAGGGAGCCAACTCCATTATTACAAGGTCCTATGGCTATAGCTTCATAAAATATAAAAAGCTCAGGGAAAATGTGGGATTTGTCAGAGCTGGAAGCTCAAGAACTGATTCTCAAGGGCCGATACACTGTATTTCACACACCTTAGCTCATAAGTTGATACTTCCCAGAGAGGGAGGCAGAATTGTGGGATAGATAATAATGCTCTCCTCGTGAACCATAGAGGGTTTTGTCCTTCCTGGGCACTTCTGCCCAACAGGATGGAAATGCATAACTCAAAGTGATCATGAAACACACCTAGCTCTTCATCCTTGCTGCTGAGGAGGACCTGGATAGTGGCTATCAATGCCACCTGGCTACTAAATGTTTATGTGATTTTTCTTTCTTCATTTTGAGAATATTTAGGTTTGATAATAAATTATGGTATATTTTTTATGTAAAGCTACCTAATTTATAAAAGATATACATATAGATATGCATATATATATATTTTCCCCAAGTCGTTTTTCAGTTGTATCTGACTCTTCGTAACTCCATTTGAGGTTTTCTTGGCAAAAATATTGGAATGGTTTGCCATTTCCTTCTCCAGTTCAATTTATAGATGAGGAAACTGAGGAAACCAAAGTTAAATGACTTGCCCAGAGTCACACAGCTAGTAAGTATCTAAGGTAAGATTTGAACTGAGGAAGATGAGTCATCCTGACTCCAGGGCCACTACTCTATCCATTGTGCCACCTAATTGTATATGTACATGTGTGAATATGTATATGTGTTTATTTTATATATACTTAATGTACACATATGTGCATGTACATATATATATATATACATATAGATAAATGAAATTTTGTTTCATCCTTATAACTACCTTGTGGAATATTCACAGCAAGTCTTTATATACTTTGTGTGATACAGTTCTGGATTTGGGGTCAGAAGGATTTGAGGTCAAACCTTAGGAAACTAATATTCACCTACTGAGTTATAGACTCTACCTTGGGTGGAGTTCCCACACTGATTGATGTGTGTTATACATTATATACATAATTCGAATCAAGGAGGTTCCCCTGCCTCTACCACGTCTAGTGGGTAATCCGACAAAAGAAAGAGGCTCACTGTTTTGCCAAAGGGGTAGTAATTCCTACTTGGAAAGAAAGGATGAGAATCATCAGACTTCTTGGGCCTCTACTTTTTCAGCTTTGGGCAGATATTGTGAATGCTGTTTAGGGACACAACTCCCTAATATCTAGGCTCAATTTCTGTACTAATTCTGGCAGTCCAGTACTTCAGACCATCTGCTAGGGTGGCTCTGTGCCCTCTCTCAGGGCCAAATAGTTGCAAATGGTCTTTTGTTTGCCAGGATTTTCAACTTTTATATGAGTTTTTGCAACAATATTCATCCCATTCTGAAACTGAATATATTTCAAACTAAGGTAGACGTGCTTACCTGTTATTTTTTAAGTTCTTATGTATTTACAGTAATAGGATCAGATATGTATTCCATAAACATCTGGTTTTGGAATAAAATGCATCCTTATTGTAAAATGTTATATGTACAAAATTCATATACAAAATTTTACAGATGTGTTTGAAACCACAGCATGCTGCCATTTCATATGTCTGGACTAAGCACAGTTTAAGAATACTAGCTATCATAGGCTTTTCCTAACAATCTTAGCAACATGGATTAGAAAATATGAAAGTTTAACTTTTTTCTTATGTAATTAAATTTATGGTACAGTGTTTCTGAGGAAAATATTGATTTGTGTGTGTGTGCATGTGTATTTTTAAGCATTGGAATGCATTTAATGCATCAAATAGAATTCTGGAGAGGCACAGCCAAGAAAAAGTCAAGTCAAGACATTTTCTCAGTCCAAGATAATTTAGGAGGTCAGAAAGAGAGGTCTTTGATTCTGGGATGGAGGCTGCCCCAGAATGTAGTGCAGTAGTAAGGATGTGGGGCGGGGGGCGGGGGAGAGGGTATTTCAGGAACCTCAATAGCCAGAGTCCCTGGAAAGCAGTCTGGAATGAATTCACAAATTCAAGCATCTTTAAGTCAAGGTGGTGAAAGTTTATTGATATGCTTTACAGCAGGCTGGAGGTCTTGGGGAACCTGCAACCTTAAAGGGGTAGAGTTAAAGTTTTTATAGGATAATCTTTAGTAGAACCTGTGCCAAATATGCTAACTAGGTGGGTCAGGGTGGGATTAGGGAGGAGTTAAGGAGTGATCAGTTTTTAAAGGAACATGCGCTTTTAATATCTACTGTGCAGGCATATTGCCCAGAATTCACTGGGAAATAGCCCAAGGAGGGACTGCATGGAGGTGTGGTTTTAGGCTTGAAACATCACTAAGTCAGCTAGTGGCCAGGGCTGACTGAGAAAACTCAGGTGGTCCCCATTAATGTCTTGTTAGACAAGATAGATGTTGGGAATAAACTTATGTTCCAAGCTAACAAGGGATACAGGATGTGTATAACGAGCTAGGGAGCATACATATGACTGAGTCTAGGATATATATGATAGGTATGACCCAGTACACAGCTGCTTCTACCAGTACACAGTTGGGTCAAGCTACTAAATTCTGTTGGTGTAGCTGGCCACTCTATCAGGAAGAAAGATATGTGTTTTGTTAGGGCATGTTGCCCTTGAGCTAGAGAGAAACTGCTTGAGACAGTGTTTGAGGCGAGGTAGGGAGAAATGTGATTTTACAAACTGGGGTTCAAGCACAGGCACCCAAGCACCCCATCAGTAACATCAGCTATGGGGCCTATTGCAGTGGTAATAGAAGCAGCAACAGGGTACCCCTGTGCAGGCTCTGGTTGCAAGATTGGCCACCATGCAGCAGCTCCATCACCACTTCCAGGTTCCAGTTGTAGAGCAAGTAGGGGTGGAGAGGAGCTCTTATGGTCACAACGGAGCAGGGGCCCTGGTTCCCATGGCAGAGAAAGAGCCATTACCAATTACTGGTACCAGTTCCAGGGCAGAAAAGGAATGCTTGCAAAGCAAGGGAACTGGGGCTCTTCCTGAATAGTGACCAGAGCAGATTAGGAAAGTGGTAACCTCACATTTCCCCCATCATATCATCTTAGAAGCATCAAATATTTATAGACCCCCAGAATTAGCTGTGAAAACAGTAAGGCAAAAAAACCTAAAGCTTGGGACAGTGACCCCCGACACCCCCACCCCACCCCACCCCTCCCAAGGTGAGCAGAACCTAAAGTTCAGAGTCAAAAAATAGGCTGGAAAAGGAGCAAGCAATAGCAAAAAGAACCTGACCGTAAAAAACTACTATGATAATAGAGAAATTCAAAACAGAAACTCAGAAGATAGTGATATAAAAATACCTAAAAGCAAACTCTTAAAGAAAAACATGGATTGAGAACAAATTTAAAATTCCCAATTAAACATCAAATTGGAAAATTTAAAAATTAAAGATGAAGTCAATAAAACTGAGTGTAAGAAAATCATGGAATTAATAAATAAAACTAGAAGTTGGTGTTATGAAAAAATAATAAAATAGATAAACCATTGGTTAACATGATTTTTAAAAAGAGAGGAGAAAACAAAATCACTAGTTTTAAAAATGAAAAGGTTGAACACACCACTAACGAAGATGAAGTTAAAGCAATTTTAAGGAGTTGTTTTGCCCAATTATATGCCAATAAATTTAAAAATTTAAGTGAAATGAAAGTATATTTACAAAAATATTAACTGCCTAGATTAACAGAGGAGATAACATATCTAAATAAACCTATTTTTAAAAAAGAAGTTGAATATGCCACAAATGAATTTCCTAAAAAAGAAAAAAAGTATCAGGACCGTATGTATTTACAAGTGAATTCTACCAAATATTTAAAGAACAACTAATTCTAATATTAAATGAATTCTTTGGACTAATAGGCAAAGAAGGAATCCTACCAAACTCCTTTTAATGAAATAAATAGGATACTGATACCTAAACCAGGAAGAATAAAAGCAGGGAAAGGAAATTATAGACCAATTTTCATTAATGAATCTGGATACAAAAACCTAAATGAAATACTAGCTAGGAGACTACAATAATATATTACAAAGATTATATATTGTGACCAATGGAGATTAATACCAGTGATGCAGGGATAGTCTAACATAAGGAAAACTATTAACATAATTGATTATATAAATAACAAAAATCATATGACTACATCAATAGCTGCAGAAAAAGCTTTTGATAAAACACACATTCATTCCTATTAAAAACACTAGAAAGCATAACTATAAAGGGATTCCCTAAAATGATAAGAAACATCTACCTAAAACCATCAGCAAGCATTATTTGTAATGAGGATAAGCTAGAAACCTTTCCAATAAGATCAGAAGTAAAACAAGGATGCCCACTCTCACCAATATTATTCAATATTATATTACGAATACTAGCAATAGAAATAAGAAAAGGGAAAGAAATTGAAGGAATCAGAATGAACAATGAGGTAATAAAACTATATTGTTGTAGATACGATACTTGGAATATCCTAAAGATTCAACTAAAAAGTTAGTGGAAACAATTAATAATTTTAGCTAAGTATCAGGATATAAAATAAACCCACATAAATCATCAGCATTTCTATATATCATTAACAAAACCCTGCAAGAAAAGATAGTAATAGAAACCCCATTTAAAATTAAAGCAATTCTGAGGTTCCTGAATTAATGGGCATCCCTCTAGTTTCCAGTTTTTTTGTGATCATATAGAGTATGAGAGACCGGTGAAGCTGGAAATATAGTTTAGGGTCAGGTGATATATATTTTAAATGCTAACCAAAGGAGTTTAAATTTTATCCCACAGACAACAGATGAGAAGTAGAGTCAGATGTTTACATCTATACCTAAAAGAAATTTACTTGGTAACTATATGTAATATGGACTACAATGAGGTAGATCAAATTAGAGATTTGTTGTAATAATCTAGGTGAGAGGTGAGGTCTTCAAATAACTAACTGTGTGAACAGGAAGAAAGGATCAGATTCAAGTAAAGTGAAGGGAGAAATAGCCAGATTTGGCAACTGAGTGGATATGTGGGATGAAAATAAATGAGGAGTCCAGGATATTGACAAGAATATGAACTTGAGATAGTGGAATGATGGTGGTACCTTTGAGAGAAAGGAGAATTTGGAAGAGGGGAGGACACAGAAGGAAAGAAAGTGGGTCAAGTTCTAAATACGTTGAATTTAAAATGTCCCCAGGACATCCAGTTTGAAATACCCACCAGATAATTGGTGATCCAGAACAGAACCTTGGGGGAGAGATTGGAACTGTATATCTAGATCTCCAGGTCATTTATATAGACATGATAGTTAAAATCATGGAAATATATGAGGTTTCCAAGACAGACAATAAAGCGGAAGAAGAGAAGAGGGCCCAGGAAAGAACACTGGAAAATGAGTGGTCATGAGCCAGAAAAGCAGACAGAGAAGGAACCATTAGACAGAGAGGTGGCTCTTCAGGAAAGAGTGGTGTAAGTAAAATCCAGAGAGGAAAGAACAGTGTTGAGGAATGGGGAGTCAACAGTGTCATATGCAACAGATGGGTTAAAAATGATTAGGACTGAGAATTTTGGTAACTTTGGTAGAGGTAACTTTGAAGAGGATTGAATAATGAGCCAAATTACAGAACCAAGAAATTAGGAGGGCTGCAGCTAGTTGCCCTGTAACAAAAAGGGAGCTCTCCTGGAGTCAGGCAAGGGCAAGCTCTCCAGATTTGGACCAGAAAGCACCACCAATAGGAGAGACTGAGGGTAGGTATATCTTTGTTATAAGTCAAACTTGAATTGATTGGCGGGTTGGAGGGTAAAGCAAAAAGTTCTCCAAAGCTTCCCTTTATAGAGGGTTTAATTTCCCACCAGTGTCTTGACTTGGTTTTGTTTACCATCATCATGCCCTCATGCTGGGTACTTTGTGACACCCCTTCTCCACTAGACTGTGAGCTCCTTAAAGGCAGGGACTGTCCTTCTTTTTCTTAGTACAGGGCCTGACACATAGTGGTACTTAATAAAGCTGACTGGGGGCATCTAGGTGGTGCAATGAATAGAGCACTGACCCTGGAGTCAGGAGTACCTGAGTTCAAATCCAGCCTCAGACACTTAATACTTACTAACTGTGTGACCTTGGGCAAGTCACTTAACCCCAATTGCTATTTTAAAAAATGCAGACTCTGTTGTATATAGTCTGTAGTTATTTTATATCCATAAAGAATGTATAAATGTCTAAATAAGTTATTCAAGGGGAGGCATTGGTAGAAGCTCTGGAACCTTACTCACTCCTCTCTAAGGGAGACTAAAATTCCAGCCTTGAGGTCAACAGGATAATTGTTCTAATTTGAGAGGAGAGTACTAGAATTGGAATTATATCTATCTGATCCTCTAAATATTGTTGATCTAGGGGAATATTTGGTTGTTTCAGAACAAAAAAAACAACTTGCTTCTTCTGGTCATTCTCCTTTAAAGGGCTTGGGGGTGGGGAATAATCTCTCTTAGTACATTTACCAGTTTATCTACTTTCTTCCAAATGCTAGTTACACAAAAGACCATCACCAATAGTGAATAATAAGTAAACCCATTTTCCCAAGCAAATTACAAGTAGAAATCAGAAAAGTTATACAGATTAGAATATACCAGAAAATAAACACAGTGAATGTTAGGGGAAGACAATACACAAAAGGAAGCTGAAAAGTAGGAGGGAGTCAGGGAGGTAGGGAAAGAGAGCAGTGAAGAAAGTACATAGAAACATGGTGGAAAACTCAAAGAAATTCCAAAGTACTATAGCCAGTTGAGAAATAAGGAGAAAAATCTGAGCCAAGCTCTCTCCTTAAATGACAGTTTGAGAGTTCATGACTCCACCCTCCAAACAGAGAGACAGAGGTTGGTGATGAGAAAAACTACCAAGGCTGATCTTGCAGCATGATAAAGTTTTCCCAACAATAAATTAAACATTTTGTCAATTCTCTTTTCTTTTCATCATTGTCACTTTCCAGCAACTAAACACTATCACCTTTAGAACCCTCACCTGTAACAAATTAATGAATAAAATATAAAGACCTACTATGTGCTAGGAACTATGATCCACTAGAGATGAAAATGGAAGAGTAAAACCGTCCCCATGAATACATATTCTTTAGGAATATATTGTTTAGTCATTAGTTATGCATGAATCCTTTCTTGAAATCCTCTTGACTAGTTATAATTTTAATACATTGTTGCCTATGAGTGATATGATTAATATTTTTGCTTTTATGCATTGGTTTGAATTATTTATTCCTAGCACATGGTCAGTTTTTATAAAGGTGCCATGCAAAGCTGAGAAATAGGGGTATTCTTTATGACTTCCACTCAGTAACTAAATCAAATAGTCAGAGGTCTATCATATATAATTTTTTCTAAAATTGTATTGTTACTTAATATCTTTCTTGATTTTCTTTCTGTTAGATTTGTCCAGGCCTGAAAAGGGTATACCGAAGTCAACAAAATTATTGTTTTGCTTTTAATTTATTCCAGTAATTTTACTAGTTTCTTCTTTAAGTACTTAGGTGATATAAAATTCAATGAAAATATATTTAGTATCACGTTGTATTGTCTGTGGAGCCCTTAAACATAATTTCGTTTCCCTGATTATCTCTTTTCCCCTTACTTAAATTTTCCTTTTTATTATTAGGAACTTGACAAATATGAAGCACAGAAAAAGATAAAAACCTGAATCTATGTACAACTTGAGGATCAAATGTGTGTATATGTATACATAAATATATATTATATACACGTTTCAAATTTTATATTGTAGTTACAACATTCTCTGCTTGTATCTTCTTCTAAACTTCTTTCTATTCTCCTTTCTGTATTTTTAAGGATTAATTAATACTATTTTAATTCTTTTCTCCCTTCTTTTGTATCAATGTTATGTCCCCAACTGCCTCCCTAAGTGCCTTTACTCCAAAAAAGAAATAAATGTCCTACTTTATAACAAATGTACACATTGGCAATTACTGAAAATGTACATCTCATTTCATACTTCTAGTCCACAATTTCTCTGACAACATGTTAGAGGAATATTTCATCTATCAGTCTTCTGGTGTTAAGATTAGTCATCGATTTGATCACAGTTCTTAAATCTTTCACAATTCTCTTCCTTGATAATGTCATAGTCATATAAACTGTTCTTCTGATTCTTTCTTTCTTTTTTTTTTTTTTTGCTTTTTGGAGGGGGGTAAGACAGGGCAATTGGGGTTAAGTGACTTGCCCAAGGTCACACATCTAGTTAAAGTGTCAAGTGTCTGAGGCTGAATTTGAACTCAGGTCCTCCTGACTCTAGGGCCAGTGCTCTATTCACTGCACCACCTAGCTGACCTATACTTCTGTTTCTTCTCACTGTACTCTGTATCAATTTATATAAGTTTTTCTAGGTTTTTATGAATTTTTCCTTTATCATTTCTCTATTGACTAATAATAATTCATTACATTCCCTATATTCCCCAATTGATGGACATCACCTTAGTTTCCAATTTTTTTCTAAAATGAAAAATACTGCTATAAGTATTTTGTACATATGATTCCTTTTTCTCCTTGATCTTTTTGGGGTAAAATTCTAGTAATTGTATCACGGATAAAGGATATGTGTGACTTTTGGGGTATAGTTACAAATTACTTTCCAAAACTGTTGGACCAGTTCACAGTACAACCAACGGGCCCTTAGCATGCCTCTCTTCCAACAGCCATTCCAAGATCTCACATTTTGCTTTTCTGTCATCTTTGTCAATATGATGTGAAACATCGCTTAAATTTACATTTATCTAACTATTAATGGTTTGGAACATTTCTTAATATAATTGTGGATAGCTTGCCTTTATTGTTTTAAGAACTGCCTGATCATATCTGTAATATCTTCGAATCAATGACCAGTATATGTTAGATATAAGATTTCATCAGATGATTTTGCTGAAAACATTTGTCAATTAATCATTTCTCTTCTGATTTTATCTATTTTGTTTGCACAAAACCTTTCAATTTTATGCCCCCTAAAATTGTCCTTTCTATCTCCTTTGTTTAGCCAAAAACTCTCCATTTATCAATAGTTGTGAAAGGCATCTCCTTACTTTCTCTTCTAATTTGTTAATGATATGACCTTTTCTATTTATGTCCTATGTCTATTTGGAGCTTATGGTGGTAAATGGTCTGAGATGCTGATTTTAACTTAATTTCTACCAGATTCCTTTCAAGTTTTCCCTGTAGTTTTTGTCCAATAGTGAATACTTAACACAAGTAGTTGGGGTTTTTAGGTTTATCAAACATTATGCTATTATGTTGATTTACTTCTGGATCCTTTGTACCTACTCTGTTCCACTAATCAGCTTTACTATATTTAAATCAGTACCAAATAGTTTTGATGATTACTGCTCTGTAATATAGTTTGGAATTTGGGACTACTATGCTCCCTTTCTTCTTACTTTTTTTTTTAAAGTTTCCTTTGAGATTCTTTTACCTTTTGCTTTTCCAGATGAATTTGAAATTGCTTTTTTCTGGTTCTGCAAAGTGATCTTTTAGTTGTTTTGGCGTGGCACTGAGTCAGTAAATTAACTAAGGAAATGTTGTCATTTTATTATCTTAGCATGACTATGCTAATATATGAGCAATTATTTCTCTAATTATTTAGACCTGTCTTTAAAAAAAGTATTTTATAATTATATGTAGCTAAAAACGGCTAGCATTTAAGATTTGCAAGGTGCTTTACAAATATTATCTCATTTTATCTTCACAATAACCCTGTTGGATAGTTACTACTAGCCCATTTTATAGATGAGGAAAGAGAGAGCAGACAGACTTGCCCAAGATTACACAGCTGGTAAGTGTCTGAGGCTAATTTTGAACTTAAGCCTTCCTGACTCCAGTCCTATGCTCACTGTTGTAAGACCTAGATCTGGCCTAGGTAGACTTCCAGATATTTTATCTATTCTGTAGCTATTTTGAATGGAATTCCCCTATCTCTTCTTCCTGGGTTTTGTTGATAATATATGTTGTTCACTCATGTCTGATTCTTTGTGACACCATGGACCATAGCATCCCAGGCCCTTCTACCTGCTGCTATCACTCAAAGTCTGTCCAAGTTCACGTTCATTGTTTTGATGACATTATCTATCCATCTCGCCCATTGCTGTCCCCTTTTCCTTTAGCCTTCAATCTTTCCCAACTATCAGGGTCTTTTCCAACAAGTCTTGTCTTCTCATTATGTGGCCAAAGTATTTAACCTTCAGCTTGAGCATTTGACCTTCCAGCAAATAGCCTAAATTAATTTCTTTAAGTATTGACTGATTTGACCTCCTTGCTGTCTCAGGGACTCTCAAAAGTCTTCAGCATTGCAATTCCTTATAGCCTACCTCTCACAGTCACATATTTCTACCAGAAAAACCATAGCTTTAACTATAAGGACCTTTATTAGCAAGATAATGTCTTTGCTTTTTAGTATGATGTCCAGATTTGCCATAACTTTCCTTCCAAGGAGCAAGTGTCTTTGAATTTCATGACTGCAGTCACCATCAGTAGTGATCTTTGAACCCAAGAATATAAAATCTAACTCTGCTTCCATTTCTTCTCCTTCTATTTGTCATGAAGTAATGGGAGCAGTTGCCAGGTCTTTACACATTTTTTATGCTAATCTTCAAGTCAGCTTTTACACTCTCCTATACATGGGGTTTTCTTGGCAAAGATATTAGGGTGGTTTTCCATTTTCTTTTCTTTTTTTTTTCCTTTATCTTGACTTTTATTTATTTTAGTTTACATCATTCATTTCCATGAGATTTTAAGTTACAAATTTTCTCCCCATCTTCCCCCTACCCATCACCCCAAAACAGCAATCCCACTGTATACTCCCTCCCCCAATCTGCTCTCTCCTATATCTTCCCCCATCACCCCTCTGACTTTCCAGTAGGGCAAGATGGATCTCCCTACCCCAGTGCCTGTATATCTTATTTCCCAGTTGCATGTAATTAATAATAATAATAATTATTATTATTATTATATACATATATATTTTTAACATTTGATTTTAGAACTTTAAATTCTAGATTCTTTCCCTTTCTCCCTTGTCACCTACCCCCACTGGAAAGACAAGCAACTCAATATAGGCCGTACATGTGTAGTTACACAGAACATCTCTACAATGGACATATTGTGAAAGACTAACTATATTTCCTTCCTTCCTATCCTGACCCCCACTTGTTCTGTTCTCTACTTTGTCCCTGTCCCTTTACAGAAGTGTGTGCTTCTAACAACCCTCCCCTCCAACCTGCCCTCCTCTCCATCATCCCTCCTCTCGTCCCCTTCCCCCCATCTCTCCTATAGGGCAAGATACCCAATTTAGTGTGTGTCATTCCTTCCCTAAGCCAAATTCAATGGGAGTAAAGTTTACCCATTCCCTTTTGCCTTCCTGTTCTTCCCCTCCATTGTAACAGCTATCCCTGGCTTCTTCTATATGAGATGACTAACCCCATTCTGTCTCTCCCGGTCTCCTCTCATTCTATTTCTCTCCCACCTCTCAATTTCACCTTTTAAAATATCATCCCTTCCTATTCAGTTGATCCTGTGCCCTCTGCCTATGTACACATATATACACACACTCACATATGTATTCATACACATATATGCCCTCCTATATAGACATATGTGCATGTATACATATATATATATACAATTATATTCCTTTCACCTATCCGCATACTGAGAAAAATTTCATAAGTTATAATTATCATTTTTCTATGTTGGCATGTAAATAGTTCAACTTTGATAAGTTCCTTATGATTTCTTTTACATGTTTACCTTCTCATGCTTCTTGTATTTGAATGTCAAATTTTCTATCCAGTTCTGCTTTTTTCAGCAAGAATGCTTGAAAGTGCTCCACCTCATTGAATAATCATATTTTCCCCTGAAATATTATACTCAATTTTGTTGAGTAGGTGATTCTTGGTTTTAATCCTACCTCTGTTAATCTCTGGAATATCATATTTCAGGCCCTTTATTCCCTTAATGTAGAAGCTGCTAGATCCTATGTTATCCTGATTATGTTTCCACAGTATTCAAATTGTTTCTTCTTGGATGCTTGTAATATTTTCTCCGTGCTCTCGGAACTCTGGAACCTGGCTATAACATTCCTAGGAGTTTTCTTTTTGGGATCTTTTTCAAGAGGTAATTGGTGAATTATTTCAAGTTCTATCTTGCCCTCTGGTTCTAAAATATCAGGGCAATTTTCCTTAAGAATTTCTTGAAGGATGATTTCTAGGTTCTTTTTTTGATCATGGCTTTCAGGTTGTCCAATAATTTTTAAATGGTCTCTCCTGGATCTATTTTCCAGGTCAGTGGTTTTTTAAATGAGATATTTGACATGGCCTTCTATTTTTTCATTTGTTTGGATCTGTTTAATAGTATCTTGATTTCTCAT
>CM053591.1:58595883-58614225 GCA_028646515.1 Pseudochirops corinnae | reverse complement strand
AATTTGGCTTTTTAAGGCATTCTTCTCCTCATTGGCTTTTTGGGACTCTTTTGCCATTTAAGATAATCTATTTTTTAAGGTGTTATTTTCTTTAGTTAGGTTGTTGACTCTTTTTTCATGATTTTCTTGCATCATTCTCATTTCTCTTCCCAATTTTTCCTCCACTTCTCTTATTTGGTTTTCAAAATCTTTCTTAAGCTCCTCCATGGCTTGTAACCAATCTACATTTTTCTTGGAAGTTTTTGCTGCAGGAGTTCTGATTGTGTTGTCTTCCTCCCATTCCATGCTTTGATCCTTTTTGTCCCCCAAAAAGGAATATAAAGTTGGATTGCTGAGCTTGCTTTGCTTCCTTTGACTGCTCATGTTGCCAGTCAATTACTTGACTTTTGGGCTCAGTAGAACTCTGCTTCCAGAGGGAAGAGCTTTGTCCCAAATTGCTGGGATTTTTGCAGCTGCTGGAGCTATTAGGAGGCTGCTGTCTCTGCCCCCACCAGCTTTGGCTCACTTGTCATGCACCTCAGGACCACCACCCAAGACCACGATCCTGATCCAGACAGGTTAAGGCAAGAGCACTTAGCCTCTGAATGGTCACTTGTCCCCCCTGCAATCTGCAGGCTGGGAGCTCTGAAGCAGCTACATGGAGGTGGCTACAGAGCCACTTCTTCCACTGCTTCTTGCCCTGGGGGCAGACAGCCAGATCCGCTCCACTCTCCCAAATTTAGCTGAGTTTCATTGACCTTTCACTTTGTCCTTGGCTCTTATGAATTGATAATTCTGGAAACTGCCACAGCTGCCAGTAATTCACTCTCCTGAATGCTCCAGCCACAGTTTGTCCTGGCTCCCAGCCTGCTGCAATCAATCTTTCCCATCTGCCCACTGGGTGCCTTCAGCGGAAGCTTTGTTTCTCTGTCCTTTTGTGGGTTCTGGAGCTCTAAAGCTTGTTTAGAGTCATATTTTATAGGTATTTGAAGTGGTTATGGGGGGAGCTCACGGAGTTCTCCTGCTTCGTTGCCATCTTGACTCCGCCCCCCTCCATTTTCTTTTCCAGAAGTTCCTTTTGCCAAAAGTCTCCACTGTGACCTGTCCATCTTGGGCAACCCTGCATAGCATAGCTCAAAGTTCCATTGAGCTACGCACATCTTTCCTACATGACAGTGATTCAGGGGTAGTAATATATAGGAAGGCTGATAATTGAAGTGGGTTTATTTTATATACTGTTACTTTTCTGGAGTTATTCACTGTTTCAATGAATTTTAGTTGAGATTCTGGAGTTCTCTAAATAAACCATTATATAGTCTTCAAAAAGTGGTCTTTCCCCCCCCTTTTTTGCCTGTGTTTATTGCACCAAATTGTTTTCCTTGTCTATTTGCTACAGTAAGCATTTCTAAAATTGCATCAATTAATGGATATGACAATGGAAATACTTGTTTTGCCTCTAGTCTTATTGGAAAGGACTTTTTTTATTTCTCCATTGCAGAGAATCCTAACTCTTTGGTTTATATAGATATTTTTACCATATTAAGGAATAGTCCATTTGTTCTCATGCTTTTTAATATTTTTAACTGAAATTATTGCTATATTCTCAAAAGTCTTTTATGTATCTATTCATGTAATCATGTAATTATAAATATTTTATTATCAATGTGGTCTATTATTTTTATCTATTTCTTAATAATGAATAAACTCTGCATCCCTGATGAAAAAATAAACCTAGTCATCTTGTATAATATTTTAATATTATTATAGCTTTGTTAATATTATATTCAATAATTTTTCTTTGATATTAATTTGGGAAATTGGTCTGTAAATTTTACTTCTGTGCTTTATTTCTAGCTAACTTAGGTATCAGGACCATATTTGTATCATAGAGGAAACTTGGTAGGATTTTCCCTCCTATTTTTTCTAATAGCTAGTGTGACATTAGAGTTAATTTTCTTTGAATGTTTGATGGAATTCATGTATAGATGTATTTGGTCCTGAGGATTTTTCTTTGTGAGTTCATTTATAGCTTGTTAAAATTCTTTTTCTGGATCTGTTATTTAAATTATCTATTTCTTGTTCTGCTAATATAAATATTTTATTTCTTTGTAAATATTCATCCATTTCATTTAACTTGTCAATTTTGTTTACATATAACTGGGATAAATAGTTTCTCATTATTACCTTTATTTCTTCTCAATTTGTTTTGAATTCTCCTTTTTTTCATTTTTTATATTGGCATTTTGGAATGTATTTTATTAATTACCCCCCCAAAAGCTTCACTGGTTTTATTTCTCAATTCAATATATTTTTAAAATTTTATTTCTCTCTTTAATTTTCAGAATTTCTATTTAGGACTCTGATTAAAGCAATGATGAACATGAGACCAAAAGAATGAAGATGAAATATACCACTCACCACTCCCATTGACAGAGTGATGAACTTAAAATGCAGGAAGAGATATGACATAAATACTTAGATATGGTTAATATGGGAATTTGTTTCACCAAACAAGTATCTATATATTGAGAAATGTTTTGGTGGTTGTTTTTTAAAAAATTTTCTTGATGGGGGTGGTAAGAGGGGGAGGTAATTGGAAGGATAGATTAATTTTAAAAAATACTTGCTACTTGAAAAATAAAAAATAATAAACTTTTTTAAAAGAATGTACCACATTAAGATCACCAACTGTTATAGTTTTCTTTCTATTTCTCCTTGTAATTTCATTAGCTTTTCTTCCTAGTATTTACATGTTATGACATTGAAATATCCTTTTGATACTGTTTCAATCACAATGCAATTTCTCTGTCTTAACATAGTAAGAATAAACAAGGATTTGGTGACATTTAGCTTCTCTGAACTCAGTCCTCCTTGTCTCCATCTGGAAACTATATCTAGACATTATCAGGGTATGATGACTCACATAGTCTTAGGCATCTACCTAGTCTGAAAGGCCCTGACTAAGCATTGCTGAGACCTTTTATCCCACTAGACCAGGAAGCTGGGCAGAGGGTGGGTATAATGATAAGGGAATTTGAAAATTTTCACTGCCCCTTAATAGGCCTAGGGAATTTGAAGATCTTCCCGGTCCCTTCATGGGCCTCACTTGGAGCCCAACAAGAGAAGTTTGCTTAGGGAAGGCTTGTTGTTCAGGAAAGCCCACATCTTTTGTTACATTGTAATTAGGCAGTGGGTTACGAAGGTTATGATGTCCTCTGACCCTGAAGAAGAGTATACATATACCATATACTCTTGAGATGAGATTTTGCTTTGAGGCTCACTTATGGGAAGGGTTATGTGATCTGGTCAGATGAGATTCTGGGTAGCCATTGAGTCCACTGGCTTTGAAAACCCAGATGTTGGTGCGTCTCTCTCTGGTAACTATGTATTTATGTAATGGTCAGACAGCTAGAGGCCCTGTTTGTTGGTCTGCTGAATTTGCTATTTTATCTGTCTGTATTTTTTGTCTGCTTGTAATTTCTGTCTGTATTTTCTGAAGTTCAGGGTACTGACTTTTTCCCCTGAACTAAGTGAATGATATCTATGTTTGATTAAAGTAAGACTGTTAACCTTTTTTGAGTTGCTTTCCTTTAGAAAAGCACCTCGAAGAACCTGTGCTAGCAGCCATTCTGGGTATGCTAGGGTAATTGCTGCTACAGTGAGGGGAAAGAATCTGTATCAGAGAAGTTAAGAGAAATCAGAGAAGCTAAATCAAGAAAAATGACAGTTATATCACATACTACTCCTTGGTAGCAAGGTCCTAATGAACTTCTAGTGGACTTTCCATCATATAAATGACAGTCCTGTCATATATAGTATTAAGGGAGGGAAAAAGGAAAAACAAAACAAAACAAAAATGTGGAGAGCAATGTCAGAAATTCTTGGTCTTTCCTCCCTCCTTTGGAAGGACCAAGTCTCAAGTCTTTACAGGAGACTTCTACTAGCATGGGCAGTAAAAAGGTAAAAGTGGGGAACAGAAACATACCAAAATGTACAGGAATACAAATGCCAGAAGTCCTACACCTGGGCAGCTAGGTGGCGCAGTGAGTAGAGCTCCAGCCCTGGAGTCAGGAGGACCTGAGTTCAAATCCCACCTCAGACACTTGACACACTTACTAGCTGTGTGACTTTGTGCAGGTCACTTAACCCCAATTGCCCTCAAAAAAGCAAAAAAAAAAAAAAAAAAAAAAGAAGTCCTACACCTTTCCTTCTTCCTTCAAAAAAACTAAGTCTCAAAGTCTTACAGTCTGGTCCATGTGACAGGTAATGCTATGTCTTTGAAATTAACAGTGGGTCTCCTAATACAAAGCGGTGATAAACCAGAGCAGTACCAAGAACATCAGAGCCACAATACAGAATATAATTGGTATAATTAAAGATTTCTTCTCCTAATGTGAGGTGGTGATGATGAGCAGAAGCAGCTCCAAGAATATCATCTTTTCCTTTGAAGGACTTCTGCTTTTTCTGTTTCTCTACATTTTGTTTTTCTTTTGTTTCTGTTCTTCCCTTTTTGCCTTAGTACTGCCTGTGCTAGGAAGACTCTCCTATAAAAGACTTGAGACTTGGTCCTTCCAAAGGAGGGAGGATGGATACTTCTGGGACAGTCAATTTTTCATCCTGTATCAGGGTCATCTGTACAGTAGCTAAGAAGTCAATAAATCTCTTATATGCAACCTATTCCAGAATATAAGTTGATACTGAAGCTCTCTCAGTATCACCAGTCACTCAATATTTCCTGGCCCACCTGCCAACCTCCCCCTCCCCCCCAAGAGATCCATCATGGGACTGACACAAAATCTTTACCCCCTTAGAGGCCTCTGTGGAGGAACTACCCCTTTCTTCTATAGTGGTTAAATAAGGACTCTCTCTCATGCTCATGCAGCGACTCAGAACTACCACCAAGTCAACTAAGGCATCCCCTTTCTTCCAAGGAAAAACATACCCACCAGTTATATAGCAACAGTTTCACCTCCCTCATGCTATCAGAAAGCAAGATGCCTCCCAACAGTACCACCTCTTGTTCTCCCAATTGATTTCTAGGAAGGAGTGCTTTGAACCATTCCAAAAGAAAGGAAGTCTACCAACTGAGGGGCACTTGAGCTACTTTTCTAGGGTGTATAGAGTCTCTTCAGGGGACAGGGACTCTGAGGCCAAGGCAATTCTATGCTGGGGAAAGAACAAGAAGGATTGGAGAGGATCAAGTAGAACTATGTTCTAAAATAGTCCATTCTCATCAGAAATCCATTCTTCCTGGAAACTGGATCCAAGAAACCACTGGATAATGAAGCTGTTCCCCTTTCTAGGGTAGTATCAATTTGTCATGGTCATGGCTTCTGGGAGGCTGGTCGATCAAATGCTTAATGATGTACCTGTTCATCAGTAGGAACTAACCTACTTAGTCCATTTTGCCAGTTGGGGACAGGCTGAGGGACATTTAAGTTAGCAATAGTTGCCTTGTTTGTAGTAAGGAAGATCCTATGGTTCTTTGCCCAGCACAGCATGGTATCACCACCCAAATGGACACTGGATCCAGTCTCCAACTTCTGCTACTCTTGTAACAGATCCAACCTGGTTGTTGAGCATACACCTCTGATGGATGCTGACAAGTTCCACAAACAGCTGTATGCAGAGGGAGGATTGGCTAAATTCCTCTACTGGTTTGACCCAAAGGGGTCCTGACTCCAAATGTTTTCACCTTTGATTGTCCAGTCCTGTACTATCTAGGCCTCAGACTACTTGGCAAGATCCATGGCCATTACCCAGAAACTAGTATAGATGAAGGTTTTCTCTGCTTTATCCTTCAAGGTTCTCTCACATACCAACCATGCAGCCTGGAGCTCAGTCAAATGAAAGGACTTGTCAGTACCTCTCTTCCCTAGAATATCTCCTCTTACCAGATAGTGGCTTTTGAAGTCTAATTTGCAAGCCTTTCTCATGGCAGATGAGAAAATCAATTAATCAGACAAAATGGTGCTCCTCGGGAACTAAGTTTTTACAGGTGGGAGCTCACTGGGCCGATAGAAGAGGCAGGGTTCCAACACCTGATCCAGGGACCTCAGTCTCTCCTAGTTTTCACCTGTTTGTGAAGAGCATGAACACGAGGCAAGTGTGATTTCTAGAAATAGAAGCCTCCTGCATTCCACCCATCTAACTAGAGGAACCATCTTATCAGTCAACCCATACTAGGTAACTCTGAACAAAGAATGATTATATGACCTGGGGAGATAGTAATCTCTTCACTAGCAATTAGGGCCTAGTAAGAGGTAAGCAATTGCTTTTCATTCTTTTTTAAAATATATTTTTATTTGTTTTGTTAAATATTCCTTAATTACAGTTTAAAAAATTTTTACATTCTTTTTTTTTCTTAATTTGAGTTCCAAATTCTCTTCTTCCCTCCCACCCCTTGACAATTAGACATGTGAAAGCAACTGCTTTTCAAAAGTAGTGTGTTGAGTGGCTGCTTGGGAGCTCCAGATACCTAACAGTGGCTTAAGTCATCCCTTAGTGTGCCAAAGGCTTTACCCAGTCTATCTTTATGGATAGAGACCTCCAGAAATGGACCTTGCAAGATAATAAGGGCCAAAGGAAACAGGCTGCTGGACAGCCTGCTTTACATCTCCCAGGGATGTAGCCTGTTCTGGATTCCACTTGAAAGACAGACCTGTAAGTAACTTGGTAAATGGAGGCCATCAGAATATCCAGGTAGGGAATATTGGTTTTCCAAAACCTAAAGAATCCAGTTAAGTCTCTGGGCTTCTTTCTTTTTTGAGGGGTGGGGGTGGGAAGAGGAGCTTCCTTCTTAGATCATGTGGAAGCTAATGTCAATATTTTTATTCCATACTGTGCTTGAATTCTCTGGGTTTTTTCCACCCACTGTATTCCCTGAAACTTGACAAGACCCTGAGTTTTCTTAGGATTCATTTCCTACCCCTTACTGTTCATATGGGCCCCCAGCTGATTCTATCACCATGGTCTCATCTGGGCTGGTCAACATTATGCCATCCATGCAGTAGTGTACACCAATGCCCTTAGTAAGGAGGGGTTTGGGTGGGTGGAAGGCCTCTCTCAGGTCAGGCTTGAACACTGAACTCCTTCCAGATAAAAGCAAACTACTGCCTAATCTCAGCCACAGGAATAGAGAAAAAAATTGGCAAGGTCGATAGCCCAATACCACTTATCCTAGGCCCTAGGGTCTACAACACTGACAAGATGAGTACAGCTGTAGAGATGGGCGTGATAACTACGTTCAGCTCTCTGTAGTCCATTATAAGCTACAGATGCCATCTGTCACTAGGAGAAGAAATATTTTTCAACCCCTTAGGAGGCTAATACTATATGGTGTTAATGTGTAAGAAGACTGGAAAGGTGGGGAGGAAACGAAAGGGGCAAGGTTACGAAGGTCTTTGAATACCAAACAGAGGATTTTGTTTGATCCTGGAGACGATAGGGAGCCGGCAGGAACGAGTGGGTTGGGGGGTGGAGGGTGGAGAAGGGCTGACACATGAGCCGACCTGTTCTTTGGAAAGATCCCTTGGACTGAATCGGGGAGACACTAGAGGCCGAGGCTATTGCAGTCTTGGCGTTGGAGGCTGCACCATGGTGGTCGCAGTAACAGAGGGGAGAAGGGGGCGTATTGGGGAGATCTTACAAGGGGGAAACGGACAAGTCTTGGCAACAGAGAGGATGTGGGTCAGCGAGGTTTGAGAGAGTAAGGGGTCAAGAAGGACACACCAGGTTAAATTAAGATTGTTAAATTAAGATTTGAATGCAGGCCGCCTTCCACAACCGAGCGCTAAACCAGCTCAGCTCGGCTTCGTCCCCTCCCCCACCCCGCAGATAGAGCCCAGACTGTTTAAATCCTTCTGCAGTTAGCTAAACCTGGCTACCATTTGCTTGCTGGATTACATAATGGAACTGACGGGGGATGGGAGGTAGATTGAGAGAGGTCTGCAGCAAAAAGAGAGACCAAGGCATTCCACACACAATCAATCCTTTGCACCCACCCCAGCTTCCCCAAAGGCAGCTCTACCACCCAGGGCCCAGTGACTGCAGATCAGCATAGGGGCGTGGCTTTCCTAGAAAAACCAGCTTCTCCCTCGCATTGGCTGATCTTCTCCGTCAGTCACTCGAGATCCCGCCCCTGTTCCTACCCAACGGAAGCGGAGCTTCCAGAGGGAGGCGGGTTTTTACAGCTGATTGGTGAAGAGGACGGCGGCGGAATCAGCTGGGGGGGGGCTGTGCGAGAAGGCGAAAAAGCAGAGAAAGGGGGGGCGGGGTCTCGGAAACGTCATTCCCCTTTCCTCTTCGGCTTGGAGGCTGCGACTGCGGTGACTGCTCGCGCTGTTGCTGCCGCCGCTGCCGGTTTTTGACCATGGCTGCTTTCGCCCTTCTGGCTTTGCTCCTTCCCGGTAAGGAGCCCCGGGTCGTTGTGGGGAACCTGAGAGTGCTCCTGGCCACCCTGTGCCTCTGGATGTCCGGGCTCCCGCAGACCCGGGAACGAGAAGGGAGAGGGGGCGGGGGAAGAACGGAGTAGATTGAGGAGGGGGGAAATGGGTGTTGAGATGGAGCCTGAGGGAAAGAGGCAGGGGGTGGGGGATGGATGAAGGAACCTGTGAGTGAGGACCTTGTGGACGGATAGAGGAACCTGTGGAGGGTGGGGGGAGGTTGGACTAGGTCGAAGGAAGAGCCGAGGGTGGGGGTGGGGCGAGGAATCCACTGCTCCTTCGGCTGAGGGAAAAGGGAGAAATAGCCCTGCATTATGGTGCCGCAGTGCTGTCATCGCTGGGAGGGGTCTAAGGTGGGAGGGGGGTGTGTGGAACCTGAGTCTCGTGACCTTGTCCGAGCCACTTCCAACCACCACGCCCCCCCATCACCCCTCCCGTCCCCAGACTCGCTTCAGATCCACCCCCTACTTTACCCCTCCCCCGCCGGGTCCCCAGCCTCGCTTCCAGTTCCACCCCCTCCCACCTCCCTCACCCCCATCTCCAGTGTCGCTTCCAGATCCACCCCCTTGCCGCCTTCCCTCCCCCCGGGTCCCCAGCCTCTGCTTCCAGATCCCATTTAGTGGGTTCCAGGAAGGAGGAGGGGATGACGACTACCGTGACGATCCTGCAGTAGAAGCCATCTCTTCGCCGGGGCTGGGGGTGTGTGCAGCCTACCAGGAGGAAGAGGAAAAGGAGGGGGGACATCGGGGTTGTTGCCTAGTATATAAATGTCTTGAAGAAAGGAACTGGTTGCTACTGTTTAATAAGACAGCTGCTAAAAAATGCAAATCTGTAGCCCTTCCCCCTTGTCTCCCTATATGGGAGAATTGGCCGTTCGACCTGTCTCCTCTCTTTATCCCTGCTTGTTAGGGCAGAAATCCCTGGTCTAACTCACCTATCATTGCACTTCTCTAGTCCGGGGGAGGGGGGGAGCCCTCCCCTCATCCAGTCTGTCAGTCAGCCAGCCAGTGTCAGTAACTAAGCTTTGGGGAGACAAACACTTGTAACAGTTCCTGCCCTCTAGGAGAGTACATTTAATTGGGGAGACAACATGTAAATTAGGTTTCGAAGGTATGTACAGATTTAATCCAACCCCTCATATTACAATTGAATTACAATTGAAGCTGTAGTGTCTTAAATTGTTAATAACACTTAAAATGGTCCTGTAAAACTCAGTAAATCCCTTTTTTCAGTGCAGTTTGTACACAGTATGGCACATAACATGCTTGCTTCAGGAATGAAGAGATTATCGTATTATGTCTTGGCCTCAGCAGAAGAGCACCATTGAGGTTTTTTTGCCAATATATAATGCCCTCAACCATCTTAGTCTGAGTTGGTAAGGAAAACACCTGCAGAGGCCTTATTTTTTTCCCCAGACTTGGATTTTTAATAAAATTCCAGTTTTTTTGTTGCTTTTTTATTTAGAGATTTGTTTTGAAAACTTTATATACATTCTTCAAATAGACTTGAGACATATTCAGTAAATTTAGAGTTTGAAGATATCTGAATAGATCTTCTAATTACCTTATTTTATAGATAGGGAAGTGAGATGTGGTCTCAGTGACCTCTGTCCAAGATCACACAGGTGTAAATAGCAGAGAAGCTCTTTCTCAGGATCCACTGTGAGCTTTCCACCATATTTGTGGCCTCAGGGCAGTGGAATTTTAATGTTCCCTTAATTCTGTGTTCTAATTCTAGTAATATGGTTAGTACTATATTTTTGTAGTAGGAGGAATTTGCCTTAGGTTATTTTCTTGCCTAAGGTGAAATTATGTTTTGTATACATTTTGTGAAAATGTATTGGTATTTTCTTACTGGTTTAATCTAACACAGGCAGCCCAAGAAACTGGTTTAATCAGCTTTTGCCTTCGTTGTGCTTGTCATCTGACATTAAATCATACTGTTTTTCCCAGTGACTGAACATGCTTTAGTGAGAAGTATCTTTAAGGAGGTCATCTTCCCTATTTGAAAAAAAAAATTTCTTCTAGTAATTTCTGACAAGGTAGAATTCAACAAAGCAGAAGAACAAAGCCTCTTATATGAGGCATGGTTGAAAGAACTAGATTCTTTGTTTAAAGAGGAGATAAAGGAATATCAGAAAGTTGCCACCTTTAGATATGTAGAAGAGGGATTGGTGTTTCTTTAAAGGTCAGAATTAGAACATGATAGAAGAATATTACCAAGGTGGATTGCAGTTCATAGAAATATAAGAAATGACTTTCCAACAATTGTAACTCTTAATGGAACAGAGTGGCTTGAACTAAATGTCTTGTTAAGTAGTGAGCTCCCTATCACTAGAGATATCCAAAAGTAGAGGCTAGATGGCTAGTCAGTAATATAATAGAAGGGAATCCTGCTTTGGATAGGAAATTAGATTTAGTAATTAATAACATTTTTTTGAACTATAAGATTCTATGTTTCCAAGAATTTTTAAGATTGAAATTCTAGCCCCTGAAGATTTTCAGTAAAACTCATAAGAACCAAAATAAGCTTCTGGAAGGAGTTGTGGTAGCAACAGGAGGGATTTGAGCCTGGAATCTAGTTATGGGGATATTTCCCCAGGAAGGGTATAAAGGTTAATAATTATAGAGAAGAGATAAAAAGATGAAGTAATCAAGATGGACATTTATTTGAATATTATCTGTTCATGACATCATTTAATTCTCTCTACTACTTTTTGTGCTATTCCAAGAGTGGTGAAAGGTAAGTTAAGAGAACTTTTTGACATGTTGTCTCTGCCCTGGTTAATGCCTGAATGGTGGAAATTACAGTGAAAAGAAAGGCACTAAAAATGATGGTGATGGTAAAGAAGAAAAAAACATGTATTAAGCACTTTCTATATGCAAAGCACTTGGCCATTTTCCTTTCTCTGCCATTGGTGAAGATCCAGGATACTTTCACCATAGTATTGTCTAAGGATGTTCTGAGTAGAAGTCTGGTCATAATGTATTTAGGAAGAAGAGACTACAAAAGACATGAAGTTGTCTAAAGAGACCATAAATGGATGCCTTGGGAACTCTGACTTAGCTTTCTGAAAGACATCAGTAAGAGATGGAATCAAGAGCAGGTAACAGGAGGAATACAAAAGAATTCTGTAGTGTTTTAAGAATAATGGCAGAAAAATGGTAGCCTGCAAATATTCAAAATAGTAGATTTGGGTGGGGGTTGGAGACACATTCTGAGGCAGCTTTTTCCGCACTGTGATTCATATGAATAATGGATAAAAAAGTGGCTTAATGATGACTATCTAGGATAATCCAATGTAAACTCCAGGGCATCTTTGGCAATAAACACCACCAAAAGTACAACCTGTCTGGGTGAGGTATCCAGTGGGAACTCATTCAGATGCTTGTTGTCTTGAGAACCCTAGCTCCCCTGCCGTCCTATGCCAGTTCTGAGCTGGTCTCTCATTGTACATAGATGAATCTCAGCTGTATCCACTGAATGGCTTCCTGATGTTGTTAAATTAAATCACGATTGAAAAGGTAAAAAAAAAAATAGTGGTAGAACTCCATTGGTTATAATCCTTCTTTACAACCTGACTAATGTTTAATGTAAAGGTATTTGTAGATTCTATATTTGATTGTATGTTCCCATGGTGGGGAAGGGGAAGGAGATGGAGGAGGAGAAAATTTGAAACTCAAGGGATTATGGAACTGAATGTTGTAAACTAAAAGTAAATAAATAAATTTTTTTTAAAAAATTTTAAAAAAAGAAACTTCCTTACTCATGGTATGGATAGTAAACATATGGAGATAATAAATTTGAGTGACACAGCCACTCTGAATTGGGATAGCTCTAAAATGTCTTTAAGCTTTCTCATTCTTTTGTTCAGGCTGTCAGAATTTAGGTTCTGGCTCTGTGTACGTGTATCTGCTAACTTTAAGGGAATAAATGATAAAAATATAAAAAAAAATACAATAGTGTCAGAAGTATTAAAATTCAAATTGTCAGCAAGCATTTATTAAGCACCAGTGTACTAGGCAGTGTACTAGATGTGGTGATACAAACACAAATGAAACTGACAAGTTTATCTCTTGCATGGGATAACATACATATATAAGTGTATAACACATAAAATAAGAGGTTTAGGGAATTTGGAGAATCAGGAAAGGCATCATATAGGAGGTGGTGTTTGACCTGAGCTTGGAAGAGTTTTAAGAGATGAGTTTGGGGAAGGAATGCATTCCAGACTTGGGGAATAGTCTATACAAAAGCATGGAGGTGGTTGGTGGAATATGTGCAAGGAGTAACCATGTGGCTAATTTGACTAAATCACAGAGTGTGTGGAGTAAGGTATAATAAAACTGAAAAGGCAGGGTGGAATCAGTTTTTTTAGGGCTTTAACCGCCTAACAAGATCATCTTAGAAGTAGGTAGTAAGGAGCCACTAGAGTTTGAGCAGGAGAGTGACATGGTCAGATCTATACTTAATCACTTTATCAGCCCTATTCTCAAAAAGGACCTTATTCTCAAAAACACCCCCTTTGATCTTTCCATCCTGCTAACTGTCCTATATTCATTCTGCCCTTTGTGGCTAAATTTCTATGAGTAGCTCCACTTTCCTCTGCAGAATCCTTATCACTCCAAGGAAACTGTTCTCTCCAAAGTTAACAGTGATCTCTTCATTTCCAAATCCCATGGGCTTTTTGACTTTTCTTAATCCTCATTCTCTTGAGCTCTGTAGCCTTTGACACTGTTAATCACTTTTTGCTTGATACTCTCTTCTCTAGATTTCCAGGACAACACTCTCTCCTGGTACCTGTCTGATTACTCCACTGTCTCTTACGCTGCATCTTCCTCCGGGTCACCCTCTAACCATAAGTTAGAGGTTCTGTCCTGGGCCCTCTTTGCCCTCTATATTACTTCATTTGGTGATGTCATCAGCTCCAGTGGTTTTATTTATCTCTGTGCTGATGATTCTCAAATTTACCTTTTTTTCTCCAACCTTTCTTAACATTTTTATTTAAAGTTTTAAGTTCCAAATTCTATCCCTTCCTTCCCTTTCCCTTCCCTGAGACAGTGAGCAGTCAGGTATAGATTATATATGTGCAAAATGAAAGAAAGAAAGTGAAAAATGACGTGCTTCAGTCTGTATTCGACCAATATTGTTCTTTCTCTGGAGGCAGGTAGTATATTTCATCATGAGTCCTTTGGGATTGTCTTGGATCATTGTTGTATATCAGTATTGCTGAGAATAGCTAAGTCATTCACAGTTTTTCATTGAACCAGTATTACTGTTACTGTGTGCAACTTTCTCCTGGTTCTGTTCGCTTCAGTATGCATCAATTCATGTAAGTCTTTCCAAGTTTTTCTGAAATCATCTTGTAATTTCTTACAGCACAATAATATTCCATTACACATCTACCACAAATATACCACAGCTTGCTTAGCCATTCCCTAATTGATGGGCATCCCTTTGATTTCCAATTCTTAGCCACTGCAAAAAGAGCTGCTATAAATATTTTTGTAGAAATAAGTTCTTTTCCCTTTTTTTTGGATGTCTTTGGGATATAGACCTAGAAGTGGTAATATTGGATCAAAGAGGGGTATGTACAGTTTTATAGCTGTATAGGGCATAATTCCAAATTGTTCTCCAGAATGGTTGGATCAGTTCACTACTCCACTAGCAGTGCATTAGTATCCCAGTTTTCTCACATCACCTCCACCATCCAGCATTTTCCTTTTTTGTTGTGTTAGCCACTCTGAAAGGTGTGAAGTAGTACCTCAGAGTTGATTTAAATTGCATTTCTCTGATCAAATTTAGAGCATTTTTTCATATGACTATAGATAGCTTTGATTTCTTTGTCTGAAAAATGCTTGTTCATATCCTTTGACCATTTATTAGTTGGAGAATGATTTGTGTTTTTATAAATTTGACTTAGTTCTGTCTATATTTGAGAAATGAGGCCTTTATCAAAGATATTTGTTGTAAAATTTTCTGCCCAGTTTTCTGATTTCCTTATAATTTTGGTGGCATTGGTTTTGTTTGTTCAAAAACTTTTTAATTTTATATAATCAAAATTATCTATTTTACAATTTTTGTAATGTTCTCTATATCTTCTTTGGTCCTAAATTCTTCCCTTATCCATAAATCTGAAAGATAAGCTATTCCATGCTCTCTTAATTTGTTTATGGTATGTTTATTTCTTTATGTGTAAATCATGCATCCATTTTGACCTTGTCTTGGTATATGGTGCGAGATGTTGGTCTATACCTAGTGCTTACTGTACTGTTTTCCAATTTTCCCAGCAGTTTTTGTCAAATGATACTGCTCTAACCTTTTTACCGACCTCTAGTCTTTATCTCTGACTTTGAGACACCATGAATTGGACATGTTATTGCTATATATAACATTTATATATAACTATATATAACTATATATATATATATATATATATATATATATATATATATAAGCTATATATAACAATGACATGTTATTCCAACATGTCATTGGACATGTTAAAGTCACTATTTCCTAAACTGAACTCTTTGTCTTCCCCCCAAACCTTCCCCCTGCCTCTGCCTTCCTATATAGAGGGCAACACTATCCTCTCAGTCCCTCAGACTCAACCTAGGTGTCATCCTCAATTTTTGCCAAGATCTGTTGATTTCAACTTTGCAGAATCTCTTAGTATACCACCCTTTTCTAATACACCACCACTTTGGTACAGGCCCTCACTACCTCACACATGAACTATTGTAGTAGCTGCGTGCCGCAAGGCTTTTCCCACTCCAGTCCATCCTCCATTCAGCCAAAGTGATTTTCCTAAGGTACTGTCCAACCATGGTTCCCCACCCCAACCCTTCCTTCTGCCCCTCTTTGGCTTCTTTCTTGTCTTCGGGATCATGTAAAAATTTCTCTGTGTGCTGTTCAGAGCCTAACCTCTTCGACCTTTCCAGTCTTCTTACCTTACCTTACTCCCTCCTACCTAATCCATTAGTACTGGACTCCTTGCTGTTCCTGGAACAAGACACTCTATCCCTGAACTCCAAGTATTTTTTCTGGACATCCTCCATGCCTAGAATGCTCTTGCTCTTCATCTCTACCTCTTGGCTTCAAACCTCAGCTAAAATTCTGTCTTCTATAGGAAGCCTTTCTCAATTACCTTTAATAAAGTGCCTTCCCTCTTAATTATTTCCTGTATATATGGCATTTTGTTTGCTTATTGTCATCCCCCGTTTGATTGTGAGCTCCTCGAGCTCAGAGACTGGTTTTTTGTATCCCAGCACTCAGCACAGTGCTTGGCACATTGTTAAGTGCTTTATAAATATTTATTGACTGACAAGAGTCTTTTTACTAGGGTGACTAGGTGGTCCTGGAGTCTGGAGGACTTGAGTTCAAATGTGACTTCAGATACTTATCACTTAACTAGCCGTGTGACCTTGGGCAAGTCACTTAACCCCAATTGCCCTGCCTTCCCCCACCCCAAAAGCAAAAAAAAAAGTCTTAGATACTTTGTAAGATATTGCTTGTAAGATATTTTAGGTTTGTGTTTTGAATATTCCTGTCTGTATAATAGCTTGTTATGGTAGGATTCTTTTTGTTTGCTCGTTCTTCCAGCCCACTTCATGAATACAGACTTGTTGTTAGGACTGGGCTCTGTACTTCTGGAGAGAAAATCTGGACTGGTCCTATTGTTTCTTTCTTGGGGGTATTAAGTATTGTGTTATTTCACTATTTCAGGGACAGTTCAGGCTAGGGACCTGCAAACTTGCAAGTCTCCCAGTATGGTCTGATCTAGGGCAAAATTTTGCTTGCTATCTTACCAGTCTGAGCTCTGCAGATTTCTTACCTGGATTTGGGTCTAGGCTGTTGTAGACTCTTGGTGTCAATATGCTCAGCCATTGTCACCCAGCTGGGAAGATATTGGCACTGCTTCCTGCTACTCTGCCATCTTGGTTCTGCCCTCCACCATTTATCATTTCATGTTATTTTTGGAAAGTTGGTGAGATAAAAGCTAGGCAGTACTATAGTTAGGTGGATTTAGAACTAGTTAAAAGGCTTGACCCCAGAGAAAAAAATTTAGTTTTTCCTCAGCATTGATAGATGTCCTTAGTATAGTGGAAATTAACATTTTTATTAGTGACTTGGAAAGGGAATGCATACATAGTGTGCTTATCACATTTGCAGATCACACACAGCCGAGAAATATTGCCAAGACTAGATAGCAGCACTATCATAACCAGCTAGAACAAATTGGTCAAATTGAGTAAGATGAAATTTAATAAGAATAAATGACTTGTTCAAAAAAGTCAACTTTTCAAGTACAAGACGGGGGAAGACAGGGCTAGACAGCACACGGTCTATTGGAGGGACAGGGAAAAAGATGTTGTGGTTTTAATGGATTGCAAGCTTTGTTTGGGTCACTAGTGTGCTTTGGTAGCCAAAAAGGCGTTAATAAGGAGCCTAAGCAGCATAATAGTAACTAGCATTTATATAAAGCCCACTGCACACAAGGCCACCCTGGGAGGCAGGCGCTATTATTATTCCCTCTTTGTAGTTGAGGAAACTGAGGTAAATAGGTTGTGACTTGGCCAAGGTCACGCACCTACTATGTGTCTGAGGCTGGGTTTGAACGTAGATCTTCCGCACTCCAGGCCTAGTACTCTATTCCCCGTATTATCTAGCTGCCCAGTAGCCTTTGGGATTTATTAATTAACATATACCAGGCTGCATATTTACGGTGTAAAATCCATGTCATTACAGTGTGACATGAAGGAATGTGCTAGATCTAGGCAGTCACTCATGGAGTTGAAATCTTTTACACAAGGAGATTCTGGGTCAGTGAAACACCATTAGATAAATGGATACTTGAGTGGAAATGGGATTTGGCGAAGATGTGTAATTTCTTCATTAATGTATAAATTGAATTCTTATGGGTATCTTTCTGTTAATTTTACATTGCTGATCTGCCAGTGCACTAGCAGTTTTCTGCTGCTACTTCTAATGATTCTTTGAATACCAGTATAGCCTTCAAGCTGACCTTCTTATCCCTCCCATTGGAAATTTACCCTACCATCTTTTCTGCTCATATATATCCTTATGAAGTCATTTATGCCATTTCCTTAGGAATGAGTAATAGTAGGCAATATGTAATGTCTTATTTGGACCTACCATCCTTCCATTGTTTTTTAAGTGACTTGAAATTCCGATTCTATTGAGATCAGGGTATTTCATGAATTTTAACCATCTACATATAATAGCATCATTAGGAAACTATTGATGAAAAAAAAGTTGGGCTTTTGAGGTAGGAAGCAACTAGGCACCTTTGAAAGCATCATACAGTTACAGATGTAAAGCACTTAGCACAGCGCTTGACCCATTTAAGTGCTATATAAATGTTAGCTACAGTCATCATCATCATTATCCAGCTCCTCCTGTTCATCCCTGAGCCCAGTTCATTGTCCATTTGTCGAGACATGTATTGATCAATGATATCAGTGGGCCGTTTATCCATCTGTAGTTGATATGAGCGCTACACATTCTTCTACTTATTGATAGTAAGTTGAACAAGGTTGTACTTGTGTGGTCGCATCTACAGTGGATTTCTATAGGAATCATGACCATGGACAAACCAGGTACAGCTGATTAGAAGAAATTAGATGTAAGCTTTGAAGAACTTTGTAAATTTTAAATAAAAATGAAAAATGTGACCTGTTCCTAATTCTCTCATTAGTATTGATTTTTTTATACTGTCATCTCATATCTTATTCTTAAATATGGTCAAAACTTTGTAGGTTTGAAAGTCAATTGGATTTATCTGCAAAGTTGAGATGAGATATTTAAAACAGCTATAACACTGAAATTTGGGTGAGTAGGCAAGTCTCTCAAATCATATGTCCCTTCTGTCATTCTTTAACTATATTCATTAAGT
>CM053591.1:58560669-58595783 GCA_028646515.1 Pseudochirops corinnae | reverse complement strand
CTAGCTAGATTTTCTATGGACTAGGAACCACTTTCCATGTAGCAGGAACCTGAAAATGATCCTAGGATGTTCGTACCTTTGCAGCCTGAGCAGTTCCCCTCAATTTTCTCAATACTTCAATTTATGTTATTTTAACATAATTGTTAAACTGAAAAAAGTGGTATGATAAGTGTAAATTAAGGAGCCATCAAAATTGGGAAAATCTGCATTCAAAACCACCCCTAGACAAGTCACCTAATTGCTTAGTGACCAAGGCAGTTCAGTTTCTTACAACATACATGCATTAGTAGTAAAAATTATCTTCCAGGGGATGCATACACCATTGAAATCACAGGCAAAAAATTTGTGTTTATATGTATGTATATATAAATTATGTGTATACACATGTGTACATGTGCCACATAGTTCTGCTTTACCTGGAGGAAAATGTTTTACTCCCAAAATACCTTTTCCTATATTGAATCTTTTATTCCTACAGAATATAGTCCTGGGCATGTCTGCCTTTCAATCCTTACCCATGTGTCTGTGTCCCTGTAGTAACTTTGTAACACATACCTTTAAGATACATATGTAGTAGTGTGCTGCTTTGGAGGACCTGGAGAAAGGGCGTAGAGGGTAAATCAAGAAAACCTGTATTTGTCCCCTTTAGAGGACAGTTTTTAGGCAATCTAGGAAAAGAAGAAAACTGGTGGGAGTAAAGAATCCAGTGTGTAGTGTCAGTCAAGCCAGATGTCGTGGTTGACTCTGGATTCCACAGGAAAGGGAAAGAGGAGGGATGTGGAAGGCAATTTATGGTTTCCTACTATGATGATTTTAGTATAGGGATAGTAGTAGAGATTAGCATTATGAAGACAATTTGAGAATGTGGAGAATTTAAGCACTGTGAACACTTTTCTGGATCCTTTCCAGTACCCCAGAGGGTCTATAATCTCATCAGTATGTGGGCTCTTCCTCCAGTGATACAGAGTAATCCACATCTGCCCATCTTTTGAACTTTGTATACCTTTGCAACTGTCACAGGTTGTCTTACTTCAGTCTACCTTTGGAAGTAGAGGTGAGAAATTTGCTGGTATTTAAAATATAACTTAATTAACTTTTTGTATTTCCTTTTTAGGTGTATTGGGGAATGAGTTCAGTGTGTTAAGATCACCAGAATCTGTTGTTTTCCGAGATGGAAAATGGCCAATACCTGGAGATCGAATTCCAGATGTGGCTGCATTATCCATGGGCTTTTCTGTGGAAGAAGTATGTATGGAAAAATATTTGAAAGTATTTAAAATCTCTTTTGTTGATTTTTACTAAAATTTATCAGCAGATGACTTCCATTCAGATTACGTACATAGGAATATTACTCTGTAAGTTGTGAAGCAGATTCTGGAAAACTTAGTTTGGCTTTGTTGCCAAATAATATTATTTTAGATCTCAGCCTATAAAAGAGGCTGCATCTACAAAGAAAATTGAATGGGAAATGTAGTGATTGGTAAATTAGAGATGTTGGAGTAAATTTTCAAAATTGCTAATAATTATGAATATTTTACTTTTGTCTTTGTATATCCAAGGCCAATGCCTTGCTTATGCAAAATGCTTAATAAATGTTTCAATTGAATGTACTTTTAATTTAATTTGCTGTTTTAAAGTTGTTTATAATAGATTTTTAAAAGGTATCTTTGACTCACCATCAATAGGCCTTGCAGTTTGATTTGGTTTTCCAATACTGGTGATGGATTAATAAATCATTAGTGTGCCTGTTTGTCTGCAGTCCCTAGAACATTGACTCTTTCCATCTTAGCATCATTTCCAGTTTGCTGGATTTGAAGTGAAATCAGTCTTTCAAATGGTTATTAATAATTTACAATTCTTTTAAAACTTTTTTTTTTAACCACTTGTTCTTATGTTTTCATCACTTGGGAATGATGTTTGGTCTTATAGTTACCACATATATATGCATAGTTATTTTTGATGTGGGATTTATCCCTGAATCAACATCCAAGTGCAGTCAGACCTGATTTGTCAGAGCTAAGATCAGAATTTAGAAAAAAGGAAAAAGAAAAATAAATAGTACATGATTAAAAAGATTTAACCTTGAATTATTTAAATAAGTTATTGAAGTTCAGAAGTGGGAGATGAACAACAGGCATCAACACCAATGAATAGTTTCATCCACAAGTTAAGCCAATGTAAATTAATTTTCATAACAAGAATATGGGAAGAGTTCAGAAAGTGCATTAGTTAGCAAACAACCTACTTACCAAACAGAAATGGCTGCCAATGACAAGGTTAAAATATAAACTTCATCATATCTTATGAAGGAGGGTGATTGATTATCATCTTTTAAAGGAGAAAGAATTAGTAGAGGTTAAAACTAGTTTAAAGAAAGTCTGGCAAGATATCCGGCAAAGTTGAGTCAACTCAAGGACATTCAAGGGTGAAAATGAAAAGTGTACTACTACAAATGGAGAGAAATGGACCGTACGTCAGGTCACATCTGCTAACTGTGGAGTGCCTCCCAAGGCTCTGTCTTGGGCCCTCGTCTCATCTCTCGCCATACTGTCTTGCTTGGTGATCCCATCAGCTTCCAGGGGTTCATTTATCATCTTTATGCAGATGATTCTCAGATCTGTATAACTACCCTTTGTCCAGTTTTGCATCACTCCCATTTCTTTGCCTGTTGGGCATCTGATGCTACATGTCCCATAGACATCTCACTCAAATTCAAGACAGAATGTGAAGTTCTCCCCAAACTCTCCCCTCTTCCAGACTTTCTATTACTGACATTACCTTTTTTTTTCCCCATCACCCAACTTCTCAAGCTTGGTGTCCTCCTCAAATCCTTACTTACCCTCATCTTACATCTCCAATTTGTTACCAAACCTCGTCATTCCTACTTTTACAGCATCTTTCATATACATTCTCTTCTCTTCACTGATACAGCCTCCATCCAGGTGTAGGTTCTCATCATTTTCCACCAGTTACAATAACCATATGGTTAAAGTATCTTCTCCCTCTCGTTCATCTTCAGCTCAGCTGCCCGAGGGCCTGACTGTCACTCCTTTACTCAGTCAACTACAGTGGTTCCCTATTACTTTGAGCATTAAATATATAAGTCACAATTTGGATTTTAAAGTTCTTCATAACCTGGGCCTTTTCTATCTTACACCTCACACCGGCCCACCTTTTTTATTTTTAACCCTTCCTTCTTTTCCTTGCACATAATATTCTTTTCTTTGGACTCTCATTTCTTTTTCTTAGTTGTCCCCCATGCCTTCAGGGTTCTCTTTTCTCATCTCTACCTCCTAACTTCCCTGGACTTGGCTCAAATCCCACACTCTGCAAGAGGCCATTCACAGCCCCTCTGACTGCCAGTGTCTTTCTGAGATTACCTCCTAATTGTTTGCATGTTTTCGCTCCCATCTTCCTTGAAGACAAGCACTTTGTTTTTATCTGTGCTTAGCACAGTGCCTGGCATGAAGCAAGCAATTAATAAATGCTTATTGATGTTTTTGTTTAAAAAAAAAATATTTACAAATCTGTTTCAACAAACTTTTTTTCTGTAGCAGGGATAGGGGAAGCACAAGACTTACATCACACATTCCCTGAAGTGATAATAAAGGAGGGAGAAATGGTGCTAAAAAGAATAAAAGATGGTAAAAGCAGCCAGACTGAACCAACTATAGATATCCATGTTAGAGGTGATATATTGAGGGACCAATATTCAAGGTAACTGAGGGGAGGGAAAGATACCAAAAGTGTGAAAGCTTAGATCTTATGAATGTCCCCCAAAAAGGAGACCAAGAAAACATAAATAAGTACTAGTCTGCATTCGTGCCTTCTCAACTGTGCACATTATACCTGCATGTTACCTGTACACAAATTGAGAGCATCTTTGATGAAGGCACTAGTAGTGAACCAGCAGACTTTGACAAACAGTGTTCAACAACAAATCAAGTCACTGTCATTTTGGAATGAACTAAAAAAGAACCTAAGATCTGACTGTGCTTACTGCTGATTACAAAAAGTTATTTGATGCATTAGAACAACTTGCTGTCTTACACTAAGTACTTGTAAAAGATCTCTTGTCTGTACTGTGTGCATTCAAGATTCCTTGGAAGATACAATAACAGAATAACCCATTTAGTGACCCTCTAATAATACACATCAGATGAAGCATAAAAGAGGAATATGTATGTTGTCAGAGGTATTTACCACTCTTAAGAGGAGATTCTGCACAGAGTCCAGGTTAAGGAGGGATTTCTTGTGATTGACCAGGTCCTCCAGATCTTCATGTTTGTGAATGCTACCATACTGATTGTATCATTTGAGCCCCAAAGAAATCGCTGAGCCTCATGGAAAAGATATGATTACTCAAAGGAGTTTGGCATGTCCGTTCACATAGGAAAGACCAAGTGGCTAAAGACTGTTGCTCAGATTTCATCAAGAATTTGAATGGAAATCCTAGAGAACTTGTCCACCTTATCGGTATTTGAGAGAGATGGTACAGATGGAAAATGAGCTGGGCATAGAGTTGAAAAGCGGGGAGGAGAGCAGGCTGGGTCAATTTCAGGAAATGACTGAGCTCTTTTTAGTGACCCCATGCTTTATATGAAAGGAAAGACCCAGCTTTTCATTCATTTATTTGTTTATTTGTTGCATTTTAAATTCCCAGTTGTCTCCCTCCTAACCTCAAATTAATTAGAGGCCAGCATTTGCTATAGACATATGGGGAATCATAATACGTACTTATATCTCATACACAAACACACACACACACACACATCAGTTCTTTCTCTGGAGGTGGATATCATTTTCCATATAAGTCCTTTGTAGTTGATGTGAATGTTCATATTACTCAGAATACAGTTCCTCTTTTAACAGTATTCCTATTGTTGTGTACAACATTCTCTTGCTTTTGCTCATTTCACTCTGCAGTATTTCATGCAAGTCTTTCCATGTTTTCTAAAACCAACCTGCTCATCATGTCTTACAACGTAGTAGTATTCCATCACATCTGGTTTTTCAGTATTAACATTTTATTAGTGTTGCTCAATGGCAGCAAGACATGGAACATCACTACTTCCAAAGAATGAGAGATGAGTGTCACACAAAGGGCAATATGGAGGTGCAGTGGAAGATGTGAGCAGGCTACAAAATATAATTATGCATATGACACCTGTGTTCCTGTCCTGTGTATAGGTAGTTATACCATAAAGCTGTGTATTACCAACTACCTATTTCCATAGCTTAAAAATGTACCTTCCTACCCTCAAAGTCCCTCCTTTTTACTCTCTCTTGCCAGGCATATTTGACAAATTTACCACCTTTAATTCCAGGCAAAACTATTCTTTGATGCCAGTTTAAGAAAAGTGGCGGCACATATTTAAGGACAAATTTATGGTTATAAATTTTCTAATTTGACTAAAATAAATCACTAAAAATGTTATTGAAGCTTCTAAGCTATGTAGGCTATTTTTTACTCTAGGTTTTTGGGTTTTTTTTGTTTTTTTTTTAAATAGGGCTCTTAGTCCAAAAAGAATTTATTACAATGATTTTATTGTTTTATTTATTACTTTTAAAATTTGTTATCATTATTTAATACTGTCAGAGGTGATTTTATTAGTGGAAGTTTTCCTCCCACTGATTTAGAAACCCCAATACCTTTTCATTCTACCCTCATGTGTTCCCCCATAAATTGTTCATAGAGTCCTAACTAATGGATTGAGACTTTTTCTCTTGCTCTCTAAATTCCCATGATTACATAATTAGCTATCTCCTTTTCCAATCATATACATTTCTCTGTGCTTTGTCTGTTGCTTCTCATGTACAATTACAATCAATGTAACAATTACATTATAAGTAATACAATGTAGTCTGTGCCTACCATGTTTTTTCCATTGAAGGGGGGGAATGATCAAAAGATCAGTTTGAGGAGGAAGAAAATATTTTCACTTAGAGAATAAGGTTATGATTTAGAATTTGAAAATCCCTTAATGTATCTGTTATCTACAGATTTTTATCTTATAGATCAGACTGCTCTCTCTTTTTCTTCTTAATATTTTAGTTTCTATGGAAGATGAACAAGGAACAAGAAGGTGATGAAAAACTCAAAATAGCATCTCTTATTAAATAAGAGCCTTGTGTGATTGGAATACACATTGTATTAATACAGTTTGTGGGTTTTCTGAAAATTTCACTTCCACTGTTAACCCTGTAACTACTTCTGTCTTTTAAAGATGTTTGGGAGGAAACTTGCCTAAGTTGAAAATTAAGCCTTACTTTGTATATTTTTAAATATTTAGGATCTTTCATGGCCTGGACTTGCTGTGGGAAATTTATTCCATCGTCCTCGAGCTACTGTTTTGGTGACTGTGAAGGGAGTGGACAGTTTGGGTTTACTCAAGAATGGTGTTGTTTCATATCCTCTTGAGAATGTGAGTATTTCAGAAGATTGATTTTTGACTGTTATTTTAAGAATGGTCACTCGGTGCTTTTCTTTAGCTTTTTTTTGCTTGTGACTTTTTAGCATATAACTATTTTCTTATGTTTGTTTTAATAAGTTGATTAATATGAGAAAGTTTATCCTCTCTTTTCATAAGAAATATACATAAATTGTCAATAAACTTGATGAGCTCCAGATTTCTTGGATCTTACTGTGTCGTTGTGGGCAGGAAGAATTCTCCCTTCATTTCTAAGGAATAGGTCCTAAAGAAGTCAGGGAGAAGAGCTGGGAAAACATTCATTTTTTTGTTTTGAAGACATTGCCCACAGTCAGCTCTGGTTAGAATTTTGCCTCCATACTTTTTTGTATATGTTGTTATTTTTTCAGCTTCAGGAAGAGAGTTCAAGAAGAAGCTGCCAAGAGTGTGTGATAGAGTAAACTCTCCAGCTTAAAGAGGGACATAAACCTAAATGTTCAGATGTTGTGGTAGGCTGAAGGGAACTGGTTGTAGCTGAATACTTTTAAAAGATATTTATACTCGTCTTCTCCTTATAAAATTATATTGCATCTTGGATTAGAGAAAAATTAAATTTCATTTAGTTTACATTGAACATAAGAGAGACAGAATTACATGGTAGATAGAATGGGAGACCTAACAGTTCCTTTGACATTCACTGTGCTCCATGGAGAAGTCACTTACCTCTTTGGGCCTCAGGCAATGGTGTGAAATCTAATTTCTAGACTGCTAAAGAGTACTGAAGTCAGAGGATCTGAATTCAGATCCCTGCTCTGTGACCTGGAGCAAATCATCTAACCTCTCTAGACCTTAGTTTCATCATCTATAAAATGAGGGAGTTGGCTAGATGACCTCCCAGCCTCTCCTATGATTTTCAGTTTATGATTGTAATCTTGAGTAGGTGGAGAGAAGTCTAGCACTGGCCTCACAAAATTTACCGGCCCTTGATCAGGGAATGACTGGCCATTTGGGGTCAGTGTCATATTTTGCAACTAGATTTTGCCACTTTTGAACTTTTTGGAGCTTTTGGTCTACTGGGTTGGGAGGGAATAGTAATGTACTCAGTAATCCTTTGATAGTGGCTTGTTGATTGATTGGAATGATAGAACACCTGAATTTGGGGTCAAGGTGATGTATATTTATATCCTCTCTCCACACCTATTAGCTATGTTCTTCTGTGAATATCACTTATCTTCTCAGAACCTCAGTTTTCTTAATCTGTAAAAGGAAGGTATCAGACTTGACTTCTCAGGCCCCTTCTAATGCTAAATCTATGAGTTAATGGCATTTCTTAAGTAAGTAGTGACTTGGGAATCTTGAGTTTCTGCTTTTGTAGATGGAAGTTTCACAGAAACAAGTCACCCTAATAATAGCCTTTTAAAATTGTTATCTAAACTATTTTTCTCTCTTTTGGTAAAATTTTAAAGTAAAGTATTACTCTTGTATCCTAGGCGGTTCCTTTCAGTCTTGACAGTGTTGCAAATTCTATCCATACTTTTTTCTCTGAGGAAACACCTGTAGTTTTGCAGTTAGCTCCTAGTGAAGAAGTAAGTAATATACTTTTAAAAACAAAAATTGCCTTCTATTTTCAAACTTGTTTTTTATCTTCATTTTTCAAAAAATATTTTAATTATAAACTCAATTTCTCCTTGGCAGAGACCCATATGTAAAGTCTGTATAGAAAAAAAAATCAGATTTCTGTCATCTGTTTAACAAAAATATGTACTTTATCATTAAGAAATCTCAGACTTTTCTACCTTGATTATAAACTAAAAACAGCTGCTGTTACTTGCACTGTGTTTATATTGAAATGAATCTGCAGTGTGTGGATGAGCTTTAAATGTGTCGTTGTTTCAGAGAGTGTATATGGTGGGGAAAGCAAACGCTGTATTTGAAGACCTTTCAGTCACTCTGCGGCAGCTGCGCAATCGCCTGTTCCAGGATAACTCCATTCTTAGCTCTCTGCCCCTTAACTCTCTGAGCAGAAACAATGATGTAAGTGGCGCCAAGAGATAATGAACAACGCTTTTCATTTTTCCCTTTTTTTACATTGCTGAATTGAGGATAAACTTGGAATGTGGATGATGAACAAGAAAACCTATTTTCTCTTCAAAACTTTGGTTATAGTCATTAGTATCACATTCAGGTATGAAGGTTGTCACTTGTCTTTAAAGTTTGAGAATGTAGTGGCTTGTCTTTCCTTGCCACTGGTTGCCATATTTTTCTAGTTCATTCAGGACATTACAACAGTGGAGACAATCTAAGCACAGCCCCTTCTTACCTTTATCTACAAGCCAGCCAACCATCTGACTCAAGCCTCAATAACATTATATTCATATATGCATACCATGCCTCTTACATCTAAACGTGGCCAGCATCCTTCATGTAACTCATTAAAAATTGGCAAAGACTTGTAATATGGAGATGTAGACCGAACCTGTGATTTCACTTTTATAGGGAACTCTCTTGGTGAGGAGAAATGCCCTTTAACTAATTCAGATTAGCACTTCCTGTGCAATTTAGAGACTCTATTAGAAAGTTGCCTAAAGTACTTAGAGACCTGAAATCGCACAGCTAGTATGTGTCAGAGGCAAGATTTGAACCCAGATGTTCATGGCTCTGATGCCAGCTCTCCCTCCTACAACATACTGCCTCTTGTATTGTAATAAGAAAACAAATTTGGATTGCTCTGGTATCTTGGTACATTTGTGTAATAGTGTTTTAGAGTGATGTGATTTTTAATCATTAATATTTAGGTCATTCATTTTACTTGGGATGTTTACTGTGCATTCGAAAATTATCTGTAAATGACCATTATACAGATCCATCCCTGCTCTGATTATACTGATGCTATTAATTTTGGTTATTTGCAATGTATTCTAGAGAATAAAAATTCACAGTGCATTGAGGCGGTGTGTGTTTTTTTCTTTATTAAATAGCAAACATGAGTCTCACTTGACACATTTTCTGCTAAAATGAAAACTAATACTGATTTTATTTTGGTCTTGTAGGTTGATTTGCTGTTTTTTTCTGAGCTACAAATTCTACGTGATATTTCAAGTTTGGTAAGCAGGCAGTTTTGATGTTAAAAGAAAACTTGTAAAAATACCTAATTTTTCCCCTCACATTCCAGAAGGTAGTTTTTCAAGAAAGTTTCTAAAAGATTGGTGGTGACTGATTAGGAAAACTGATTGGAATATGTGCTTTAACACACCTGACAAAATCTCATCAAAACTGGCATTGGTTTTATGTCTGAAGTAAGCGTAGGTTTGGATAGAATTATAGGTCTGTTTAGTATATCCCATCCCATCCTCACCTCCCACCTCTACTAGAAAAAAATTTCATATAGCTGAAGTCAAGTCTAGACAAAAAAGGGTCACATAAAATGTAAATAACAATTTGAACTAATGTTCATTTTTATTAATTTCATAATTATGTCATATGAATCAGTGATCTTCTTCTGAAGCTTTTTAGTGATTTAAGTTTTTTTATGTTTGTGCATAGATACATTTTTCTATCTTAATCATGATTCAGATTGATCAAAGTAGAGATCTGTACGTATTTCCCAAATCTCTACTGGTGGTTAGTTGTAGGAATTTGGAAAAGAAAGTGTCAGGGACATGAGTAGTGGGGACTCTCAGGGGACACTCAACCTGTAATAATTGCCTTTCTTCACCCCAACCTCATTACAGAAAATGTATCAGTCCAACTATTTGTTTAGCTATATAATAATCTACTTAGCATATTGTATGTGTTAGGTTTTTTTTTTTACCGTAGGAAGCAGGCAGTGGCAGTAGAAAGTAGCATTTAAATGACCAGAGAGTATCTATTATATGTCTAGGAATTATCGTTACTCCCCTTAGATTTAATTAAGAGTTCTTACTACTTTTATCAGACTCTTGATGTTATGACAGTACTATGATACTTATCTTTTTATAGTCTCAGGGAACTAGTTGGGAACTTGCTAAGTATCTTAAGTATAGTTGCATCTGACTTAGCTCAGTTATGTATGAAATTTAGTTTGATATAAAATTTTAAGTGAATATATTTGCAATTTTATTTGTTCTGTAAACTTTTCCTAAGTTGTCCCGACACAAGCATCTAGCCAAAGATCATTCTCCTGACCTGTACTCTCTGGAGCTGGCAGGCTTGGATGAAATTGGAAAACGCTATGGAGAAGATTCTCAGCAATTCAAAGATGCTTCACAGATACTTACTGACTTTCTACAAAAGGTGATTTTACCAATATATAAAACAGAAGAACTGGTTAAAATGGTACCAAGAGAAATAAACAAAGAAAGTACTTTATGCATAAAGTACCATAGATAATGTAAATCCATCTGGTCCTGGGGTATTTTTCTTAAGGAGTTCATTTATTAATTGTTCAGTTTCCTTTTCTAAGATTGGATTATTTAAGTGTTCTATTTACTCTTATTTTAATACAGGGAATTTATATTTTTATATTAAATATCCATTTCATTTAAATTGTCAGTTTTATTGGCATATAGTTGGGCAAATCCTAATAATTGTTTTTATTTCTTCCTGTTTGTGAATTCACTTTTTCCATTTTTGATAATGGTAACTTGGTTTTCTTTCTTTTTTTTTTAAGTCAAATTAGCCAATGATTGATTTAATTACTTTTCTTCAAAAAAACAGTTCCTAGTTTTATTAGTTTAATGGTTATTTATTTTCCATATTGTACATTTTTCCTTTGATTTTCAAGATTTCTATTTTGGTGTTTAGCTGAAGGCTTTTGATTTTCCAGTTTTCTTACCTGCATGTCCAATTCATTAGTCTGGCCTTTCTTTTGGTGTCCAATAAACTTTAAATTTATGCTTCCAAGGCTCTTTTTTGAATGTAATTTTTGTGAAGGTACCATGCAGGGCTGAGAAATAGGTATACGCCTTTCCATTCCCATTTTTCCCAGTATTCTTCAGAAGCCTATCATATTTAACTTTTCTAATATTCTGTACATTTCCTTAACTTCCTTGTTTTTTTTAAGCTGAATTTGTCGAGATCTGAGAGGGATAATATAAGGTCTCCCATGAGTATAGTTTTACTTTATTTCATCCTGTAATTCATTTAACCCTTTCTTTAAGAGTTTAGATGCTATGCTCTTTGATACATCTCTGTTCAGTTTAATCATTCATTGTCATTTTGACAAAATGTAGTTTCTTTATTTACTTTTAATTAGGTTTATTTTTACTTTTGCTTTTATTCTGTCTGAGATCATGATTACTATCCCTACCTTTTTTACTTAAGTTGAAGCATAACAGATTCTTCTCCAGCTTCCTTTTTTAACTCTATATGTATCTTTCAGTTTCAAGTGTGTTTCTTATAAATGACATATTGTTGCTTTCTGGTTTCTCATATATTCTGCTATCCTCTCTATCGTTTTCCATTTTGTGGGTAAGTTCATCCCATTCACATTCACAGTTATGATTGTTAACTGTTTATTTCCTTCCTATTCGCTCCCTTCCATCCTATTTTCTTGTATTTATCCTTCTCTTTTATACCCTGTCTCCTCAAGAATCTGTTTTATTTCTGACCACGCTTCTCTTAATCTGCTCTTCCTCTTATTTCCCTCTCCCTTTTTCTCTTAACCCCTTTCTCTCCTATTTTCTTCTTGTGTTAGATGAATTTCCATACTCCACTGTGTGGGTATATGTTTATTCTTCACTGCATGAACCAGCTTAGATAGAATTGAGGTTCAAGTATTGCCCCCGCCCCCTTCATTATATAAGTTTGTCCTTTCATGCCTTATTTATATGAGGTAATTTTGCCCATTTTTTTCCTTTTCCCTTTTTTCACCCTCCAATGCATTCCTTTAACAGAGCCTAACCCTTCCATTCTTACTTTGAGATCATTCCACCATAATAGAATCATACCCAGGTCCTCTGTCCTCCCAGTTAAGCTCTCTCTAAGAGCCCTGTTGTAAGGGGTTGCATGTAGAAAAGTAAATAGTTTTATATTTTTTTAGTCTCTTATGATTTTCTCCCTCATATTTACCTTTTTTAACGCTTCTCTTGTATCTTGTGATTAAACATCAGATTTTCTAAGCAGCTCAGGTCTTTTCATCAGGAATACTTCAACTCTGTTAGTTCTTTCCCCTCCTTCCCCCCTCTCCCCTAGGATTATATTTAGTTTTGCAAGATAGGTTATTCTTGGTTGGGATCCTAGATCCTTTGCCTTCTATAATATTCTGTTGCAAATTCTACATTCTTTTAGGTAGTGGCTGCTGAATCTTGTGTGACCTTTATTGTCCCAGCAAGCTCCCACTCCACTGTCCACAGACCTGTCTGTCTTCCTAAGCTGCCCTTTGCTGGAAAAATGACTCACTTTTTCCTTATTTTCTTGGTGAAAAATCAGTTTGGTGCATTTTCTGGGTTGTTGTGGAGGAGTTGTATTGGGAGAGCTAGGTACAAATGTTGACTCTCCTCACTCCTCATCTTGATTCTGCCCCCTCTACCATAGAAAATGATTTTTTTTTCCTGTACCTATGATTTCATTGGTAAAGGGAACTACCAGTAAGGAAATTGTCTCTTCCAGTGTAGATTGGCATCCTGTCTTTAACTTAGAGGCTGGGAGTTGCCAGAAGCAATGAAAAATTATGTAATTTGCCCAGGGCTACAAAGCCAGAAGTAACAGTTGAATCAGGTCTTTCCTGTCTTGAGGTCATCTCTGTCCCCAGCATGCCATCCTGCTTCTCTCAATAAAACAAACTAGATCTGCTGGATCTGTAATAAAGGGAACTCCTGGATAAGAAAACTTTCTCTTCCAATGCAGATTGTCACTTTCTCTGCAACTTGTAATTTTAAAGAGTTGCTTGGAATACTTGAAAGGTTAAGTGACTGGTCCAGGATGTGTCAGAGTCTTTTGAACTCAGGTCTTCCTGGCTCCAAGGCCACCTCTCAATCCACTGTAACATATTTATGTACTGAATGACATACCAACTTACTAGAAAAGCCAGCTGAATTGAAAAAGGCTAAATAGTTAAACAGTAATTAAAGGAGATTTCAATCTGCTACATTTAGACTTAAGCATATCTAACAGATATATCATAGGATGATAGATTTAGAGCTGGAAAAGACCCTAGAGGATTTTGAGTATTCCTTTTACAGAAGAGAAAACTGAGGCACAGAGAAATTAAGTGGTTTGTCTAGAGTCACACAGCTCATAAATACCTTGGGTGAGATTTGAAAACTCAGGTTTTCCTAACTCCTGCAGTCATCACCTTAATCCCACTACACTATTTTGAAAACAAGAAGAAAATTATGTATTTGAACAAAACATTGAAACATTAGAAAAGCTAGCTATTGGTTATTACTGAATAGGAATCTTCAAGAATATACTTATTTTTCATTATCATGTAAAATATTTACAAAGTCTAATCATGTGCTAGGTCATTTAAAAAAATCTATAGGCAGAAATGTTTAAATGCATTCTTTAAAAACTGTAACAACTGAGGATGAAATCAGCAAGGGAAATTTGAGCAAAAGAAAAGACAAACTGCAACTAAATAATATCTTGATAATGAATGTGTCAGAGAATAATGATAGAAAAATAATTATCACTTCACTTAATATAATGAGAAGATAATATTTACCAGATGCAGCAAAATGATCCGTAAGGGGAAAGTTCCCACTGACCACTCCTTTTAACCAAGGAAAGAAAGAGATGGCTAGTGAACTCTCTGGCTCCAGTTTTAAAAAAATTTAAAATCCTCAAATAAGCAGAAAAGTATATATATTTAGAAAATGTCAAAAGGGAGATGTACAAAATTAAAACCAGAACATAAAAAATTGTCTTCAGAGAATGCAGTAAACATGTTGGAAGAGATGTGGGGTCAATAGGAGGGGAATTATTGCTGGCCTTTTATTTGATGGTATTTTTTCTGGCTGCACCTTCTCCTATGACCTATTGTGCTCCTGTTCCCTATTCATGCCTAGAGGGGAGTTGGAATACCCCTTTTACTGTTATCACTCAGCAACCTCTTGTTCTTTGAAAGTTTACTCTGTCAAAATATCTTACCCAGTTCAGGTAATGGTGACCATGACCACTGGTCCCTAGTCATTCTTCCACCTTTCTCAGAGTTTAGTATTTGGCTCACTATCTTCCTTCCTTTCCTGACTTGTACCCATCTACAAGGGGACTTCATCATTCACATTGATGCCTCCTCCAATATATTCTAACCTCTGATTTCCTCGATCTCCTCATATTCCATGACTTTATGCCTTTACTCCACCTCAGCCACATCTAGGGGAAATCTTGTCCTGTATCTCATCATTACCTACAAGTTTTCAACCTCTGTGATCAAAAACTCTTGACATTCCTATATATTATCATAACCTGTCATTCTCTCTCTTCCTTGTGCCCTTCCCTTTTCTGTACTTTTTTTCACCCTTATTATGACCTCCAATTGATCCACCTGATTTCATTTTTCTCCCCGTCCAATCTGAACTTTATAGTTAACCAGCTTTGCTTTACAGTGCCCTCTACTTTCAAATTCTTTGATACATTTCTCTTTAACTTTGATAGTAAAATAAGTGATCTTTCATAGTTTGCAGATGAGATGTATGACCTTTATGGTGGGAATGCAGTAGTGGAAGTAGTAACGGTAAAGTCGTTTGACTCTCCTCTCGTGAGAAAGACACGTTCCATTCTTCAGGCGAAACAGAATGTAAGTGCATTTTATATACTGCTTTAGAATCAAGAGGTAGACTTTTTTTTCTAACCAAATCATAATTTGCTTTGAAGCTGCTGCAATAAATGCATTGAATCTAAACTGATTACAATTAAAATATAAGTTTTGTTATTTCTAATATCCCACATGGAGAAAATTTGAAACCACATTCAAGTATAGCTGTTAAATTGCAACATGCTTGTGATTGTGAGCCATGTCTTCTTTTGGTTGGAACCAGATTTTGGTTTGCTAAGCACTTGATTTTTCCTTTTGGGTTAGGGTCAGTGATGAAAGAGAAATGGTTCAGAAGCAATAAGGTAATGCTCGTACTGTATTGCTATGTAATTATAATATTAGGAATTAATGGTAAAAAATGTGTATAATTTTTCTTGGAGACTTACTATCTTTGGATATAACCCATTCATTTTTAAGACTCACGTATAGAAACATAATTTGAAATATCCATTTCCTTTTGTGTATTCCTTTAGTATTCTCTGAATACCTATTTAGAAAAATGGTAATGTAGGTCATTCAAAACAATGTGTTGTTGATATGTATGTGATTTTTGAATAAAGTCAGATATATAACTCATCCATAGACATAGCCTTCTCCACGTCCACCCATAATATTCTCCCTATCCAGTTCTGTTGGGAAGTGGAGTTAAGGAGATTAAAATAATAACTCCCTTGTAGGATAGCCCAGATTTGACTGATACATGCACTTTAGTTCTAAAGAGAATTTTAAGACTGAGCTCTCTTATTTCTTAATTTGTAGTTTTTTTAATGTTAATAAGTCACATCTACTAATGGCTTAGGAAAGTCTTTACAATTCAGGGAACCAGACAGAAAACAGTACCTTTTAGGTTGATATCTTATATCTGAAATTCCCTTTCCAAACCATACCTCCTTGCGTAGTCGGTCTTGGTTCTTTAAGGTGATCTATGAATTCATCCCCTCAGGCCTTTGGCTAAATTGTGATAGAGACCTTTTACAAATGATGTTAGACTTCTTTATTATGTAGAAAGTTTTTTCTCTTTATTTTTTAAAAAAATAAGTAAAATTAAGTGTGTATTTGGTGAATGGAGAATGAAGATATATATCATCGATTTTAATGTACTTCAAATTATATTAATATCACTTCCTAATTAGAACAAATATGAAATTTGACTTATGTAAAATATGGTGGTTAATGAAAATGGAATTTTCTTTGGGAGATAAGACCTAACATTCTTAGCAGCACTATGTTGCCTCTGTCTTCCTGGTATGTTGTTATAATTTGCCTGACTACAATGAGGTAACTTTCTATGTTCAGATCTTTTCATGATGTTTCTGTGTTCTATGATGTTCAGTGTTTTATGTTCTTGATTTCTAACTTTCTATGTTCAAATCTTAATTATAGAGCAATCCAGGAAATCCATACAATCTTGCATATACGTACAACGTAAATTATGCAGTAGTCTTCAACATAATTCTTTGGATAATGCTGGGTTTGGCCTTAGCTGTGATCATCATCTCCTATGGCTTGTGGAACATGGATCCTGGATACGATAGTATTATTTATAGGATGACAAATCAGAAGATCCGAATGGATTAACCTTTTTCTTTGCCATCCTAATAAAAGAATATGGAAACCATCAATATTATATTAAGATAAGTCTTTTGGTATGGTTTCAAGTGGATATTGTATTTAAATGTATTAAAAGACAAGATTTGTTTTCTATTTTGTGTGTACTTGTAACCATTTTTCAAAGTGGATAATATTTAAGTGAAAATGTGACAACAAATCCTTCACTCTGCTATGTTATTACAATGGCATTAAAATAATTTCATTCCATTTAAAATTTGGAAATATGCACTGGAAATACTTTAAATATTTATAAATGTTAGCCTGTGTTGCTCATCTATGTGGAACAAATGCACTGAAAGTATAATAGAAATTTTTTGCTGAGTTCTTTAATGGTATGGGTAGAAATCATCTTTAGATTGTTATGTATTATGAACTATTTGTAAATGTCTTAAGGTGATGTAAATATCTTGAACAGTTACTGGATGAAGGTTTTTATGATCTACAAAAGTCCTAAAATGAGGGAAATGTTTATACACATAGGTTTAGAAAAATATTCTCATAGACAGAGGATGACTGTGTTTTAACCTCTTCTGAAAGTTTGGTGATCTGTTAAGAGATGGTTAAAACCTAGAAAAGGAAACATATAGAGTAATTGACTGGACTGGACCTAGGAGACCAGGGTTCTAATTCCACCTCATCCCATGTCTAACTATGTGACACTGGAGGAGTCACTAACCTCTTTGGGCCTCAGTTTCCCCTTGTGTAAAATGAGGGGGTTGGACTAAATGTCATTTCGGTTCCTGCCAACTCTGAAATACTCTCATTTGTCAGCATATGGTATTGTGAATTCTTACAGTTATGCACACAGACACACATTTCTGTATGATGGTACTTTTGAGAATGACTTGAATTGAAAATCCATTTTTTAATTTTAATGTCTGTTTTTCAACTCCTATAGTAGTTGGTAAGGTTGATATTACAATTTCATTCTACAGAATGCTAAATGGATGATTCCTACTTTTTGATGTGGACCAATGTTATCAAGCTTATAAAGTGACCGAAATAAATAAAAATTGATAAGGATTGCAAATATGTGTTAGTCATTCACTAAATCCAACTTATATGAAATTAGTAAATTTTACAGAAAAATTATTGTGCAGTACATTTCAGAAAATACATGTACCCTTTTAAAGTTTACCTTCTTAAAAAATATTACTAATATCAAAGACACATGATAAAAAGTAAAGAGATTTTGTGGTGAGAGTAAGGGATAAATGATGGACGGCCCCCAGGTTCCATGTATGCTTGCAATAATAGGAAAAAGTATGGAAGGCCCTTAGTACGTTGGATTCACATGTGTCAAACCTTATGTGAGAGGATTTGGGAGAAGATGGGCAAGTGTGATGGATTTGGGTCTTATTCATCAGAAGAAACACTCAAAATGAAATAACAGGTCCATTTGAGTACTGACATTGCTTACAGTATTATGAATATAAATAAATAAAAGCATTTTAGTTCTGTTTAAAAAACATTTTTTTTTTTGCTGAACACAAAATATATGATAGGATTTTTTAAAAAGTGAATGTAGCAATAAATGGGGGCAACTGGGTGGTGCAGAGGATAGAATGCCAGACCTGGAGTCAGGAAGATTCAAGTTCAAACCTGGCCTTAGATAATTACTAGCTGTGTGACTCTGGTCAGGTCACGTAACACTGTTCGCCTCAGTTTCCTCATCTGTAAAATGAGCTGGACAACGAAGTGGTGAACCACTCCAGTATCTGCCAAGAAAACCCCAAGTAGGATCATGAAGAATCAGACACTGAAATGACCAAAACAACGATACAAAAAATGGATAAAGAGTTTGAAGGTAAAGATCAATAATGTAAGTTTATTTTTCTTTAGACAAAGATCAATACTTTACTCATGACCTAAAAAACAAGTATCTGGCATTGGTGCTTTTTGAGAAGAGAAAGAATTAAGAGAATTAAAGTTCTCATGGTTGAAAAAAGTGAAACAGACTTACACATTTGAACACTTCTTTGCTATATCATTGTGAATAATACTCTCATCCTTTGGGTAGCTGTGGCCTGACCATGTTGAAATCCTGCTCAGAGATGGCCAGTGGCACCATCCATTTTCAGGGTTAACGGATACTCCTAATTGTTTCACCCTTAATGCCTTGTTATGTCCATGAAGATGACTTTAGTCTCTCAAAGTCAGTGAAGTGCAAATGCTTTTGCTATGCTGGAGGAGCCTGTAGTCTCAGCAGTAGAACAAGTCTGCTTCTGAGGGCCAGCCTACTATTCAATACAGAGAAGCTAATTATCAGGAAACTGGCCTATTGGTGATAAATTCCTTGACTACAACAGCCTTTGAAATGAAAATACAAAGTCTCATGTGGGTTTCCTGCTTCTGCAATGAAATTGGCGGAAAAACCAAGATGGTTGTAAGTTTTTAGATGGTCTGCAAACTTTAACATGGCTGTTCATGCTCTAAATGTGTAACTGACCAATGAATGAGCATATTCCTAGAGAAATGGGATTGTATTAATCTTGACATTCTTACTATACGCAAGACCAGAGTGAGTAAGTTGCACCTAAATAGAAAGGTCACTCAGAGTCATCCTGGAAACACAAAGGGGTTGACAGGATCGGTTTATTGTGTGCCCAAAGCAACATTTAAGCATCAGACATTTGATCATACATTGTACCACTTCTGATAGACATTTGCAAAAAATGCCACTGGGAATATAATTTCAGCTTCTCTACAAATATCTTGCAAAGAATGAAAAGAAGCTCCATGAACTCACCATCTTACAATTTAAATCCAACACTTATGCTGTTATTTCCAGCAAAAACAATGCAAAAGTTAGAAAAAACTAGTGAGAAATACATTGAAGAATATGGAGTGATCCTATGATCAGGAGTAAGGCATGGGAAGCTAATGGCTGCCTTATGCCTGTGTCTTGAATACTTAAAGGGAAAAAAATTGGTAGATTCTGGACATGACAAGCATTACAAAAATGAAATTGATGACGTTTTTACTGACTGGAAATGAGTTATGGTGGTGTCATTACTGAATCAGCTCTCTACATAGTCTGACGACCAACTGTTAGAGCAAAAATTAAAATGAACACAAGGCAAGAAGGAAGAAAAAATAAAATATATGATGTCCAATTTTAACAACCGTATTTAAAGAAGTTATGATAAAGTCTATAGAGAAAGGAAGGACATTGACTATAACAATTTCATACAGAATTCTGACTCGTAAATCAATTCATTTTACAAGGAGAATACAAGACACTAATCAGCAAACATTTGACCTATTTGTCAAGTGGGGAGATACAGAAACTAATGGCAAGATTAGTTTAGAATATCAACTCATTTGTAATGCCTAATTTCTGTGAATAATTAATCGAATGAAGTGGTCACATGTATGCAACTGAGCACTTTAAAGTTATGGAAAATAAGGTAATTTATTCTGGTCCAATGGAAATATGCCCAGATTTGGATAATGCTACTGCTTCTTAAGACATATTTGCACTAATTAGGACCTAGATCATTATGATGCCTAATAATGGATGATTATAAAGGATTAGCACTTTGTAGAAAGAGGCAATGTAGGGTAAAACTAATGTAAAGAAAACTTGATGAGAGACCCAACTAAGCAAAATCATACTAAGGAGATTTCAAGAACAAAATATAAGGAAGGCATCAAGTGGGGAAAAGATGGAAAAGATCTGTGAAAATTTTTATAATAAAGTAGCCTCTCCATCCAGAACAGTGGAGCCACTCTTTGTTGATTCTAGAATGAGAGTTCTGAATGTGCTTTTTAGAGGTGTAAATGGCAATGAAGAGAACAAAAATGGGGGAAACAGCTGTATTATACCAAGCATAGATAGAGGAGATATGGATAACACAATTGTGAAGATGTTGAAAAATTGATTCACAAGATAGCTGGAGAAAAAGATACAAAACAGGAAAAAAAGAAAATCCAAACCCTATAAATATTGAAAAAAAAAAAACCCTAAAACTAAAAAAGAACACCAATTGTCGACCTCCATGTCTGCTTTTCCCATCTATAAAAATTTTTATGAGACGGTCAGCACACTTACTGAAAGAATCCTCATTGATGGTATTTGTAGAGAAAAGTCAAGTTTTCAAAAGTGATAGTCCAAAAGAGAATGTGTGTATGTATACATATATACAAACGTGTTTGCTGTTACATAATTTACTGACACATGTAGAGGAGACCCCAGTCATTATTTATATTAGGAAATTCCATTTACTTTGTTTAAAGACTTGTCACCTATAAGATGTAACAACAGAACCTTGTTCAATTTTCACCATACCATGTGTGACGTAAAAGAGGGAGGAATTTGCCAAAGATGCTTATCACTGATGAGGGAAAGGGAAAAAGGAAGGGAACAAGCATTTATTAAGTGCCTACTATGTGCTAGGCACTGTGCTAAGCACTTTATAAATATTTCTCATTTGGTCTTGCAACCCTAGAAGTTTAGTGCCCATTTTACTTATTTTATATAATTTTATATTATATATATATATATAATTATTAAGCCTATTTTACGGGATATCCAGCAGAGAATCCAAGTTGAAGAGGGATTCCCAAATGGTAGTGAAATCCTCCGTTCAAATTCCAACAAGCCCTAAAATACTGGAGAGTCTCCTGGAAGAGACCCATAACTATTGAAAAGAGTTTGGTCTAGCTATCTACACAGGAAAAATCAAGTGGATGAATGCCTCTATTGCTAAGATGTTAATAGGCATTTTGATACACAGAGCTCTAGAGCTCATCTATTAGTATATATATATTTACATATTAGGAAACTAAGGTCCAAAAAAGGAAAGTAATCTGACCAAGGTCCAACCTTCCTCCACTCAGCAGCCAAAGTGATTTTCTTGAAGTGGAGTTCTGATCATGTAATATCTCTCTACTCAATAATCTATAATGACACTTTATTGCCTCCAGGACCAAACATAAAACCTATTTGATTTTTAAAATCCTTCACAACCTGGCCCCGTCCTACCTTTCCAAGTCTCCTTACATTTTACTCCCCTTCATATAGTCTATGGCCCAGAGACACAGCCCTATGTTTTTCCACCTGATATTATCTCCTGATTCCAAACCTTTTCCTTGTCTCCTATGTTTGGAATGTTCTGCCTTTTAAGTTCTGTCTCTTGACTCCCCTGGTTTCTTTTAAGACTCAGTTCAAATCCTATCTTCTACAAGAGGCTATTCCCAGTTCCTTCCACTATTACTGCCTTTGCTTTGATACTACCTTCCATATAATATACACAGACACATACATTTTATGTAGCTTATATATATAAACACATATATATACCTACATATATACATATATTTCCATTTGCATTATATATGCAGATATACATTACATATATGATACGTATATAAGTATTTTTTAATATATTGTCTCCCCTGTTAAAATTTAAGCTTGAGGACAGACACCATGTTTTTTCCTTTCTTTGTATCCCCACAATACCTCACATATAAAGTGCTTACTGACTGACAAAATGACAGGGATGGGTAGGGATGGGTTGTGGTCTGCATTGTTGAAAGAAAAATTCCAAATTTATAAGATTAGGGATTCATTTGAGTATTGCATCACAATGGGAATGCTGATATTAAAATCTGATCTGTCACTATAAGAGGCTTGGAATCATTAACAGTACTGGGAAAGGCAGAGTCAAGATGGTAGAGTAGCAGGAAGCATTACAGTGAACTCCCCCAACTAGACCTAGAAAATTCACTTGACTGAATCTAGCACATGGATCCATTCTCTGCCATTCGTGCTCATTTTGACCTGACAACATAAGAAAACAGAAGTTCTGCACAAGAAAACAGAAGTTCTCCACCAGTGAGTACTGCACCATCCATTTGTGGAACATGGGTTACAGCAAAGGGAGACGTTTTGAATGCTGTGGGTAAGTTCATTTGCCTTGGCAGTGTACTTTCCAGGGATGTACACATAGATGATGAGGTTGATGCACACATTGCCAGACCTAGCTAAGTGTTTGGGAGGCTCCAAAGGAAAGTGGAGACGAGGTATTAAGCTGCCTACTAGACTGAAGGTCTACAAAGCATTGTTGACCTCATTGTTGTATGCCTGGAACCTGGCCTGTCTACCAGTGCCATGTCTGTAAACTCAATCACTTTCATTTGAATTGTCTTAGGAAGATTCTGAATATCACCTGGCAAGATGAGAAACCAGACACCGAGGTCCTTTCTTGGTCTGAACAGCCAAGCATTCAAACTCTACTGCAGAAAGCATGAATGGACTGGCCACGTTGTAGAATATTTTAGGGAAAACTCACACAAAGCAAGTACTCACCGAGGTCAGAAAAAGTGATACAAGAACACTCTCAAGGTCTCTCTGAAGAACTCTGGAATCAATTGGGAGACATGGGAGACACTGGCACAGGACCACACAGCATGGTGTGCCCGCATCAAAGAAGATGCTTTGATCTGTGAGCAAAGCAGAATTGAAGTAGTTCAAAAGAAATGTGAGATGAGCAAATTTAGAGACATCTTTGTTCCAGATGTTCATATAGACTATTTGTAGCCAATCTGTGGTAGAGCCTTTCAAATTCATATTGGTCTGATCGGCCACGGTTGGACACACTGGACCCTGACCCTGACATTGTGATGTCTTTTTGGTCTTCTTCAAGTATGAAAGACAACTAGACTGAATTCTGATGGGGAAATGCAAGAAAAAGTCACCATGAGTCATTTTGCAAACCCAGATCACCATTAAGAGAAATCTATATACACTGACTGGTCTGTCCAGCAGAATGGATGGAACACTTTAGCATCCAGGAAGAGTATGTGCACCAGGATAAGAGGAGTCCCAGGTCCGTGCCAAAGGCATCCCTATCCCCAAAATCTGATCCATTCCTGGGCACTGCAGCCTCTTTCAGGGTTCAGGAACAGGTGCCAACTGGCAGCTTTGGCATTCACTACCCAGTCCTGAGTCACTTCATCCAGGATGAAGAGGGCTAAGAAGCCAAAATAGGCCTTAGGTGAGAGAGGAGGTAGTTCATAACTCAGCAGCAGCCACAGTGTGACTCAGACCCCTCAGCTTCAGCTTCAAGCCTAGTCTTCAGCCTGCAGAGAAATAACGTTACAATGCAAGAACCCCAGGCCAAAAGGGAGCCTGCAGTTCTGTCCCTCTGAAGCAGCAGAACTTCCCAGCTGGATTACAATGGTTGATTTCCCCGGGAGGCTACTGTGTCAGACCTAGACCCAGGTGAAGAACTTGCAGAGCTCAGTCTCTGCCCTGGATCAGACCACTGTGGGAGCACTGAAAGGTTACAGGTCTTCAACCTGAGATTCTGAGATAACACAACACAAAACACCCCCAAGAAAGCATCAAGAGACCAATCCTAGGCATTCTCTGCAGAAAGGTGCAGACACCAGCCTTGACATCAAGTCTGAAGTCAAGAAGCAGATTGGACGAGTGAGCAAACAAAAAAATATAATAATCCCACCCTAAAAAACTAGTATGGTCACAGGAACACTCAAGACACAAACTCAAAAGGAGACTCCAATGCATCCAAAACCTCAAGGGAAAATAGCTTGGAAACAAATTCAATTAGAATTCCTGGAAGAAATGAAGAGTTAAAAAAAATAAGGTCAAAAATGGTTTTCTTTTTTAAACAATGAATGTTATTATTATTATTATTATTATATAATATATATTTATAAATATATATAATATAATAATATTATTATTACCAATGAGAGTGCCAAAGGGGGGGAATTTTTTTTGATAATATTTTTTTCATTATTTTAAAATTTATTTTTGGTTTACAACATTTCATTTCCACAAGATTTTGAGTTACAAATCTTCTCCCCATCTCTCCCCTACCCCCCACCCAAGATAGTGAGCCTCCCAAATATCTCTTCCCCTAATCTGTTCTCTCTTATATCCTCTCCCATCCCCCCTAACTTTCTTGTAGGGCAAGATGGATTTCTATACCCCATTGCCTGTAGATCTTATTTCCCAGTTACATGTAAAAAAAAAACAATTTTTTAAACATTTGTTTTTAAAACTTTGAGTTCCAGATTCTTTCCCTTTTTCCCTCCTCACCCACCCCCACTGGGAAGACAAATAATTCCATATAGCTTACACATGTTTAGTTATGCAAAACATTTCCATAGTAGTTATATTGTGAAAGACTACTATATTTCCCTCCATCCTATCCTGCCCCCCACTTATTCTATTTTCTCCTTTGACCCTGTCCCTTTTCAAAAGTGTTTGCTTCTAACTACCCTCTCCCCCAATCTGCCCTCCCTTCTATCATCCCCCCTCTTATCCCTTTCCCCCCTACTTTCCTGTAGGGTAAGATACCCGATAAAGTATGTATTTTAGTCCCTCCTTAAGCCAAATTCAATGCGAATAAGATTGACTCATTCATTCCCTTTCACCTTCCTGCTCTTCCCCTCCATTGTAACAGTTTTCTCTTGTCTCTTTTATGTGAGATAATTCACCCTATTCTATCTCTCCCTTTCTCCTTCTCCCAATATATTCCTCTCTTAATTTTATTTTTTAGATATCATCCCTTTATATTTAACTCATCTTGTGCCCTCTGTCTATGTATACACATACACATATACACACACACACAAACACACACAGACATATACATGTACACAAATGCACATACACTCTCCTATACCTACATATATATGTATGTGTACATATATATTCCCTTCAACTATCCTTATACTGAAAAAAGTCTCATGAGTTACAATTTTCATCTTTAATAAATTATGATTTCTTTTTCCTATTTACCTTCTCATGCTTCCCTTGCTTCTTGTATTTGAAAGTAAAATTTTCTGTTCAGCTCTGGATTTTTCATCAAGAATGCTTGAAAGTCCTCTATTTCACTGAATGTATATATTTTCCCCTGAAGCATTATACTCAGCTTTGCTGGGTAGGTGATTCTTGGTTTTAATCCTAACTCCTTTGACCTCTGGAATGTCATATTCCAAGCCCTTCAATTCCTTAATGTAGAAGTTGCTAGATCTTGTGTTATCTTGATTGTGTTTGCACAATTCCTGATTGCTTGTAATATTTTCTCCTTGACCTGGGAACTCTGGAATTTGGCTATGATATTCCTAGGAGTTTTCTTTTGGGGATCTTTTCAAGAGGCGATCAGTGAATTCTTTCAATTTCTGTTTTGCCCTCTGGTTCTAGAATTTCAGGGCAATTTTCCTTGAGAATTTCTTGAAGGATGATGTCTAGGCTCTTTTTTTGATGATGGCTTTCAAGTAGTCCAATAATTTTTAAATTATCTCTCCCGGACCTATTTTCCAGTGAGATATTTCACATTGCCTTCTATTTTTTCATTTGTTGGGATCTATTTTATAGTATCTTGATTTCTCATAAAGTCATTAGCTTCTATTTGCTCCAATCTAATTTTGAAAGAATTATTCTCTTCAGTGTGTTTTTGACGTTTCTTTTCCATCTGACCAATTTAGCTTTTTAGGGCATTCTTCTCCCGATTGGCTTTTTGGCTTCTTTTGCCATTTGAGTTAGTCTATTTTTTAAGGTATTATTTTCTTCAGTATTTTTTTTGGGAGAGGTCTCCTTTAGCAGGCTATTGACTTGCTTTTTTTTTTCTTTTTGGAGGAGGGAAGGCCGGGCAATTGGGGTTAAGTGTTAAGTGTCTGAGGCCAGATTTGAACTCAAGTCCTCCTGAATCCAGGTCCAGTGCTCTATTCACTGCTCCACCTAGCCACCCCATATTGACTTGCTTGTCATGATTTTCTTGCATCATTCTAATTTCTTTTTCCAATTTTTCCTCCATTTCTCTTACTTGATTTTCAAAATCCTCCTTGAGCTTTTCCATGGCCTGTGACCAGTTCATATTTTTCTTGGAGGCTTTTGATGAAAGAGTTTTGGCTTTGTTGTCTTCTTCTGGGTCTATATTTTGATCCTCTTTGTCCCCAAAAAAAGGATTCTATGGTCTGATTGCACTTCCTCTGTTTGCTCATCTTGCCATCCAATTGCTTGACTTTTGAGCTCTTTGCCACAGTAAAACTTTGCTTCCAGAACGGAGAATGCTGTGACCCAAATTTCTGGGGTTTTGCGCAGCTGTTGTCAGAGCTGTTGTCAGAGGAGGGCATCCTCTCTACAGCCACCACAAGCTCTGGCATGCTAGCATTCATCACCCCAGGTCCACCACCCAAGATTGTGACCCAGATCCAAGCGGGTCAAAGCAAAAGCAATTACCCTTTTGAATGGTCACTTTGTCCCCCTGTGATCTGTAGGTCAGGAGCTCCAGAGGCAGCCACATGGCAGCAACTGCAACCACTGCACCACCACCACCTCTACCACCCCGAAGGCAGGGGCCAGACTGTACTCTTCTCTCACCCAGTTCCAACAGAGTCCCCTACTGACCTCTTACTTTCTCTTTAGTGTATATTGGTTGAGAAGTCTGGAAACCACCACAGCTGCCATTGATTCACTCTCCTGAAGTCTGCTCTGACCAGTCTGGGCCACAAGTTTGGGCCGGCACAGCTCACACAGGACTGTGCTCAGCTCCCAGCCTAGTGCAATAGACCCTTCCTGTAGGCCTGCCAAGTTGCCTTCAGTGGGAGATTTGTTTCTCTCTGTCACTTTGTAGGTTCTGTAGCTCTAAAATTTGTTTAAAGGTTTTTTTTTTTACAGTATTGGAGGTGGTTGGAGCAGGAGCTCAAGCAAGTTGAGCTTCTCCATCTTTGCTCTGCCCCTGGAAAAATTTTTAAGACATGAGAGCTATAGAAGAAAGAATTGAAAAAAGAATTAACAACTTGGCATAAGAGATATAAAACCTTGCTGCCTTAAAGATAGAAGAAGTCTCTAAAGAGTTGTCCCACTGAATCTTCAAGTCTAGAAGTGGTAAGAAAGACAGATCAGATAAGAAAATAAGTGGAAGCAATGAGACTATTACCATTGTCCAGGAGGGTATAATGAGGGCTTAAACAAGGATGCTGGCAGTAGCAAAAAGAGAAGGAGATGCATGCAAGAGGTGCTTATGAAGGTGGAATTGACTGGACTTGAGAATTGATTAGTGAATATGAAAAGTGAGGGAAAAGGAAGAAATAAAAATACCAAGGTTTCAAACATGAAATAGTGGAGCCAGAGATACACATAGTCAAGTGAGATGGGCAGGCAAGGGTAAGGAGTAAAAATAAGCTTTGTTTTGGATAAACTGAGTTAGAAGTCCTAGAAGGACATTCGGGTTTTTTGTTTTGCTTTTATCCAACCATTGCATAGGCAAGCTGATCCAGAGTTAGAAATACAGGTAAGAACTGGAGATACATCTTGTGGTCTTGCAAGGTTTTTCAAACCCCTTAATGTGGGTAACTTTTACTCTCCTTTTGTCTCTTTACTGTAAGGAATCATAAACCTGATTTTCAACTCAACAGGAAAGAGAAAAAAACTATCATAAAACTTTTCTTTGGTATATGTGAATTGGGTGTGAGATATGCTTTTCTCTTTGTTAATATGTGCAGTACCCACACCTTTCCTCAAAGGTTCTTAATTTTAGGTTCTTGTCAGTCAGCTATTAATTTTATATACAATACTGCTAGTTAGGTAGTTGAGATCTAAAATGCTACAATGTGGTTAAGATTAATTTTTCTTTTTAAAAATTCCTTATGCAAACATTGCCATAGAAGGTAGATTGTTGTGATGAAATATGAAGTAAGCCAAAGCCTTTGTAATTTAAAACTGATGAGAATTTAAGTTCAGGGGTAAGAAAAAAAATTAATTACACGACAGCACTGATCCTTATAGGGTATGCGGCACCAACATCCTCCTAGCTATATTAGTCAGAAGGCAATTAATTAAAATGGATGTTCTGCCAAGATTATTACACCTGTTGCTGATGATCCTCTCTTAAATTAAGTCTAATTTGTTCAAGAACATAAATCATAATGTCAGGATTTGTGTGAGAGGCAGAAAAGTCAGTTGCACAGAATAATCTCCCACTGACATTGAGGGAGAAGACATATTAAATTGGTAGGATAGACTGTTTATGGAAGGTTTGAGATTCCAGGTGTAGTGGTGCTTGTCTATACTGTGCTCTTACAGGAATCATTTGGCATTGGCTTTTGTTTTCTTTGTTTTTTTGTTCTCTTCATTTCTAAAAAGGAAGAGTCTAGATGTCATATGAATGCAACTATAGGTAAAACCAAACAAAATTATATTGTCTCAAAATGAAATAAAGTTATCTGTCCGCCAGTGTTTCTCACCAAATCAAATTTTTTAAAAATTATGAGTCAATCAAATAACAGCTAGTCATATACATTAGAATTTTTTTAATTGAAATATGTTTTCCAGGATATGAAGAACTGTAGTAAATAATTACCACCTATTCTGATCATGGAAAAGCATCAACAGTTACAAGCATGGGCCCAGGTCATAATGATTACATATAAAGTAAATAATATTCTTTAAATTTTAAGAATTTCTGACTGGATCTAACTTTGTACCATCAACAATTTGACCCAATAAAAATTAGTCAACACAGTGATGCAGACTTAACCTGATAAAATTCCCAACCTGAAGGGAAAAAAGGGAGAAAACAATGGAGTCAGGATGGTGAAATGAAAGTCAGCATTTTTGCCTAGTTCTCCCAACATACCTCTTCCACAATTACATGCACTATACCAAATTCTGATTAGGAAATCTAAGGAAAAGCCCCAATGAGGTGTTTTTCCAGCCCAGGGCAGCTTAGGAAGACAGAGAGGTCTGTGGATGCAGGAATTGTGTGTGGCAGCAGCAAGGGTGGTGGTGATGGCAGGGGTGGTGAACATTTTAGTGTCCAGGGATGGCAATAGGGCTTTGACTGATCGCCAGAACTGGAAGAACTGGGGAAAAGAGAAATCCCAAATAACCTGTGAACTAAGAACAGGAACAGGGTGCTTTCTGGCAGTTCTGTCACCCATTAAACTAGGTCTGGTTACCATTCCAGGGAAGAGAGGAGTACTTGTTGTCAAAGGGATCGGGGCCCTATCTGTATCCTGAGCAAGGAACAAATGACAAAAACTTTGCTGTTTGGTTCTGTTATTTCTCAAATATATAAGGAACTGAGTCAAATTTACAAGAATAAGAGCAATTTCTCAATTGATAAATGGTCAGGAAAAAGAAATCAAAGCTATCAACAGCCATATGACAAAATGCTCTACATCACTAGTTATTAGAGAAATGCACATTAAAACAACTCTGAGGTCCCACTTCTGTTAGATTGGCTAAGATGACCAAAAAAAAAGAACATGAGAAATGCTGGAGGTGTTTTGGGAAAAACAAGCACACAGGGGCACTGTTAGTACTAGGAAGTAGCCCTACCATTCCAGAAAGCAACTTGGAACTATAACCAAAAGTTCAGTAAACTGTGACTTCCCTGTGATTCAGCAATACCACTATGAGAGCTATACCCCAAGGAGAACAAAGAAAGAGGAAAAGTACCCATATGTTAAAAAAAAAAAAATGTATTTATAGAAGTTCTTTTTGTAGTAGAGTTGGAAACTGAAGAGATGCCCATCCATTGGGGAATGATTGAACAAGTTGTAATATTTGAATGTGATTTAAAAAAAAATTATTGTGGTAAATGAAATGATGAAGGGGATGGTTTCAGAAAAACCTGGGAAGACTTATGTGAACTAATACAAAGTGAAGCGAGCAGAACCAGGAGAACAGTCTACAGAATAACTTTATTGTAAAGATAATCAACTCTGACAGACTAAGTAACTATGATTAACACAATGATCAAATTCAACTCCAAAGGACTCATAAGGAAAAATGTCTCTATCTTCCATCTACATGATGAAACATACCTCCAGAGAGAGCTGATGGACTCAAAGTGAAGAATGAAGTATTTTTTTCCTTTTTCTACTTCTTGCTTTTTTTTTTTTTTTTTGCCAAGTGGGAGACACAGGTAAATGAAGAAATTTGTTCTTAGTGACTATACATATTTATAATAGGTTTTATTTTTCTCATCTTCTCATTGGGTAAGGTATATGGAGAGAGGATTTGGAACTGAAGGAAAAAATAGTTTTTTAAAAGTCTCTGGGCTTTAAAAAAGAGACATGCACTTGGTTTAATAATTTAGCTCCAGGAGGTAGGGATATTCATAGGTATGAAATATTGCTTAAACTGTCAGATTTTGTCAGTGCACTAATTGGCTTTACTGTTTTTTTTCCTTCCTCTTCTCCTTTAGAAAAATTCTTTGTTATATGAGATAGCTCTGTGGGAGTAGGTAAGAAATGGATAATGGGGAAATTTTTACATAGCTTATAAACAAAAGATATTAATAAAAATTATTTTAAAATAAAAAGACAATCTATGGGGTCACACCCTAAAAAAAAAGAGAAAAGAATGCGATATAAATAGATTTTGACAGTCTACAAATATTTATACAGTTAGTCAAGCATTTATTAAGTACTTATGAATGTACCAGGTATCATGCTAGGAGAGATTTTTTTTAAAAAGGTAAACATATGGTTCCTGGACTCTAGGAGATCACATGCTAGTGGAATAACAATTCTGGAAATTATATGAGCAAATGTATACAAATACAAGTGTTTGGGTAAGTCTGTCAGAGGCAGCTAAACTAGATTGAGGTTAAATTGAGGTTAATTGACAGGTTTCAAACCTGTCAGTGAGTTAGGGCATATATACCCCAAGGATGTGAAGACTTCTTTCTGGGGAATTGGCAGATAAGAATAATTTGTTCCATGGCCATGCAGGCTGCTGAAGAAGACCCTGTGGGGCACTTAGAGCTTGGTCAAACATCGAAAATGCCATGATCATCTACTGTATCCCAGGCTACCACCAATCATCCTGACTTTTCTCCTGCCACTGGACTTCAATGACTGGAAGAAGGAGTGAATCTGACTACTTTGTGTAACTGCCTCATTTAAATCCGATTTATGTGCAAGTCAAGACATCTCCCTATGATGTCTTTGGTCCTCTTCAAAAACAAAGAACAGTTTAGTTCTTTAAAGGGCGTCATTTGACATTTTTACATGTGATTTTTATCATTTTTTTCTTTAATGAACCTTTGAGATGATGTATTTTAACTTAATTTGAACTTATTTTTCCGATAAACTAATATTTAATAGACTTTTTAAAAATCTAAAGCCTCCACTTAGTATTTATTGGATATTGTTCAGAAATGTTTATTAATATTTTCTTTCAAAATACGAAAGAGAAACATATTGCTGTGAATTTTGAGAAGTTTCATCTGCTGTTAATCAAGAGGTAGAGATGTCTGTTCTGCCTCCCTGGCAGCCCCACACAACTATAGCCCCTTGTCACATCACGTTAATGCTCTTCTCTAATAGCTCCAACTATTACCGCCATCTCAACATTCTTCCTCCAACAAGCTAATCACTGGAATTTGCCATCTCATTATTTCTCTTCTTTAATCCATACCCTAACCAACCTTCTTGGCTCATGTGTATCATATTACTGGAAAGCCTTCCCTGATGAATATTTGCTGAATGAATGAATTTATGAATGTATAACTTCAGCTAGCAACTGCTGGCACAGCAGACCTGGAGTCAGAAAGATCTGAGTTCAAATGGCTTTAGACATGTATTGGCTGTGTGACCCTGGACAAGTCATTTAACCCTGTTGCCTCAGTTTCCTCATAAATACAATGAGCTGCAAAAGGAAATGGCAAACCACTACAGTGTGTCTTCCAAGAAAACCCCCAATAGGTTCACAAAGATTTGGACATAACTGAAAAATGATTGAACGACAATAACATTAGCTCATGTTCTCTCTCCCTTTGAGTCTCTTTGCACTAGTTCTTTATATTGAGTAATTATCTATATTGAGTCTTATTGTTACACTTTTATCCTGTCACCTCAGATGTTTTAATTCATACTTCCATCAGCAAATGTTTGTTAACACCTACTATATGCAGAGTATCCCTCTCCTCAAAGAGGGTATGGATTAAAGAAGAGAAATAATGAGACGGCAAATTCCAGTGATTAGCTTGTCGGAGGAAGAATGTTGAGATGGCGGTAATAGTTGGAGCTATTAGAGAAGAGCATTAACGTGATGTGACAAGGGGCTATAGTTGTGTGGGGCTGCAAGGGAGGCAGAACAGACATCTCTACCTCTTTATTAAAAGCAGATGAAACTTCTCAAAATTCACAGCAATATGTCTCTCTTTCCTATTTTGAAAGAAAATATTAATAAACATTTCTGAACAATATCCAATAAATACTAATTATTTTCAAACCAATAATCTATGGTTTGGAAGATTACATATAAATACAAGGGAAAAATCAAATGATAAGAATTAAATAATACCACATAAAATCAAGCCACGTCACAAAGCTGAACATGACTGATTAAACATCTTATGGACAGGGTTACTTTATTGTACCCCATGACCCTCAGCATGTGGATTTGTGGTAAACTCACAAATAAGTACACCTTGACTGATCAAAATCTTCCAAATTAACTCTTAATTATACACAAGACAGTCTATAAGCAGTTACTGCACTTAGTATGTGCAGGAGGATTCAATCACTGGGTATTCAAAGGAAGAAAAAAAAAACACCAGCTCCTGCCCTCAAGGAGTTTCAGGTTCCATTTCTATCCCTATCCCTAGGTAATCTATGTTCTCAAGTATAATCAATATTTTTGAGTTTTACCTACATCTAATAAGATTTTGTTTGGTAAACATCTTAATAGGATTTAAAGACAATTGAGCATTGCTGTTGAGCAGGGGATAAATCATCTATTTTGCAATTTGTATTAAAATATTATAATATTTGGAATAAGTAAGGGAAGAATTTATAGGACATTTATTTTTAAGTACAAAGAGATAGTGAGTAGAAAGTGAGCCAGGAAGCCATGAGTTCAAGTCTTGCCTCTGAGTCGTACTGGCTGTGTGACCTGGGGTGAGTCACTTCTCAGTGACTTAGCAACTCTTTTGGACTGTAAGTTTCAGAGAAGGAGCCAACTTGCATTAATAGAGGGAGTTAGTTTCCTCGACTGTGAATTCACTGTGCCAGTGAGATCACAGGTCCAGCCTCTATCTTTATGTTTAGGTATAAAATGAATTCATTATTTTCAAACCAATAATTAACATTGAAGGAAAGAGACAGAGTAATGAAGACTTCTTAAAAAGGAAAAAAATATGTGATGGTGAAAAAAATAAAAATAAAAATTCAAAATCTTTGCATAACACCAATGTGGAAAAAAGGCATTTATCAGCATTTATTCAAACACGTGTAAAATTGCTACCCTGCTCCTAGACTACATGTAATTCAGGGACAGAAAGAAAGCTTGCGACAGTTTTGTCATTAAGCATAGGCAATGCTTTTGCTATACTACTGATGCTGGCTTTAATAATGCACACTGAAATGATAGCAAATATTGCCAAGGACAATGAAAACCAGTGCAATTCTATACATGGCCCAAGAATCCCACTGCCAAATCTGGTCAAGGTAAAAACGTGGTTTTATCAGAAAAATCAATCATCTCTGCTTACATTTTTGCATTACAGAGCAATGATTGATTAGCTGTGGGAAGGGGAAAATAAAAACCAACTGCAAAGCTGGGGAAGGTATGGAGATGGTCTAAATCTATGCACATCAGAAATAACACAAAAAACAGTAACCATTATGTATATCTGTAACACACTGACTGCATTTCTAATTATGGTTCAAGCTCAATTAATCAGGTAGTGAAAAAACATTTCTTAAGTGGCTACAAAGCAGCCAGAGGTGATGGGGCAGAATGTACCAGGCATGCAGCCAGTGCAAAGGAATAAATATGGTGATGAAAGTTGGAAAGAGTAGGTAATGAAGATCTTTAAGTGCCAAACAGATGACTGGAGCTCACTGAACAGGACAATGACCTAACTTTAGAAAAATCAACTTGGCATTTGAATACAGAGAATGGATTGGAGTGATGGGGGGCGACTTGAGGCAGGAAGACCAAACAAGAAGTCTACTGTTATAGTTTAGATAAGAGAGGACTCTACTACATAGAAAAGGTGACACAGAAGTGAAGCTAGAAATGACAAGATCTGGCAATACATACGTGGTGAATGAGAAATTCAGAATCGCACTAAGGTTTCCCACCTAGCCTGGTTGGGAGAAAAGTAGTGCCTTCTTTAGTAATAGAGAAGTTCTGAAGGGGGTAAAGATAATTCAGTTTGGGATATAGGGAGTTTGAGATGATTCCTGGACATTCAGTCAGTATTCACTTTGAAATGTCTAAAAGGCAGTGACATTTGAAACTTTTTTTTTTGTAAACTAGCATTAATTTCTCTCTCACTGCCCCCCTTAGTCATTAAGGTACCTACATTTAGACTGCTACTTAATTTTTTAAACTTAAAATAAATTTTTAAAAATTA
>CM053591.1:58532186-58560169 GCA_028646515.1 Pseudochirops corinnae | reverse complement strand
GAAAATATTTCATTGGTTTAAATGGTTTATACTTATTTAAAATAATTCACATATGTAGGCAAAACATTTATATAAATATGCTTTATATATTTACATAAATAATATACATTCAAATGACATATTATATGTGCTTTCTATATTTTTATTTAAAGTTTTTTAAAATTTAAAATTTAAATTATCAGGATCCATCTCTTCAAGAGAAAATTCAATTTGGGTGTTCTGCAAGACTTCTAATCTCAGCCTGCTTTACTCTTTTATTTAAATATATTTATATAAGGTAAAAGAAAGATAGTTGTACAAAATACATTTCTATAAAATAACATATTTATATAAAACAATAGAAATGTTTGCACAAAATATATAAAACTTAGAAATATATGTCATGTTTATTTAAATGTATTTTATTAGATATACATGTATTTTATTAAATATACACATGTAATTTAAATTTATCTAAAACTTAAAAATTTTTAATTGTGGAAGTTCATCTCTTCAAGGGAAGATTCTGTCTGGGTGTTCTGAAAATCCTTCAATCTCACCCTGCTTGGCTCTTTTCTTTAAATATGTTTATGTAAAATGATAATATATTTGCATGAATAGTTATAGAAAATATAGTCACATAATATATGAATATATTTTTGTATTTAAATTCTTTTTAATTGTGTAGGTTCATCTCTTCAAAGGAAGATTCTGTCTGGGAGTTCTGAAAATCCTCTAATCTCACCCTGTTTAGCTCTTTTCTTTAAATGTGTTTATATAAAATGATATATATTTGCATGAAGTTACATAAATATATTCGCATAATATATGAATGTATTTTTGTATGTTTACTTTTATTTGAACTGTGGAAGTCCATCCCATCAAGGGAAGGCGGGCTCAGCCTGGGTATTGGGCAAGCCCTCCAATCCCCTTCCTCCCCTCCCCCTCCCCGCCCCCGTCCCCGCACGGCTTTTTTCCCCCTGGAGCCCTCTCTAGAAGGTGGCGCTGTGGTTTCCCAGAGACCGTCGAGTTTAGCAGTTTACGCTCACAAGGGCAGCGAACCTCACCGCTCTTCCCTTCCCCCCACCCACGACGGGCGCCTTTGAGGCTGCGCGCGCACCCTGCCGGCCGTCGCTGCACTCATTAAGAGGGAAAGCTCGGAGGCTGCGAGGCACTCACCTAGCTTCTCACGCTCGCGCGCCTTTTCCTTACCTGAGCGCGAGCCAGGGAACTGCGGTTCTCTAGGCCGTTGTGGGGCTCCAGCCGCTAACGGCCCTGCGGCGGAGGCAGCACCAGCAGCCTCGGGAGAGGAGATCCCCGTTGTGAACCCTCGAACCAGCTTTGCTGACGCCCTCGGCCTCTCCCTACCCCCTCTCTTCCCGCAGATTTAGGCTCGGCCCCCCACCTCGGGGTGGGGGAGAAGAAGGAGTAGTAGGAGGGAAAGGAAAAAAAAAAGATGCTGCAGGCGGTTATCGGGGTGCTCTTCCAGAAGGTGAAGGCATACGTGCGCACCAAGGAGTTCCAGGATTACATCAGGAGCACGCACTTCTGGGGCCCCGTGGCCAACTGGGGCCTGCCGCTGGCCGCCTTCAAGGACATGAGGGCTTCGCCCGAGATCATCAGCGGCCGCATGACACTGGCGCTCATCTTATACTCGCTGGCCTTCATGCGCTTCGCCTACCGCGTGCAGCCCCGCAACTGGCTACTGATGTCGTGCCACGGCACCAATGTGGTGGCGCAGAGCCTGCAGGCGCGGCGCTACCTGCAGTACCGCCGGGGCACCTACCCGCGGTCCGAGTGCACCTGCCCGCCCGCGCCCACGTCCCCGAACTAGGCCGCGGCGCCCCGCTGAGCCGTGCCACTGGACCAGGGCCGCAGCCTGGCTGGGGGCTTGCCCGCTAGGAACCGCGGCGTTATTTTTGTTGGCTCGAACTTCGGCGCGTCTTGGTGTATTACAACCTCCCCCTCCCTTTTTTTAAAGTTTTTTTTTTTTTTATGGAAAAAGAAAGATATTAGAAATTTGTGTGGGACTGACTTCCAAACAACCCCCCTTCTAAAAAAAAAACAAATCCAGATTTGTTCCTGAGAATCTCTTGGGTTTTCCCAGGAGGCTTTTTCTTTCATCTTCAATCCGTAACACGTTATTAGTTAATTAAAAAGAAAAGAAAAGCTAAATCGAGTCATGGTTATTTTTATGGTCTGAAAACGCTATCGCCGTCATCATTTTTATTTCCTATAAAGAGGGCACCTTCTCCGCATGGGAAATTGGCGAAGATGAAAACAGGTAACACAATTTTGAAGATTTGGGGTTAGAACGATTAGCTTTTGGATGATTTCTTAACAAGATACTAGAACTAGATAGGGCAGGTGGTTCGGAAAGGCGGTGAACCTGGAAGCATCTTAATTTTTATCGATTGAAACTGAGAATTACCTTCAGATATGGTGGTAGATGTATTTTGGAAAGGGAGCCATAGGCTTCACCAGACTGCCCAAAAGGAGAGAAGGGAACTATGACACAAAAATAAGTTTAGAAAAATTCTAAAAAATTAAAATTCTTTAAAAAAAAAATCTCTTAATAGATTAAACTTTAGAACTGGATGGGACCTTGAAAGATCAGCTCAACTCCTTAACAGTCCCTCCCCACCCCCACCCTGCCAGACTCCCAGATGGAATTAACAGCATCTTTTTCAATGCTACAGCCTGGGCATGGGCACAAACACCTTCACAGAAGTTTACAAAACCTGTTATTTTCCTACTGGAGACAGAACATGCAAGGATTAAACTAAAAAAAAAATTGGCCAAAGAAAATTTGATGTTAAGACACTTAAATTAATTCAGTGTTTCTCAATACATTTCAAGGAACCTTAAAACACCCTATCTTTTTTTTAATGAACCTTAGTGATATTTGTTAATAATAAACATTAAAAGTAATAATTTTAGAGGATTCTACAGCAAAGGTCTGCCAATGTTTTGTTTAAACCGAAGATTTAACCCCTGGAAAAATTTGAGCAGCACTGCTTATTTGTAAGGAGAATTCGACCCTGAAATGCCTTACCCAAGGACTCCACAGAACATTGAGAGTGGTTTCAGTCAGTCCTCCTTCCAAGAGAGTAAACAAATGGGTAAAGTGAACTATTACTCTTTTTGGTTTAGGAGAGTAGTTGGCAGTTTGCAGAATCTGGTTAAATTTAGTCCTGCTCCACGATAGATGAATAGGCTTAATTGTGGTCAGCAACCCTTTGTATTTCTTAGTGATATTGGTATGTGGGGATACCATTATAGACCTATGTCATGGAAAAAAAACAAAACCTTTTTGCTTACTAGTTTTTCTCAATTTTTCCCTGCCCTGTGAATGACTGTAGTATGTAAAGTCTACAGCATTTTAAAGTATCTTAATGGCACATTGCCTATACGGTTGCTTTACTCAGTGCTCTAGCTAGGATTAATTCCTTTTTATAAATTGTTATTTCCTCTTTGTGAGGCATTGTATTCTGAACAGGAAATATGGTAAAAGATGTAGAGATGACTTAAGATCTGATCTCTTCCTCTCAAAAATCCTACGGTGAGTAGGCAGGCATGAACTTTTAAAACAACTGTAAATAAAAGGCATAAGGTAGGGTGGATGGCTTTGGAATTGGAGGCCCTGGGTCCCTGGATTTGAATGGGCTTTCACTTCCTTCTGTAAAATAAGTGGTTGGAACAAGGTGACTCCAAAGTGCTGAAAATTCAGGACTAAAATCTATGGTCTTTATATGATAGGCTGAAGTATAAACAGAGGACGGGATTTCAAGGAAAGCTTCGTGAGGTTGAGGAAGAGATTTCTTGTGACATTTCTAATGCATTAGAGCACAAAGTCAGTTTTCAAAAAAATTGAAAAGGGAATTAATTTATAATTAGAATATGTACAAATAAAGCCACCATACTTTTTCTACTCTTCCTACTCCACCTACTCCTACAAGTTAGATTTTACATCTAAACAAAGATCGTATATTTAACAGCAGACATTTTCTATTTTATGCATTCTGCCAAAATATAGGAGTTTTGGATGGGTATGGTTTTTAAATAAGAACTGTTAGGGCTGAGTTATCAGCCTCATGTAGTAGGTATTGTCAGTATGAAGATCTTGCAGACTGCAGTGAAATTTCTCCTTGTTCTTAACAGTGCTTCTTTTATATAGTCTGTAGATATGTTAAATTCATGAAGCTTCTTTTTCCAGCTATAATCATAGGGAGTAATTCTAATTAAAACAGTAGTTTCATAAGACCTAAATGTTTCCTTCCCACAGAAATGTCACCAAAAATGTTATTCTTGGTTCTGAGTTAATCTCAGTGCATTTCCTAGGGCCAGCCCCCTTATAGGTGAATTTTAATTCCCTCAATAATTTTCGGTCATGTAAGATACAAGCAAGATAAACCATGGAAGTTCAGCTTGCCTCTCTCCCAATCCAGAAACTGTCCCTTTCACATAGAACAAGTTTTTCTGCCAATTTGAACCCCTCCTTTGGGCTGTTGACGAGATAGATAAAACTACTTGGAAGGCAGTCAGTGGATTAGAACAGGGGTTCCTAAATGGGGTCCACAGAGATCTCAGTGGGAGTGGTCTGTGAACTTGCATAGGAAAAGATTACATACTGATTTTTACTAACTTCTTGAAATTTTTCATTTCCTTCAGTTATTTAGAAATGTTATTCATAGGCTTCTCCAGGCACCAGAAGGCATCCATGACACATAAAAGGTTAAGAATCTCTGAAATAAAACCTCAGTCTAGTAACCATGCTTTTCCCCCGTCATACATCTGTACCTTTAAGTCATCTACACCTTTTATCACCAAGATAGTTTGTTGCTGTCTTCTTGATTGGTCACTGTCTTTCAAGAAACCAGGATTGAACAATTCCAGAAAAAACTATCCTTCCCAACAGTTACTGTAATGTTAAATATTAAAATAAATAAATATTTATTCATAATTGAGGCTAATTCACATTCTGTCCCAAGAATGGACAAATTTCTAGTTAAGATCAGTTGCTTTACCAAGAATGGTCTCACAGGAAGTTGAGTTGAAAGGGAATTCAAGAGATGGGTTGTGGAGAAATTAAACTGTTAAAACAGATATTAAATGCTTGAACTTTCCTAACCTTTAAAAAGACAAGACAAAAGAATCTCAAAAATATTTGTGTGCCCTAAACATCTTATGTAGGGAAGGGTATGACGAACTTCTTATTTAGTAAGTAAAACTTACTAAAAGTGTATAACTTCACATGAAAGGAATTCCAAGTTTATGTTATTTTCAAGAAGATGTACTGTTTATTAATCCACATGTTTGAAAACTTACCACGTGATACAATACCAATTCTAAATTGCCTAGATTAATGGGGAGGAAAAAAGAGAAGAAAGGTTAAGAGTAATATAAAGCAGATAATGCCCGAGTAATTGTTTTGTTTTCTGCTCCCATATTAGGGAGTTTTAAAAACTTAGCTATTAATTAAAAACTTAGCAAATAATGCCAATTCCAAATGGTCTCCATTAATGGAGAGAAAAAAGGGTAAGGAGATACAGCTGATGCCCAGATGCTTGATTTTGTAATTTACTCACATGTTCTCCTTGCCAATATCTTTCTTCCACTTCCATGTTGGGGGTGAAGGTGGAGGGATGGAAATAAGCATTTGTTACATGCTAAGCACTTTACAAAGATTATCTCATTTGATCCTCACAACAGTCCTGTGAGGTCGGTGCTATTATAATATCCATTTACCAGTTGAGGAAATGGAGGTAGTTTACGTGACTTGGCTTAGGTCACACAGTTAAGTGTCTGAGGCTTCATTTAAACTCAGGTTTTCCTGAATTAAGGCCAGCCCTCCATCCCCTGCATTATCCTATTCATATTCTAGCCGTCATTGGCCTGTCTTAACAGTAGTTCTGGGACTTGACTCTCTAGTGATGGGTAGAGATCCAGTATTCAGTAAATAATCTACATTAACACTTCAGAAATTATTGTTTTATAGCATGGCTTTGCAGATAAATTAAAAATTTTTAAGGCCCACCTACAAAGTGGTCTTTATGTAACTTGAATGAACTCCCATCTCTTTAGGTTAAGAGATCACAAATCTCTCTCTGCATTAAATGTAATTGGAATCTAATACAAATTATAGGATAATAAGATTTGAGAGCTGGGAAGAAAATTAAGAGATTATTTAGTCCAATCCCTGCATTCTACTCATGAGGAGGCCCAAGATCACCACGTGGTTAAGTAGAACTAGTATTAAAACCCAGGTCATGGCTCCAAACTCAGTGCTTTCTATTATCCCATGTTACCTTTTTAAATTTTTATTTTGAAGCCTGGGCAGGGGGCAGAAAGACTAGTGTAAAGGAAAGTACATAAAATTTCTTTTGAGTCTCTGAACTCACCAGATGCTTAAAAGAAAAGTTGGTATATATGGTGCCACTGAGTATGGGTGATGAACTGACAAAGAGCAGCATCCCCTTAGCATATTAGATACTTTGAGCTAAAATTCAGCGAACAGAAAACCTATTTTGAAAGTACTAAAAAGGACCAGAACCTTTATGAAACATAATTTATTTCAAGATTATTTTTAATATAAAACCACAAGGACATTCTCCTATTGCACTAAATGTCACGTTATTGGAAATTAATAGATTTCTTTAGTGCTCAAGTCAAATGTGTTTTTTAAGAAGGCAACATGCTTCATAAAAAAGCAATTTGAATTATATTTCATTAAAAGGTCACTGCCTACTGAAAAATTTCAAAATGGGCGGACTTCTATTAAGCCTGGTAATGGGAGGAGTCATTTATGCTCATTTTTTTTTTAATGGAAATAATGAAAACAAGCTATAATGTTTAACTGCACCCTAGATCTAATTTGCAGCATGCCAGACAGGTGGGTCTAGCTCTTTGTTGCTCAACATGCTGCTGATGCTCACCAGCTTCCTTCCTTCCTTCCTTCCTTGGTTTATTTATTTTTGGTCCAGACCTGTGTAATGGATCATTGATGAAGTTTATAAAATCACATATTTAGAACTGGAAGGGACCTTGGAGGCCCTCTCATCCAGCCCCCTCTGTTTACACATGCAGAAACTGAGACAGAGTAAAATTATCAGTTGCCCACAGCTATTGTCTGAGGCACCATTTGCCACCTCAGTCTTAACCTGACTTCAAGTCTAGTACTATATCCACTCTGCTTCACAGGTGCTGATCAGCAAGTATATATTAGAGGCATTAAACATCAGAGGATTAAACATAGCCCTTTTTGATTTCTAGACTGGCCTTTATCCACTACACCACATTGTCTTTTAATATTCAATAATCTGATAATAAAATGTTTAAAAATTATTTGGACAGCTGACCTTACACAGTCTGTCTTCATTTCTTCTTAAAATCATGGGGAAGTGCCCCAGAATATTGTTGGTAGATAATGCTATATTTTCTCCAGGGTAGACTGATGTATTACTTTACATGTACAGTTTGAATTTTCTCCGTGTTTCTTTCTACATCCTGCCTTTGCAGTCTTTTCCAAGGATTCTCATTTCCTCTCACTTCCTATTTCAGTTTGATTTTAATGCTGCTGATGTCAAATACAGTGATTTGAGAATGCCAGAGTGAAGATGCTTATTCAACAAGTGTATTTTTTACAAGAGCCCATATTGCAAAATTCTGTAGGTTAAGATGACCCCAAAGATATAGTATAGAAGTTTTTATTTATTAAGGTCTAAATTGGGTGTAGCATGGAAATTAAATAGGATATCAGCTCCAAGACCTTTTATTGGACACAGGATGAAGGACCCAGGATACTGAAACCTTTTTCCAAAGCTGAGATTATAATTCCCTTAGGTCAGTGGTTCTCAATCTTCCTAATGCCACAACCCTTCAATACTCCTACGTGGGCCTATTTGCGTGTGGGCAGACCTGCCTGGAGACGGATAGAGGAGCGGTGTCTTGGTTCCTAAGACCATCGGAAATATGTGTTTTCCGATGGTTTTAGGCGACCCCTTGTGAAAGGGTCGTTCAACCCCCAAAGGGGTCGCAACTCACAGGTTGAGAACCACTGCCTTAGGTGGACTTACAGAAGTTTTTTATTTTGTCATGAAAGTCCTTCTAAGAAAGTGAATGACCAGAGAGGAAGCAGCATGTAGGAAGAGAACTAGAGTTGGGCAGAGAGAATATAAAGGCACATCCAGGCGTTCTTTATAGTAAAATGCTTTCATTTGTTTAAAAAAAAAAGAATAAAAACTCAGTCACTCCAGTTCTGTGGGATGTATTCAACTTTGGAGGGACAGCTAAAAGAGTCAAGGATCACATTTTTACACTGATCTTTAATGTAAATGAGTAAGATAGTGGTCAGTCCTGTACTGTTGTCCTGAGAGGACGACCAAAAAGATACTGCTACTCACTGTCTGGTCTTTCTACTCTTGAAGGTTAGTCTATGAATAGAAAATTAGGAACAAACTTGCCCTACAATATGCTATATGGCATGGCATACAATATTTGTGGATTGTTGGATAAATTAGGAAAAAGTGACATTTTTGGTGCAAAATATTTTAGACACGAAGAAGTAGAGTTTCAAATGACAAGCTCTGAAAATGTACCTTGAGATACAGATTTTAAAAAATCAAAATTTTTAACTGTGAAGAGCCACAAAGTGTTACCATTAGTATATTCTCCCATCAACTCTAATCATTTTTATTTGAATAAGGTTTTCCTGTCATCTTTTAAGGTCAGCTGTAAGGCAATAATGGGTTTAAGTTTCCATGAGTGTGTTTAAATTTCTCATTTGAAATTCAGTAGCAAGGATTAGCTTCAACCAGTATTTTCATATACTAAAGTCTAGGCACAGCTGTTTTACGAAGAATTAGGAGAAGAACGGTAAGACTTGTATGAAGTGAAGCAGAATGAAACAAGCAGGGCCTAAATAGAAATGTTCATCAACACACAGGGCAGAGGTGTGTATGTGTACAGGTTAAGACTGTACACATGGGCTTGGGGAGCAGTGGAGGATAGTCCCGTTGCAGGTGTCAATAGGGGGCTAACAATTTCATATCCATGGGCCATCGAGGGGAAGGCAGGTCCTGGGAGAAAGGTGGCATGATAATGGGACCCTGGAAGCAATTCTACTTTGGAGAAAAGGGATGTGCTACAGAAATGGCATTTGCTGCTGGGAGGAATTGGGTTCCCTTCCCTTCACTCTCCCCACCTCCATTTCAGCACCCTGTGACTTGTTTGTCCCATTCTAGTTAAGGCTTTTGTGGTATAAGGGGGCAACAAAACGATGAAATATATGTGCCATCAATATTAGTACCATACTGTCAAAGTTAAAGGACACATCCCTCCTTTCTGTTAAAGTAGATTTGCCAAGATATTTGTTAGGATGTGTTCAGTGTGTCAAAAGAAAATTATATATATAAAAAAAACCCACAAGATTTCATTTGGGAAGGAAAAAAATCTATTGCTGATATGATACTTCAGTGGATCTGTGATCTCAGCTGATATGGGTACTCCAATAATGCAGATCTATCACAACCCATCCACCCCTTTCCATTTTGTGTGACTCTTGTTCACATCTTCCCATAAATTCTACAAAGTAGGCCTGCCTAACATGCTGGAGGGTTCTCTAGATATCATGACATTATGTGGATACCAAAGGAACACAAAGGTTGTCCATAGATACCACTTTGCTTTTTTTTTCCTAGCCCATGTCATGTCTTTCTCATGACATCATTTATACTGTTTCTCTTTTGCAAACATGCAGTTCCTTGTTGGCAATACTTTACAGCCTACTAACCTCTGCAGTAGCTGGCCTCTTGTCGTTGCTCTTTGGGTGACCTCCAACTTTTAATTTTACAGACTGGTATTCCATAACTCAGCCATAAGACATCAATCGGAAGAATAGTGCTATTAAAAAGATAGGCCTTTGTTACAGGGAGAAGCTTGGGGTCATTAAAAGCCTGCTTAATTGCCTCAAGGCAAACCAGCCAGCTTTTCTCCTTTGTTTCTGGGCCCAATACATTATCTATTTGCAGTGTGTTCAAGAAGTGCGCGGCTGTATTACAATTTAACAAAGCAATAAAATGAATATTTCTATATACATACAGCTTATTTTTCCTTGCAAAATTTATACTGATGTACTGGTTTAATGGGTTGTCTAAATCGTAGTTTGGAAAAGAGGCATTATTCAGCTACTATACAATGTGTATACTTAGGCTGAACTTTTGAATGAATATAGACATGGATTTCATTTACTAGGTTCTGCAGGGTTCTGGGGCTTAATAATACTGAACAGAAGAGAACATTAAACAGTATCTTTGTTATATCTTTCCAGGAAATTTATGATGTCAAGCACTGTGCTAAGAGTTTTATGAAAATCTCATTTTTATCCTCACAACTACCCTGGGAGAGAGGTGTTATTATTATCATCACCCTTATATTGTAGTTGAGGAAACAAGCCGACAGAGGTTAGGTGACCTGCCTAAGGTCAAATGGCTAGTGTGGTGGAATCTGAACTTGGGTCTTCGTGACTCCAGGCTCAGCACTCTATCCACAGAACCACTTACCTACCTAATGATTTGACATGTGCACAGGCCTACTGTGTTGGAAGAGTCTTTAAAGCAGTGTTTTGCTGTGTTGAGTCAAATGCTTTTTTACGGTTAGCAGAGTGGGATCTTATTTTTTGTATACTTTTCAGTCAATTTTAGTCTGTAAAGATTTTGTTTACTATAAATTCTTTCTGCCAATGCTCGCTTGTGCACTTCTCAGGCCTCCAGCAAGATTCCTTCAGTGTGTGTGCAGGGCATTCTTCTAAAAATTTTGTAGAGACAGAAAAGTAGGCATGTGGATTGGGAGTAATTTCTTGGTTATAATAAGGCCTGAGACTTTCCTCAAGTGTTTGGTATCCTCCCCCTTTTTAGATAGTTTGAGAATTTAACCCTTAGCATCCTCAGAATTGTATTGCCTCTTAAATGGATCTCCTGAGTCCACTTTACCTAGTTTGGCACTTTACTCAGTTTTTATTTTCAGTTATATAGTGCTTTCCCCGCCTTTTAGCCCCCTGGCTAGGCCCATTTTCACTAGCTGCCATACTAAGCTTGATTTTTGTAATAATTGCAGAGGTTTGGGGAGCAGCACATCTACATGACACATCTGAATTTTAATCATGAACCCATTTTTATATCTAATCCATTAATTCTAATTTTAGGAACTTAAGGTCAAGACAGTAAGAAATAGCAATATTGTGGCAGGGGACATATCAACTGACTTAGCATATATAAAGCTGGCCTTGCAGAGATCTATGGCTTTTTTAAGAAGAGAGAAGAGCATAACCTTTTCCTTTTTTTCATAAGAAAACAACGATTAGATAGAAGTATAAGAACTTATAAGAAACTTGGTCTGTGAAGGAGACGGAGCACCCAAACTTTTAATCATTAAGAAAAAGAATACTGAAGAAAAAATCCCTTGTTACTATAAAGACTGCTTCCATTTGCTATTATGTGCATTCTTCCTCCTTGAACAAAAGTTTCCAGTAATGAAGGAACAAAGGGAATAAGCATTTGTATAAGCACCTGCTACGTGCAGAGCACTAACGAGTATCTCATTTGATGGTCACAACAATCTTGAAAGGTGAGTGCTGTTATTAAACCCATGTTACAGCTGAGGAAACTGATGCAAACAGAGGTGAAGTGGCTTGCCCAGAGTCAAAGAGCTAGGAAGTGTCTGAGGCCAGATCTGAACTCAGGTCTTCCCAGTTTCACACCCAGCTCCACCTTGCTGCCTCAATAATGAGACCAGAATCAAGATGATCTTTGGAAAACATGTTTCATTTTGACTAAAGAAATCCCTGAAAAAGAATAAGAGTTTCAAATTAATTTTTCAAAGAAACAGCAGGCAAAAACTAAAGGTTGCTTTTATGGATTGTTTTCATAGAATAATAACAACAAATATTTCATAAAATTGTCAGCTGTTCCTACTATAGTTACTTAAGAAACAGGCATCTTTATTATTTTAGGGATAAACCCCCACACCCATTAAATCTATTATGGATATAAAGTTAATTCTCTTAAAAGTAAAACAATAATATAGTGTTTTTGTATAAGAATCTCTGAGTTTTGTTACATATCAATTTTCTTTTCATAGTTAAGAAACCATTACTTGAAGCAAATCAAGGACATAGCCTATTCTTCCAGCAGTAGCATACATTATTTAAATCCTTAAATCCAAATATTATTTGAATCCATAAATAACCCTAATATTCCTCCAATAAGAAGAGATTAGAGAAGAGACAACTCTGTCTCTTAGGTAAAATGTGTGCAGTAAAACTCACCTTCACCTCCACCAGTTCAAGCATCTATTTCCCAGGTTCGTTTGTACACTTTTTTTGATACTGTAGAGTAAGATCTTCCAACTTTTGTATTTCTTCTTCAAAACTAATTCTAAGATCCTTGTTGTTTCTTAGGAAGATCTTCATTGCCTCTACATTTTTAATGATCTGCAATTGTGAAATTAAACAAAACATTAACAATGAAAATTATCACAAACTTTTCATTTTAAAGCCTAGGCCTGGGGGTGAGGGAAGTTAACTTGTGGTGGCCAGTCATTGCCTATCTGTAGTTATCTCAGCTGTATGTCTTAGAACAAGGTGTCAATTCCCCTCACCTTTCTAGTCTCCCTTGTCAATATACCTTTTAAAATATCACAGTCACTCCCAAACTCAATACTTCAAATATGATACAACTGGTACCATGGAATTACTACCTCTTTTGTCTTGGATACTCTGCTATTATTCTAACATACTTCTTACTGTTCAATCACTTCAGTTGTGTCTGACTCTTCATGATTCCTTTTGGGGTTTTCTTGACAAACATACCAAAGTGTTTTGCCATTTCCTTCTCCAGCTCATTTTACAGATGAGGAACTGAGGCAAACAGGGTTAAGTTGACTTGTCCAGGGTCACAACAGCTAGTAAGTGTCTGAGGATGGAGTTGAATTCAGGAAGATGAGTCTTCTTGCCTCCAGAATCAGCACTCTTTCCATCTGCATCACCTAGCAGCCCTGAACATTCTGCTACTGTATATACTGCATCATCTTAGCTGAACATAATATACTTGCCCATGTAGATTAATATTTAATGATAATATAGGGATTTATACTTGCCAAAGCATTTTACAGATCTGATCTCATTGTGATCTTCACTGTAGCCATGCAGATGTAGTAGTTTCTACTTAAAGCCCTCAAACATAATTTCTGAGGAGATATTTCCCCTTACCAGTGCCTAAAGAACAGTGCTTTTGTTGGTGGAGTCTACTGCATTTTTTTCTGGATTTTAATTTTTAACTATTCTAAGCTTGACAAACATAACAAACATGGTCATTTCCCGATGTAAAAAACAAGAACTAAATGAAATCTATTACAGATATCTTTTTTTAAAAATATGTAGTATGTTACTACATCCTACATACATTATTATATATAATGTATAATAATTTCAACACATTACTTCTAGGGCCATGTTTTCCCTCTGAATTTGCTCTTCTGTCCATTAAAAAAATTTTTAAATTGATCCTCTTTTTCTTCTTGGCATCATATTGTCATTCCCCCTCCTCCCATTTTCTTTCTACTTGAAGCCCCCCAAATTCCCTCCCTTGTAGCAAAAAGGCAGAGTCAAGCAAAGCACATCTCCACATTGGCTGTCTGAAAGTGTCTCACCTGCACCTTCAGTCCCTCACCTCTCTGTCAGGTGGGAGATTAAGCTTTATCATTCATTTTCTTAACTTTCAACTGCCTGCTTTTGAATTGGAGCAGCACCAGGGCTGCTCCAAGAGGATTTTTGCTGAATTTATTAAAAAGTCCAAATAATAAAAAGAGTGGTGAGCATCTTCATATGTCAAAGGATCATGTGAGAGATGCCTTATGGTTCCAGCCCCACCAAACATGGATCTCTGCTAAGCCTGAAGCTGTGTTCTGGTGAACGGCGTACCCCTTGTACAGCTGTCACTTGATCCAAACACAGCCTAAACAGCTGCTGATCCCGTTTAGCTCTTTTGCTGAAAATATTTGACTATCATTTGTATACATGTGCTGAATATTTTTAACACAGCCCTCTTTTTATAATTTTATGTATCATTAAGGCTCAGGCAAACTATAGAAAATAAAAGGAGATTAGGAGCTATGGCCGCCACAACGTCCTCTGCTATCCTTGAGGAGTCTTCTTTTCACACATTCAGTAGAACACCACTATCCATTTACTTTAAAGTGCCAGCATCACTGTCATCTTCCTAATGGACCAGTTCTAAGTCACTCCCAAGTCATCCCACTCCTATTATCTGTATTGAAAAAAATATAGCTTTGGATTGTTAAATACAAGGAGGAAAAGTTATTGGGCCCCATACTGTAATGAGTGGCAAACATACGGAATTACAGTGAGGGAAAAAATGCCCTCAGAGTGCTTCAGGAGTAGGGCCCTGTCTCCTCTTCTGGGACTGCTGTCATTTTCTTCTGGTCATATGAGCATGAAAACTGAGTGTAGAAGCCTCAGGAGAGAATGAGAAAATATGGTGGCAATGGTAGTGGAGATGAGAGGGTCCCAGGATGGACTCCTCTAGCTCTGACCGGACCAGCATTCCACTGCTGTTAGGAGGCAAGGTAACCGTTTTCACCTCTGTCACTGGGGCGTTGCAACAAAGGGATTGGAGAGGAAAATGAATTCTGGCTCAAATGTCATTTTAAAATAGCAAGGCTAAATTAAAGATGTGCTAGAAAACAGAAGATTCGGCAAATAACATCTTCCTTCTTGATGAAAGATAAAACTGATTCGTGATTAAAAATAATAAAATTCTAAGAGGTTCTTAATTGTATGTGTGAGTGACTGTGATGGAACCCTCTGGCAGTTTGGTAAAGCCTGTGGACCACTTCTCAAAATAATATTTTAAAATTCTTAAAGCATGTTATAAAAATTTTTTTAAAATAAAAGTGAGAAAGCTATAAAAGAAACCAGTTATCCTGATATAATTATAAAAAATAATTTAAACCAAATTTAGATACCCCAAGATAAGAATCCCTACTTTAAAGTATAAAACCCATTAACAGAATCACAGAATTTGAGATTGGAAGGGACCTCAGGGCCATCTAGTCCAACCCAAAAGCAGGACAGGGAATCTTGATTAAGATTTTAAATATTTGCTGTCAATAAATGGTCCCTGACTGAATAACAACACAAAATTAGTATTAACAACTCTTCCCTGGGTTTAAGTTGTCTTCTGCTGAATTTTCTCCTTATTGTATTTCTTTATTTTTGAGTTACAAATCTTTTTATAGAATATATAATATTTTCAGAATCTCTGCTGCTCTGGAGACTATGTCTACCATGTTTTCACTTACCTAGTATGTGTCTTATATATTTATTAGAGGAAGGTGATTACGCAATAGATTGTGTTGGGTCAGACACTAACTAGTTGTATAACCCTGGGCAAGTCACTTAATATCTGCCTCAGTTTCCCCAACTGTACTACATCTATTCTGTAGGGCTCTTACTAAGGATCAAGTAAGATAATATTTGTAAAAGTGCTTTTGCCCTTTGTCGCTAAGTGTCTTGAAATGGCCATCAACAATAGGTGCCTCTACTTTCTCTTGTCTTCCTTTCCAGTCTTCTTATATCTTATACTCTGATACTTACTCTTCAATCTGATGACCTTGATCTCTTGGCTGTTCCAAAGACACTCCATCTCTTAGCTCTGGCTATTACCCTATCCCTGGTATGCTCTCTCTCCAGTCTTTATTAAATGGCTTCCTTAAAGTCACAACTAAAATCTCATCTTCTTAGGAAGCCTTTCCCAGTCCCTCTTAATTCTAGTACCTTCTTTCGTTTATTTCCTATTTATTCTGTGTATGTGTGTGTGTGTATGTGTATACATATGTGTGTGTATACACACATATAAATTTGTATTTCACCACAAAATCATCACACCCTCTTTTGTGTGTGTGTTTGGGGGTAGTTTCCCCCAGTCCAAGATAACCTTTCATCATATAATTGTTGCACGGTATAATTCTGTTTGTCATGCCACTTAAAAGGGAAATAGAGCAGCAATGTATTCAGCAGTGGCATATGGATGTGCATTTATTTCTTGCACATTGTCAGTAATGGGCCTAGAATTCTCAGCGCATTCACACTGTCAGTATTCAATTTTAATGTATATTCACAAATATTCTGTGCATTCTAATCTTGCATCAAAGACAATTTAATAATAAATGATTTTTAAGTAATACTGGCACAAAAATGTTTTTAAAAGCTTCACATAATGGTCATACACACTTTTTTTTTTGGCTTTTTGGAGGGGGGAGGACAGGGCAATTTGGGTTAAGTGACTTGCCCAGGGTCACCCAGCTATGTTAAGTGTCTGAAGCTGGATTTGGACTCAGGTCCACCTGATTTCAGGGCCAGTGCTCTGTTCACTGCACCACCTAGGTGCCCCTAACACACACACTTTTTTGCAAAATATTTTGGCATAAAATCAGCAATGATTATGCAGTGAAATACAGTAGCTTTTTTGTACAAATTTATTTGTTTCTCCTCTCCCTGTAAAACTGAGTCCCTCGAGGGTAGGGACTGTCTTTTGCATCTCTTTATATACCAAACATTCAACATAGTGCCTGGCATAGAGTTAGCACTTAATAAATGTTTACTGATTGACTGACTTATACTTTTGACATAGTAACTAGGATTCATCCTTTTTAAAAGATACATTAATCTGTATTTATGAAATATTCACTTCCAGTGATTACTCATTATAAGCATGCCTTAATTTCTCCTAATGAATTTTTTAAAAGAATTTTTAGGGGGTGGCTAGGTGGCGCAGTGAATAGAGCACTGGCCCTGGAGATAGCCCTGCCCTCCCCCCTCCAAAAAAAAAAAAAAAAAGAATTTTTACACACAATATGTGTTTTTTACCTCTTCAGGTGATATTGCTTGCTCTTCTGCTTGAAGATAATTCTCTTTAAGCTTTTCCCTTAATAATTCCATTTCTATTTCATTGATTTCACTCTCACTGAGGTGAATCCTGGTTTCATTTTCAGGCCCATCTAACTGATCATCCCCAGGTATATGAACAGCCCAATCAGATGTCAGTAGCTATTTGGTGCACAAAAGAAAAACATTAATTCATTCATATTCAAAACACAGCCTTTTAAAATCATTCAATAAGGATTATGATTAAAAGCTGTTAATTGGGGCTGTGTTGCTATTATTTTGACAGCAGAAAAAACCCACCGAAGTACAGAAGGATTTCAGGTCATATATGAATCTATCTGGAGCACTCTCTTTTTTCCTATCAAAATCCTAAAATTGGGTCAAACCCTATAAGATTCAAACTCCAGCTGTTTGCAAAATTTTTTTCTTAATGTATCACATAGTTGCCAGAAGTTTTTACCTGTTCTACTCTGGCGCTTGTGGCCACAATCTCTGGGATATTCCTGAATTCGTTCAAAAAACTTTGAATCTTCTTCTGAAAGTCTTGTAGCCACGTAGAAGAGACTTTCATTTCTGAAGAGTGCATGATTTCATTACGACACTTAATCACCTAAAAATAAGAAGAAATCATAGAATCTTCAAGTTTGTATATGTCCTTAAAGACCCACCTACCTGAATTCATACTCGAACTGAAGATGCCTCTACAACAGTGGTTCTTAACCTTCCTAATGCCATGACCCTTTAATACTTGTATGTGGGCGTATCTGCTTGTGGGAAGATCTGCCTGGAGACGGATAGAGGAGGGTGTCTCAGTTCCTAAGACCATCGGAAATATGTGTTTTCTGATGGTTTTAGGCGACCCCGTGACCCCTGTGAAAGGGTCATTTGACCCCCAAAGGAGTAGCAGCCCACTGGTTGAGAACCACTGCTCTACAATATCCTCAACATTCTGGAGAATATACCAGCTGTCAGATCAGTCCTCTTCCTCTTAGTACTTCTAGTTAGGAAGTTTTTCCTTACATGAAGATGGAAATTGGTTCCTTTGAGTTTCATCAGCTGTTCTGAGTTCAGCTCATTACACCAACCAGAACAAGCCTAATTCCTTTTCTACATGCAAACCCTAACCCTACATACAATTGAAGAGAACTATCATGTTGCCTTAAGTCTTCTCTTCCCCAGGCTACACATTCCTAGTTGCTCCCAACTGATTTTTATAAGATATGAACTTGAGGCCCCTCAGTATCCTCTTTGTGCATGCTTTCCAGCTTATTATCAGCGCCCCTCTGAAAAGGTGAAATCCAGAAGTGGAATACTCCTGATGTGGTCTGAGCAGGGCAAAATAGAGCAAGACCATCACCTCCCTTATTCTGGACCCTCCACTTCTCTTAAAGTAGTTTAAAGTTGGCATTAGTCTTTTTGGTTGCCATACTGCACTCTTGCCTCAGCCCACCAAAGCCCCCAGGTCTTTTTCACATTAATTGCTATTATCTAGCCAAGATTCCCCCATCTTCTATTTGTAAAGTTGATTTTTTTAATCCAGGTGTGGGACTTTACATTTATTAGTATTAAATTTAATCATTAGATTTGGCCTATTGTTAGCTTGAAAAAAAAAAAATATCTTTCTTTTCCCTGGTTGTCATTCAACATGTTAGCTCTCTCTTTTAGCTTCTGTGTTATCAGCAAATCCGACAGACCTGCCATCTTTCCCTTCTTCTAAGTTACTGATAAGAAGGAGAGCAGTAAGGGCCAAAGACATATCCCTGGAGATCATCACACGAGACGCTCTTCCTCTCCTGGCAACCTCCTCAGCTCTCAAGGGTTTGATTACCATGTCTGTGCAGATTACTCTGGCACCCTGCCCCTGAGCATCAGTTCTGCATTACCAGTTATCTATTGTACATTTCAAATTGTCTGTTAATGAGACATCTCAAATGCAACGTGTACAGAACTGAACTCACCACCTTGACCCCAAAACCTCTTCCAAGCTAACCTGTTTCTGCTGAAAGCTACCACCATTGTTCCCGTGTCCCAAGTTCCCAACCTTGGCATTTTCCTATGCTCCTCATTCCCCTATGCTCCTCATTCTTCTAGTTGGTTACTCGATCTTGCTGTTTCTACCTCCACTCTATCTCTTAAATCTAGCCCCTTCACCAACCTTAATTCAGGTCCTCATCACCTCTGAACTAAATTACGGTCACAACCTATACTCTCCTATTTATTTTAATACCAATGGTTCCTTTTTGTCTCTAGAATAAAACGTAAACTCCCTTGTTTATCTCTGAATGCTCCTGACAAACCTAGTGTTCAGTGAACACCACACTGGGCCTGGAGTCAGGCGGATCTAAGCTCCAAACTAGCAAGTCACATAAGCTCTTCTTGCCTCGTGAGGATGATGCCAGCACCTACCTTGTGCGAATCAAATGAGATCACGTTTGTAAAGTGCTTAGCTCAGTGCTTGGCTGATAGCAAGTGCTATATCAATATTTATTCCCCCCTTCATTGGACATTACTCCCTGACTTGTCCTCAGTGACTTAACCAAACTGGCCTTCTCTCTGCTCCTCACACCTAATACTCCACGTCTCCACTCATTTCTCCATGCACTCTTCTTAACCCTGCAGGATTCAATAGTCTCTGGGTTTTTTTGCTTTTTTTTTTTTTGGAGGGGGGAAGGCAATTGGGGTTAAGTGACTTGCCTAAGGTCACACAACTGGTAAGTATTAAGTGTCTAAGGCCAAATTTGAATTCAGGTCCTCCTGACTCCAGGGCCAGTGCTCTATTCATTGCGCCACCTAGCTACCCCCTTCAATAGTCTCTTTAGGACAAGATTTAAGCACCATCTTCTGCATGAAAACCCTGTCTAGTTCCCCCAAATGCTTTGAACCTCCCTCCCAAACTACTTTGTATAAACTACTTAGTATATATTTGTCTTTATTTATCTACTTTTTACTCATACAGTATATATTTTTGTTTGTACCTGTTGTCTCCCACATAAGAATGTTTCTTGTGAGTAGAAATTCCTTCATTCTTTGTACTTAGATCTTTAGTGCCTAGCATATAGAAGGCACTTAACACGTACTTGTTGAGATACTGGTTCAAGCTAATCCTCCATTAATAAATGTCCTTTGTGTGTAGTTATTCAGAACAGTTTCAAATCTGTCTGAATGTATTACTGTACAGCTCACCCTTCTCCATCTTTTATACAAGACTAGCAGGAAAGACTTTGTCAGATATTATGAATGAATGAAAATGCATGTATTATTAAGTTCTTGCTACGTGTCAAGTACTCGGGATACGAAACAGAAAAAATGAAAGTCTTTACTCTCAAGGAGCTCACACTCTAATTTGGGGAGACAAGATATGTTGTTGGTTTTGTTGTTGGAATCTAGGTAAATGCTAGCTAAAATTCCCCTGATTTAGTCTAAAAATGTGTCAGTAAATGAAGTTAGTTGGGCATAGCCCCTCCCCCCTTCTTTGAAGAAACTATACTGACAGTGATCAGCACCTTTTCTATCTGTTTACTAATCATCGTTTAAATAATATATTCTAGAATTTTATCAGGAATGGAATTTAAGCTCATGTATCTATAGTTTGCAGACTCAGTTCTCTTCAGCTTTTAGAACATTTGGAAATTTTCCCTTTTCCAGTCCTGTCGTACCTCTTCCATGCTTCATGATCTCTTGAAGATTAGTCACAACTCAGCGATGAATTCTTTGTCAGTTCTTTCAGTATGCTAGGACAAAGGTCATCTGGACCTAATGACCTGGGCTCAAATTATTTCAACTCCTTATTTAGTCATTTTAGTTCTGTTCTATCTAGTTTGAAGAATATCCTCTTTGGCTCAGAAAACATACAAAAAAAAGTTGATCAGTTATGTTTTTCTCCATTATTGTTGTCCTATCCATTTCCAGCAATAGTCCCAACCACCCGAAACAATAGTTTTATCCCTTTTCTAATATTATTTTCCAAAAAATAGTTAAGGAATAATAATTTTTTTGAAAAGCCATAGTTGACACAATTTTAAATTATGGGAAGAGCAAATAGGCTACTATGTCAGGAACAGGGCATATGTTAGAGTGTGGGGGAATGTGATTTTTAAAAATTTGTTCTATTTATTGAATAGCTTTTATTTGACCTATTCTTAATTTTAAAAGTGAAGCATTTTACATTTTTGTATCCCTTTAAAAGTAAAACAAACACCTTTGAACCCCCCAAACTCATCAAAACCTGAAATAAGGTGCTTTATTTTTGTCATCCTTGATTTTTTTTCTATAAATCAGAGGTTCTCAATAGGAAAAAGATTTCCCATGCTTCTTTTATACTGATATTTCCACTACTAAACTAACAAGTTCATTGGCATTCTTGGCTGGCTTAAAATTTAAAATTAGACAATTTAAGTGTTTAGAAGTACCTGGAAGTTCTTACCTCTATGACTTTTTTTCGATCAATCCTGAAGTGATCACAGGAGTTGATAAGACTTAGAAGAGCAACTGCATCACATTCCTCTGGTCCTTTTTTGTCTGCCAATCCCCTGGGCATAAAAGCCTACATCACAGAGCCCATAAAATTCTCATTTGCTTTAGGAAGTTGTAAATATTCATCATATCTCTATTTCTCTAAGGATAACAACCAAATTTTTTTAGTCTTTAAATAACAAACAAAAACTTGCCTGAATAACATTTCTGGTGAATCGTAAGTAAAAACTGAGCAGCAGGATTCTAAATAATCATAGAACTTTCTGAAAGAAACTTGAAAGGAAGGGTTTATACAGTCTGTTTTTCTTACCCAAGTAAAACTGGCTAACTTGGGAAATTTGGTTTTTGTCCTGTTTTCAAAGGTCTTTGAGTGTACTCCATAACCTCTCCTGGTAACTTGTGCCAGCATTTCACAAATTCTAATGGTAGGGATGTTTTTTCATTGAAATACAAGTGGTTGTGCTGTTAAAGTAGAAGCTTTATAAAACTCAGCCAGTTCCCTAAACAGACACAGTCTCTGGGAGGTAAGTAAAAGAAACATCTATACAACACAACCCACCACAGCTCAGGATTCAGTGTAACACAGACAGGAAGATAGAAGTCTAAGAAAGATCATACATTTGTAGGTACATACATGTATCTATGTATATGTATCTAGATTCTTCTAATGAGAACAAAATCGGGAAGAGTAGCTGAGCTAGACCATGTACACACATAAGAAATCTATGCTAAAGCTAACACAACTCTGATGGATCAATTCACAAGCTATCTGAAAGAAGATAATTAACCCTAAAGGAAAAAAATCATGTACCTTAAAGTTACTGAAAAAAGGGGACCAAGGAAATAGCAAAAACCGTTGCACCAAAATGTGTGCAGATATGTATGTATGTATGTATATATGCATATAAAATCTCTCTTAGATTACTGCATGTTTTTTAGTGCATATTTAAAAATAAAAACATATATGGTAGTATCCCCAAAATTTTGTGCAGGTTTAAGCTTTAATATATACAATTTTTTAAAAATATTCAAAAATTTAATTTTTAAAGATACATAATTTTAAAGCACCATTATGCAGTGTAAAATAGTTTCTTTCTTACTAACCTAGCCTACCTTCTCTCCCCTTCACTCCATAAATCAGCTTTATTCCCCCCTTAAAACCACACTGAATGTAATAGGAAAAGGGAAAATCTATGAATTTCACAGATTCTCTAGCCCATGGTAGTAATGGTCCTAAGACTTGACTGCTATATTTTTTTTCCTTAGTTCTTCCAATTCAATAATGTTTTATTGTGTATTTAAGTCTTATTGTCCCCTTTTATCTGAGTTCACAGACTATCAGCTTTTCCTAAGGAAGTTTAATTTAATGTAAATCAATTACCAGAAGGAAGACACCAAAAGAAATTGCAAACTGTTTTGTCACCAAATACTTGATCACTTTGCCAAGGGAAAAGAAAGGGTAGCCAAGGGCAATACTGCCATAGGCTGTAAACTCTTATAAAATCTTATAGAGGAAGATGACGGAAAAGTATGTGCAGTATCAGTTCATAAAACAGTGAAGGGAGGAACAAGTTTATAGAAAAACTTGGCATGAGACACAACCACGCCAGATTATTTGAAAAGTAGTTAACAATAAAAATAGAAAGACAAAGACACTATTTCTCTAAAAATTTTCTCCATGATGCAGTGTAGCTACATCACGTCTACTTTTAACATATGGTTCCCATATGAAGAAGTAGAAAAGGCGCTAATAAAACAACATGGGCAGAGTGGCTGCACTGGACCACATACACCCTGTGCTAGAGGTGAAAATTGGAGGCATCAATTCTCAAGATACCTAAGAGGGAGGAGAGGGTAATAAACACTTGGGGGGAAACCAGGTAGTTACTGAAAAACAAGACCAAGAAATGGCAGTAATCACTGCATCGATAGCAAGCTTATCTCTACAAAAATCTTTTGATAGAATAATGTCCTCACGTACACTCAGGCCATTCTCGAACACCTGAGAAGAGAAACAGGCAGGTTTTCACAAGCCAGCATTCAATAATCGACTAGTAGACCCTCCCTCTTTACTATCACACAAATGACTGAAAGATACTATAAAGCATATGAGATCCTACTTTCTTTCTAGTTTATCAACTACAAAAACCACTTGATTTGTTAGAATAAAACATTGCCTCAGACTCTTTTCCAACAAGGTGGCTCCCATGCATTGGTTATAATCATGTAAGATTACTATTAAGATGTTAAAATATAATCATAGATTATAGGATCATAATCACACCTGGAAAAGACTTTGGAGGTTATTTAGCCCAGTGCCCTTAGGAAAATGAGGCTGAAGGTAGTAAAAGGCAGAACCAGGATTTAAATCTAGGTCCTCTGACTAAATTTAGCCCTCTTTCCATTGTACTACAACAGAAATTACTTTGTTCTAAAGTCCTCTGATTATTAATCTGAAGCTAGGCATATGGTAGAAGATGAATGTACACCAAAAGAATTTGCTGCTGCCATGGAAGATGTCCATAATTGAATCTAAATGGAAGAGGTATATGCTTTCCGGATCAGGAGTTTTAAACTGGCTTCCATGTCATGGGGTCCATGGATAGATTTCAGAAGACCCATGAACTTCAATGGGAAAAAAAAAACAAACCAACAACACATCTTTATTTCCACAAACCTCTAAATGAAATTTTGTACTTCAGTTATTTTAAAATACTCTCCTGAGAAGGGGTACCCAGGTTTCACCAGACTACCAAAGGGATCCATGACATAAAAGAGGTTAGGATCTCTCTGATGCTCCTGGTGGCTGATGACATTGTGCTGGCTGCATCAAACCCCTGGAACACCACAGAGCCCCCTAAGGGAGATACATAATCACTCTCCGTGTGGGACCAGATAAGAATGCCTGTTGTCCAGATTGTGACACACAGCTAGCTGTACAGACGTCAGAACGTATCCTCAACAAAAACTAACGATAGAGGATGAACTCTGCCCACAGCCAAGGAAGGCGGGTTTACATTTGGGAAACCTTACAGTGCTTCTACTGATCCCAAACTTCTTGAAACAAAGGCTTGTTTTTTAAGAACATCAGTGTTTTTCCAGATGTGATGTGGAAACAAATCATGGGAACAGCCACAGACTCTGAAGTCCCCGAATTTAAGGGGTGGCCACCTAGAGAGTAATGTCGTGGTACATACAGAAGCGTCTGAGTCTATTACTAGTTAAGAAGTGAATAGGATAAGCAGCATAAACGTGACCAGAAAAGAAGTTGGGCTGCTCACATGAGGGGAGTGAAGGCTGGACAGCCTGCCTGCTCCACTGAAGAGCTATGAAGGCCCTAGAGGGCTAGAAAGGGCCTCAGCGGTCATCTGGTCCTATCCGTCAGAACTTGGATAAGAGACACAGGATAAAGGGTAGTGATTGTTATCTGCACTGGTGGATAAGACTGGAGCTCTACCACAAGGAACCTGGGGAATTAAAGGCAAGGGATGGTTTCTATCTGAGTTGACCTTGTTACTTAATAACTCCTCCCTTATAACAAAGAGGTATAGTTAAGAAAAACAAACTGAAATGCTCACCATGTCTAATAGTGATGCCTCTTGCTGTTCCTATAGCTCACCACCTTTCAGTTGAGAGACTGGAAGGCATGCTTCAGTCCTAATCAATCAAGACTGATCTGAGTATGCTGATCTGAATTATGATGTCTTTTTGTATTTTTCTTTGTATTTTTGTGATCATAATATATGGCCATCAAATAACCTTCTTGGTTCTCTTTATTTTAGCCTGAATCATTTGATACAAACTCTCCCACATTTCCCTGAATTTTTTATATCTGTTATTAATATGATGCAATAATAGTCCATCACCTTCACAAAATCACATCATTTTAGAGCTAGAAGGTACTTGGTCCTTTGTGTATGGGTCCAACCAAAACACAGAGAAATCATATTCATAAACCACCATTTGTTTTTCCACTCCCTGATCAATGTGTACCAACTCTTTTCACTTCTAGTTTTTTGCTGTTACAAAAAGCACCATTATTTTGCAAGGCCACATGGACTATAAAGTCAGTCAGGTCTAAATTAGTCTGCATTTCCTTAGTGCTACCAAATCAACCCTTAGGGTAAATTTCATCTTCCTGTTCTCCAGAAATGGTTAGTGCTGGCCCATTTGACTTGACCTAAACAGTTTTTATTTGTGGAACATTTTCTGGAAGCCCCTCACCCTACCTTCTGTTATTTATTTCTTTCCCACCTGCCTCTATAAAATACATTCGACATTTCTTCTTGGGTCAGTGGAATAACTCAGGGTGCTGTTATTGTCCCTGCTCATTTGGGGTTGTGGGAGAGAACCCATATTGCCTTCTCAGTCCTGGGGTTCTTTCCATTTGTCATGGCCCCAAAACTCTGAGGTTCATACTGGTTGTTCCTACCCCTATGCCATTCCAAGTCAGTGCTCTAAGGGGTCAGGAGAGGAGAGGGATCCTGATGGAACTATGGAGGGAAACTGGCTTTAGTTTCTACAACAAAGGCTTCTAGAATGTTCTGGGGACCACAGCTATTCACTCAGTCAGTAAGCATTGATCGAATACCTACTATGTGTTAGGAACTGTGTTAAATGATGGCAACTCAAAGAAAGGCAAAGACCAGTCCCTGCTTTCAAGGAGTTTGAAGTCTAAAGGGAGAGACAACATGAAAACCGGACAAAACAATGTATGTGTATGATAAATTAGAGAGAATCAGTAGAAAGCAGGTACTGTTAAGCAGGGGAAGGCCTTCTTGTAGAAGATGGGATAAAGGAAGCCAGGGAAGTCTGGGGCAGAGATGAGGAGGGACAGTATTTGAGGCCTGGAGAACAAAAAGCTACTGAAAATGTCCAGATTCTGGAGATGGGAGAGTCTTGTGCAAGGAACAGCGTGTCTAGATTGCAGAGTTCATGGGGGCAGGAGGAGCGGTGTAAGGGAAGAGGGAGTAAGGTCCCAGAAGTCTGTTGAGGTAGGAGTGAGCCAAGCTGTGAAAGGTTTTGAATGAATTTTTTAAATATAATTGTTCTGGAATTTTGTAATTGATCCTGAGGGTGAAAGTGAGCCACTGGAATTTACTGAATGGGGGGGGGGGGGGGAGACGTGGTGGGATCTGAGCTTTAGGAGGATCAATTTGAAAGCTGAGGAGTTGGACTGACTGGAGCACGGAAAACCTTGAGGTAAGGAGACCAGCCAACAGGCTGCTCAAATAGTCCAGGTGTGAGCCGATGAGGGCCTGGGATAGAGGAGACAAAGGGGCCCATGTGAGAGATAGTACTTCACTCCTTTTCCTCCCACTCATTTTTCAGCCTCTAGAAATCTGGTCTACAATTCTACCATTCACCTGAAACAGCTCACTCACTCCAGATCACCAAAGACATTCTTGGCATTCATCCTTCTTGGGGTCATGGTAACACTCAGCCCTGACCTCTTGGCAGCACCTGATGCTGGTGACCATCCATTCCTCTGGCCATTCTCTCCTCCCTAGGCCATCTTCCCAGTCGTTTCCATGGCATGATACTAGAGCTTGGCCTCCTCTTTCAAACTGGAACTCGGGTTCCCTTCTTCAACCACAGGTTTCTGACTTGTGAGCATTCACTTTCTCTTGCCCAGACCCAGACCCACCATACTACTCATCTACCATCTCCTGCTTTACTCCATTCCAATTCTAGTCTCGAGGACAGAAATCAAATCTTCACTACCATTTCTGGAAAGGAAGTGTCAGTAAATTGTCCCGAGACTCCAGTCACCATTCTCTAGGACTTTCCCTGTTCTAAACACTCCTCCCTGGCCACCACGTCTTCTTCTATTAGAATGTAAGTTCCTGGAGGAGGGGGACTGTCTGGTTTGCTTTTGTTTGCACCCCCAGAGTTTAGCACAGTGCCTTGCACGTAAGTGCTTCATTATCAATTCATTTTCTAAGTTTTAATGACAACACTTACACCTCTTCAAGGGATTCTTCCCAGTACCCTTTGCAAAACCATCATCTATCTTCAGTCCCCAGTGTGTGGGTGTCTTTCAAGACTCGGTTGTAGATCTTTTCTGCTTTCTCTGTGTAAGTTCACCTAGCAGATGCCCACCAGATCTACATATCTAATCCCCCAATCTCTGCTGAGTTCTAGATCTCCAGTTGCCTCCTGGGGGCGGAGCCAAGATGGCGGCATAGCAGCAGCAATATATCGCAGCTCTCACATAGCCACCCCAAAATACCAATGGAATAGGACTCTCGACCAACCTAGAACTTCAAATCGCACACAAAGATACTTCCCACTAAAGTCAGCTCGGCTACGAGGAACCATATCAGCACTGCAAACCGAAACCAGCGTGGCTGTGCCCCGGGGTCGGCCGGGCTGGAGGTGCAGAGAAAGCTCTCAGGTGAGGGATTAGCACCAGCTGCGAGGAGGGGGGATTGTGAAAGAGGGAGATAAGCGTCCGGCCGAAAGGTCTCCAGAGCGGAGAAGCAAAAGGCGGAGGTTTTGCACCCGCCTCCGCGTTGTAGCTTCCCGCCCTTGGCCTGCAAAAAGCAGGGGGACTGAGCGATTGTTTTCA
>CM053591.1:58500856-58531686 GCA_028646515.1 Pseudochirops corinnae | reverse complement strand
AGTGAGCTTGGATTAAAACCAAGAATCACCTACCCAGCAAAATTGAGCATAGTATTCCAGGGGAAAATATGGTCATTCAATGAGGTGGAGGACTTTCAAACATTCCTGCTGAAAAAACCAGAACTCAAAAGAAAGTTTGACACTCCAGTTGCCTCCTACGTAAATGAGTCACTGGAATCCCAGAATCACCTCAAACTCAGCATGTCCCAAACTGAACCCAATCTCTGTCCCCCTAAACTCTTCCTTTCTCTTAACTTCTGTTTGTAAAGGGCATCACTGCTCTTCCAGCCACCCACATTTGCAACCTCAGAATCGTCTTTGACTCTTTCCACTATAGCCAATCAGTTGCCAAAATGTGGCCTCTGCCCTTTGACATTTCAAAGCCCCTCATAATCTAGTCCCAGCCTGTCTTCCAGGCTAATTACCCATCTCCTACTTAGAAGCCTTCCTCTGAACGCTGCCCCATACCTGTGCCTTAAGTTCCCTTCCCAGCTCTGCTAATGCCTGTCCTTTGGGACCCTCTCCAGCACTTTGGATTCATCATCTATCTACCTACTTACCCATCTCTCTTCCATTTGCTACCTAACTCTCATGTTACTTTTGCATCCCCAGAGCAGGATGTGAGTGCCTTGAGGCTGGAGACTGTCTTGTTCTTGTCCGCGTCCCCAGCTCCCAGCACATTTCCTGATATATAAAAAGAGGCTCAGCAAATGCCTGCTGAACACCGTTCCTAGCACACAGTAGAGGATTAATGAATGTTTACTGAGCAACATGACTAATGTGAAAACATGTGTTTAATAGGAGCCTATATCAGACTGCAAGCCGTACTGGGGAGGGACGGGGAGAAAGTTGTAAACTTACAGAAGCAAATATTGAAAACTAAAAATAAGTAACTTACTAGAAAAATAAGTGCTTATTGATTGACTGATTGAATGAGTTGAATCCCACCTGTCCTCCACCTCTGGGCTCCCACAGCCCTATATTTGGGCCACATCTTTTGCTCTCTGATGCTTTTAATGTAGGTCCCTGTAAAAAAAAAGTATTAGATAAGAAATTACCTTTGCCAGTTCCCAGGGGTCAAAAGGCCAGCGCTCAGGCTTGCAGTTTCCCCAGTAGATGTCTCCATTTCTGTTGGTGTGATGTTCCAAAATCTCCTTTTTCCATTCTGCACACAACTGACATTGAGGCTGAAACTAAAAGGGATAAGGGGAGGAAGGCGAGCTCTAAGTAATTCTGGATGCAGGGTGCTGGCTTGGCACAGTGGCCAGCATGAGGCAGGTATTTAATAAATGCTTGTGAACTCGGCAAGTCTTTGCTTTCACTTTTCAGTGTGGTCCACGAAGATCATAGTTATAGCAGGAAGGGGCCTTAGAAGCTGTTGAGTCCAACCTCCTAATTTTAGAGATTAAGAAAGCAAAGCCCAGAGCCTGGAAATGCCAGAGCTTGGATTTGGACCCAGGTCCTCTGACTGCAGATCCAGTGTTCTTTTACCACATAAGCATTAGCTTAGCAAACAGCTGAAAAACCAGTTTGCTGGGGGGAAGACTGGCCACATTTTAGCTCCTGACATTCAATTCATTAAAAATAAAGTCCCACATGAGCAGTCCCTGACAAAAAATTCACCTACATAATGTTGGGCTAGGTAGTCCACAGAATTTCTGCCCAATCCCCAAGTGTCTCATCCAAGGGAGAAGTGTCACTGGCCCAGGGGTAGGAAGCCCTGTGTAGTCCTCTTGTGGCCTCGAGTGCAGCCCTTTGACTGAATCCAAATTTCACTTAATAAATCCCCTTAATAAAAGGATTTGTTCTGTAAAACTTGCACTCAGTCAAAAGGCCGCATCCAAGGACCTAGAAGGCCACAGGTTCCCCACCCCTGCACTGGCCACCTACCTGAGCTGACAAGTAGGCCTACCAAGGAAGATGAAGGAGCGCAGGATTTGGCACTCCGTCCAAGGACTTTCCAAGGTACGTCAGTAGACAAGCATTTATTAAGCATCTTACCACATGGCAGGTTTGCTGGCTAAGCCCCGAGTGTACCAAGAAAGGCAGAAGATAGCCAGTCCTCTCAAGGAGCTCACTGTTTAGTGGGGGAGACGTTATGCAAACAAGGGACAAGTAATATACGGAGGAAATTGGAGCTGATCAACAGATGGAGGCACTAGCATTAAGGGGAACTGGAAAAGGCTTCTTAGTGGGATTTTAGCTGATTTGAAAGAAGCCAGGAGACAGAGATGACGGAGAAAGAGTATTCCAGGCACGGGGGACAGCAGGTGAAAATGCCCGGAGTCTGGAGATGGAGCGTCCTGGGAGAAGCACGAAGAGGTCGGTGCTGTGTGGGGAGAGTAAGGTCTAAGACCGGGAAGGCAGGAGGTGACCAGGTTGTGAAGGGCTTTGAATGTCACAGAGGAGAGATTCTATTCTGGAGGTGACCAGGAGCCACAGCATTTTATTGAAGAGGAGCTGATGTGGCCAAATCTGTAGAGGTTTTAAGGATGACTCCTACGTTGTGAACCTGCGTGACCGGGAGGAGAGTGGTGCCCTCCGAAGTAACAGGAAAGTCAGGAAGAAAGGATGGTTGGGGAAGGAGGGGCAGAAGAAAGTGAGTTTAGTTCTAAACATGCTGCGTTTGAAGATGTCTGCGGGACATACAGTTCCAGATGTCCAAGAGGTAGCTCAAGATCAGAGTCTGGAGGCTGGGAGAGAGGTTAGGGATGAACAGATCTAATTGAGTCCATGGGAAGTGAGATGTATGCTTATGAGTGAGAAACCGAGGGGTGGGAGTGTAGGTGGGTGGTCTGGGGGGGAAACGGAATTCTTTCAAGTCTCCTTGCTTCCAAGTGCAGCTCGGTTGCTGGTGATAGAAGTGATGTCTGGAGTCCCTCACCTCCTCTGGCCAATTCTGTCCGGTCGGAGGCCAAGAAAAACTGGGGACGTCTCTAGGGGTAGTCTCAGGGACAAAGGTTGCGAAGGGGAAGAGAACGCAGCCAAGTTAGGTAGGGGAGGGGGGAGACGCCCCGGGACGTCCTTCTCACCTGCCGAGCGCGGGGGGTGCAGCGCGTGCCTCCGCTGCAGGAGGCGCGGGGGCCCAGGCTGGGGGCCCTGGACAGTATGCTCTGGTGGAAGGCATCCACCTCGGCACGGATGAAGCCCTGCAGGCAGGCCCGCAGCAGCAGCAGGCAGTGTCCAGCCTTGACCCAGTTCTTGTACTCTGTACTGTTGAGACGCAAAGCAAGCTCTGAAAGCACCATTTGCGCGGAAGCCCCAGGCGCTCCCCGAACAGGACTGCCCAAGTGGGTCCTGGGAGTGGCACCAAGGGACTGTGCGCATGCTCGCCCTTTTGGTTTGGAGGGAATGGGGAGGAGTCATTTGCCACCTAACTCGGGCCCTCCGGGTCTCCGGATCGATTCTTCCTCTAGCTTCTCCCAACTTCCGGAGATCCCGGGGCGCCCCATTCCCCGCCCCTTTGCGCCTCCGGTCTTCTGGGCGCAGGACGCGCTCAGCACCAGTTCCGGGAAGAAGTGCTCTGGGGCCAAGCTCAGCCCAGCCACGGTGGGAAAATTCTTTTGTGCTTCGCTGTTTAAAAAAAATTTTTTTGTTCTGTTTTCTTTGTTTTGTTATCTTCGTTCCGAAGATTTTTCTTTTAAAAAGACCGACTTTTTGTTTTTAACTTTACCTTGGTTTACAAATATATCCATAATCTCCTCCCGTCCCCAGGAATAAAGATTAAGCGGTAGGAGATCGGGGGAAGCAATGAAGCAAAACCAACCTACGAACAATTCGGGTTTGTGTTATATTACACTGTCCCCAATCTCAGCAAAAGAAAAATATGCTACTCATTTGCCCCTGTGATTTGGCATTGCGGATTTCAACATTAGCATAATCTTTAGGATGGTTTGGGGCAGCTAGATGATGGAATGGACAGTGCTGGGCCTGGAGTCAAGACATCCTCCTGAGTTCGAATGTGGCCTCAGACACTTATTAACTGTGACCCTGAGCAAGTTTGCCCCAGTTCATTATCTGTAAAATGGCAAATCACTCCAGTATCTTTGTCAAGAAAACCCCAAATGGGGTCACAAAGTTGGAAACGACTGTATCGTAAGGAAATGGTTTTGGTGAAAGAACCTTAGGATGGGGGGTCTGCAGCCTCTTGTAAGTGTGGCTTAAAAAGGCTTAGTTTGAAACGAGTGTTTCATTTTTATCTCCAGCACCTAGCCCAGTGCTTGACTCATAAGCCCTTAATACTGATTTGAACATTTTCCACGTGTTTTCCTGGGTAATTTCCGATGGCCCAGGACGATTGGGTACCACTTGTATTAATGATACAAAATACTGTTTGGTTTGTAATGCCCACTGCCTTCTGTCAACATATCCCAATCGCACCCACACCTTAAGAGCTCCAGTCTTTGCTGCAGCATCTGGAACCACTTCCTTCATTTCAGTAGTTGCTCTAATAGCCACTTTCTGTCAACACTTCTGCTAAAACCTTAAAATCTCTCTTCTCTCACTGGATACAGTAATGCTTCATTTGTGGGGAAGAAAATCAAGACCGTGGAAGGGCCCCCAAGCCACCGCTGGGTAATTACTCCATAGACTTTCAGGTTATTATACCATAGCACTTTCTACACGAGCTCATTGTTCACTTGGGAGATGGCACAAATATTATCCCCATTTTACAGAAAAGGACAGTCAGAAAAGCACCATAAGACAATGTGTTATCCGTAAAATGAGAGAATTTGACTAAATGTTCTCTAAAATTCCTTCCACAGACTTCTACAAGTCTGATTCTGAGCTCAGTTTGTGACTTGCCCAAAATGACGTGGACATCAAAGTGCACTTTATTAACATCATTTCTTTTGACTAGGTTCTTGTATACCGCATTGCCTTTAAATGTCACAAAGACCTGGCAGGAAACCACATGTATTTTCACTTGGGGCAGTTCTCTCATTTAGACCTTCTATTTATCACACACTTGTCATAGGGTTAGTTACCTGTTTTAAAGTTCATACCAAATCAGAAGCAAAGGAGGGAGAGGGCATTGTAAAGGCCAATAGGGGAAAGAAATGTGTAACTATAAAGATACAAAGATTCAAAAAAAGTAAAGCAATTTGGGGTTACTTGACCTTCAGTAAGCTATGAGATCATGGCAAGAAGTTATGCTCTGTGTCCTATGTGAGACCCGGCAGTACACAATATATCAGGGAAATATTTTCTCCTCCGAAGTGCTGGTGCTTACAGTTTACCAGATCCTCCCTCCATTCCAGCCAACTGGTTTGTTTTTGTTTCTCTTTAGAAGCCAAATGCTTTCCCCCTCTCTATTTTTGCCTATGCCTTTGATCCATGCCCTACCTCATTCCTTTCCACAGGTCTCAGCAGGCCTTATATAGGCCCTCCTGGACCAACCATCAATCTCTTATCCTCAAGACTTAAACATTCCTGGAAGTTTTTTTTTTCTCTTGGCAATCTCATTAGTATCTACTGTTTCAATTATGGCTGCAGGTGGCTCCAGACTGCCAGTTACACAATAAATACCATTTGTCTTCCCGATACCTCTACCTGGGTGTCGTATTAGCACCAAAACATGTTCTAAATGGAGCTCACATTCTTTCTCCTAAACCTGCCCCTCATCACTTTGCTGTTTCTGTTGACACCTAGAATCATTGTTGACTCTCCCTCACCCTCCACATCTGGTTAGTTACCAAGACTTGTCACTTTTTTTCCCTCACATTTGTCCTCTAGGATGTGGACGTCACTCAACAAAGAGCTTCAGTACTTCTCACTGATGCTATTTTAATGCTCCCCCACTCTACCTACCCTTGCCAATAATTCTGCTTTCAGTCTTTCTTCTTCAGTCCATGTGCAATAAAACCGTCAAAATAACTGTCCTAAAACACCGTTCTGACCACCATACCACTTCCCTGCTCAAAGACCTCAAGTGGCTCTGGGATAAAATCCTCCGATTGGCATTTAAAGCTCTGGCTCTAATCCAGCTTTATTCCATATTATCCTTTCACAAACTTTTATACCACCTACTACAACTACCCGGTTCCCAAACTCTACATTTCACTTCCTCTTGAGGTGCCTTCTCAGAGTCTGGATTTCGGTCTAGACCCTCTTCATTTCTTAGGATCCTCAGCTTCCTTCTATGCTTAGCTCCAGTGGCACATCCTGAGGGTCCTTTACTACTTTCTTCCCCCCTCCTCCCACTCATATTACCCAGTAATATTTCAGCTCCCTGAAGGCAACCAGTTTGGTAACTCGTATGTGAGAAACTCAATAAAGTTTCTCTCCATGCCTTCCTGGAAGAAGGAAAGTGGCAGAGTTTTCCTCATCCTTAGCAATACTAAGTGGTCCCAGGTCTCTTTTCAAAAAACAAAACAATTTTTGTCTTTTTACTTATTGTCAGCTATCAGTATTTTGGGGGTGGGGACTTCCCCTTAAGTTAAGCTTCTAATTGCCATGGGACTCAAAGTCAGTAATCTAGTTAATTAAAATTGTGTCTACAAGGTGGCCAGGTGGCACAGGGAATAGAGTATCGGCCCTGGAGTCAAAAGGACCTAAGTTCAAATACAGCCTCAGACACTTAACACAAAACTAGCCATGTGACCTTGGGCAAGTCACTTAACCCCAACTGCCCTACTTTCCCCTCTCCAAAGAAAAAAAAATTGCAAAAAAAAAAAAGCAAAAAAAAATTGTGTCTAAAATAATAAAATGGCTCTGAAGGACCTAAGACTGTCCAGAAGTCTTTTTTCTTGGGGGGGGGGGGTAATTATTTGGCTCTTATCTCTAAACAGACACATATATCGAGCTAAATATTTCTGTGTGCGGTTTTCCTAGTCTAGACATTTTTACAAATTTTTAAAACCAACTGGGTGGTGTAGAGGCACTTCACAGAAAACTTCTAGCAATATCACTGCCCACAGACCCTTGAGTTTGTTGTTTAGTCGTTTTCCAGTTGTGTCTCTTTGGGACCCTATTTGGGGTTTTTCTTGGCAGAGATACTGGAGTAGTTTGCCATTTGCTTCTGCAGCTCTCCTTACAGATGAGGAAACTGAAGCAAACAGGGTGAAGTGACTTTCCCAGGGTCATAGGCCCATATCTGAAACCAGGAAGACTCATATCCCTCACTCCAGCTCTGACACTGCACACCTCACATCAATCTACCACAAACTCACACTGAATCCATTCGGAGTGTTTTCACAGGAAACCCATGCACGTAGCCCCTCCCTTCTCCACTACCCAATGAAAACGGGCAGGGGACCTTGGAGCACGGGGGAGAGGAATTCATAGAGAATAATTTTCACTTTTGGTATCTTTTCCCATTCTGGGCACAGATTTTTTTTTATAGTTTTCATATTGATAGATCATACCAAGAATACCACAGGTGCTTAAAAACATAACAAAATGCTGCAGGCTTTTGTTCCTTTTTTCCCCACTCCAACTACACCGCAAGGCTTCACACTCTGCTAGCTCCTTTTTCTGTTGACAGCTTCTTGAAGTCTCAGAAAATACAAATCAAGCCCAGCCCAGGAAAAAAACTAAGTTGTTATGGTCTCACAACTGTGCCTTGATTGTTGTAATAGTTGTATTAATTTGTTCCTTGGCCAATTAGCCATAAAACCCCTTACATAATTTACATTGTTTCTCTTCTATTATGTGTAACACTGGATTCCAATAATGTCTCTATTTGTAGCACTTGAAGTGAAAGGGAAACTGGCTATTGGTGATCTCAAGCCTTTTGTACAGATACAGAATAGCTTATGTTTATATACAGAACTTTTTAAGTTTACAGATAACTTCATGTAGGTTATACAATTTGATCCTGATAACTATCCTTAGGCTAGTCCAATTTATATAACCAATATTATGTTTGTAAAAATAATTCACTCACACAGACACACACACACAATTAGAATAGTCATTCCAGGGGCGGCTAGGTGGCACAGTGAATAGAGCCCCGGAGTCAGGAGGACCTGAATTCAAATCCAGCCTCAGACTCTTAAACACTAGCCATGTGACCTTGGGCACGTCACAACCCCAAATGCCCTGCCTTTCCCCCTCCAAAAAAAGGCAAAAATAAAGTCATTCTTCACCTTTAGCATAACTGTACTGATGAAAGTATAAATGATAAACTGGTGAATCTATATTAAGTAAAATATTAATGCCAGCCTTTATAAAGAGGGCTTCCGTGTATATGGCTGAAAGAGTAATGGATTCGGAGTCAGAGGCCCTGGTTAAATTTCACCTCTGCCACTTACCTGTATCTGGCTTTTGGCAAGTCATTCCATCTTTCTGTGCCTCAGTTTCCTCAGCTGCAAAAGAGCTGGCTGGACTAGATGGCCTCTAAGGAAATTTTTCACTCCAAATCTAGTTGATATATGATGTGAGCCATACTATAATTTGGCAAGGTTCCATTATGAAACTATATTCATGGAACATGAATTTTCTATTACTACAATCTCCTTGCCACTGCTTTAACTGCATTAGTTTAAATGCCAAATGTAATGAATACTTAAGATTTATACAATCAGAAAAAATTTTAAATGGCTGCTCAGCAATATTTATGTTTATGCCTTTATTTGGCTCAGGAGCTATCAAACAAGCAGAGTTCAGCCTCTATTATTTAAAGATCTCTCATAATTGTTTCTCAAAATATTAAAACCAATCCATGATTTTTAACAAATATTTTTAAAATGCAGTAACATTTTAGTTACGAGAAATTTAAATTTCATTTCGAGGAAGTTAATACGCATCTAAAATAAACCAGGCTACTGCCCAAAGTATCTTCAGCAAAAATAAGCACATAAAAGAAGTATTAAGATTCTCTAAATTTTGTGGTGCCATTTTTGTTCAGTATTAGATAGCATTAAAACTGTATCATAAGGGCATGTGAATTAAGGCCAAAGGCACTCACCAGCCCTGACATCTATCTGCCGCCAGAAAAGCCCATGCTGGCTACTCCTGTCACTGAGCAGCAGCAAAAAGCTCAGGATGCCCTGCATGTCCTCATCACAGAATCTACACACCTAAATTCATGAGCTTTTATTTTGTAAGTATCCCTCACTGGAAGAGATGGATTCCTGCAAAGTTTACTGTAAAGGAAACTTTTTTGAAGTAAATTGTCCTTTGATTTACACTATAAAATCAGAGTGCTGCACTGTAAAAAAAAACCATGGCATATTGATATGGTAACATCACATTTAAGAATGATCTATGGCCTTTTAAAGTCACATATTTAAAAGGAAAAATAACATTTTTATAAGAGTACTCAAAACAGTAAAAACAATACTGTTCTAGAAGTCACAAAATTAAAAAAAAATTTAAAAACCAAACCTTTTTGTGCCCGTGGAAATGTATGTGTAAGATTAAACCCAAGAGAACAGAATTAATCCAATGTTGGTATCCTGCATCCTCAAACTGATGTTACCACCATTTTAAAGATGAGAGAAAACCGAAGGAAAATGAAGTTAAAAGAAGAATTAAATAAAGGAAAATATAAGTCACCAGGAGAAGGTTCCATAATAGCCTCAAGGTTGGGTGAGAAGCACAGCAATATCAGGAGGCGAAAGTAAAAGAAGCCTTAGAAAGAAGACAAAGGAAAGGTCTTAAATCTGATTCAGAACTTAATGGAGATCAAAAAGAGTGAGAAGAAAGTGATGGGAACTATATTTTTCATGAAATGTGAGTCACAACAGGTAGCATGCTGGAATTTGGGTATTTAGTAGCGATGGAAGCCCAATCAACCTATGTAATTTAAAAAACAGAATTAGACAAATTATTAAAAAATATACAGGAAGATCTTATGTTGATTAGTTAACAGCATAATACCATTTCTAAATTTTCCCTATGTCAAATCACTAGAAGTTCTCCCTCCTTTCTGATAAATTCTCAAGTTTGTCACCAAAGTAAACGACTATTAGGTTACCATATCATGGCAAGAGCACAAATGAATTCAAGAGGGGGCTGTCTGAGTGAAATAAAGGAAATTTCTTCCAAGGCTGAAATATCTTAGTGCTATTCTTGATTTCAGAAATAGAGTATTTCTGATGCCATGGCAAAATGTCTTGTGAACTACTTCTATCCAATGGGAAATTTCCCATTTTCTCAATGGATGAAAACTATTACTGCAATACTTATAAACCATGGTCGTATGTAGCACTCACAAAATGTGTTCTACCCACTCAAGCCCTAAAAAAAAAAAGAGCCAAGATTTGGTGAAGATAAACTACAAGAAGCCATGAAGGTTCAAAGAAAAGGAAACTGGCTCAACTCCAAAGTATACAAAATCAAGTATTTATAGTCAAGTTTCAGTCAAATATTATTGCAAATGAATGCTCCCACCAAGTTAAAGGTCATGGGAGGAATTGAGTTTATATAGAGTTTATACACACACATTAGTACTATTATTCTTTTTTTAACCTAGTTTTATTAAATATTGCTTCCCTGGGATATGTTTATAACAAATCCCAGAACATTTTCATGTAAGGATTCAAAGCGGTCATATTAAAATACAGCTTCAATATAAAGTTTATCACAGTTTTACAGTATTCAAAATGACAGACCTGCCTTTAAAAAAAAAAAAAAGGACTATTACACCCAAAACATAAGAAAACAATTAAATAAACAAGTTTGGCATTTTTCATAATTTTTGTAGTATAAAACAGAATATTAAATCTATTACTGGCAAGCTGACACTGACCTATATAATCTAGTTTGAAATGTGTCCCATTTAAACACACTATACAAGATCACTGTACAAAAAGGTTGATGCGCATTTTGATGAAAGAAGTGCATCCCTGAAAGTGTTTTTTTTTTTGCCAGTTTAGTATATTTATCTCTTTAAAAAAAAACAAATCGTGTCAAAATGTCCTTTTCGTTTTTTAAATTGAAGGCTTAGTTCATATTTTTTTGTTGTTTTGTTTCATTTTTCAGCCTTGTTTAAAAACAATAGTGTCTATGGACGCCCACCAGGGGGCAGTGTAAGATTAGCCATTAAATCACGAACAGCTGGGAATATTGTGCATTCACCTGTAACAGAGAAAAATGTTAATTAGCTATTCGCAACATAGGAAAGAGGATCTTAACACAACTGGTGGCGGGGGTAGTGTTTAACTTGTAAGTAATAAAAAATTGGAAAATTAAAGAAACTTAATTTTTAATTGCCCAGATTATAGGCATTAGTTATAAGGCAATATTTGGGGTTTAGAGGAAATGTCTAGTCAATTCACATCTAGGGTTTTAATTTATAAAGGTACTGAGTAAGGTCATCTCCACTGAAAATTTTGCATAGTAAAACCTTTGCCTCAACTACGCATTAATAGAAGTTAGGTTTTAAAGCTGTACTTGTTTTCATCCTTTGAACCTAGCAAATAATAGGGTTATTTATCTTAAGTGTAGATACCTTACCTACAACATCAACATGTTTGATCCAAAATTTTCATTAAAAGCCTACTAGTATTGCCTAGGAAATCCACCAGGATTTTCAATAAAACCTCAGGGACATAGCCACCCTTCTCAGTCAGAGTAGTTTTAAAAATACAGAAACATTCTCTAGTAAGTGAAGTCTTTGTATCAAAATAGATGTCTTCCAAGAAAAATGTTATACCCATCAAAAGCATCTGAGAAGGAATTTTAACCAAAAATGCAAATACAATAAATGTTTTGAGGCTGGGATGAGTTGTTTAATGTTTTTCGGCACCCCCCACCTCCCTGACTTGCTCTGGCCAAACAAATCAGAAACTGCCAGTCTCCCAGATCTTAATTTGGTCAGTTGTATATATGATAATAAAATAGTCAAAGAGTGCAGCTGTTTATACAGAATAGTCCTACTTCCACACACAATACCCTGGAAGAAACTGGAATCAAGGATTATATATAGTTAACTGTACTACTAAGACACTGGTTTTTGGTTACTTTTAACTTAATCTTTAATCCATAGAAATGGAAAATTAGATAATGAAAATTGGAATGTGAAAGTTAAACTAAATTATATTTTTACAAATTCCCCTCCAGAATAATGCAAGCAATTTCTAAACACCAAAAACGTTTCTATCTTCCATTTTTCTTCATGATTCCTAGTGTATAATTTTTTGTAATTCACTGAAAAGTCATCGCTCTAGGTGGAAAAGCCTGCTCATTTAATACAGGTTGAAATCATTACCCCTGCCCTCCCAAGTAAGTGTAATTTTAAATTTTACAAAATATAGTAATGCCATTCATCAGCCTGTGAAAAATGAAAATTGTTAGGTCAAAGACTCTGATAGCATTCAATGTTGATTCTTGAAGAATTCTACTTTTTGCCCAAAGAGGTGAGAAGCCAAAGGAAGAAATGAAGATAGCAAAAGTATTGCAATAAATAAAGCATAGCCCTCCCTACTGCTACTGTATCATTTATAAGTTCTAATTCAATGAAAACTTAAGAAGTAAGAAGAAACTACTGTGGTTGCTTCTGAAATGAAAAAATATCCTTTCTCAATCCCTTACTCATGAGCATGCATAATATGGGAAACCATGATTTTTCCATCATGTGAAAAAAACCTGATAATAAAGTAATTTCTTCTATGATTTTTACTCCTAGAAATTTTTTGATAAGTAACTTTAAAAATATATTGAATATAATCTTTTTGGAGAACAATTTCACTTCATTTCGAACTGTAAATTGCTTTCCTATTCAGATGAAAGAGAATCTTCTTTGAGATGAGCCAAATGGAGGAAAAGTTCCCCCTTCTGATTTAAAAAAAAATAAATTTAAAACAAAATTTAACACTGCCAGAAAAGTAAAAAATTTTAAATTGCATGCTACTGTATAAAGCAAAAATTAAAGGGGTCTGACATCTAATAACATTCTAGTTTCCTTGAAAATGTTAGGTCTGAGAGCTTCACTGAGCACTTGGTGAAACTGTTCACTTGCACCCAACCTGACACTTACATAAGAAGCCCATACAGCGGTGATGCTAGTTGTATCAGCTTTTATTCTTCACAAAACATTTGAATATACAGAACTTTTAAAGATAATTCTATTAATTTGTTATTCATGTTGTTCATCAGCCATGAAATATGATAAAGAAACATGCATTTCAACTTTGTGAGTTACAGAGCAAGTATCAATGCCGGGGGAAGCAGAACTAGGGAGAATTTTGTTGTCCTAACTACAGTCCTCTGGCAACACGTGCTATACATATAACTTTCTGGTAGTAGCAATGGGGACAGTCCCATCATTAAATCATGAACAAAAGTAAAATCTTGGCAGCAGAGAAATGAACAAAAGTAACAAGTGAGGAAGGAGATAAAGTGAAAGCAGACATTAAGGGGGTCACAACAAAGAGAAGTGAGGAGGAGGGCGCTTTCTCATCAGAATCTTAAGACCCATGTAACAAAATACCATCTAACTGGTCATGTACCTTGTCGTGGCGGATTCATCTCTGCAAACCTCTTTAGAATGTTGCTAACCATCATGGGTGCAGCAACAGAAGAATTCTGCTGTCGGGGAATGTCTGCCTGTTGTGTTGTACCTGAAGCCATGTCATAAATAATCGGAACAATAATGCTAACAGGTTCCTGGGGAGGTACTGATGTTTTCTGAGTCAGCTGAAGCTGTAGGCAATACAACACACACAAAACAATGAATTAAAATATTTAATGAGGTAAAAGAGAGTGTCTTAACTTTTAAAAGTTGCTATTACTATATATATAGAACTGAGACACTGTATGTAAACTTCAAGTCCTTACTTTCTTGCGAAGGAAGTTTGCTTTAGAGAGGTAATGTCTAAATTAACTACTGCAAGACTCAACCTCTTCTCCAGATACCTGGTTGCAAAATTATTAATTGCTATTGGCCCAATTAACATTCATTGAGAGGCAATGGGGATACAAAGACACGTAAGACGTCTCTGTTCTCCAATAGCTGAAAATCTAACTTAAAGACAAGTAAAACTACTTGAGCCGCCAGTGTATTCTAGGGGAGGCATCCGGGAGGCGTCTGGAAATAGAGGCCTGCAAGTTTTGATGAAAGACTAGCAAACTAAAAGGGAAGGGTGGGGATGTGCAAGGAACAGCGTGCAGTTAGAGAAGAGGGGTCTGGGAATGAGGAAACTGTGGCTTTAGAGAGCTATTTCATACAGTCATGGAGACACGAGATTGCAAAGACTGAATATGCCAAAGTAAGGAGACAGAGAATCTGGACCTGATACATGAAGTTCAAGCTTTCAAAGTGCAGAAAACTAGCCCTATAATTCAGCAATATCTGATTGTTTACATAAGGGACATGAACTTAGTCACCACAAAAATGCCTCATTTACCTCTAAATCACTTTTCATTCAGATAGTGGATAATACTTACAAAAAACAGCATTTTGGATTTGAGTACTACAGCAGGTGTCCCAGGAGGTGCAATAGGTGGTGCACTGGGAGGGATTGTGAGACAGAATTGCACATTCCATTTCAATTGTGTAGCTTGATCAGGGAACTATATTTAGAAATAAAAAGAAAGTAATTGATAAGGCTGTGTAAATAGTATTCTAGTCCGGTATCTCAATTTGGCATTAGATGTTCTAATCTTTCAGACTACTTCAAACATTCATTATTACAAGGTCATAAAAATATCAGTTATTTTCTATATTTTTATGAATTTTTCATTTGAGAACTTAATTATGGATTAACATATAATTGTCTTATCTACGCCATTTTTCTCCACATTACTTCCCTAGTCTACTGAACAGTACATCTTGATCAGGCGGTCCAACAACTAGTCTGAAAACTTGGTCAGGGCAACTGAAGATGTGTGAATCACTATCTCAAAAAAGGAAAAGTGTTTATGAACATTTTAACAATCGCTTATTGCCCTAGGACTTCCCAAAGCTCCACGGGAGAAGAAAGCTGCTTTTCCTTACCAATATAAACAAAAAACATGTGCGTGGTCAGACTACCATCCCATCTAGCCCAACAAAGAAGACAGGCTTAGAAGTGAGGATATGTCTAACCTTATTCATTGGACTTTTACCCTCAACAGGATTCTCAGAGGTCCATCATTCATCAGTCTGTTAAACTATTATTTAAGTTAATTATCATCTCTTCATCCTATGCCACTCATGCCATAGTTTTCTATCTACTGTGTTAAATGGTAGTTCCTTTAATTTGTTGTATATTCACCTCTTTCAGGCTTTTTAATAACTGACATTCCTACTGCATGTTGATCAGGCTTACCCTCGGTTTCCTACCTTTATGTCAAGTATCCCATTGTGATTCAAAACATTTAAGACTAGGACTTTGCCATATGGAACCTTGAATTGAAGGTTTTTTTGGAAATGCCCTCGGATGCATGAATCTATGATCATATCTGCGTAACTACTCCCTATCTTGTGCAGGTTACCACCCTCCAGACCTTCTAATACAGTGCAATCCTTGTCCATGTATTTATGTAAATGCACTACACAAGACCTACCCAATGGGCTTCTTAAATGCCTTCTTCCAGTTCTTTTGTTATCCTAGAGTACCAATGCAGCACTTGTACTACCTGTATAAGGCTTGAATTCTCACTATATGACTAGTTTTTTTCCATCTCCAGTCATGCATGTTCTCCATGATGTCATTTACATAACTCTGCCCAAAGGCAAGTAAGTCATCACTGTTAAAATTCTGTAGCCTACTTACATGCCTAAGAGTTTATTGTAGTATGGATCACTTGTCATTTTGATTCTCAGGAGGCTTGACTTTTGAAGCCATCTACATCATCAGGAAAAAGAGGTGGGGCAGCTCTGAGCAGTTTGAGAACACTGAAAATATTATTGTAATTTCCCAAACAAGATCTTATTCTACTCTGGGCTCAGCTCACTATCTAGCTGCAGCATCTATCCAAAATATTAATATACACATTGATGGAGGAGCCATATGGGCTGTTTGTCCATCAGAATATCATAGGGCAGGCTATCTCAATTTTCATTCACTTCTTTTTTTCAATGTGGATGGTTTGATGACTCTCTTCTGTACATTTCAGTTAGAATAGTATTCTAATGATCAATGCACTTAGTATAATATCAGATGTAAAAATATTTGGAAAACCTTGAATTTGATAAATAATTCTTTTTAAAAAATTAATTTTTTTCAATTATCCAACATTTATTGTTTTTCCTCCCACACCTGGGAAAAAAGAAAAACAAAATATACTTTCAACGAGTACACATAGACATACAAAACAAATGCACATACTGGCCCTGTCCTAAAATGTGTGTCTACCTTGTATATTTAGTGCATCATTTTGCTGTCAGGAAGTGGTGGCATTTATTATCATCCACCCTCTGGAAACATGGCTGATTACTGCAGCGATCAGGGTTCTGATCTCAAAATGGTTCATTTTCACAATGTTGCTGTAATAGGAATTGTTCCCCTAGTCACTCTCACTTTGCTCTGCATCAGTGCATGAGTCTTCCTAGGTTTCTCTGAAACTAACTCAGAATTTCTTACACCTCAACAGTATTTGATTATGTTCATATAAAATAATTTGTCCATTCCCCAACTGATGGGTATACCTAGGGGATCCTTTTAAATGAATTTTGTGCAAGATATCTTCTGTGACACTGCTGAACACCTTAAGTGAGCACATATTTGCTGCTTTTTGCTACATTTAGGCAATACTCATGTGCACTGAACAAAACTCATTGTTGCTACATACCTGTCACAGAATAATTCCTCAAAGCATCACCCAGGGCTATGTTTAAAGTATGCCATTTCACAAGATTCTACAGTTTAACCATAAGTTAGGTAGAAACTTTTTTTGAGGTGAGCCTTCAAAGCTTCATACTGTTCTACCACACTGAATTTACAAAGAAAGTGCAGAGTAGGACTCACGTTTTCATACTTCTCAGTGCGGCCATAAAAATATAGTTCCTATAGTAAATCATTGATAAGAAAGAGGCTGCCTTATTCCCTTCTCATGTACAGGTTATTAGACTTTATAGAAAAGAGGAAGTATATAGTAAGCACTCCATAAATGTTTATTGAATGGAAGTAGATATATGGATCCAGTTATGTCTTCTTGGTCACTCGAAAAAAATTTGTGATCTTTTCCATTCCTTCAGTCATTCCCTCTTAGAGCTCTTTTAGCAGTAGATCCCTGAATATCTTTAAAATTGTGTCACTCATTAATTTAGTCACAGATTGTGAGAGCCAAAAGGTAATTCAGAATATTTTGTCAACCAACTTTTAAGAGCCATTATGTGCTTGGCACTAGAATTAAGACTCAGTCAACAGACAGCTGAGGTTCAGGGAATTGGAGTCATAAAATCAGAGTTAGCTAGTGGCAAAAAAGGACCTTGACTATGGCTTTCTTGACTCCAAGTTCAAAACTCAATGAAGAACCGTCACTGTCACTGTCACTTCCTCATAAGGTTGATCCACTCCTGGAGACCTGAGAATTTAAAGACAATGATTCCATGAGCACCGAGTCATGGAGTCCTGCCAACAAAGCTGCCATATGGTCTCAGCCAGGAGTGCTCTCTGAAGATCCTGCTTCAATAATCCTCACACCAAGATCTGTGAAGCTTCACTGCCTCCTCAATTGCTTTCTACTGTTTGGAGAAGTGACACAGTCATCTTCTATCAATCTCCCTTCTAACACTCTGAAAAAAAAGTTTCTATGACAAATGTGGGCTACCCCTGGATTCTTCGCTTTGCAAAGAGATGAAGCATTTCCTCTCCTGAGCTCCATGACTGTAATGCCGTCAGTCACCAGCATCAGTTAACTTTTCTAAGACGACGATCAGCCACTTTCTTTTTGTTCATTTCCCATTTTTCCCCAAAGTCAACAGTCAAGTCAAACAGGTCAGAATGGAGCCGCTGTAATTGCATTAATTGCCTTCTCATCTTTATTTTTCCTTACTTTACCTCTGCTCTAACTAGTCAATACTGACCATACACAGGTTGATTTTGAGATGCTTGCTGCATCTGTCATGTAACCAGCTGTTTCCTCTCTCTTAAGATGTAGTCTATTTCTTTTTTTATGATGCTGCTAAATCATCAATACATCCATTGCTTTTCAACTGTTCCTGAAGAAAGTACTCATGATACACTGGTATGAAGTGACAAATAGTCTACAAGGCTATTTACTCCCTCAAGGTATTCCTTACTGAAGAGGAATCACAGACTTAAAAGCTAGTAGGGTCTTCAAAGGTCATCTGGTTCATCTCAACATCTCCCATTTTAAAGACAAGGAAACTGAGGCTCAGGGAGCTAAGTCAGAAAGCTATTAAGCACTGGAGGTGGGGTTTGGACCCATATTCTCCCAGGCCTGTCTTCCTTCCACTGCAGCACCTTGCCTCCCTCACCATAAAGAACAGTGCCAGTTCTCCATTCCCTCCCACAAACCCTTGATGAAGTTAGAAGCTAACTAGGCTCATAATAAAGGCAATTTAGCCAAATAACCCCCATTCCTATTTTTAGCTGTAAAATACTTCCAAGTAAAAAAAGAAAAGAGGCAGAAAGGTAAATGAAGAATAATCACAGAAATAGAAAATAGACCTACTGCTTTTATTCAAGTTATACTTTTGCTTATATACCTATATCTGTATATGTATGTGTATATGGATATACGTGGTATGCTCAGCATCACCACTAACAGATCTTGCTTCTCTCCTTACAACTCACCAGCTCTAGTTTCATGATGTGCACACAGTCCCTGAGGATATGTGTCGGAGCACCTAATAGCTTGGTGAAGGCTATTAGTGTATTGGCTTTAAATGGTGGTCCTGCAACCTAAAGAAGTAAAAGAAGCAATTATTTTTCATTCTGATATGACTTGACATTTCATTTTTAAACATGCTTAATTTATTAAAACTAAGCACATACCCTTGTTTCAAAGAATTTCTCCAAAACTTGAAGCTCATCTGGTTTCCACTGTCCTGCATTTTCAGGTGTTACTTTTAGCTGAAGAGTCTGGTTGGTCTTGGGGCTGAGAGCAACTCTACACTTAAGGGCATCAGTCTTAAACATTATTACTCCAGGTTCATTGGAGTTTATTAGCTGTAGCTACAAAATCGAAACAATTTACACAATTATTAACATATTCAGGAGACTATAGGAGAACTGAGTTATACTGAGACTAGAGACCAGAAAAGACCATGAAATAGAGAACTATATTCAAAATAAAGAGCTTGAAAAGCAGTTACTAATGTCTATAAAAAGTCAAAAGTACTTTTAACATTTCAATTTTGAAAATGTGAACAGTTATGACTAAAATGACTAGAAATAAATAACAACTATTTTAAAATACAACCGTTTATTCCCAAACAATAGTATTTGTAATGACTGGGCTGGGCCAGAAATTTCACATAAATTTAATCATATGTATTATCTGAAAGTTTTGCAATCAAAGATGCTTGGCAACCATACCCCAAGCAGGTTTAGACGTATAAATTGTCACAGATATATAAATTGTTAGAATTTTGGAAGTCTTCAAAAAGCAAAAATCCTTATCTTAATAAGGATTAATGACAAAATCGGTAGGGAAGTCTGGTTAAGCACTTCTTCAGGTTTGAAGATGACATCTGTCACATCGGTACTACAAAAAGCTGAAGCATCAGTACTATAAAAAGCACATAAAAAACAAAAAATAAATAAGTAAAACCCTTTATCAAAAAATACAACATAAATAAAACCCATTCATAATGGTAATATTAAGGGAAAGGTACTTGAATTTGACTAGCGTAATAACATTAGGGAAATCACTTTAGTTCTGCTGTGGGAAGGAAAAGACCACATTCTACAATTTAGAATATTTTCTTTCAAAATTAATTTTGCTTGTGAAATTATAAAGTACCAAATACCGTTTCTTGTTGAATAATCCTTTGAAGATGGCGTCTCATGATAACTGATCCAAGGAATCTCTCAAGCGGGGAGCAAAGGTAACTACCAGCCAGGCCAGGTACGAGTCCCGGAGTAGGAGAGGGCAAAAGTAAAATATTCAAGGCACTGTGAGTGAGGATGGTGGGTATGGATGCAGCCCAAGAGCGCTGAGGTAGTTTACGAGGTGGAGGCATGTTGGTTGGCATTGTTTGAGAACCTTTTGAAAAAAAATTTATTTCAATTCTCAATGATAATTTTACATTAATTTATTTCTCTCTATTTTCAACTTTACAATTTTTCCATTTAAAAAACAAACTGTGGGTGTTTCTGTTTGAGTAACCCCACTCTGTACATTTAATGGTATTGAGCAGATAGGGTTCAGTATGACAGCAAATCTGTAAAATTAGGACAATACCACAACCAAAACTCTAGAATTATAAATAACAACTTTAAAACCTGAGACTTTATTTTGACCCTACTGAATTAAAAAGAGTTCCCAAAGTATTGCTGATGAATAGCTACTGTTGTTAATCTATTTATTATATGATTGAAGGGCTGTTACTAAGCAATCTTTTTCAAAAGATGGCTCACCACACTAAGATTTTTAATTCGTCATCTTCAATATCACAACAATAGCACTAAATCTCTTTCAAACTGACGGCAGTCAATATAAATTCAATGATAAGTAAGTGCAAAGGCTCATAGAATTTCATGAGATCATAACATCTAGGGATGGAAAGGCCTTGGGCCATCTAGTCTGACTTCCTTATTTTACAGTTGAGCAAACTGAGGCTCAGAGAGAAGTGACTTGTCCAAGGTCACAAAGACTCAGCTCATTAAGGAAAACCTATCCATCATGTAAAGACTATTTTGGAAAAACTTCTGAAAACCTGTTTCCTATAAAGCATGGATAGGGCAGCTAGGTGACACAGTGACAGTGCCAGAACTAGAGTCAGGAAGGTTCATCTTCCTGAATTCAAATATGGCTTCAGACACTTACTAGCTATGTGACCCTGAGCAAGTCACTTAACCCTGTTTCCTTATCTGCAAAATGAGGTAGAGAAGGAAATGGCAATGTGCTCCAATATCTTTGCCAAGAAAACCCCAAAAGGCTTTAGGAAGCACCAGATACAACTGAACAACAACAACAAAGCATGGATGGTCAGTCTTTTATGGTAATGTATCAACAGATATTACTGATCTTCTTTGATCTTCAAATTTTCAGTTGAATATACAATGACTTAAAAATGATTTATGAAGGGGAAGCTAGGTGGAGCAGTGAATAGAGCACCAGCCCTGGAGTCAGGAGGACTTTATTACCTCAGACACGTAACCATTTCTAGTCATGTGACTTTGGGCAAGTCACTTAATCCCAACTGCCCTGCCCTCCCCCATCCAAAAAGCAAAAAAAAAAAAAAAAAAAAAAAAGATTTATCAGAAACCCTTTATAAAAAGAAGTGACTAGACAGGTCAAGACTAATAAGCTTTTGACATCATATTTAAAGATAATATTAACAAAAGACATTAATCTATGCAAAATAATGTGATGAGATTTACTTGTTCCAGCCCGAGGGGAATGAGAAGCATCTGGAACAGGAGAATGTAGAGATGGATTGGCTGGTGACATCCCAGGCATTCGTGTTGCTGGTGAGGGACCAGACACTTGAGGAGATCCTGGCCAATTTCCTGCTCTTCCACTTGGTGACACCATAGTATATGGTGAACTAGGATCAATGGTACCTGTATAAATTGCAAAGTTATTCCTATTTCATTTATACCGAGAAAGTGTTCAAGCAAAAGGTTAAAAAAAAATTGAAATCTATTCCTGGCTCAACTCCCATGATGATCCTTAATGTTTTCTTTTCAGAGCAAAGATATTAATGGCTACCCAATTTTATTTTTTTCCTTTAAAATGATATTTTAACTGAAGACAACTACATTCTAGCATGCCACTTCAGAATCTATTATATGTATTTATCAAATTGGAGTAACATCTGGTTTCACCACCATCATATAGACCAGTGGTTCTCAACCTTCCTAATGCTGTGACCCTTTAATATAGTTCCTCGTGTTGTGGTCACCTCCAACCATAAAATTATTTTCGTTGCTACTTCTTAACTATAATTTTGCTACTGTTATGAATTGTAATATAAATATCTGATATGCAGGATGTATTTTCATTGTTACAAATTGAACATAACCCACAAGTTGAGAACCGCTGATATAGACTGAGAAATGGTACAATTTACCTAAGCAAATGCTTCATGCAATAATATCAGTGCCTTACAAAACTAACTTAGTAGACTTAAAGAGCACATTAAAATAGGCTCCAGGAGACTAGAGGCCTCATTTTACATTCTTTTCTATCCTTTACACCACCTAGCAAATACCATAATACTTAGGTTAAAGGATACTTTAGATTTATATGGTGCTTTTACATACAGGTCTTTTGATCCATATAGCCCCCTTGTGAAGATGAGGAGTCTAAATGACCTGTTCAAGGTTATACAGCAAAGAAAAGGGAGCCCAAACCTTCAGATTCTCTGTTCAGTTCTTTTTCCACTAGTGCATGTTATGTATACAGCAGGCACTCAGTAAAAAACTGTTGACTAATCAGCTAAAATTAAGCCTCTAGTTTTCTTGGGTATGTTTTATTATACCAAGGAAAGACAGACAAAACTGAAAAAAGAACGACTAAGATTTTTTTCATTTGGCAAATATTAGATTTGCTAATATGATTAGATTATGTGACAAAAGCCAGCATCTTTCTGAATGATATGGATCTATTTAATTATTTATTATGAAACTGACAAATAGCAATAAATATGAACATTTCCTTAAAAAAATAACAGAAAAAGAGGCGTCTACATGAAACCACAGATGCGTGATACATTACAACTTTTTATTTTTCAAAAATATAAATTAAAGTTTAACATGGCCATACCAATACCACCCTAAAAAAGTCTGTCTCCTTAACTTTCTTTGGCACTCTTCTGTTTATTTTCTAAATGTTTTATTGAAGCTCTCTATTTTCTCTTTTTTGGGTGTCATTATCATTAACCCTCTACTCCCACCTGTCTCACAACCCTTTACCACAAAAAGCCCTCCTTTGTTACAAGGAAGTAGGCAAGTAAAACAAATTCACACACTGGTTGAGTATGAAAACGTCATTTTCTTGTAAATATTCTTAAAAAGATATTTTTTAAAATGGGATCAGAAATTGTCTTCTACAAATATACCCAGTATAGTTCTTTTCTGGCTTTGTCTATCAGTCTGAATTTGTTCCTGAATGCATTATTTCAGAAAAAAAATATTTTACTTTTATCACTGGTTTCTCTATGAGGACTTACCGTGTGGACTGGCAAAGCTGGCCCCTGGTCCTATAGAGATTCCATGGGAGGAAGGGGGAGGAGTTGGAACAAATGATGCTGGTGATGGAGCTCTCAAAGCACCACTAGGTGAACTAGCAGCATGCAGATTTCCTAATCAAAGGAAAATTAATTCTGAGAAGCTTTCAATATACTACAGATATTTCAATAATTAAAGAGATGTGGCATTTTACTAGCACAGCTACTTGGTCCACAGATCTAGATTATGATCCCTATAGATTAATGAATGCCTATGGTAATAAAAAAAAAATCACTCCTGTTGGCCAACTTTCTGGTGATGAGCCTCATCCCAAACTGCTGGGCCAGAATTTAATGCTTTTCCAACTTGGTACTGAAGATTCACTGTCACACATGAGTACTTCTCCAGTGGAGGATCATTATACATATTTTAAACATTCACATAACAAAGAAATAAGCAATAGAGCTTAAATAAATGATGCAAAGTAAGAGAGCAGATTGATCAGCAGAAGGAAGACACTAGGTGACAAATAACAAAAAAATAGTACTAAAAGCTCGTTTATTGCTTACCAATGCATTGACTGCTTCTAATAAAATTACTTGGAGGCAAAACATAACCATACAATGAGTGATATCTTACCGGGGGATTGTGTGTGCATCATGGAAGGAGACTGGTTGACAGTACTATGATAAGATGTAGGTGGTGAAGTAAGAGGATAAGCTCCTGATGACCCTGGCTGCTTTGGAAATGGCTACAAGTTTAAAAATAAAATTGAAAAATAAAAGTTGGCATAAATCTCAGGCCTAATCAGTGAAAGCACACACAAACATGAAACTGTCCAATTAATTAATATTAACTCCAAATGAACAAGTACTTAAAAATTCCTTTTCAGATGCGTTAAAAACTTTCAAACTAAAATTTCAAACAAAAAGTCCCCCTTCTTAAATGGAAGGGGAAAAGGAGAGTCCTACACGTCAGCATTATGAAGTCTGTTTTTTAAAACTTTGACTCTTATATGGCTACAATGCTATCATTCTGAGTACAACAGAGACTTCCCCCTCCTCCACCTCTCTTCTCTTGACTAAGTTCTATTTCTCCACTTTTCAACCCAGTCCTTGGATTATCTGGAGAATGGTATTTCATTCTAGGCAGTCCATTTTAAGAAGGACATTGATAAGATGAAGAACATACAAGGAAGCCAACCAAGAGGGTAAGGAGTCTTGAGTCTGTACCACAGGATGCATCATGTCATAGGAAGATCAACTGAAAGATCTGGGGATGTTTAGGCTGGAGAAGAGAGGGCAAATCCAGAGTTCGGGGTGTGGAGTGGGATATGACAGTTGCCTCAACTATCTGAAGTTATATGGAAGAGGGATTAAAATTGTTCAGCGGTCCCATCAGTCTAAATAGGGGCAAGGGGAAGTAGAAGAGGAACAAATTTAGGTCTGATTTCAAGAAAAATTGTCTAATAATTAGAGCTCTTCGAAAGTGGAAGTGGCTTCCACAGGATGGAACAATATGGAAATTGCTCCCTCAATGGAAATATTCAAGCAGAGACTAGATGCTGTGAGGTTTATGTATAGATTTACTAGATGGCTGCTAAGATCATTTCAAACTCATTTATCTTGGCGCTCTTCTTCTATCTCTGTATCTTCATTTTAACTAGCTCAAAAACAAATGTGCATACAGTATCATTCTCAGCTAACAGAACATGTACCTAACTTTCTGGCACTACTAATAATACTACTTCAAATTAAGATAATTTAATATATTCCCAAAGTATTTTAATTTTTTTACCCTCTGCTCCTCAATCATGGTTCTAATGCTTTGGTGTGAAATTAGTAACATTTTCCCCCTCTTTCTTCTTTCTTTTAAAAAAAAATTATTACACAGAATAAAGCTGGTGCCTAGACCTGTGGTTTCACCGAAATAGGGAATTCCTGGATGAGGAAACCTTCCCAATGTAGGTCAGGACAGTTTTAAAGAGTTACTTAGAAGACAAGGAAGTTAAATGACTTGCCTAAGGTCACACAGTCAATAAATATCAGAGGCAAGATTTGAATCAAATCAACCTGCCCCCAGGCCAGCTTTCTATTCACTATACTATCAGTTTTCAAACATGTTCCTTAGGACTTCTATACTCTTAAAAATTACTGAGGACTACAAATAGCTTGTTTATTTGGGCTACGTCTAATGACATTTACCATATTACAAAATAAAACAAATGAAATCTTGAGATTAATCCATTAAAATGACAAATGCATTACATGTTAATATAAATAATATTATAAAAAACAACAATATTCTAAAACAAGAAAAATAGTGAGAATGGCATTGTTTTATATATTTTTGTAAATCTATTTTACATATGTTTTAATGTCTGCCTTAATAGAAGACTGCTGGATTTTCAAATTTGCTTTTTTTCAATTTGCTATGATATGTTATTTTGGTTGAAGTATAAGAACAAAATTCTGGCTGCACACAGATATGTAGATAGAAAAGGGAGGAGTATTTTAATAAGCAAAAAATGTCTTAGTATTATTAAGAAAATAGTTTAGACCTCAAGGACCCTTGAAAGGGTCTCAGGACAACCTCAGGGTCCACAGATCATACTTTAGGCAATATACCATATTACACCACGGTACCTCTATTATTATTAAACACAAAGTACTTAATATGATAAAAGGCTGAAGTATCACTCCAAACCAGAGGTATGCAGTGAAACACAGATGCTGCAGTATCAGAGGGCTATGTTTTCTCTTGCTATCTGTTTTGTTCTTCCATGCTTTTCTTTCGATCCCTTGGTCAAAATAAAAGATGAGATCACTAACCTTGTAAGCTAGTGATTTATAGGAGTTAAGGCACTATCTAAAGCTACTATTACAATTCCCAAAGAAGTTGTTTAAAGAAAAAGATGAAGCATCTACAAAGTAGATTATGCTGGACACAGTCAATGTGTCTGAGGACTCAGTAGCCTTCTTTTTTGGGTTGTGTCCCTGACTCCCAACTTCCCTCTAGCTTTCTGTGGGTCTTTTCCACACAGGAAAATGAATCAAATTATGTGGCAGCTATCTAGTAATTACACTCTTGTGAATTCTACTAGCTAACTCTCTCCTCCTTTTCCCATGTTCGCCCCCAATGAACTACTTCAACTCTACACCGTCCTTCTCAAAGGACTGGTTACTGACATTGTTCTTGCCCTGCCAAGTCTCAGCCTTGGATCACTCCCACTACCTGCTGCCTTCACTCCTACACACACAATGCTGAAAGAAGCTGGAGAAAACCACAACTGCATCTACTACAAAATTATTCTATGTAATCTCAACTAAATTCTCATTTCTACTAGGCAATCTTTTTAAACTCCCTAATTAACTCACTATCCCACTCGCCACAGCAACTCTTCCAAATGTTTTCATTGCTCTCAAATCTCCCCTGGTCTCTACTCCCCTCCCCTTCTCAGCTGGGAACCTCGCTTCTTATTTTTACCTAAAAAAAACTGAGGCCATGTGGGGAGAACTTTTTTACCTTCCTCTTTCACCTCACGTTACTCAGACACCTTCTCCTAGTATCTTCGTCTTCATCTCTGCCGTCCATAAAGAGGTGGCCGTTCTTACCAACATAAACCTCTCTACGTGCAAAATTGATCTCATTCTTTCCCGTCTTCTCTGGCTGATTGTCCCATCCATCATCCCCGCTCTCTCAACTTATCTACAATCTTGTCTACTGACTGCTTCTCTCCTGATCAAGAACATATCATGTCTGTCCCATTCTCAAAAAACCCTTACTTGATCCATCCATCCTTGATGGCTATTATGCCCTATCTCTTCTTCCTTTTGTGGCTAAATGCCTCGAGAAAGATCTCTATACTATGTAGCTCCAATTCTTTTCCTCCTCCTCTTCCTAACTCTCTGATCTCATTAAACTAGAACTACTCTGCTACAATCACCTATTCTAAAGGACTTTTTTGGGGGGTCTTTTTTTTTTGGAGGGGGGAAGGCAGGGCAATTGGGGTTAAGTGACTTGCCCAAGGTTACACAGCTAGTAAGTATTAAGTGTCTGAGGTGACATTTGAACTCAGGACCTCCTGACTCTGGAGCTGGTGCTCTCTTCACTCTACCACCTAGCTGCCTCTGTCTAATGGACTTTTATCAATCTTTCTCCTTCTTGATTTCTCTGCAGTCTTTGACACAATCAATGACCCTCTTCTCTTTAATACCCTCTTCTCTCTAGGCTTTTACGACATTATTCTCTTCTGGTTCTCCCCTTACCTACTTGACCTCACTGGATCTTTACCCAGGTCACACCCACTTACTATGGGTGCCCCACAAGGCTCTGTCCTGGTTCTTCTTCTCCCTTTACATTATTTTACTTGGTGATCTGATCAGTTCCTACGGATTCACTTATTAGATCTATGCTGATGACTTCAAATCTATTTATCCAGCCCTAACCTCTTTGCTAACGTTCACACTCACGTCTTCAATTGTTTTTCATACATCTCAAATTGGATGGGCTATAGATTTTGTATAATGCACATGTACAAAACTGAATCCATTATCTTTTGCCCCCAAACCATTCCTTTCCAAACTTCTCTTTGATTGTTTAGGGAATCACCATTTTCCCCATCCCACAAACTTGCAACCCAGATGTCATCCCCTACTCCTCAAGCCCCATACTCAACCTGCTTACCCTCATAATAATATCCTGTATATGCCTCCTTTTCTGCTCTCACAGTACCACAACCCTTATCAGTTCAAGACTGGACTACTGCATCCAGAGTTGCTTTGAATACCACAAGTCTCTCTCTACTCCAGTAATATCCTCCATGCAGCTGTCAGTGATTCTCCTAAAGCATAGCCCTAGATCATGTCCCTGCCAAACCCTCTCCCCGTCCTCCCCACCACGCATACCCCATAAACTGTTGTGGCTGTCTATTACCTCTAGGAGCAAACATAAAATCCTCTGCTTAGTGTTTAAAGCCCATCATAAGCTGTCCCCCTACTTCCATTTCTCTTGCAATGTCTCCCTCCTCCCAGTACTCTATAATCCAGTGACAGTGGCCTACTTGCTATTCCTTGAGCAAGACAATTCTTTTTCTTACTCTGGGTATTTTCAGTGGCTATCCCTCAGGTCTGAAATGCTTGTTCTCCCTCCTCTTCTCTACCTCGTGGCCTCCTTCAAGTCCCAGCTAAAATTCCATTTTCTACATATTTTCCTGATTCCTTTTAATTCTAGTGTCTTCCTCCGTTGATTATTTCCAACTTACCTGTATATACCTGTTTGTTCAGTTATTTGAATGTTTTTTCCCCCATTAGACAATGAGCTCCTTGGGAGTAGGGGCTGTCTTTTATCTTTCTTTGTATTTCTAGTGCTTAGCACAGTGCCTGGCAAACAGCAGGCACATAAGAAAAACTTATTAACTGACTGATGCTAATAAGAGTACTGTCCTGCTTCCTGCTGGGACTGAAGAGTATATTCATGTAAGAATTCAACAAAGAAACTGTAGGAAGACTCTTGTGTTGACAATTAGGATGAAAAGAAACTGGTAAAATTTAAAAAGAAATTTATCTACAATGGTAATAAAATTAAGCATCCAGAATATAAAAAAGTAATTCGGTCACAGAGCAGCCAGCAGAACACATGTCAATTTTTAATCAAGGTGGGTTAGCTAAGGACAACCAGCTGAAAGTTCACTGGTTTTAAATATCTGTAGCTCATTGAAGAGTATTAGGATTTCCTTGCAATGGAGAGAAATATTTTCTTCTGTCCTTTGTGACATGCTTAAAAACTGCACAACTCAGAGGAGACCACTGGTGGTACAAAAGACAGAACAATGGGGCCAGGAGTCAGGAAGATCTGAGTTCAAATACAGCCTTTGCTTACTCGTTTCCTTAGCTGTGATATGAGGATAAAATAACACCTACCTCCCAGGGTTGTTTTGTGGACCAAATGTTTGTAAAGGGCTTTGCAAACTTCAAATTACCATATAAATGCTAGCTATTATTATCTGGGGTCTTCTATTTAATCTGTACTCATAAAGTCTAGAGCTAAAAGAGACTTTAGAGGCTCATCCAGTCCAACCACTTTAGAAGAGGAAACTGTTAAAACACAAGACATGTGACTTGCCCAAGGTCATAAACTGAAAAGGGTCATGCTGTCTAGTCCTGTCATTCTGGCAGGACACAGCCTAAAACAGCACTATTCTGATGCTTCTTCAAGTCTAAAGCCACAGCATCTTAGGCCATGTCTTACTAGAAGCTGTCGGAAACTCCCTCCATGCACCTCCCTGCTCTAGGTGAGTGTAAGAAAACACTTCTCCTCTGAGCTGTCTTCAACTCAAGCTGAGACAAGCAGGCAGGTTTAGAAAACCAATGTCTAGATACACTACAAGGGGAGCACCTGGAAGCAGATGGATCCTCTGTGAACTGCATTTGTCAAGGAAAGTTTCCCTTCTGGAAAGATGGCTAGGCATTTGATTTCTGATTTTGCACCAAGGTCAAGTTTGTCTGATCAGACATAAATAGCACCCTGCTATGGTATCTACAATACCTGAAACAAACTTCTGATGAGACGAAAATTGTTAACTGATGTACAGGCTTAAAATCGGCAAATTACTATCTTATGGTGAGTCAATCCCATACAAAATCCCATACAGGGCTTTTTTTAAAGCTTCAATGTCATATGATATATTTAAGCTCCTACTCAAATAAGACTGGTTTTCAGAGAAAAAATTAGATCATATGTGTATAATACATTTTTAAACCATGAGCATACTTACCTGTTGTTGGGGTGGTGGCTGGGGCTGTAGCTGTGATATTAAAGAATCCATCATATCACCCCCTATTGGAGAAGGAGGGTTATCATCTTCATTTACAGATCGTCTTCGAGCATCTTGATTGCTATCAACAAACATGTTCAGGAATGTCTGCAGATACACATAAATGCACTGCTTAAAATGCTTTGCATTTATTTTTAAAATATTTTTATTTTTAAAATACCTAAAAATCAACCAACAGAGACTTGACTGGATATCCTAAACCCAAAGGGGAAGCCTTTCTTACATCAAATCCACAACCTGAAACAGACACCCTGAGGAATGGAGGCAAAAAAATCAGAATCTGAAGAATACATAAGCATCTTATCAAATAACTGCCAAAAGGCATAGAGTTATTAACACTTGAAGAGTAGGAAATTCTGATTAGAAAGCTTCTAAGTATATGCTGGTACGATGAGACAAATGTTTCCATATTACTGTCTTGTTCACAAATGAAAAAAATTGTTTTGTTAATTTAAGTATTTACTATTTTCAGACTTGAAAAACTCCTAGGCCTAGCCCACAATTGCTTGCCACTAATTAAGCCAGTTGTCCTTGGGTAGGTCACATAACTGAGATCTCAGTACACCCTAGGCTGGGGTTACCTTAGTTAGGTCTGAGTTGTCTAATTTGTAAAATGGTTTTATCAGATGATCTTTAAAGATCCTTTTAGTCCTAACAATACACGAACTGATGTATAACTTTAAAAATTCTCTTTTTTTAAAGTGAGAGTATACAATAGAGGATAGTGGAACAACATTGTTAAGTAATGTTTTCCTCCTTTTTATCCACCATAGTTGGCCTGACTAGAACCAGAAGATAGAAAAGTTCTCATGACAATG
>CM053591.1:58445070-58500756 GCA_028646515.1 Pseudochirops corinnae | reverse complement strand
TGACTTGCCCAAAGACACATGGCTAGTGTGTCAAGTGTCTGAAGCTGGATTTGAACTCAAGTCCTCCTGACTTCAGGGCTGGTGCTCTATTCACTGCGCCACCAAGCCGGCCCTGGAGTCATGAATTCAAAGATATAGGGAGTTCCTTCTCTATAACACACTCTTAGTTGTCTAAAAGCACTGAAAGCTAAGTGACCGGGCAGCTAGGTGGCGCAGTGAGTAGAGCACCGGCCCTGGAGTCAGGAGGACCTGAGTTCAAATCCAGCCTCAGACACTTGACACGCTTACTAGCCGTACAACTTTGGGCAAGTCACTTAACCCTAATTGCCCTCCAAAAAAAAAAAGAAAGTTAAGTGACTTGCCCAGTCACACAACCAGCAGGTGTCAGAGGTACAACTAGAATCTAGGTCTTTTTCCTGGCTCTAAGATTCGACCTCTATCCACTAGGCCATGCTGCACTAGAACTACTACAACTAGCCCATAATAAGCACTTGTTAAAGATTTGTTCAATCAAATTAAACCCACCTAAATAAAACCCACCTTCCTGGTATAAGTCACAAGGAAGGTAGGTTGAATGCCTTCTAAAGTATTCTAATGAGAAGCACCATTCTTTTCAATGCCATTCCCTAATCAGATAAAAGAGAAATTAAAGATATAACATTTTTTGTCACTTCACTTTAATAAAGTATTTCTAAAAGACAAGGAAAGGATGGTCATAAAAGGCAAGCGGACACATGTAACTTTAACAAAATTCCTATTATCTTTAGCAAGTCTGTTCCTAGAATGAAGTCACAGAATAGATGAATTAAGCAGATGGAATAATTTTTTCAATAGGCTTTTTAGAAAAAAAAATTTAATAAATTAATTTTCTTCAGCAAAGGAATGTTTCAGGGCACATTTTAATATGCCAGAATACTTAAGACTATTACCTTCAGTCCTGGTGCTGGATAAAAACCTTCAACTATCTTACTGTTGTCAAAAAGACTGTAGGCTCCATCACGTATCGCTACAACACCTCTACTCCGGCAGTATATATCAATACAATACATATTCCTAAAAGCTAGCCTGATGTGAGTGGACGACTGAGGCAGAATTGAAAAGCACTGGTAGGCAGTATTAGTCCGTTGCGTCAGGCCTAACATTGGCACAGTTGGGAGCTTATTGATGGCATTTAATGGAGCTTGAGTGTCAAAAAGTACCTGGAAGAAAAAAACACATTGAAAAAAGTTAAATGATCATCAACACATACACTGGCATTCAGTGTATGGCATTTGCTACCTTCAAATTTCATTCTAGGAAGATGGACGCACTATTTCTAAGGCCCTTTTTATGCTATCTAAAACTTTTATTTTTTTTTTGCTTTTTGGAGGGAGGAGGGCAAGGCAATTGGGGTTAAGTGACTTGCCTAAGGTCACACAGCTAGTGTTAAGTGTGTGAGGCCACATTTGAACTCAGGTCCTCCTGACTCTAGGGCCAGTGCTCTATTCGCTGCACCACGTAGCCTCCCCTTATGCTATCTATCAAAATTCTCCTTTGATAAAATTCCCCTTGATGGGATATCAAGCACATTAAGCACCTGGTGTTGTTTTAAAATAAAAAAGTTATCAAACAGACCCCAAGTGCCAAATGCATTCCTCCTGAACTTATGGACAATTTTACACACAACCCTGACTTTTGTTCAATCCCAGGAAGTACACTGGTTACCTGTAGCAGCTGGACCACGTTTGGGGTTTTGTTGAACATCTCCTGGAGCTGATGGAGGATAGTATTGTGACAGTTACTGCAACCTGAGTTTGGACCAACGGTTCCCAACGAAATATTAAATTTCTGATGTGTAGAGTTCCACTGAATGCTAATCTAAATCACAAAGAACACAAATTTCAGAACTGAAGAAGTACTCATTTAGATCAGGCTAAAGAAAAGCTATAGTAAAGACAAGGAGAAATATAGAAAACTTAATATCTACATGTAGGAGTCATTGTTTTCTTATGCTGAATAAGTTCTCAGTAAAAAACTAAGGAAGACACTAAGATAAGAAAGCTTAAGCTCTTTCTAAGTCAGGACAGATGGTGAAATATTAATAAATCAATTTTTGAGACAGCCAAATTTTGCTGAGGAAAAATCACTACTGTGTCAGAATACACAAAAAACAAATTTTCTATTCAATGTTATGTTTAAAACAGTATCTGAGGTTAACCAGTCTCCCTTCTGAACTGAAACAGTCTTTTCAGTCTTACTCTAAAGGACCAGAGAGCACTTAAACTAAGGGAGTTTATTAATTATGCCATAAGACACGCCCATCTGGTTAATATTAACATTTCCTTGAATATCTCAAAACCCATCCTTTCATACTTACAAAGACCATTATGAAGTGAGGACACTGAACTTTAATGCAAAAATATCTAGCCTTAAGTTTATAGAAGTTTATGTATGGAAAAAAAAAATAAATTTTAAGAGACAAAAAAGTGCCCCCCTTAGTTAAAATAGCAGCAGTATTTTCATCAATTTTGCAGGATTTCATCAAATCTGCTTAGTGTCAGAACTTTAAAAACAAAACAAAACCCCACTATTTTGGACATTTATAGGCTATTCGTAACCATAAAGTACTAAAACCTCCTCTATGATAATCACTTTAAAACTATTTAAGTCTTGCCCGCTTTCTGAATTAAGAGGGGGTAACGAATTGATGTCTGTAAAACTAAAAGCTGCAGTAAGTCAAAAGGTAATCAGAAAAGATGAAAAAATTATAGATATCCACTGGAAATTGGTATATATACAATTAACAAAAAAAAATTATTCTCTCTTCCCAGTGAAAAGCAAAAATGCAAAGCAATGTAGGTACAGAAAGAATGCTGGACTTGGAGTCAGGCTAGACCTGGATTCAAATCCTGCTTCCTAAATATAACAGTTGTGTACAAAGTCATTCAGTGTCTCTAAGCTTTGATTATTTTAAAAATAGGGATGGTAGTACTTAAACTCCCAGAGTTGTCAGGATAATTAAATAAGATTTTTAAAAATTATTTTGCAAATCTTAAAGCATCATATCGGCATTAGCTATTATTACCACTACTACTATTACTACTACTACTACTACTACCACTACTACTGCTACTACTACTACTACTACTACTACTACTACTACTACTACTACTACTACTACTTGCTAAGAGGATGCATACAATCTGAAGGAAACATAATGAAATCTTGCCCAACACTATTCAGTCATGTATTTTATTGATGAAGTATTCTAAATTGAAAAGCTAAGAAGAGACATATTTTTGGCACTACTTAGGTAAAGAAAGTACCTGAAATATAGCAATCTGTTAAATCAAAGTTTATAGCCTTTATAAGTAAATGATTTTATAAATCAAAAAAAGGTCATAGGAGATGAGGTATCAGAGAACCATCTAGTCCAACCCACTCCTTTTACAGAAGAGGAAATTAAGCTCCAAAGAGTTTAAGTCACTTGCCTGTACACAGGTAAGCCTTAGGTGTCTTTGTTATATTTGTAATTCTCCTACTGTAAGAAAGAAACTTTAGATTTTCTACCTTCTGAACTCATACAAAAACCCATAGCTACAGTAACAAGGACTTGATCACTCACTGAGCTTCCCTTGGTGGTTCCATAGCATAAGATAAGCTTGCGATAATTATAGACACGAACTTCTGAGAAAATATTTAGATGCGCAGGTATGTCTAGTGGATGGATAAGAGAGAAAAGGAAATAAGGTCACAACATACATAAAAATAAGAATAACTTAAAAACAATTAGGAAAATCTTACTTACCTGGCAGAGACCGTGCAAACTCTAACACACATTCATATAACCGTGCAATACTATTCCAGTCATTAAGGAACATCTCAACAACTTTTCGACCACCAACAGGTTCGGACAATAAATTTTCATATGTTAAGTAAACATGCCTTGTTGGTCCTGAGATAGTAAGAGTAAAAAACAATTGATAATCGGCCAAATCAAAGTTGACAAATTTATTAATATTCATACAAAATATATGGAACATCTCACCTTGTTCTCTGGTAGAAGTGCTACTAAGTGGACAGTTTGCAAACACTAATTCTGCCACCCATGTACGATTGTTTCTACCTTGCAATCGGAAAGTGCAATCAAGAAGAGCTCGATCTAGAGCCTTCTGGGTTTCTTCACTCGTGCCTTTACATGGAGGTATTCTGATGATGAAAAAATGACATGTGAAGTGTACATGTACATGATATACACACAAAAGCAAAATGTGTACATTTTAGTGGGTTAAAAAGCAACTTCAGTTCTAAGAGCACTAAAAGCTACTCGTTGCAAAACAAAAAATTGCCACTACATAACATAACAGCATCAATTAATCATTCGGCATTAGGGGCAGCTAGGTGGCACAGTGAATAGCGCACTTGCCCTGGAGTCAGGAGGACCCAACTTCAAATCCAGCCTCAGATATTTAATACTTACTAACCATGTGACCTTGGTTAAGTCACTTAACCCCACTGCCCTGCGTCCCCCTTCCAAAAAGCAAAAAACAAACAAAAATCATTCAGCATTAGTAAAATCCTTGATTATGACCCTAAATTTTGCAGAGACATTAATCCTAGTCAATAATTTAACATGGCATAAGACTCATTCCCATGGAAACAGTGACTAATCAGGAAATACTTTCCAATAAGCTCAAATAAAAACATACTCAGAGTAACGAATGCCAAGGGTAACTAAACTATAAAGGCGTTAAATAGCTACAGAAACAAGTTGTATTTATAGACTGTCGTTATAAAAATTAGAGCACAGGGAAGAATGGTCAAATGGAAAGCCCACCAGATCTGGATTCAGAATATTGGATTCAAAGCATGGCTCTGCTCATTATCTACTGCTAAATGACAACTCCTCTCACCTCTCTGAGCCTTAGTTTCCTCATGTGAAAAATAAGGGGCAGGGTTGGGTGGAAGAATAACTAGGGTTCTCAATGTGAGTTTTGTAAACTTTCTTTTTTCTATATTTTGATAACCATTTCAATATTGGTTCCCCTTGTAATCGTATATATTATTATTTTTTACACGTTTAAAAACATTATTTTGAGGAGTCCATGACACAAAAATGTTAAAAACCCTTGAACTAGCTGACTTCTAAGGTCCCTTTTGGGGCCTAGTGTTTCCTGTTGTTCAATCATATCTTACTCGTCATGACCCCTGTTGGGGTTTTCTTGGCAAAGACACTGGAATGGTTTGCCGTTCCCATGTCCAGCTCATTTTACAGATGAGAAAACTGTGGCAAACAGGATTAAGTGATTGCCCAGGGTCACGCAGATACTATGTGTCTGAGCCCAGGCTTGAGTTTATGAAGATGAGTCTTCCTGACTTCAGGGCCAGCTCTCTATTCACTGTCTCGCTTAGCTGCCCTCTAGTGACTCCTATTACAACATAAAATAAAAGGTTCTATTAGCCTGGTGTCTTAAACCCTATTCTCCTGGATATTGTCTTCTTTAGCAGTTTTTCTGACCTTGTTCTCTCCTGGTTCTCCTTCTACCCTGGATGACTACTCCTTCTCAGTCTCCTTTGACATATCTTCATACAGATTAAATCCACTAACCCTGAAGGTCCCCAACGACTCTGTCTTGGGCCCTCTTTTCTTTTCCCTCTAGACTATCTTGCTTGGTTCATCAGTTCCCACGAGTTTAATTTTCATCTCTACGCATATGATTCCCAGATCTATATATTAATCCTAATCTACCTTCTAGGCCAGTGTTGTATCACAAACCGCCTTTTAAGACAGCTCAAAACATCTAATAAGACATTTCAAACTCAATATATCTAAAACAGAATTCACTAACTTTACCCCTAATTCTCTTCTTTCCCCTACTTTCCCATTACCATCTATGGTACTAGTATCCTCCCAGGTACCCAGGCATGGGTGTTACTGAAGTGACAAACCTTTGTGTCATACTCACTTGCACTCACTCCACTTATCTAACCAACTGCTGAATCTTGTCTCTACTTTGATAATGTATCATCTTTTTTCCACCATTCACACAACTTCTTTCATGGTATAGGTCTTTATCTCCTCTTGCCTTGACTATGCCAACAACCTTCTGGCTATTCTCCCTGTCTCAAGTCTCTTCTCCAAAATTCATCCTCCTCTCGCTGCCAAGGTTATCTTCTTTTTCTTCCCCTTTAACTTTTTCCAGTTAAAAAATCTACTCTCTCTCTTTCACTTTCCTCACTGAAAAAAAACACAATGCCTCCTCTCCCCAAGTCTTTGTAATAAACACACATAGTCAAACAAAAACATGGCCAAATTGGCCATGTCCAAAAAGAATACATCTCAATATGCACCCCTTTTTTTCATCTGTGTGTCAAAAGTACACAACATGGCTTCATCATGAGTCCTCTGGAATCACGTTTGATCACTGGCTTGATCAGAGTTCTTAAGTCTTTCAAAGTTGTTTGTCTCTATAGTATTGTTACTGTATAAATTGTTCTCCTGATTCTGCTCACTTCACTGCACTGGTTCATAAAAGTCTTTCCAGGTCTCCTGAACAATATATTAGCTAAATCTGTAAACAACCATTTCTTTTAGAAACTACACTAGTAGCAATAATTTTGAAGGCTTAACACTAGTTTGTTAACAGCTACTCATTGAAAATTATGCACACATCATATTAAGACAATTGTTTCCAAGCATTCTCTATTTATACTTTCTTTTCTATGGGAAAGCAGCATCTGAACAAATGCTTCTAATATGTTTCCATATTTTAGAACAAAATTTTAAATGAAAATAACAATTCTGGAAAATATGAAGTGCCATACAAATACGTTAGGGAATTAGAACCCTTACTTGTGTCCATTAAGAAGAGAGACCAGATGGCCTATAAGGATGCTACAGAGAAAGCTCTTGGTCAGGTATAAGAATTGGGACTAGATAGCCTCTGAGGTCCATTCCAATTCTAACATCTTGTGATCCTGAGATTTTTACAAAGAAAAGGACTACAAAATGAAACCTATAGCATCCTTGCCACTAGACTTCCTCTTTTTGACTTCACTACTTCTGGTGGTGCTAAGATTTTGTCTTTTGGAACACGTTTTACTTTTCCCCTCTCCCTTTCCTCTCACAGCATAAACAGCTGCCAGGTATCACTGATACTAACAATGGCGTCTCCTTCATTTCAATTTCTATAGCCAGAACCCTAATATAGGCTCTCATTTCTACTCATAGGAATGACAACAGCTGCTAACAGGACTTCTTGCCTCTAATTTTTTGTCTTCCACAACTCCTCATACCACTATTAGATTAATTTTCAGCATGCAAAAATAACATTACATCTTCATTCTGGTCAAAAATCTTCAGATGTCCATTACCACCATTGCTATTTAATGGTGCTGGAAATGCTAGCTATAGAAGAAAGACAAGGAAAGGGTAGCTTAAAAAAGATATTTAGGTGGCAGAGTGGATAGAGCATTAGAGCTAGATTTTGAAAGAACTAAGCTCAGATTCTGCCTCAGAAACTTAGTTTCTTCATCTGTAAAATGGGGATAATTGCACCTTCCTCCTAGGGTTGTTGTGAGGATGAAATGAGATATTTATAAAGTCTTTTGCAAACCTTAAAGTACTACAGAAATGCTAGCTATTATACCATTATCAAAAAGAAATGGAAGAAATAAGCATAACCAAAGAAGAAGTACAATTACTTTTTTGAAGATGATATGATGGTATATAAGAATACTAGAGAGGGCAAGTCACTTAACCCCATGCCCTACTTTCCCCTTAAAAAAAAAACCCAACCAAAAAAAAAACCCAACCCAAAATAAGACTTACTTCTTTTGGGGGCAGCGAGGTGGTGCAGTTAATAGAGCACCGGCCCTGGAGTCAGGAGGACCTGAATTCAAATCCAGGCTTAGACACTTAACACAAAACCTAGCCATGTGACCTTGGGCAAGTCACTAAACCCTAATTGCCCTCCAAAAAAGCAAAAAAAAAAAAAAAAAAAAAAAAGAATCCTGGAGAGAAAACTAAAATATTAAATAATAGTTTCAGCAAAGTTGCAAGATATAAAATAAGTAAGCATTCCTATACATAACAATCAAAACTCAGCAGAAAAAGATCAAAAGAGAAATTCCATTCAAAATAACTAAGAGAAGCTACAAAATGTTTGGAAGTATATCTACTGGGATACACCCAGGGACTGTATGAATCTAACTCTAAAATATTCTTTGCAGAAAGGAGTATAGGCCTAAAAACCAGAAAAATATTACTCAAGGGTAAGATAAACCAACATAATAAAAAATGACAATCCCTCCTAAATTAATTTATTCAGTGCTGTTTCAAACTCCCAAAAGGCTATTTTAAAGATGTAGGTAAAGTAACAATTCATACGAAAGAACAAAAGTACAATCTCATGGAGAATACTGAAAAAGTGTGAATAGATTCTTTCAGTACTATATTATAAAACCGAAATCTTCAAAAGCAGTAGCAGTGTTTGATAAACCTCAAGACTAGAGTTATTAAGGGAAGTACTGAATATCTGACAAAAACTGCTGGGAAAAATGGACAGTCATTTGCAGAAATCACAGCAACATCTAAAACCATAAACCAAGATAAACTCCAAATGGATATGACTTAAACCTAAAAGGTAACATCACAAACAAATGAGAGGAATAAGGAAATTATTTTTGGATCTATGGATGGGGAAGAGTTTGTGACTAAACAAGTGCGAGAGAGGATCACACAAACAAATTTAATGTAAAAGTTTTAAAAAAAATCCTTAGAGCAAATTTCTATGATAAAGGTTTCATATCAAAGATATATAAGAAGTTGATTCAAACTTATAAAACCAAGAGGCACTCCCCATCAGATAAATAATAATAATACCTTCTATTTACAAATTTGATTTATAAATATTATCTTGCTTTATTCTCACAATAACCCTGGGGTATAAGTGCTATTATTATTCCGATCTTAGAGATGAGAAAATGGAGGCTTGCCTCAGGGCTCATACAGCTAATCAATGTCTGAGGGAGTCACTAAAATATTTACTGAGCAGGGGAAACAACATGGTTAGACCTAAGCTTCAGTTATATCAATCTGGCAACTGTGCAAAAAAGGACCTGGTGAAGGGAGAGATTTGAGGCAAGGGTCACAACTAAGAAGCTATTATAATAGTCCAGGCAAGCAGCTATGAGGAAATGAACCAGGGTGGTGGCTCTGCGAGTGGGTGAAGGGGACAGTGCTATGGGGGTTGGTATTGGCAGTATAAAAGACAATGTTTTACAAATAGGGGAAGAGTGAAGAGTCAAGAATGACTTCAAGCTTGGGAACTTAGGGGACTGACAGGATACTGGGGTGCTTGGAAAAGGGGTGGGTTTGGGGGGGTAAGATAACAATGTTTTAGACATACTGAATTTCAGAAATGCCCCAATAGGCAAACAGAGGACTGGAGCTTAGGGGAAAGGCTGGGTGAGGACATACAGTCATTTGCCTAACGATAATAACTGATAATTAAATCCATGGTTGATGATAATCACTGAGAGACAGTTTAGAAAGAGAAGAGGACAGAATATCAGGACATGCCCACAGTAGTTAAGGGTCAGTATATGAGCAATAAAGGCTGGGAAGGAGCAGTCAGACAGGTAGGAGAGTAAAAGAAAGCACTGCCTCAAAATCCACAGAGGAAAAAGTATATAGGAGGAGAGGGTGATCAACAGTGCCCCATGCCACGGAGAGCTCAAGAAGGATGAGGATTGAGAAGAGATCCTCAAATCTGGTCATATAAAAAAGCATCAGTGACTTTAGAAAGAGCATTTTCAGATGACTGAGAGGTCATAAATCAGATTACAATGGGCTGAGAAGCGAGAATAAAGGAAGTAAAAGCAAAAAGTATAGACGGCTTTTGGCTTCTTCATTAATGTTGGATAAAAGAATTTAGGAATTCTTAATTATAAAATGGTGAGATAAAGGGTGTGACCATGTTACATGCGGCTAAGGCAAAGTAAAGATCATGTGACCTAAGGAGTCCAGGGGAGCGGGAAGCCAGAGTATCTGAGGCAATGTCATAACTATGTTGGCAGGAGTAGAAAAAACTCAATCCCATACTAGAGGATTGGCTTGGAAGTTACAGCAACAAAGAAAAGGGAAATAAAGTCTCTCCACAATTATATACAAGGAGAATAAGAATTCACAAGGAATCTTGTGGCAAATTATAATAAGTTCAATAGCTTAAGCACTGTGGTGATTTATACTGTAAAGCAACAACTAGAAAAATAATTCAGTGCTACACAATGAATACTATGTACTGAGTAATTAGCCACATTTCCTAACATATCAGGAGGGGATAGGGACTGGACCTGCATTTTAACTGGTAGAGGAAATTCCCCTGTGGGGGACTTCCTCTATCAAAGTAGATCAGGTCAGCACATTCTCTGCAACTTAAGAGAGCAGCCTGGAACCCTGAGAGGTTAAAGGACTTGCCCAGAGTCAGCTACTGATAATGTAACTATATAATATCCTGTGCTATGTGAAAGCAGTTAGTGTGACATCAGCAATCCCCAGGGCACAAAAGTACTGAGGGAAATTCTTTTAAGGCAGCAACAAAACCTCAAAATTCTTTAGGTTAAAAATCAGCCCTTTACCCCCTGGTCCCATCACCCACAGAGCTAATCCTTATTCAGTAAATAATGAAACCAATATATAAAACAAATTTAAAACAAGTATTTATAATTAGACCTCTTACATAGAAAAAAACCCTCCATTCTCTTAGGGTTTTTTAAAGTAATTCTTTAGGGAAGTGTAACTCCATTTGTTTCAGAAACTGAAATTCATTAAAACAATTCTTACTTCAGTAAACGAATAGCATGGCTGAAACCATCTCCTTCTACTTGTACTCCTTGATGTGGAATCTCCATATTACATAACTAAAAGAGAAAAATTCAGTCAAGTTATACAAAACCTTTTACAAACTCCTCTAAGTGAGGTGGCTATGTAGTGCAGTGAAGACAGTGCAGGCCATGGAGTCAGGAGGACCTGAATTCAAATGTGACCTCAGACACTTAACACTTACTAGCCATGTGACCTTGAGCAAGTCACTTAACCTCAATTGCCCTGCATTCCCTCATACCACCCCACCCCTAAAAGGCAAAAAAAAAATTCCTTTAAGTCTTATTTCATGTGGTATGGTGTCGCACGCACATTAGGAGATATTAACTATAAAATGATCATACACAAGAGAACTTAGACACACCCAAATGAGCAGATATCTAAGTTCTGTTTTTCTCATTCATTCATGTCATCCCCTTCCAAGCAGTTCTGAATATTTTTGTTCCAATGATGTAACCACTCCTCAAAAATGTATGAAACCGTATTTCAGAGAATGCAACACATTCTTCTGAATATTCTCAAAGATGAGAGTCAAATTTTAATCTGCCTAAGGAAGGAATTTACTTTTAAAAAAAAAGCCAAAAGTAATTCAGAACCAAGTCTGACAAAGTTTTTGATCATGTTGGCTGTCTTTGGCAAAACAAAAATAAGGTGAATCTAATTATGTATGTATGTAAAGTAGCTCTACTAAGCAGTATGCATATGCAGATGCGTGTACCTCTGCGTGTGTGAACAGAGTGTCCCAAAAGGCCCAAATGCGGTTTTAAGTTATAAAAAAACTATTCTTAATAATTAAAAGCTGAAAGTTGCACTAAGACTTTTGGGAGAGACTTATACAGCTCTATGAGCGGGTTCTATTGTTACTCTACTCTCTTCTCATCTCATTTCTAACTCCAAACAGTACCAACTAGCTTGTAACTTCTTCACAATACATAAATATCTACCAAATGAAACATATTTCCTGCGTGATCTATTTAAATAGAAGATAGCTTCTCGATTGCCTTTATTTGATCAGATAACTTACCCAACTAAATACAGATCTTTATAGTTGAAAAGGATGAATATATCCAGAGCATTTAACATATAGTTTCATGCCTGAAACTATGGATTACTGTCTTAAGTGACCCTGGAACTAACCAGGTTTACTAGTGTAATCCACTGGAGGCTGTTATTAATCTGCTCACTGACATTTTTATAGGATGGAGTATTGCATGACACTAAGAGATGTTTCTATTCAAATCCAAAAATGCCTCTATTTTTCCAAAATATAAAGATTATTTATCTGGATAGTAAAAGGAGAAAAATGAAATCCAAATATTTTATAACATAAAAGTATTAACTCAAAAGCCATTAATAAGTTCCTCTGAAATGTAAATAGCACCCGCTCAAGAGGACATAAATAAAACTGTTATCATTAAAATTTAAATCTGTCTTTGGCTAGCAAGAATGCTGGTCTTCTATTAAGAATGTCTTCAACACATACAAGCAATGTCAAGTTGATATCAGGAGGCTAAACATTTGCTTTTGATTTTGTCACAAAAATCACACACATACTCCAAAACTTGCTATAATTTCATAACGAAAGGAACCCAATAAAGAGATTTACAAACATTTTAGTTTCCTTAAAGCAGTGGTTCTCAACCTTCCTAATGCCGCGACCCTTTAATACTCGTATGGGGGTGTATTTGCATGTAAGCAGACCTGCCTGGAGACAGAGGGGGCAGCGGTGTCTCAGTTCCTAAGACCATCAGAAATATGTGTTTTCCAATGGTCTTAGGTGACCCCATTCGACCCCCAAAGAGGTCATGACCCACAGGTTGAGAACCGCTGCCTTAAATGGAATCACTTAGCCTTAAAAAGACTTACCCTAAAAGCAGAGAATACTGTTAAAACCCTTACCTCCATTCGAAGTCCTATAAATGGCATGTTTGTGTCACACACAGCTACAAAGTGAGCCAGAACTTTATTGAAGGCACACATTTCTCCTGATTGTTTGGGTTTCTTAGGCTCTGTAGGGTTTGGGTCGCCAGACAACTAAAATTAAGATAAAGAGTACAAGTAAATAAAAGTTATTTTGAAACAACTGCTTTAAGGCAATTTTCTAAGTTACTATGCCACAGTTCAATTTTAAAAGACATTTGTTACAAAATATTTAGAACGATACAGATGACAATATTTTGTCTATCAACTTGGTTTCTGGTTTCTCAATGAGTCATAATCTAAAATCTATATTTAAGAAAATGTACCATTTTTATATAAATCAAACTTCTGTCTATCCCTCATAAATTCCAGGTAATTCTTTCAAAGGTTATGGTTGGTTAGTTCCACAAAACATCTAAACTGACAGGTTCTTGAGAACGCCAAATTCCCTTACCTTACGCTTGACACCTGCTCTTACTTGTTTCCCAGCTTTTGGGTCCAGCAGTCGCTCTTCAATATTAGTTTTGAATTGCTGTAGTAACAAGGCTGTGGCTGGACTCTCATCTCCTTCGGCCGAACTCACAGAGAGAAAATGATACTTGTACTCCAGCTCTGTGGGGCTGCTAGGAACTTCGAACATCTCTACCACCTAAACATTAATAATAAAATCTCAGACCCAAAAAATTAAACATTAACAATTAAAACAATTTATGAAATGAGGTATTTTCCTTACTCTTCCTAATCTTAAATGCAATTTCAAGTAATGCTATGAAATAAAAATCCAATGCAGGATTCTACATAAAGATTAGTCAGTCATTTCAAAATGAATATTCCTTTTTTGATAAACAAAAATGCATGCCACTAAATGTCAGAATTGAAATCCAGCAGATGGGGTGAGAAAAGCAAAAATAGATATAAAATCTACCAAAGTTAGATGCAAACACTAGTATATACTAAATGTAAGAAGACTTCAAGATGCTGATACACTAATAGCCAAATAAAATACTTTATCAAACCAGCACTGCTAACTTCAAATTCTTACCCCCACACCCTAAGAAAAATTAAAGAAGGGTCACCTTAGTGCAGTGGTTCTCAACCTTCCTAATGCCGCGACCCTTTAATACTCATATGGGGGCGTATCGGCATGTGGCTGGACCCGCCTGGAGACGGAGAGAGCAGCAGTGTCTTGGTTCCTAAGATCATTGGAAATACGTGTTTTCCAATGGTCTTAGGCGACCCCTGTGAAAGTGTCATTCGACTCCCAAAAGGGTCACGACCCACAGGCTGAGAACCACTGCCTTAGTGGTTGTAAAATTAATTCTACTGAAGAAGGCCCTGTGCAATGCAGAGGCTATTCTGGTAATAGCCAGAAAACATACCTATATATCTGACCAATAAAAAATTCAGAGTATTAACCTATTGCAAAAGCAATAGCCTACCTACTCTTTCTTCTTTCTAAGTCATGTTTCCATTAGTCTTTTTTCACCTTATACTGAGTCACAAAGAACTATTTTCAATCCTTGCCTTACGGCCCTGGACAAGGCACTTAAATTCTCTGGCCCTCAATTTCCTTATCTGTAAAAAGGAGAGGTAGGACTAGATGACCTCTGAGGTCCCTCATAGCTCTAAATCAATGATCCTAGGATTATTTCTAATAAATGTGTCTAATTTTAGGTGATAAATCTGGAGAATAGTACCAGTGTTCCTATATGGAGTAAATATATCATCACAAATCAAGTCTAATATTAAAAAAAAAAGGAAAGAAAAACCATCTTTTCATTCCATTTGGCATGTAACCAGATAAAGAAAATGCAAAAGCCTTAGGAATACTGCTGAGAGCAGAATCATCTTATTTGAAGTCTAATATATTCCTTAAAAATTAAAAAAAAATTACGCTAGATGAAATTTTTTAAAATAATTTAGAAATATAGTAACTAAATTAAGATTTTTTTAAAAGTAGGAAAAAAGGAACAGAAGAGGACTGTAAATAGTATCAATGTCCAATTAATCATGGCATACCATATTTAAACTGCTGTATTAAACAAGAATGGCCATCAAGTGAATTTTCTCAGTCTTGGTAACTAAAGAAAATAATTTTTTAAGGAACAATGATTCTTCCTTTGCAGAAAAGTAATATTCACACCAAAGCAATATAGAAACCAGGGAAATGACATACTTACCGAACCCTAAAAAGATTTATCAGAGAAGTTCCATTTAGTTACTTACAATGTAATACTGTGGGAGACGAGTGAGTTTGATAAACAGTTTATTCTTCGAAAGGTTTCCAACAGGATGAGTTGAATAATTAGAAAGCTGCAAAGTTTCACTGCACATTATAGGGAGATGTTTTATTGACTGCTTGCAACGTTGCTGTCCAAGCCAAAATCTTAATTTAAAAAACAAACAAGTAATTATTAGAAAAACAGACTATTCTGGTTAATCTGGTATGAATGATTAAGACTACAAATTCAGTCATATTACAAAAGCAACTAGTCAAGTAATTTAATGTAAATTTCACAGAATCATTAAAGGGATATATAAATAGAGGAAAAAACTCTCAAGTGGTTATCTTCTTTACTCAATTGTGGTTTGGACTAGCTTCAAATAAGAGAAATGGATTTCAGAGTTATGAGATACAAATGATCAGTAAGAGAAGTTCACAGAACTTCTTTCAGCTTAGAGCAGCAAAACAAACTAATCTCTTAAGGAAGGAATTCTTAACCTGGGGTCTGAGAACTTTTAAAAACACTGCTAACTATATTTCAACATCCTATGTATTTCATTTAATGATCTTAAAAGTATTACTCTGAGGAGTCCAGGGGCTTCACCAGACTGCCAAAGGGGTCCACAACATCTTTCTAATTCAATCATGTATTTACTAAAGAACTTACAAAATAAAACAAAGGGCATATTTGTATGTGTGTACATAAACATTGTCAAGAAGTTATTCTATAGACATGATTTTCCAAGTAACTGAAATTTATCCCTTAGGATAGATAACAACTTCTGATTTTCATTATTTTTAATAGGAATCTTTCTAAAACACATTATAAACTCAGACTTCTTAAAAAAAGAAAATACTGATTTGATTTGGTTTTTCTTGATGACAAATGCTCATTTACGAGCACCATTATTATAATCACTTTAAAACAGTAATGCCCTAAATGGTTGTATGCCCCTTATATATAAAATTACCTCAAACTGCTAATAGTTTTTGCATTTGGCTCACTGTTTTCACTTCTTGCTACGCTGACAGGTTCTTCTATCATTTGCCTCTACCATCTGTTACTGTCTCAGAAATCAGATAAATAAGCAGTAAGAGCCTCTCCAGTAAGTAAAAAGCATTAGTTGATTCATGGGTTTTGGGAAATCTGCTCTGGCTGATCACAGGTTTCTCAACCCTATCCTCTCTTAAAAACAAGAAAAACCTAAAAACTTCCTGTCTCTTGGCTGTTTCTCGCACAACTGAAATTGCAAGGTTAAGTGCTTTCCAGAAATATTTTAAATGTGCTGCAGTTTTACTTACTCATTATTTTAAAAGTAGTTGGTCAAAATGCATACGGATTAATATTAAATCAGTGGAGAAAAACAAGAGTAATAACCCCCCCCCAAAAAAAAACCACCACAAAACAGTTTAATGATTTCTATCCAATGGCAACAAAAATAATTTTGTTCACAAAATTTTTTTTGAGTTAGAGCAAATACCACAATATTTACAAAAGCAAAACTGTGGGGCATGGGGAGAGGGGGAAAGCTAAAAAAGGAGTACAATGATGTCTTTCCGCCATCCTCAGGGTCAATACCACAAAACTTCCCTTCACTACAATCTTTTTCATACTTAACTTATAACTGAACTCCATTTAAGAAAGGGTCCAAAACAAAGCTACTTTAACTCAAATTCCACTTTGAAGTGAAGAGGGATATTGTGTGATTTCAGAATATTTGTATTAAGATTAACTTAAATAACTGGCCCTGGATCAGGAAGACCCAAGTTCAAATCTGACCTCAGACACTTAACACTTACTAGCCTTGTGACCTTGGGCAAGTAGCTTAACCCCAACTGCCCTGCCTTCCCTGCTCCAAAAGGCAAAAAAAAAAAAAAAAAAAAAAAAGATTGACTTATATGACATTTTGACCAAAAATGTGGGCTTTTCCACTATGGGAGATTGTGTTCCGAATAAAAGTCTCACAAATGATCACTTATCCAGGAGGTTTCTACCTAGCAACTGCTCAATGTGATGGATTCTTATCGTTATTTATGTTCTAAATTCACTAAATGTTCCAAGATACCATCCCTGGTATAAATACACAAGTGGTTACTTCTAGAACAACAGGCTCTGCTACTTGATATTTTGGTCAAAAGAGAACTTAGCAAAATTCTAAGAGAAGACTTTTTCAATGAGAAAAGTGTGAAATTTTAGCTAAATCTTTTTAAAAAAAACAAACAAAACCTTTCTGGAATATAATTAAAATGCTAAAATTTAACATCAACATAAATTTAAAAGCCTATTTCAAAGCAACTAGATTAAATGAATGGAAGGAAAAGAATGTGAAAAAGCAACACATCAAGTTAAAGCTAGTTCACCATTTGTCTTAAAAAAATAAACTTACTTGAGCTGTTGAATCCAAGGGATGATTCTTTTCATATCATCATTCACAGATTTCTCTATGTCATCCAGAGTTGTCTGATCTAAAAGGATGAAGCTTTTCATTAATTGCTTAAATGAACAAAATCTTTCATACATAAACCTTTCAAAAGAATGGAGTACAAAAAGGTAAAATGGGTTTTTAAAAAGACTCTTATTTTTGAATCACAAATAGCTCAAATAAACATCAAGGAACAACCACAGAGCTTAAATGACCATATATCACAGGATTTGTTTGTCTAATTTTTGCCAATATCAAAACTAAGTAAAATTCTATCCACACTGATTAGGAGTCAGCAAAATTCTCCTTCCCCAAGCTACTCCTAGAATAGCAACAGGCACAGTGATGAATGGAAACAATGGTGGAGAAGGCTTAACTCTCAGTAAAACTATACACAAATATAAAGTTAATTTGGGACATGTTAGTGTGTTAACTATCACATACGATATTTTGAAAGTCAGCAATGTAACAAAATTTTCAAAATTTTTGATAAGTGGACCATTAATACTAAAAAACAACATATATGCATCATTCAAATTGGGTTTCCAAGATTATTAACATCTATAAATTAGGAAAATCAGTGCAATGTAACTTTTTTATAACACGTGTCAGAAGGCAAGGTACATTATGGGTGAACTGTTATAACAAATTTTTAATTCAATAAATCTGCTCTGTTAGAAGGATATAATTTGATCTATTATATTAAGAGGGCCTTAAGGTTAAAGACTATAAAGCTAAAACCTATTCTATACAGAAAGGAAAAGCAAGCAGCAAGTTCATGAATTTTTTTTGGTAACATTTCAGTTCCTAAAATTATTAAATTGTTTTAATCACAGATATTTTCATATTAAAATGTTACAGAGCTTGGTTTAGTTATAAAATAAGGCTTCTGTAATTCCAGCACAATTTCCCTCTTTAAAAATCACCAACAGCTTGTAGGCAAGAACTTCTTAGGTAAACAATTAGCTTCTTGGTTTGAAGCATAAACATTCAAGCAAAATGTAAACTTCTAGAATATTTCAAACATGGTGTTAATATAGCATGAGGAGCAACAGCTCCTATAAAATTTAGACAGGGTTGTTCTTTCTGTCCTATATCATATCCTTTCACTGCTGACACTTCTTTCAACACCAAATACCTGGAAAAATATACATATTTTTTCTACTTTTAACAGACATGAGTTAAATAACTATATACTGAGTGGTTGTAATATTTTTAACCTACCAAGTCCATAAAGCATCAGTTGGAACATTCCAGAATGCAAGTCTACAAAAATATGCAGACATTCTGAACGGCTACAGGGCTCCAAGATGGGAACAACGAGAGTTGGAAGTGCAGTCTCTATGAATGCTAAACAGTCAAAGGTTAAAATTTACATCTCTCTCTATGTGTTTTTAAAATTCAACTCTAAGACAATAAAATAAATCACCTATGCACACCCAGGACAAAACAAGCAGATTTGTTAAATTTGTGATACTACTATATTATAAATAGGAAGAATGCAATTTTTTAAAAATTGATTTGTTTATTTACTTTTAGTTTACAAGAGTCAGTTCCACAATCCCTTGTGTTTCAAATTTTAAGAATGCAATTTTTAAGAAGCGATTAATGTACTAGTCTTAAAATCTGCAGCAAAAAATAAGATAGAGAAAAGAAAATCTTTTGTAGGAACTGAATATGCCTAATACCTCAACAGTGAGCCTTCTGGGCTCTACTTACTACTTCATTCAATGATTACTATAATATTAATTTTGAAAAGATTTCTCTCTTTCAGGTCATTTCTATCCACTCCTACCTTCACCTTCCAATTACAAAGGAAGAATGAAGAAAAGATATTTAGGAAAACCTAAACACCTTAATTTATGGATTAAATTTTTTAAATACCATTCTCAATTAAATAGTGCCTATACAGTAAGACATAATACAAAAACTAAATTATCAGAAGCTACTGAATGCAGATACACATTCAAAGAATCCAATTAAAAACAAAAACTTCCATTGTGAGGATAAATATATATATATATATATATAAAATGTAGCTGTCCTATTAGATTTTAAGCTTCTTGAGGGCAACAATAACCATTTGCATACAGTAAGCACCTAATAAATGTTTGCTGAATTGAAACAAGATAATGTATATGAAATGCTATGAAAAATGTATAGTATGGTTCAACATGATTCACTTATCTTCTTTCTTATCACTCTTGTATTATTGCTATTATTTCTTATTCCTATTATCAGAAACAAACATCAAAATCTCTAAGTTAAAAAATGTTGACAGTTCAGAAACAGTTAGAATGTAGTTTCCTTTCTAGTTAACTAGGAAAATAGGATTTACTAAGTAAATTAGTGGGAAAAGAAATATCTGATGTAAGAAATTAGATAAAATCTTTTCATTATAGGATCATCAGATCATAGACCAAGAATTGGAAGGGACATTAGAGCTCACCTAGTTCATCTCTCCTCATTTTACAGCTGAGGAAACTGAGGCCCAGAGAAGTTATTACAGGTAAGATCTGAATCCAGGTCCTCTGATACATAAATCCAGTGTTTCTTCCAATATACCAGGCAGCCTCCTACTTTCAATTATATTTTATTTAGCAAGCATTTATTAAGTGCCTACTACATGGAAGGCACTGTCCTGGGCACTAAGGTACAAAGACAAAAATGAAATAGTTCCTGTCCTTAAGAACCTTATATTCTACTGGGGGATACAACATGCAAAAAAATAAACAAGATAATTTAAAAGGAGAGAGCACTAATAACTAGGGATATCAGGAAAGGTTTACTAGAAGTTGAACATAAGCTCGGCCTTAAAGGAAGCTAAGGATTCTATTTTGTGTTATTATATATAATTGAAAGCAATAAAACAAAATTTTACAATAAATTAGATATCACAAACTCAGACCAGCTTCCTCCACATATCTAAATTCATTAACCTTTAAAAATCTAATGAAAAACAGTCACAGCTCAGATTCAAATATATGCCAGACACTGTCCTTAAGAGGGCACACAATGATTATCAAGATGTGGTTCCTGTCCTCAAAACTCAGAGTTAATCTGCCAGTTTCTGATCTTTAAAGAGGTCTATGTTGTAGTAGTCTACAGCACAGTTCAGAGCCAAGTCCCCACACTGGTCTAGCTGGGCAGGGTGACCCCAGCTAAGTCATTTAACCTCTGAGTGCTCAAAGCAACTCCCTAACACTGGATGTTGCAAAGATGGTACCAACCTGCCCTGCTCCAGAGAGTTTCCTTATCCAGGAGCTCCCTTTGCCTATGAATATATCTGATTAAATAAAAATGATACCAATGTACATAAAACAAAATTTCTACTTGAAGAAAGTCCAAACAATTGAAAATGAACTAGTGTATACAAACAGTCAAGTAAGTGAAGTCACATTTTAATGCAAAGCTTTCATAAAGTAAGGACTTATTTCAAAAGAATGAGTAAATGTTAATAAAAAGGACATACAATTTTCATTGGCATTGAAACCTTTAAGAATGGACTTCAGCTCCTGGAGCTTCTGATGAGATCTTGCATGTACACTATCAATTAAGAGTTTTTCTATTGATAAGTGATCAATCTGCAGAAAGAAGAAAAACACAAATTTCTAGTTTTCTGTTAACAAAAGAACTTGAGCCCAAGCTAAGAGAATTTAAAACACTGAAGTTAATTAACAATTTACATCTTTATTTTTAATGCCTTATAACCATCTTGAAAAATTTCTTAAAGAAGCAAATTAGCCAAATTTTTAAGAATGTAAATATACCTTCTATGAAAAGGCTAACTTAATTTGCAAATTAGGTTCAACTTATGAATTATACTTAAAACTTTATAATATGATCAGCTATAGAATCTAATAAAAAAGATAAACTTATATAGCTTACAAAATATCAGTATGAAAGATGTTTTCAAGATCTAGCTCTATTCTCATGTATAAAGTAGCAAGTCATAACCTTTTCAAATCTTAATTTTCTCATTTGTAAAATGGAGATACTAATCTTTACATTAAACTTGTATCAGAATTTGCATCTGCTGCTTCACTGTGGCTGGCAAATAGCTGTGGATTCTTGCAGGTTATTCCAGGGAATTAAGTCCCTTCCCTGCTACAAGTTTAGCAACCAGTTTGGCCAAAATATGAAGACTTCGGGGGCTCACAGAAATTAACTACAACTACTTTCCATGTTTCATCTTAATTAGTATTAGTAAGCAGCCACAAAGACAAATCCCAGATGTGTCAAGTACTGAATACTTGAACTCTATACCCTACATATCTTCCCGATGCTTGTAATGATACAAGGAAATCATTTCTGTAGAATGCCTTTTAAACCATGTTTGGTCCAGACCTGTGATTTCATCTTTCTAAGGAAATCTCCATGAAGAAACTGCCCCTACCAATGTAGATCAGTGACTACTGAGCAACTTATATTCAAAAGCGGTCTGCAGCCCTGAGATTAAGTGACTTGTACAGGATCATATAGTCAATTATGTGTCACAGATGGGACTTGAACCCAAATCTTTCTAATTCCAAGATTAGCTATGCATTATACTCTGTGACTTCTTTTATCTTTTTAAACCATAAAACCTTTTTTTAATGGCAATTTCAGGTCCTCAGGAGTTGTTTGAGCAGGAATTTATTTCTAGTCCTTTGTTCTCCACCCCGCTTCATTCTGTCCTCCCCGCCACTGTGAGCACCCCAGCTTCCTGCTGATGCCTTCCTCTCGCCCAGTCATCGATGCTACCAGCTTGGGAGGCCACAGATGCCACCACAGAAGAAGAGTCCTGGGATGATGGTGTGAATTTAATCACTAGCACCCTGGCAACCTTGTGGTCAGTGTAGACATTTGAGGGAGCCCCTGTGACAGCTTGTTTGACACTCCCGAGAGACTCATGGCCGTAGCCTGCAGCCCCTAAAGGAGCAGCTTCAGCTGTGGCCAAGGCCAAAGATTCTTACAATCCTGAAGGATCTTAATTTACTGTGAAACCCATCTGTGCCAGGGAAACCCATCTCTGTTCAGGGACTGGTTCCCACCTGCCTTCTTGAGGGGAAGGTAGTGGATGTATCCAGGAGCAAGACCTTTTGCTACCAGGACTCAGGCCTGTGAGCCCACTCCCAGACATCTGCTCTGTTCTTGAATGGAACTGTCTTCCCTCAGACTATCCACCTGCTCTCCCCTCCTCCCTTTCTTTTCCTTCTCTTTCCCCCTCCTCACTGCCCCTACCCCTATTTTTAGCTTTTTTCTTAGGGTGTGGTTGAGGCTCCTCCTTCCTCTCTGAGGAACACTGGGTAAGTCACTCCTTGGGGCTTCTTTCTTATGTTAAATGAAAAAGACAACCTTTGTATAGTTACGATATTTTAATGAATTTGAAATGATTAATTTTCAACAAGAAAAAAAGAAAATGGAAATTTCTACCTGGCATTGCTATCATACATGTCTTATCCCTTCTACGCTGCAAATTCCCCGAGATCTAAAACCACTACTTCTCATCTTTGGATTCCCAATGTCTCCCACATAATTAATATGTAGCAAGTTTCCTAAATGGCTTTATGAAAAGCATTTTGAAGAGTTTCTGATAATGGCTAACATGCTAAAAATAAGTTAAATGATACTTACAGACAGACACTTACCTTCATGGCTCTTTCTACTAATTTGGAGTCAGAAACTGGCAGAGGAGGATCATGAAAAATCTGTAAAGGTTTGGAGACATCATTCTCATCAATTCTGATTGTGACCTTGTGGACAGAGGCAATCCCTGTTTTTCTCCCAAGAACCTGTTGGCTTAATAGAAAACTGAAGTGTTAAGTATGTTAATTTAATGTTAGCTTTGAGAAACAAACCTTCAATATTACAATGCAGTTTTGGAAGCCATATTTTGTGTGACATTGCCATTTGCCTGACTTTTCTGGATAGCACGGAGGTATAATTTAAAGTACACAAAAAATAAACTCTGTGTTATCATTTCTCATCCTTTTGTAATAAAAGGGTAATATCAGCCATATATTATAAGAAAGGATGTAAGGCTAGTGACAGTCTAATGGATGCTTTCTCCAAAATCCTAAAAAAAGGGAAAGCTCTGCCAGTATACAACCTTCTGTGAAAGATAGCAGTTTTAGAGTATGTCAACATTTCAAATGTACATAAACAACAATTCATTTTAATTATGTTTTAAAAAGTATACAGGGTACCCCAAAACTCTTAGTGCAGTTTTAAGCAATTAAAAAGAACTAAAAGCTATTAAACCATCAAAGCTTAAGACTGCATTAAGTTTTTTGGGGACATCTGTATCTAAAGATAGGAAAAGTTCAGCAGGCTAACAAAATTCTTTGACAGGAAACCTGTCAAATAATTAACAAGTTGAAATAAGGTGGATCTCTTCTTTTAAGAATCCAGTTTGAGTCAAAAGAGAATTATTTTGTTTCTCAAATTTTTGAGAAATATGAACAAGCCAAATGAAGTAGAAATGATCAAGTAGAAATTTTTCTATTACAGCAGGATCTTGGTCACAGGATCATCAAGTTGGAAGAGATCCAAATGTCACTTAACATTATTAGAATAATAATTTGCATAAACATCTAACAGAAATGAGAAGCAGAAAAATGTGGCCTAAATAATAGCAAAGGGCAACTGGAAACAATTTTACTTACTTCCAAACCGTAAGTGAGAGGCATTTTCCAGCATGATACTTCTCCACCTGAACAAGATCACCCCAACGTTCTCGAATTAACATTAGAGTTTGTGAATGTAATACTTCTAATTGAAGTGATAAGCAGAAAGAATCTGATAAACAAAGTTAAGAACATAAGCAACATTCTCTTGTTCAAAAATCACTCGCTACTTGTTCCAATCAAGTAGAGGTCAACCTTATTTTTAAAATAACAGCTGACAGAAAAGTTGGCTAGAAAACAAATTTATATTGCCTGAATCATGTCATCTCATTGATTTACATTATAAAATTAGAGAAGAAAGATCTTGGGATTACTTTTGGCCTTGTAACTAGAAAAAAAAACCAAAAAAAAAAACCCCTAGTAATGGAGTCAGTCTACCTCATCAAATCTAAAAAATATACAAAGGAAAAATAACTTTATTACTATCACCTATAAAAGTTATAAAATATAATAGCAGAAAATGCATTCTCATGAGAGTTAGCTCTTTGAGAAAGTCACTCTTTCACACTTGTCTGGACTTCTACCAAACTGGCAACTTTGTTCTCCATCCTGAGGAAAAGACTGACAACATTTTTCCCACCTTTCAAAAGTTTGAGAAATTAGAAAAACTCATTTCAATACAACTTTAAATAAGAATTTACTTTAAGTAGCAATAAGTCACCTAACTTCCTTGTGAAAATGTCAGAATTTCCATTTTTATGCTATAAAAATATATAGAAATTTATGCATTATAGACAGACCCACTAATACTACTTTTCATTATTCTCTATTAATAGGGTTTTTTACATTTGTCAAGCCAGTATAATCTTAGTTTAACAGTGAGATTTCAGTATGTCTGAGCATTAAAAAAAACAAATAGCCTACCATGGTTAAAAATTAAGAACAAAAAGGAAAACGGAATGGGAAAGCTGTATCAAGAACTACCAGCCTCTATTTTCAAAAGGATACGTAGGCAATTGTACATGTCCTGAAGAGGCTTCTCATCAGCAAAGAGCCTAGACTGGACCAACTGATGAATAAAGCTGATCTGCATGCTATGGACCAAAGCTCGACCATCTATATTAGGAAGAAGAAACAAGAAAAACCAATTAATCACAGTTTTACAAATCATGGAAATGAAAAACATACTTTTACAAGTATATAATAAAAAGAGAGGCTAGAAAGCTGGCCTTAGAAGATTTGGGTTCAAGTCCTGACTTTAATGCACACTGGCTAGGCACCACTGGGCAAGTCACTTAAAGCCTTACTGCTCTCAGCAACTCTAAGACTAAGCTGCAGGGAATTATGTGCAGTAAATGATCTGAACTGATAGAGTTTCATCAACTGAGAGTTCCTATACCAATAAAGTCATAGGACTCTATCCTCTACTGTATGTGATAAAAATATACAGGTACCAGACACAGAAATAAATGCTATATGAAATGAAATAAAATGAATAGAAATGCAACCCACTGTCAATGTAAACCAGTACACTACAATTCAAGAAAGACCAAAAAGAGAAATACATCTTTTCATTTGATTTCAATCATTAAGAGTTCATTATGATACTCTTCAAAAATGTTTTTAAACAGAAAAAAGAACTAAGGAATTTTTATTGTTCCATAGGCCATATTTCTATGAAAAGTAATGCCGATGTAGTTTGATAGATGGAAAAGTCAACACTTGTGTTTAGAAGATCTGAGTCTAAGTTCTGAAATATGCTCATGGGTAAGTCACAATCTAAGTGATCCAAGCAAATCTCTATGATTAAAAGTTACTATGTCTATATAGGAGGATATATATATATATATATATATATATATATATATATATATATATATATATATATATATATATATATATATGACACACACACACACACACGAATACATATGTGATTGTGTATATACATGTGTACATAGACAGAGGGCACAGGATCAATTGAATAGGAAGGAGTGGTATTTTAAAAGGTGAAATTGAGAGGTGGGAGAGGAATAGTATGAGAAGAGACAGAGAAAGACAGATTGGGATTAATCATCTCATATAGAAGAGGCAAGGGATAACTGTTGCAAAGGAGGGGAAGAACAGGAAGGCAAAAGGGAAAGGGTTAACCTTACTCTCACTGAAGTTGGCTTAGGGAAGGAATGACATACACTAAACTGGGTATCTTGGCCTACAGGAGAGTAGGGGGGATAGGGATGAGAGGGAGAATGATGGAGGGGAGGGGGTATTAGGGTGGGGAGGACTGTTAGAAGCACAAACTTCTGTAAAGGGACAGCGACAAAGTAGAGAATAGAACAAGGGAGGGGCGGGATAGGAAGGTAGGAAATATAGTCAGTCCTTCACAATACGTCCATTGTGGAGACGTTCTGCCTAACTACGAATGTACAGCCTGTATTAAATTGCTTGTCTTTCCAGTGGGGGTGGGTGATGAGGAAGGAAGGGAAAGAATCTAGAATTTAAAGTTCTATAATCAAATGTTTAAAAAAAAAAAAATATATATATATATATATATATATATATATATATATAATTATCTTTATTATTTACAAGCAACTGGGAATTAAGATATACATGCACTGGGGTAAGGAGATCCATCTCACCCTACCGGAAAGTCAGTGGGGTGATGGGGGAGGATATAGGAGAGAACAGATTGGGGGAGAGGGTATACAGTAGGATCGCTGTTTTGGGGTGGTGGGTAGGGTAAAGATGGGGAGAAAATTTGTAACTCAAAATCTTGTGGAAATGAATGATGTAAACTAAAAATAAATAAAAGTTAATTATGAAAAAAATTTTAAAAAGTTACTGACATGTTACTGATCAGTAGGATGAGAAAATTATAGGTCCAGATTAAAAAAAAAAAAGGTACATGTTTCAAGTGTAATGGGAATTTCTAATTCTTGATTTATCAACTTTACCTGACCAAAACCTCACTCATGGAGTAATAATGTTAAGGGACAGTCAGTGACATTTTTTTCAGCTGAGATGTTATTGAATTGACCAAAACATGACCTATGGGATGTGAAAAGTTATTGAAAATCTTTAAATATTCCCTAGATAAGGAGACAGAGGAAGACTCTCTACTGTCCCTAACTCCCCCTCAATCAGCCTATTGTGAACCCCCTAAATGTAGTTTAATCTGTAACCTGATTTAGTTTGCTTATAAAGTTTATTTGACAAAGTTTGTTTCCTCCTAGGGAATGCATGAGATTATGATTGTCTAAATTTATTCAAATTTTATGACATTAGTAGAAATATGCTATTATGAATCTTTTCTTTAACTCTTGTAGCCAAGGACGAATGGACAAGATTGCAGTAAGTTAAAAGAATTATTTCTCGTCACTTAAATAATTCCACCTAAATGAAGTCTGGTTAAAATCCTAATGATGGTTCAGGTTCTCTCTGAAGCCTAAACTGATGGTTACATGTAAGAATAAAATCTCTATAGATTTTAACCTTTATAATTTTTGCATTGTGGCAAATATACTGTGGAAGCAGTCACCTACAAAAAATATTTCTCTCGTAGGTACAAAAATGATGAAATACTTTAACAAAACAATTTTTCTGGTTTTACCTCCAGTCTCCTTATCCTCAACAAGAATCTCCAATTTGAGAAGACGCCAAGGGACATCAGGGTCATCTCCCATTACTGTCAAGGTGGCTTCAAACTCTCCTTCCACTCGAAACTTTACCCGACCGTTTGCTGGACAGTTTTTGTCACAGTTTAAGAAGAGTAAAAGAAAAAGAGAATTATCCTTAGCTTGCTGCTCACTAGACTTTTATTTTTTTTTTAATTTAAGTAAGAGAAAAATTAAAATACAGTTGAGAACTCTTTGAAAAGAATCCAACATCATCCTAATGCCACCTATTTGGGCTAGTTTTTCATTCAAATACATGTGTGTGTTAGAAGTGGCTAGCTTCTGCCCTTAGGTAATAGTGAAGAAATAAAACCAGGTATTCTAGTAGTACTAAACAATATTTACTAGGAAATAAGTGACTCTGAAGCTGAGTAGACATCTGAGAAAGAATTCTACTCAATAAATCTTCTACCAATAGTAAAGTGAAACAAAGTAGAAAATTTCCTGCCTACATTTTGGTTGTAGTAGTTATTTAAAGCTAGCTTTAGTAAGAGTTTCTGTGTTTTCAATCATTTTTATGTCATGCATTTCTGTGACTTAACAGTAATTCCAAATGTCTATAATACCAATCAGAAGATCAAAATTTAAACCTCAAAACCAGTACAAAAGAATATGCCTTTTATATAAGCAAAAACTGATTAAAGGGTTTATCAAAGGTCAGTAAGCTAAAACAATGAAGAGAAAGATGACAGGCATCCTGATCAAGTCCATAACTTACCATTTTGCAGTATTCACATATTGGAGCCTCATTAAGCAAGAAAGTAACTAGCTATTAATAAAATTTCACTACGTGCCAGGTACATGCTAAATGCTAAGGCCACAAAGGCAAAAACACAAAACCAGTTTCTGCCCTCAAGAAGTAAATGAAACAAAGAAACATAAATAGGCATATGCTAATTGTTTCATTATTTTGGTCTCATTTCTCCAAATGACTGCAAAGGTAAATGGGCAGGAACTCTTATCTTATACTTATTTCTGTCCACAGTGCACAAATCTGACCATGTCACAGCTGACTCGATATATTCCAGTGACTATTTCCTCTGGGATCAAATATAAAACTCCTCTATTTGGCATTTAAATTTCTTCCTACCTTGACCCCCACCCTACCTTTTCTAGCCTTTAACCACATTTCTCTCCTCCATGCACTCTATAATTCAGCCATACTGGCTTCTGGACTGTTCCTCCCACATATATTTACCTTTTTGCACTCCATGACAGAAATGTTCTTCCTGCTCACCTGCACCTCTTGGACCCACAGGTTTTCTTGAAGATGCAGTTCAAGTGCTTCCTTCTTGGTGTATCTTACATTACCCCCACTTCCACTCAACTCCAACTTTGAGGGCATTCCCCTCCCAGGTAACTGTATTTGTTTTTCTATGTCTAGCTGCACAAGTGTGCTAACTCCTCCAAAGTGAGGGTAGGGGCTGCTATAATTCTGCCATTATATCCCCAGCATCCAGCGCAGGTCTGAAATCTCTGAAGCATTTGAATGCTCGAGTTATCTGATGTAGGTCTAGTAATGTTCTATTTCTTTGGAATTCCCCATTGTAATTTTTTGTACTCAATACATATTTGTTTAACTGATGAAAAACAAGAAAAAAAGCATTCCTGAATCTCCTAAATCTCCCATGTTCTCATCCCCCCTTTTCTCCTATACTATGTCTCTTCAATATCTTTTTTCTTCTGCCACCCTTCCATAATTCTCTACTACTTTCAAAGTGAGAAGTCTTAAGTAGCTACTCCAGGCTAAAACTGGTTTTAATTTAACAGATTGTATATAAGTACATGAAATGTATGTTAATATTTTAAATAATTCAAAATCAAGCTGGAGAGAAAAAGAAATAATTTAAACAAAACTACTCTTTAAGAGATACAATTAGATCCATACCCACTGTAAGATTTGCCAGCTGAGGAGGGAGATCTGTAGTTACTAGTCGATGTCTAAGAATCTGGTTCAGCTGATGCAGAGTGGTCTGTTTCTCAGTTTTGGTAATAGGGTCAGGAGGAATGATTTTATCCTAAAAATATATATTCAAAAGCCATGTTTAGAAAGACATAAAATGGCAGTTATTTTTTACATGCGCCTCAGAAAACCCAACTGTTTCCTTAGTTTGAATTTTTTTTTTTAAACAAGAATCAACACTCAATTCATGGGTTAACATTAAAGACAAAAATAGAAACCAGACTGGTGTTTTCATTAAGATCAGGAACTTCCAGGTGAGGAAACTAATTAAAATGTAGATCAGTACCTTCTCTGTAACTTAAGAATCTTATAGAGTTGCCTATATAATATTGAGATGGTTAAAGGATTTGCCCAGGGTCACACAGCCAGTATGAGTCAAAAGGGGGTACTTGAAACCAGGTTTTCTTAGCTGGCTCTCTAAGCCAATATGAGATATTCCTTCTTATGATTTCGAACTTTAATGAAGTGCTCTCAATGAAGAAAAGCTATCTATGATTTTACCTAAACAAGCTTTATCTTATTCTATTCTTGGAACTACTTCAAAGTAAATGCTCTAGTTATACTTTAACACTATATCTTCAAGTGATAATTCCATTAAAGAACCATGGACATAATTAGCTCCATGGCATTTTCATTTTAAATGTTTATTTTTCAGTCCAATGCCTGATTTTATCACCTTCTCCCCAAAAGGCTCTAACACAAAATAACATAAAAATGTAGTAGTACTGGCAAAATACAATAACACCAAATAACAAACACTACAGAAAAAATATTTTGAAAAATACATTAAAAAACTCTTACCCTAATGCATGTTGGTAGACGTGGATAAGACCCAGTTGTCAATACATCAATGGCATAAGGGATAGCAAAACTGGGGAGACGTGCATGGACCAATGCATCTCTAGCCAATGATGCCAGACGATCAGCAGTGTCAACAAAGAGGATGGCTTGTTGATCTAAAAAACTGGATATCATCTTTAAAGGAAAGTATAATTGTTATTCTTCTTGAAAACTATTAGGTCTTCATACCATTTACTCATTCTTAAGCTAAAGGTAAAACAAACGCAAACTTAAAATTTAAAATATTTCTAATGCAACAAAACTTAAAGACAAAAAAAAGAAAAATAGTTGACAGAAAGGTCATTTAACACTACCTTACCCTTTTAAAATCTTTCCCATTTGGTTTCCCTTCCTTAACTACAAGTACAATAAAAAATAATGTTATGTTAAGAATGCTAAATAAAATTTAGTACCTTTTACTCTCATATACTGAGGGGGTGAAAATATGTGCTACTTACTACACACTATTTTAACTTCACCTGTGATTTTTATTAGTACAGGGAGCTCCTGGCAACAACTTTCGTCCAACAATACAGAGTGCTATCTTCTCTCCAGCCTATGGTCTTAGAGTGGTCTAGGGCACTGAGAAGTTAAATGACTTGCCCGTAGTCATACAGTCAGTACAGGAGAAGAGTTGGAACTTGAGCCCATGTCTTACTGACTCTGATGCCACATTCTGGTCACTGCTCCCCACTGCCTTGCTATGGCTTGAGGATAGAAGGCAGGGCATAAAAGTCAGGATGACATGAGTTATTTCTTAATTCTGACACAAACTTTTAGTGTCTCAGTAGCCCTGTGAAGAAAGTATGTATGCATTGGTAGTGAGAATTTTCACACAGGGAGTACCAATGTGGATAAAATCACAGATCTGAACCAAACTCATGTACTTCAGAGTTGTAAGACAACTTAAGGGATTATGAGACTGAAGTCAGGAGAAACAGCAAGGCAAGAGTTAAAAGAGTAACAGCCACAGAAGTGATGACTCCAGCCACTGGAATGAATGAGACCACTAAAGAGAGTTTAAGAACAAAATTTTGGGTATGACTCCATGGGATGAGAGGTTGAGCCAAAAGGCACATAAAGTCACTTCCAACTTGAAGACTATGAATCAAGGAATTCCTTCTACAGCTTTCCTGATAAGAGTCATTCATAAACGTAGTGAGGAGGAACTTGTGACTTCATGAGCAAGCTTATGTTCCACTATTCAGACCAGTCTTACACTGAGCCAAAATCTTCCTTTTTGGCAATTTCAATCCATTGATCCTTTGAAGTCTTATTACTCCTTCAGCATGAGACCCTACAGATCTGTGAATACAAGTGTCTCTCCTTCATTGCTTCCTCTGTAATTACTTCCAACTTTCCTCGAACATGGTGGTTCCTTTACTTCTACACCTAGCTTCCCTGTCTTGTGGATGTACGTTTAAGTTCCTTCTTGAAATATTGTCTGGAATTATAGTTGCTATCACTCTAATTCACTTAGTGTTTCACAATTTAAACAAAGATTTTCATGTGACCTTATCTGAACCTTACAAAAAAAAAAAATCTAAAGTTAAATAAGTATTATTATCCCTCTTCTAAAGTCTAGAAAAAACTAAGGCTCACAGAGTTAAGCGATTTGCCCATGATCACAAAACTAGTAGCTAACAAAGCCAGAACCAGAACTCCTATCATAAGACATCTGGTCCACTGCTGTGTGGTCTGATCAGCAGACAGACCATTAATATGTCTCCAGCCTTTATACTACTTGTAGCACCTTAATAGACTGCATAAACACTATAGGTTGAAGTTATTTATTAAGCACCTACTACGTGGCAGACACTGTGCTAAGTGCTGGGGATACAAGAGGCAAAAGACAGTCCCTGCTCTCACAAAGTCTACAATTTAAATGGGGAGGAAGGGTGCAGACAACAACAAGCACACAAATATATACAAAGACAAGCTATATACAGGAGATAATTAACTGAGAGAAAGCACTGGAATTCAGAGGGGTTAGGGAAGGCTTCCTGTAGAAGATGAGATTTTAGATGGGACTTAAAGCAAGCAAGGGAGGTGAGTAGTTAAGAGCAGAGGGAAAGAGAGGTCCAAGAACAGAAGACAGCCAGAGAAAGCGCCTGGAGCTGAGATATGGAGGGTCTCCTTCCTGGAATGGCCAGGAGGCCAGTGTCACTGGATCAGAGAGTACCTGGAGGGGAGTAAAGTGTAAGAAGACTGAAAAGGTAGAAGGGAGCCAGGGATTGAAGGACTTTGAAGTAAGACAGAGTATTTTCTATTTGCTTCTAGAAGCAACAGGGAGTCACTGGAGTTTACTGGGAGGGGGTGGGAGTAGTGACATGTCAAAGGAAACCTGTCAGGTTCTTTTCTCCCCATAAGAATTATTAAGTCAGATATTCCCTGCACTTACTGTAAATGATATTTTTAAAAGCCTAGATATAAAAGTCTGCATGTATTTTTGTTAATTTCATAGTTCTGATTCCAGTTCCAATTTACATTTTGAATCTTGATTTGTTCACCCATCACATCAGCTACTTTCCCTGCTTTGTGACCTTCACAGTAAATGATAAAAAATGCTGACTTGTTCAGTTCTATAACACTACAATGCAGGATTCTCTCCAAGCAGACATTATTAATTACTCAATATTTTTTATTTTCAACCTGCTGCAAAACAGGCCTAACTGTACTAGCTATTTCATATTTCTCCGATTTATTTACAAGGATAAAATAAGACACTTTTGATATTTTTTTTACCTCAAGATATGCTATGCCTGAGGTATTCCCTTGATTTCCCCAACAGTTTGGCAATACTTGTTTTTAAGTGAACCTGTGCTTCATGGGCACTATATTCTCTTCTAAGGGTTAATAAATATGCTTAATAGTTCATTCTCTAATTTCATCTTGATGTTATGCTTCCTTATCTAAAATTCCTGGAAACCAGGACAGTATTTGTCATTGGGCTTCTGGCAACTCTTATTAATTCTCCACAATTTCTCAATTTTTGAAAAGGGCTCGAGGACCACATTTCCCAGAGGGAAAGAAGGACACTTTTTTGGTAGACTTGAATCTTTATATGGGCAAGAAATTTCAATTCATTTAAAGTAACTAGATGTTCTCTTATTATCTCTTCACCAACGTTGGGTTTTAATTATCCTTTCATAATATGAATCCTACCTTTTCATTCTGAAGACTATTATTCTTGAAAACAAACAATAAACAAATGATCTGATTAGCTCTGCCTTTTAGCTCTCAAAAAGAGGGATTTCTCCTTCCTGATTATTCTAGTTTTCAAAACTTGTTCTGCTGGGACTTTTTAAAGCAATTTCCCCCCAGGCCTCAGGTCATTCTAGAATTTAGCCTTCCAATCTTTTTTGTCAGAGGTTCCAGAAATTCTGTTGTATTTATCCTGGGTCTATTTTTCCATCTCTCTTCTCCTTACATTCCATCTTTCTATCTCTCTTTCTCATCAGCATTATTAGCAGCTGTAAGGTTAGAAATCTTTTTTAGAACTTCCCATCCCCCAAAACATATTGCTCTTAAGAGTCCCTAATACAGGATCACACCTCAACTAAAAAAGCAAACACATTCATAACTCTCACTGCTGGTGTAGAAATGAGACGTGATTTTTTGTGATGTAACATGAACAATTGTTAAAATTCCACTGGAATGTATTGAATGTTATAATAGAGAAAAGATTATTCAAATAATTATGAGGCCTCTTGCAACTAATCATAAGATGAAAAGGTAAGTTTGAATTAGAAAGTAAATTAATAACTAGTTTAAACATACCACAAATCAATTTTGTACCAAATTCTGAAAAAAGACTTACCGCACATTTTTCCACCTTCCCAGCATTATTAGCCCATTTTACTAAAGCTAACAATCGAACAAAGAGTTGACGTGTCCGGCTAGCAAACTGCACAATTTCTATTTTCCTATAAAAATAAAGCATAATTGCAAGTAAATAAAAAAATGTCAGAAAGGATATTTTACAGTTTGTTTGGCTTAAGTGTGAAAATCTTACCATCCTCATTTTTTTTGTAATCAATAGATCCAAAATTTATTTATTTTTTGTTCACTAACTTGTTTATTTTTAGTTTACATCATTCACTTCCACGAGATTGAGTTAAAATTTTTTCCCCATCTTTCCCCTACCCACCACTCCAAAACAGCAATCCCACTATATATCCCCTCCCCCAATCTGTTCTCTCCTATATCCTCCCCATCCCCCCTCTGACTTTTCAGTAAGGCAAAATGGATTTCCATACCCCAGTGCCTATATATATCTTAATTCCCAGTTGCATGTAATTAATAATAATTCTATATATGTATATATACACATATATATATATTTTTAACATTTGATTATAGAACTTGAAATTCTAGATTCTTCCCTTCCTCCTTCGTCACCCACCCCCACCGGAAAGACAAGCAATTCAATACATGTTGTACATGTGCAGTTACACAGAACACCTCCACAATGGACATATTGTGAAAGTCACCATCCTCATTTAAAACCATAATAAAAAAAAAAATTTCTTTTGCAAAAAGATTGTAAATAACCACTTCAGTCTAAAGCTATAATCTGTTATTAATTTACTATTTCCATAAGCACAATCACCTCAATATGCTCAATTTCTGCCACAGGATAATAAAATAAATAAACATATTAAAGAACTGAATTATTTCATATTTATTTTTAATACAGGTTATAGTTTTTGCTTAAATTTTTAAAAAAAATTTCTATAGAATAACATGTGAAATCAGTTGTTAATGAAGTTTAATTTAGCTAAACAAAAGCCCACATCTAAAAATGTGGAATAATTATATTTAACTTTTTCAAAACATGAGTCATTTAAAATCAACGATTCAATCAATCAAATATTTATTAAATGTCTACTACATGAACTTGGCCATAAAGATAGAAAGATAAAAACAGATGCTGACCTCAAGGAGTTTAAAGGGAAAGACAAATATGTACATACACACACACACACACACACACATATATACAAAGTATGTACAAAATAGACCCAAATCAACAAGAGGTGATTATTAGCAATGGAGGGTTTAAAAGGTCTCATGTAGAAAGTGGCATTTGAGTTATATCTTTGAAGGTAACTAAGTCCATGCAAAAGTCAAGGACAAGGGTGACACATGAAGAATCACAAAAAGGCCAGTCTGACTGGCCCATAGAGTGCATGAACAGGAGTTAATATAAGAGGACTGGAGACATAAGTTGAGGCTAGAAAGTGAAGAGCTTTCTAACTGATTCTAGAGTTGACAGGGAATCACTGGAGTTCAGTGCATGGGGTGGATATGGAGCAAAGATAATCAATCACTTTGGCACCTATGTGGAAGACATTTTGAAGTGAAGGAGAACCTTGGGGAGAGCAATTAGAAGATTACTGCAATAGTCCAGGTAAGAGGTGATAAAGGTTTGAAATAAGGTGGCAGCTATAACAGAAAAGAGTAAGTTTGCTATAGACATGCAGGTGGAAATGGAAGAATATGGCAATTTAGCAAAGCAACTAGGGGTAGTATATATATAGATTTGGGAGTCATATAGATAGAAATGATAAATGAACCCACTGGGACCTGGTAAGACTGAATGTAGAGAGAGAAGTACCCAGGCAAGAGCCTTAAGGTGCCCCTACAGCAAAGCAGTAAGATATGAATGATGATCCTCCCAAGGAAAAAGAAGCAGTCAGACCAAAAAGAGGACAACAAAGAGAAAACACTGTCATAACAATCCAGAAGGGAGAAATTACTCATCAGAATGTAGTACAGTACTGAGAGGTTAACGACATGGATCAGGACTGAGAAGAGGTTATTCAATTTAACAAGTAAAAGACAACTGAAAACTTTAAAGAGAGTAGTTTTGAGTGATGAGGTCAGGAGCCAAACCAAGGGCTGAGAATTCAGTGAAAGAAGGAAGTAGAGACAAGTGTAGATAGTGTTTCCTAGGAGTTTGGCTGAGAGTGAGCAAAGACAGACAACTTGAAGGGATAAGACAGTCTACTGGGAGTTTTTTAAAGAAGAAGAAACCTTGGGTATGTTAGTAGGCAAGAGGAAAGGGATTATGAAATGATTATGAGGAAAATAGGCTGGAGAAAATAAGAGGAGATGGGATCCAGGCCTTTAGAGGGGGTTGGCCTTGAAGAGAATGGCCACCTTTTCATGAGAGACTAGAGTAAAGGAGATGAGAATGGAAAGGATCTTTCCAATGCATGAAAACCTAAGCCTTTCTACAAAACCTTTCAAAACATGAAGCCAGGTAATCCTGTACTCATGCCTCCCCATTAAAGTGACATTACTAGGGAAATCCAACAATGGATAAACCAAAGGAACCTTAAAATTGCCTCGTAACTCTTTACCCATAATTAGATGTCATCAAGCTCTTTGAGAATAGGGACTGTTTTTCCTTTTATTAACTGTATTTCCTGTGCTTAGCACAGTGCCTGGCAGGTAGTACTTAATACAGATTTACTGGATTGGATCAATAAAGAGTATAATTATATCATGATATCCAAAACATCAACTTGCCAGACACGGTAGACTGTGTTACTGAAAAGCTATATACTGGGGCGGCTAGGTGGCACAGTGAATATAGCACTAGCCCTGGAGTCAGGAGGACCTGAGTTCAAATCTGACCTCAGACACTTAACACAAAAACTAAGTTCTGTCTCATGATCCCCTTTAATAAGGTCAAGGGGTAAGGATTCAAGGGTGAAAGAAAGTATATCAATAAAAAGGTTGGTTCCTGACCCCCATAATTCATCTGTATTTGCAATAGGGCTTATAAACTTTTAAAAGTAAAATTCTATACAGACTACAAAAAGAGAAGGGGTCTTAATTTAAAGGGCCTTTTAAAAAGTCATATTATGTAGTTTTCTTCTAAAGATCACTTAGGGATGATGTCCTGAATTGGCTAAAGTAAATCCAACCCTAGAAAAGGAATATTTGTTTACTTCAGTGCACATCTTGTTCTTATGAAATGGGAATGGGCATAGCTGAATGAATAATCTGAACTACATTTAAGATCAAACCATTCACAAGGTCTCCACACATCACATATTATTTCCCCAACTACATTTACTTGCTGACCTTGCCCACTAATGTTCATTCAAGGCATCTGGAAATGAATTAACTGACTTATCACAGCTGATCAATTCAGAGTCATTTAATATAGTCAACTAATCATCTTGGATTTCCTATCAATTCATAAAGCTTTTATAAAGGCCTCTATAGGATGTTGGCCAATGCTGAAAAGTTTCCCTTTAGTGTAAAAGAAACATTTTAGTTACTGAATCCTGATACTACTTCTAGAAGACCTGTATTACTCTTTCCAAAAATTTCTACTCATATTTCTTCAGTCCTGCTAACACAGAAGGAAGACCTTTATTACACATTACCCACATGAACTACTTCAATAGCTTCCTCAATCAATTTTTATCCATCGCTCATACAACTGTCACATTATATAACAGGTCTACTGAAAATCCTTTGGTAGGGCTCTCTTTTGTCTGAGTTTAGTTAAAACTCCTTTGCTTGGCATTCAAGGCCTTTCATAATACAGTACCACCTTTCTTTTCGACCATTCTCTCATGCCAATGCCCTCCACATAATTGACGATTCGCAATTCCCCATACATGCCCTAGATTTTCCTGACTCTATGCCAAGTCTAGATCCTTGGGGGAGTCAAATCTAGGTAAACATTTGTAAGTAAGATAGTGCTCAGATGTCTAACAGAAACAAGGAAAGTTCTTTTTCCTACTGGGCATCAACTACAAGGTAAAAGGGATGCAGACATAATTTGTAATTTAATTAAAATCTGACTATTACAAAAGAATATATCTAAAACAACTTACTTATAATAACCGCCTAACCATGGGGTATACCTAGAAAATGAGCAAAACTGAAAAGGCATTTATTGTGCTGGGGATACACAAACACTAAGCAGAAACTGGATGACTACTTGTTAGGTACAATGGGCATTCCTTTCAGGTGTGAGGTGTATATGATGGCTGCTGTGGTTCCTTCTAATTTTAAAATTCAGTGATTCTGGAAGTAGTCCTTACTCTCAAAGAGCTTACAATCTACTGAAGGATACAACTTGTACATTGGAAATAAATATAAAGCTTTTTTTTAAAATCTAGATCTTGCATTTGTGCAGGGACCATCAGGTAAGGAAACTCTACCAATGCTGGTCAGCAGCTCCTTCTCTGCCACTTGAGAATCTGAAAGAACTACTTATGGCCCAGAAAGGCCCAGAATGACAAGTCATTATAACTAAGGGACAGGCTGTGGCAAAGGGCTTATCAGTAAAATATGCCACAAAACAACAACCCTGAGCATCTGTTAAAATTGTGCCTTTCCAAGGCTCCCTAACTGTAACAAGGTTTTCTATCTAAGATTTTCCTAGTACTTTGGAGGAAGGGCCTTTAGAAGACACTGAAGTCTCCCATTAAAATCTCTCTCACAGTATGCTGTTTTGTATTAATATATTAATTAAATATAAAATTCCATAATATGATTTTTAAATGGGTTTATTTATGTTCAATTCTTTACCAATGGGCCATGTGCTAATATTTATTTTTATGTCCATCTCAAACTTCATACCATTACAAGAATCAAGTTTTCTGTAGAGTAACCACAGAATTAAGCAGCTGTCAATCCACTAAGACATCTAATAATGAGCACAGAGGAAGTGATTCATGTTCAATAGTGATGGACAATTCCCCAAAGGTGACCACAATGTACCACATCTTTGCACAGTCCCAACAGTCCTAGCACTTTACAGACAATAAATATTTGTTAAAATAATGAAAGTTCTAAGTCAATACCGAGTACACTAGAAGCTAGTAAAGTTTTGTTTCTTGAGGTTTCCTCTTCACATAACATATTCTTACAATTTCCTAGGTATATTTAAGCTGAGATAGAGATAACAATATCTTTAAAACTCACCTTTCCACATCCGACTTCCTTGGCAGTCTAAGGAAACAAAAATAATTATATAAATATCACATCTGAATCAAAACATTCCACTATTTTAAATGTAGTATTGCATACCATTATTCAAAGTTTTAGAAAACATCAGTATAAGATCTGTCATTATACACTGCAAAGTTCAACTTAGCTAATAACCTGATTTTATTTCCAAAGACATAAAACTACATGCAATAAAAGCATTTTTGTAAGTATGAAACCAAGGAAAAATGACATTTTTCTCTACTCAAAGTTCTTCATAAAGCACTTTTTATGCTAGTAATCAATCAAAAAGCATTATACATCTATTATGTGCCTGGCATTCTGGCACAAGTTCCACAAAGTATGACATTTCTTTTAACACTGAAGTGCTCACAGGTTCAGGAACCCTAAGCCCATAGGAACAAGAACCAACTTCATCAAGGGAACTATAAATACACTCACTGGAAAAAGGTTTTAGTAATGTTACCACTAATTTTTTTAAACTTTTGAACAGATTCATATTGTGAACACACTATAACAGTGCACAAAAGGCTGAAGGCTTATAAATATACTTTATTCCTGTAATAAAATTGGAGATAGACAAGTTAATCAATACACAGTTGCAAACTTATTGTATTTTGTAGTCATCAGGCATGAAAGCAGCTGAGAAATGACTGTAATTAGAACTATTTATATATAAACCAAATTTGTTGAGTTTTTCTTAGGAGCTTTCTAGTATCTATAATCAGCAAGAGTCACTGTCCCCTTCACTCCTCCCCCTCAAAAACATAATTTAATCCCTCTCTGATAGATCCATGGGCAATCCCCTAAATGCTGTATTTGATGCTCCAAACAGTAGATTCCTTCACTCTGTATATTCCCCTCCCTGCAATGATCTAGGTCTGAGATTGGTATTTCCTTACATACCTGGCCATTCATCTGAAGGATCCAAAATAACTGTGTCTCAATATTCTACTGTCCAACAGCTCCTCTTACTCCCTTCCCCAAAGTACATACATTCTAGGAAATCCTGTGTCCCCAAAGGCCGAGGGAAAGAGAATTTCTATGCTTCCATGGTTGTGGGATGGCCTATCCCAGAATTACTGAATGCTAATCACACTGCAAGAATGAGATGAGGAAGACCTAGAGAAGACAGTGATACAGAAACAGGTACACCAAAAAAATGAGTTCTAGGTTCTAGGCAATGGAGTCTTAAGGTGAGGTGAGAGGCAGTATGGCACAAGCAGACTGGGAGAGATAAGGCATCAACTAGCTATCTTCAATGAATCTCCAGACTGGGAAGTCATCTTTTTTTTTTTTAAATCATGAAACACAATTAAGAACTAGAGAGTCATTTTCAAAAAAAGGGGAGATGGCCTTGATTTTCTCAATAAAGTAGAAGATGAGGTCCCCTTCTGAGGAAAAGAGAGAGAAAAAGGGATGATATAAGGAGCTCAAGAAGAGAAAAGGTTTGGAAAAGCCACTGCAGGATATAAGACAGTCAGGGAAGAATAAAAAGAATATTATCAAGGGTTAAGGTGGGACTATAATAGATAGTTATATGACTTTCCTTTAGTGGCATCCAACAGCACAAGAGAGGATTGGGGTTTAGACAATGCATGAATGGAAATGGCAAAAGGGAAAGGAATTTGAGACAGTAGAGAGCATATAGTTAAAATGGTTAACTAGACTGTGAAGGGAAAAACGTGAGGCCAGAATTAGAGTGACTGGAAGAAAAGAGTGCAGGAGGGACTAAAGGTCATGTTGAGAATAAGGATAAGTTTTAAGAGTGAGGTGGAATGGATGGAACAATAGTAATTATAATTAGAGAAGTAAATTTAATAACTCAAGTTAATAGAATAAGAAGAGTTATGGAGTGGTTAAGAGGTGGCTGAGGTACAGTAAAAATGCAGACTACAGGACTTGAAGAAATTGGTGAAATGGAAGGCCAAGGTAAAAATCTAAACTGGGCTTCTTAAACTTTTTCCACTTAAGACTCCTTCAGCACTTTTTTACACTGATGCCATATGGTTTATTCTAAAGGACATCAATGTTTCAGTTCCTGAGTGTGACGATAGGGGTTAGTGAGGATAGGGGTTACTTGCATGAAGAAGACTAGAGTCCAATCACTGAACTACTTGATAAAATGGAGAGAATAAACCTCCAGTAGACGACTTTGAGAAAGATTTGGATCACGTGATGCGATATGAAATGAACACCTCAAAAAGGAGAGAAAGGGGTTTGGAAGTGGTAAGTGAGAAACAAGCAAACTATACTGAACCAGTGTGTGAGGGAACATGAAAGTGAGCATTTGGTACTAGAAAGAGTGGTCAAGGGTACAGTATCTTCTAGAGGAAGTCAAGTTTCAATGAGAACAGAAATATGGAAAAACTATGAAAGAAAAACGTCTAAAATTTAAAAGATCTCAATATGAATAAATATGGAGTCATTGGAGCCAAAAGAACTAACATAACCTTAGGCTACATTAAGACAGGCTTACTGTTCTGACTGAGGAGGTGATGATTATTCTATATTTTGCCCAGGTCAGACCACACACGGTCTTTATTCAGTTCTAGGTGTTACATTTGAGGAAGGACATTAACAATGTGGAACAGTGAAGGAATCGGAGACCACATATGAAGACCAAGAGTTTTAAATAACAGGGTGGCTTAATCTGGAGAAGAAAGAACTACACAAGTAACAGGTTGATGTTGCAACAGCAGATTTTAGCAGAATTTAAAGAAAAACTTCCTAATAATTAGAACCTTGGGAGGTTTCCTATCACTGGCGGTCATCATGTGGAAACTGCATGGCTACTTCTCAGGGATATTGTGGAGATCTGTTTAGACAGAAACTGGATGGAGATGACCTCTAAGGTACCTTCTAATTCACATTCTCTGTATCTAAATTAAAAGACATGGATTCTAGTTCTGATTTTACTACTGACTATCCATATGACTTCATGCAACTCACTTAAACTTCTTTAAGGCTCAGTTATCATATCTGTTAAATAAAGATAACATTTAACAGGTCTGGATCACAGGATGTTTTAATAATCAAATGAGATCATTTACATGATAGCACGTAAGTACTGTAGAAACATATAGTATGATTATTCTTCCAACAAAGATTACACCAATGTTTCACTGTACTATGGTGCTGACTCTGGGTCCTTAAAAACTATGCTTTGCAGAGCATGAGCTCTGTCTGATCCTACCAGCTAAAGAGTCTTCCAGGAGCGTCAAGTGAGAGAAGTTCTGTTCAAGGACTAACCTAATTAAATTTGGAGAACTTTATTGCCAGAAGATTGGCCACCAGGTAATGTCTTTCAGTCATAACAATTTACAGAGCCATCTACCGTGTTGACAAGCAAATTTGATCTATACTAGTAGAAAGAGTATATACTGACATCAGATCTGCTGAAGCATTTAAATGCAATTATGAATAAGGAACTGACAAGGATATTTGAAGAAAGGAGGGAGTTCAGAAAGGCTTTGGCAAAAAGATGTGGAGAGAAAGGAGTTCAGAAGGTCACATCTGTGATTCAAGCCATTTCAGGACTCAAATGGCCATAGGATTAGAGCCCAATGGGACTCAGGATCACCTCAAGTCATTTTATAGGTGCAAATATGGAAGCCCAAAGAAGTTAAGTGACTTGCAAAAGATCACACAAACAGTAAACTCCAAATTCAATTGTGAATCCGAAGTGAACTTCAAATCCAGTGTCCTTTTTACCACAGAACAAAGACTGAAAGCAACCAAGTGACCCATTCTTGTATCAGTAAATATATTGATTCATTTACTGCCCTATTCTTCAGACGCAGACTATGAACAATCCATTCCAATCCTTTATCCTAATAAAAGTATTACATTCGTCTGGGATTCAGAAACAACTTTATGAATAGATTACGATTATGGCTGACAGCTCAAAGTTCTTTATGTGAAGCAAAACTTTTCATTCCACAATTTGAGATTCTTCTTTTGGTCCAGATCTGTAATTTCACAGCCGCAGGGAGCTCCCTCTACTAAGAGAACCAACAGCACTCTACAGTCTGGGGTCTTGGGAAGTAATATGACCTTCTCAGGGTCACTAAGAGTCAAAGGTAACTCAGACTCCCCTGACCCCAGAACCTTCCATTCACTGTGCAACTTGAGACAGAACACTTAAAATGTAAGTGGTGGTAAAGGTAACAGAAGGAAAGCTTCAAACAAAGGATCATCAGCCAGTCAATTTTTAAAGAAGTGTTACAGGGCAAAAGGAGAATAAGGGTTAAAGGGAAGGCTGAAATAAAAAGACTTTTTACTTTATAATTTTGCCTAGGGTCTTAATGTGTCAGACAGAAGCAAGAACGTAACCACCTTATCCTCTCTAAGGCATCTAAGAAAGACCATTTGTTCTAAGTCCTGGTCATTCTCCTCTGGTTAAGACAAGTACTATGCTGCTCAGGAATTTTAAAACTTTCTTTTGAGAATTCCTACATGTCTTATGCCTCATAAAATTCAAAAACCACTAATTCACAAGAGAGTGGACAAAATTCAGAGATATATAAAATGTGGTTCTGCCTTCTCCAAAGAGAAGAGAACTTTAAAAATCCATCCTAGGAGGATGAATATTACCACAGAGAAAAAGTCTAAAATTATATGCTATGATTCTGAAATCTGCTTGTACCACTCCCCCTATTACAGCATACATAACTTTATAACTAGTTGGGTGGCATAAAGTTGTCTATAAAATTTCAGTAGGTGAGATAAAAAACACTTTTTACTTCCACTAAACCCACAAAAACTTCAATAATCTTCTGAAAAGCGCAAAAATATATTTTCCCTCCAAATCTCTTTACATAGTACAGTTCCCGGACCTTTTATACAAGCTGATACATGGCAGGTACTTGGACTGTCATGAAGGACTTAGTTCAAATCTGAACTCAGACGCTTACTAAATGTGTGATTCTGGGCAAGTCATTGAACCTCTCTGATCCTCAGTTATAAAAGGGGTAACTTACCTACAAGGTCCCTTCCAGCTCTAAATCTACGATCCTTAAAGTTTAATAATTAAATACTGCTACACCAAGTAAACAACATACTTATTATCTGAACTTAAAACTCATTTAAAAAAAAAAAGGAAAAGTCAAAAAGATTCCTTTTCCTTCTCCACCTTGGTGCTGAAAAAAATTATGTACCTGATGTACCAGGCAGAAGATGACAGGCTCAGCCTTTTGACAGATGGACCGCCTTTCTAGACAAGGGGCACCCGGGGAGGGGGCTGTTAGGCAGGGGGAGCAAAACGACTTCAGAGCAAGCTTCGCTACAATTATAATAAAGTACTTATTTGAGAGATGCTTCTGCCGTGTCCTGCACAACCGTGACGGTCCTGCACATTCGCACGCGGGGACCACTCCAGTCCCTCCAGTCTAAGGGTCCTGACAGTCGCAGACCGGCCCAGGTCGGCCCGGGGCAGGGATAGGGGAGCTCTGGGGGCGGGGGCACTTACAGGTCTGTCAGCACCATGAGCTCGGCGTAGGCCCGGTGGAGCAGGAATTCGATGAGGGTGCTGAGCCGGTAGCCCGGGCTGGCCGCCGCCGCGGCCGCCGCAGCCACCGCGGCTCCGGGAGGAGGCGCGGGCGCGGACGCGGGGCCTCCGCCGCCGCCTCCGGGCGGGACCAGCTGGTGACTCTCCAGCTGCACCGGGGCCATGGCGGCTTGCGCGGGGAGGCGCGGGGGTGGCTCGCGCGCGGCGGCGCCGTAGAACTCGGCTCGGGAGACCCGCCTCCCTCCCCCACCCGCCGCTGCCGCCGCTCGGAACCCGGGGCTGGCGCAGCAGCAGCCGCCGCCGCCTCGGCTCGGCCTGTCGCCACCCCGCTTCTACTGCCCCGCAACGGAACGGGAACCGAGGCAGCCGGCGGGGAGCCCCGACCCCATTCAGCGAGCCGGGGAGCCGGAAAGCAGACGGGGTTGGGGGGAAAAGAAGCGAGGAAAAATAAGTTGCTCCGCCGCAGATCAGAAGCCAACCGCCCGAGAGGCCTCAGCCTCCATGTTGGCGGACCAAACCGGAAGTGGTTTGTAGAGCGGAAGGGGAACTCGTGGGGGACTTCCGACAGCAACCTGCGCTCGCTTTCTCCGTGGTCCGTCTTCTCTGGGCGCCGGGGGCGGGGCCTGGGCGCTGGAGCTCGGGCTGGGGAGGGAGGGCATGTCTGGCGGGCTTGGGGCCGCTGTTATCCGGCGCTGCTGCTTGGCTAGCCTCCTTTCGGGGGGGGGGGGGGAGGGGGGAGGAGAGGCAGGGAGGTGGAGAGACGGAGGCGGGGTTGGAGTTGAACTGATAAACTGGCGAAGCGGTGGTGCGCGAGGCCCGGTCTTCCCGTCCCCTCCCCCCTCTTATTCTTCCCGACAACAGCAGACGCAAGATGTCGAGGCGCAGTGTGAGGACGCTGCCCGTGCGCCAATGCCAGCAATGCTCCGCTCTTCTCCCGGAGACTCGCTCTCCGCTGCGCCGCGGCTGCCCTCACCCAGACGTGCTCTGCATACCAGTTTCGACCCTTGGCTCGAGTTGTCGCTCGCGGCGGGGCTTTGGAGATAACTTCTGGGGAAATAGCATCCTTGCCTTTCCTCCCTAAAGGAAGCATTAGAAAAGAAATCCTCTATCCACTTAAGTCTCAATTAACATTGTTACTGTTCTTAAATAAAGACCTGGAGTATCCAGACTTCGCAAAGAACCGACGTTCTTAACCAGGGGTCCGTGCTTACGTTTCAAAGGATCTTTAATTTCTTCCCCCAAAATTATTTTGATAATTTTATTTCAATATAATTGATTTATTTTGTATCATGTTATCTTATGCATTTGAAAACGTTATTCTGAGAAGGAGTTGGTAGGCTTCACCGGCCTGCCGAAAGGGTTCATGAATTTTTAAAAAATATTTTGATAAATTGCTTGCCTTCTCAATGGGGGGACGGGGGGGGGGAGAGGGAGAGAATTTGGAACTTAAAAAAATTTTTAAACATGTTAAAGTTGTTTTTTACATGTAATTGGAGAAAAATAAAAGTATTACAAAGAAAAATATTTTGATGTTATTTCATTTTAATTGGTTTCTTTTGTAATTCTATGTATTTGATTTTAATGTATTTAAAAATGTTATTCTGAGAAGGGATTCATAGGCTTCACCTGACTGTCAAAGGGGTATTTGACTCAGAAAATGGTTAATAACTTCTGACAGCAATGAGAAAGAACCATTCCCGGAAGCAATCAAGCAAGTCAGTTAACAAGCTTTTAAAAATTCTGCCGATGTGCCAAGCACCACCTTGCTAAAACCAGGAGATACAAAAAAAGACAAAATGCACCCCCTTCTCTAAGGAGCTCTCCGGTGGGAAGGCATGAAAACAACTATGTACAAACAAGATATGTACAAAATGAAGATAATCAATAGAGGAAAGGTGCTAGCATTAGGGGAATTGTGAAAGGTTTCTTGTAGAAAGTGATGTTTTAGCTGGGATTTGAAGGAAGCCAGCGGCCAGAAATGAGGAGGGAGAGTATTTCAGGCCCTGGGGAGAGCCAGTAAAAAGTGAAGCAGATTGTAGATCCAAATGATATCCCTACTAACACATACAAACTTGTAAAATATCAAACACATTTTGATTTTGTTTTGTGTTGATGGAAGACTTAGAGATGGGGGAGGTTAAAAATTCAGCCAGATTGATTTCAGTGAGAGGGTGGTACTTGACTGATTATTCCACCCACTTCTTTTAAGTACCACTTTTAAGTAATTGCTATAATAAATAATTAAGTATTACTTTTAAGTAATTATCTTAGTTAGGTAAGAACTCTTCTTGGTTGAACCAATCAACCAGAATCAGTGTGAACAGGGTTGCTACACTTCCTTGAATTAATCAAAGGTATTAAGTGAGAGATTTGTTCATGCCCCAAGAAATTTGTATTAAAGGAAGAATCTTAGAACTATATAGAGATTCTGAGGGTTTGACATCAGAATGGAAGAAGATACATATATTAGCTAAATTAATGTAGTTGTTCCGTGCCATGCCAATCAAACTGCCAAGTAGTTATTTTATAGAAATAGAAAAAAAATGACACAAATTCATCTGGAAGAACAAAAGGTCAAGTGTGTGAAAGGAAACAATAAGGAAAGTGGGAGTAGATCTCAATTTATCCTTACAAAATAGTAATCATCAAAACAGATTGTTAGTGTCTAAAAAATAGAAAAGTTGATCAACTGGACAGATTAGGTACACTAGATCTAGAAGCAAACTGTTCAATAAACCCAGATACCTTGGATAAAAACTGCTGGAAAGCTGTTTGGCAGAAATTCATCAGAGACCTGCAACTCCCACCATATGGTATAATAAATCCCAGGTGGATATGTGACCCAGACATAAAAGGCCACATCATAAACAAATTGGAAGAGCAAGAAAGAAGATACCTTTCACAGCTATGGATAGGAAAAAAAACCTCTTGAATAAATCAGGGATTCAGAGGATCGTGGGAAACAAAATAATTTTGACTGAATAAATATAAAAAGCTTTTGCACAAACAAGATCAATGTAGTTAAAAATCAAAAGGGAAATAGTTAACTGGGATTGTTGTGGCAAAAGTCTAATATCTAAGATATATTATGGAACTACTTTAAACATATTTTTAAAAATAACCGTTTTTTTCAGTAGGTAAAGAATCTGAACAGACAATTCTCAAAAGAGGCAAAGCAAGTTATCAACAGCTGCTCTGGACAACAATTTGGAACTCTACCCAAGAAATCATTAAACTGTGTATACCCTTTGACCCATTTATACCACTATTAGGCTTATACCTCAAAAGATTAAAAGAGGGAAGGGACCCATATGTACAAAAATATTTATAGCTGCACTTTTGTTGTATCACAGAACTAAGAGGAGCACCATTAATTGGAGAGTGGCTGAACAGATTGTAAATGAAGCTGAGAATCTCCATTACATACTACGTGGCTTAAAAAAAAGTATATAATAGATTCAGCATATTAGTTCCAGAGATGTCCTATTTTTCTATTTCCCTTTGTTTCCTTCTGTTCTATTCTGATAATTGAATTGATCAGAGTTCTTATATTTTGAATTCTTCATAATCACTGTTTCTTACAGCACTATAATATTCCATTATGTTCAAATATTACAATTTGTTTAGCTCTTCTTCAGTGGACAGATAATCCTATTTTTTTAAACAATAATATTTTCCCAGTCATGTTCAATGACTGTGAATCATGGAATCCTACTAACTTAGAAAAATCACAATCACAAATGATCCAAAAGGCAATAGAAAGATGCAAGATGGGTGGCAGCAGGCTGCAGCATGTTATCAGGAGTGGCTTGTGTGAGAGGTAGTATAAAATCAAGGATGTAATCAGGTGAGTTAACATATGTAAAGTGTTTTGCAAATCTTGGACTGCCATATAATGATGATGTATGTGACCAGAAAAGGAAGTTGATTTGTCATGTATCAAGAATAAGAGATAACAGATTGAGATATAAGGTGGGTATTCATTGGTATCCATAAAATAGTAAGAAAACAAGAGGAAGGTCTCTTGCATGGTGGATAGATCCTCTATGGAGAATTTGAAGAAACAGACAAACAAGAAGAACAAAGCATGAAAAGGCATTAATATATTGGAATCTGCACCAAATGAGGGAATTAATATATTATATTAATTATTATTAATCATTAATATGCTGATATATTAATTAGTATACCATATTAATTATATTAATTAATACACAATTATATGTTAATGTATTGGAATCTGCACCAAAGAGTACTCACATAGAGGAGACCACAGATTCATTAATGGAATGAAGTAATATTCAACAAATTGAAGAGGTGGAGGAAATGTAGACTATTCAATATCCTTACAATATTCTTGTTATTTTATAAATTGTTCCCTTGATTCTGATCACTTCATTTTTCTTACAAGGCTTCCCAGTTTTTTTTCTGACATCATCCCTTTCATTTCTTACAACGCAGTAGTATTCCATCAAATTAATATATTATAACTTATTCAGCCATTCTCCAGTTAATAGGAATCATTTTACTTTCCAATTCTTTGCCTACATAAAAATCAGCTGCTACAAATATTTTTGTACCTATGAGTCCTTTTCCTCTTTCCTTCATCTCTTTGGATTGTAGCCCAAGCAGCAATAAAACAAGGTCAGAAGGTATCCACAATTTAAGAGCTTTTGGGGCATATTTCCAAATTGTTTTCTAGAATGGTTGGACAAATTCACAGCTCCACCAGGTGGTGCATTAAGGTACCAGTTTCTACCTTGCAATTTAAAGTGATACAAAGACAAAACCAGCACTCTGGCTTGCAGCTCTAACCAACAGCTTGCATTGTTATCCAGGACCAACTAATGTGGATGCAGAAACTCTGGCCGGGAGGTTATGAGGGCACATTATCGAGACTCCTATAGAAGAGTTAAAGTCATCTCTAACATGTAAGAGGCCCCTATCATATGGAAGTAAAGTTAGGAGAGTCTCGGACTCCCGCCTTAGATGTGAACCTGTTATACTAAATGAATTCTCCTTGTCTCAGTTTTCCTTGGATGATTGACAGAGGAAACAACTTCATGAAAAAGAACTACAAGAAGTAACATAGGGTTAGAAACAAAAGGGTGACCCTTGGGGATTCCATCTTAATTCCTCACAGGGCCCCCCATCTTTGAGAGAGTTGTCGTTGATACTTTTTTCTTCCTAAAAGAGGACACCACAAAGGTGATGTCTTGACTTGCCCATGAATTGGATTTAAGTGAGGCAGAGCTACACAAAGTTGTCAGGCTCATTCTCTCCTCCAGAGCCATCCTCCAGTGGCAAGACAAAAGTCAAGATGACTGGCTATGGCCTGGGATGCAGTGGGTGATCTTGGCCTGTCTAAATTAAGGTCTTTCCCAGGTCTCCATTTGTCTAAGGTAACTTCCATTAAAGGACTAAGGGCAAAGTAAGAATTGAGACAAAAGACAGCCTAGTTTATCATAACAAAAGTATCAGTCTGGGAAGGGAAGACCTTCAGAGCTCCAGGCTTGAGCAGAAAACAATTGCTACTTGCAAAATCTAAACAATGAGCCACTGAGACTTGGTCTGGGGGCTATTATTGGCAACTAAGTGAAAGCCAACAGGTAATTTGGGTTTAAAGACTTAGTCAAGTAGCTTCATTTGAATCACAATGGGCTTTTTTAAAGCCTGATATTTCAGAGCTATATTTTGAGAAATCATAAACGAAAGCTATGTAGCACAAAAAGCAAATTGCCCGAACTTTTAAACAAACCCATGAATGAATAAAGAGGAAAAAATTTGGGGGAGAGTAGCAGCACTTTGACCTATGTAATAAAATGTTGTGCCAGATTGTTACTGGTCCCATGTTGGAAAGAAGAAAGGAAAGAAGGAAGAAAGGAAGGAAGGAAGGAAGGAAGGAAGGAAGGAAGGAAAGAAGAAAAGAAGGAAGGAAGGAAGGAGGGGAAGAAGGAAGGGAGGGAGGAAGGAAGCAAGGAAGGAAGGAAGGAAGGAAGGAAGGAAGAAAGGAAGGCAAGAAGGAAGGAAAAAAATCATGTTGCCCAACTGGAAGCTTGGGCCCTGGTAGGCAACTCCTTTTCTACTCACAGGGGTTGCTGTTTGTCCTTCATTTTGGAAGAAGACCACGACATCAGGGAGGTGAGGCTACGACATGCAGGTGAATTGGATTTGAGTGAAGGAAGGTTATGCAAAGTCACCAGCCTCAAGACTGCCTTGAAAGGCTCTATTTTGATCAAGGTTGAAATTTTAAGGATAAACTAATATAGTGATTACTTTGGCATGGGTATGCTGGTAAAACAAGCTCTAAAAAAAATGTGTGCTTGGCATACTTTTATTTGCACTGTTAGAATTTTTTCTGATAATTCTTCATTAATTCTAGATGGTTAACCAAACAATACATCAAACCCTTGTGTATAGCATTAGCCAGTTTCAGAGGTATAAATACACCAAAAATTTAACAGTCTGGACCTTAAGAGAGCTAGTCTGAGCTGACTCCAGCACATCTCTAGGTATAAAACACATAAAATGAGAGAAACCAGGGACTTTTGAGATCCAAGGAGAGGAGAAGGGCCTAGGGAGTGGATATATAAGCGGTGACTCAATTGCAAATGAATGGCACTACTGTTCTGAATATAGAATAATATTGAGTAGTTGGAGCCATGTCTATGTCAGCAACCCACATAAAGAACGCTCTACCTACGTAGAATCTTGCTCTTTCTCTGACTGTGCCTTCTTTACTGTTGATGGGAACTGATAAATTTATCTTCCTCTCCTTCCCTGCCATATTGCTGCCTAGCAAACTGGCATTATTTATCCTTGGGAGTTTCTGACTCTTTTTATTCCTTATCTATTTGATGTCTGTATTTTTTTATAATGCATAATTTCTTTTGTAACAGATACACTAATTTTATTGCCTTCTGAGCAGAGAAGAATAAAAAAGTGGACCACAGGAAAGGGGTCATTTTCGAATGACCAATGTTAACCTGTTGATGTGTGCTTGGGGTCTTAGAATGTGAAAAAGACATGATGACTCACAATAAGTTCATATTTTGACTGAGAAACTACCTGAAGGAGTCCTACTGTCTAGATATGTCTAGATATGCTCAGAAAATCTCAGAGACGAATAAGCAATGTTATAATATTTGAGTTGGCTGTTAAGAACGCCAGCATAGATAGGGATAGAGTCCTGCCAAAAACAATCATGATATTGGAGGGGCAGGGAAGGAGGACACAAAAGGTAAATAACTAATGGAAAGCCATTTGATCTTAAGTAGTTGAAAGACTGGGCAACTTGCCAGCATATAAAATATCCCCAGAGAACAATTAGAGTTTTCCAAAGACAAATATACTGCAGCCATCTGTTGCTCACAGGGGAGCTGGTCAGACTCCCTGGCAAAAAGAAAGACAAGACAGATGGAGAGTCAGCCAAATGGGCTCCAAGAAGAACCTATTCACCAGTTTTAGTGAAACCCCAGAGCTGGATTAAAGCTTAGAAGGGGACAGGTCACATGAGGAAGAAACTGTATGTCGTCCTTACTCACCTAAGATCTGGCATAGCCAAATAGGTGTTCCAGACTGAGGTAGAGAGAAGGTCTGCCTGGACAGAGAGGAAGGCTGAATCAGTTCTCTATTGTGCTTAATGCTTCAATTGTAGAGAGGGCCCTTGGGAACAGAGGTTAGTTACAGAGACTGGAGATATAAATATCTAGCCTGCTCTATCTACAAGTTCAAGACTGGGATTGTAAGTCAGTGAGCCTAAGAAAGATAATAGCCACATTAACGCAGGGTTGGTGGAGTTCTCCAGTTATTCTGGAGAACAAGTTAGAACTATGCCCAAAGGGTATAAAACTATGATTATCCTTTAATTCAGCAAAGTCACTACTGGTCTGTAGCTCAACAAGATAAAAGAAAAGGGAAAAGGACCTATGTGTACAAAAACATTAAAGTAGCTCTTTTTGTGGTGGCAAAGAATTGGAAATTGAGGGGATGCCCATCAATCAGGGAATGGCTGAACAAGTTGTGGTGTATGATTATGATGGAACACTATTGTTCTATAAGAAATGTTGAGCAGAATGGTTTCAGAAAAACCTGGGAAGACTTATATGTACTGATGCAAGGTAAAGTGAGCAGAACAAGGAGAACATTGTAGACAGTAATAGCAATATTATAACAATAATCAACTGTGAAAGACTTAGCTACTTAGATCAAGACAACGACCCAAGACAATTCCTAAGGACCCATGATATACCAAATGCTATCCATCTCCAGAGAGAGATGAAGTCTGAGTATAGTTTGAAGCATACTTTTTTTTTCATTTTATGCTTTTTATTTTTTGGCAACATGCTTAATGTGGAAATATGTTTTACATAACTTCACCTGTATAATTGATATATTGCTTACCTTTTGAATAGGTGGGGGAGGGAGAGAATTTGGAACTTGGAATTTTTAAAAAATGAATGTTAAAAAGAAATTAATTTTAGACATTTTTTAAAAAGAAAAAACAAAAAGCCACAGTCAGTTCCAAGCCCAAGAATACAACTAATGGGCTAATAAGTCTAAGGATAGTACTTGTACATAATTGATATTAGATCACTTGAAGATAATCCCAGGACTATTCCAAAGCAATCAGTAAACCAATAAGCATTTATTTGGCACCAACTATTTGCAGGCACTATGCTGGAAACTGGAGATTCAAAAATAAAATGAAATTTCTTTCTCTTGAGGAAATAACATTCTATCTGGGGAAATGGCATGTATACAAAAGCACAAAATACATACTAACTAAATAAAACGTTCTTTCAGAGAGGGGAGGCACCAGGACCAGAGGGAGCAGGAAGAGCCTCCTTACAAGGTGACACTTGAGCTGAGTTTTGGAGGAAGCCAGGCATTCTAGGAGATAGAAGTGAGCAGGGAGGGAATCTCAGGCTTGGGGGACAAGCTGTGCAAGGCTGAAACCTGAGATGAAGGGTTTTATGTAAAATAAGAGCAATTGGTCCAGTTTTTTGATTTGTAAAATGCATGAAGGGGGTTTGGAAAGAGAGGCTAACTTGGAAGGCTCAAGGTATGTTGGGTGAAGTGGTTATATATATAACCAAATGGTGCTCGGTATTCATAAAAGCTATTTTTTATATATCTTATGCTGCATATCACCTATATATTTATTAGACAGTTTGCTTCTATCTTGCTAGATGACCTATTATTTTAAGCACATGCATTATATTATTATTATGACTTTTGCATATTTATTTTAAAAAATATTTTGTTGATGCTCTTTTTTAAGCAACACTGTCATTTCCTAATGATAACCCTCTCCTGCCAACAAAACTCTTCCTTATAAGGAACAAGTACGATGAAGCAAAGAAAATCAACACTGATGTTGTATCAAATGAATATCTCTTCTTGTCTGAGAGGCAAAAAATATACTTAATTGGGTGGCTAGGTGGCACAGTGAATAGGGCACCTGCCCTAGAGTCAGGAGGACCTGAGTTCAAATGCAGCCTGAGACACATAACACTTACTAGCCGTGTGACCTTGGGCGAGTCACTTAAGCCCAATTACTCTCCAAAAAACAAAATATATATATATATATGTATACACTTCATTGATCAGAGTTCTCAGTGTTCTTTTCCTTTCTATTATTGTGGTCATCATGGGAAATGTTATTATGGTTTTGCTTACTTTATTCTGGATCAAATCATATAAGTCTTCCCAAGTTTTTATGAATCCTTCATATTTGTTATTCATGGTATAATAATGTGACATCATAATAAAATATAACAATTTTTTTCAGCCATTGGCTAATCAATAGGAACCACTTTCCTTCTAGCTCTTTGCCGCTACAAAAACCTGCTGCTATAAATATTTTTGTATGTAGGGGACTTTTCCTTCTGTCTTTGATTTCCTTGAGATATATGCTTAGCAGAAGTAATGAAATTAATATTTGGGCTAAAGTTATGTATAATTTAGTGATTTTTTAAGAATAATTCTAGGGCGGAGCCAAGATGGCGGCGTAGCAGCAGCAACATATCGCAGCTCTCACATAGCCACCCCAAAATACCCATAAAACAGGACTCTAAACCAATCCTAGAACTCCAAAACGCACACAAAGATACTTCCCATTAAAGTCAGCTAGACTACGAGGAACCATATCAGCACTGCGAACCGAAACCAGCCTGCCCTGAAGCCGCGGCTGTGCCCTGGGGGTGGCTGAACAGGAGGGGCGGAGGAGCCTCTCAGGTGAGTGGATTAGCAGCAGCTGCGAGTGGGGATTGCGAAAGGGGGAGATAAGCAGTCTAGCCGAAAGGCCTCCAGAGCGGAAAAGCGAAAGGCAGAGGTTTTACACCTGCCTCCGCGTTGTAGCTTCCCGCCCATGGCCTGCAGTCAGCAGGGGGACTTAGCGATTGTTCTCAGGCCAGTGCTCTCGCGTTGAGCGGCCTGGATCCGGATCTCCGTCTTGGGCCTTGGTCTTGGAGTCTTCACTATCCAGTCCGCCAGAAGTAATTAGGAAGAGTCCCAGCATCTTCCTGAGAGCTATGGCAGCCGGGAGGACCCCAGCAATTTGGGACAGAGCTTTCCCTTCTGGAAGCAGAGCCCCACAGAGATTTAAAAAAAAATCACGGTCTGAAAAATCATGAGTAAGAATAAGCATAAGAAGCAAAGTAAGAACAGCTCCC
>CM053591.1:58423229-58444570 GCA_028646515.1 Pseudochirops corinnae | reverse complement strand
CTGGGATGGCTGTTTTGGGGTGGTGGGTGGGGGAAAGACGGGGAGAAAATATGTAACTCAAAATCTTGTGGAAATGATTGATGCAAACTATAATAAAATTTAAAAAAATTAAAAAAAAAGAATAATTCTAAATTGTTTTCCAGAATGGTTGCACCTCCAATAGTACTTTCAACATTTCCATTTTCATCTCTTGTCATCTTTGTCAATCTGATAGATGTGAGTTAAAACCACAGATTTGCTTGAATTTGCATTTCAGTTATTATTGTCCATCTAAAGCATTCTGTCATCTAGTTGTTGATAACTTGCATTTCCTTTTTTAAAAAAAATTGCTTATTTATATCCTTTGACCACTTTCTTATATATTTGCATCATTTGTCTGTGTATCTTGGATATCAGACTTGGACGTAAGAGTTATTTCCTTTGCTAATATTTTTTCTCATTCTACTACTTCTCTTTTAATTCCAAATGTATTTTTTTGTAGATGTATAGCTTTGATCTTTTTCTCACACACATAACATAAAATGGTATGTGTAATGCATGCCCTTTTATCTTTCTCTTCAAAATTATTACTTGCCCCAAAGCAATAGTAGCTTGAGGACCAGAAAGAGAGACAATAGAGTACTTATAACAAATAAGAATTGCAGAAGTTGAGAAGGTGGAAGGAAGACGTAGTTCAGTTACTATCTCTTTCAATCTCTACTTCAAAGGATCTGGATCCTGACAAGTAGTCAGTTACCTAGCATCTGTTTGAAGACCTCAATTGAAGGGGAACTCATTATTTCTTGAGATAGCACATTCCATTTTTGGACAGCTCCAGTGGTTAGGAAGTTTTAATTGATGTCAAGCCTAAATTTGTCTTTTAAAATCATTAATACAGAAATATTATATATAGAAATCTCTGATAGTTTTCTTGATTTCTTTTGATCTCTTATTAATTTCTATTCTCATATTTCTTTTTTAAAACTTAAGTTTGCTTATTATCAATTTTGTTAATTTTTTTAAAAAAACAACTCTTATATTTATTTGCCATTTCAATTTGAGGGGCGGGTAATGTTTCTTTAGGACTATGCACCTTCTCACATGTAGGTTAGATTCCAAAAGGGACTAGTACTATGGATTCAAGTACTCTCTCTTAAATTCAAAATGCCCCGTCTTCTACAAAGATAGAAGATTCAGATTCATGATGCAAAGCCCTTTCAGGCTACATGTAAGATGCTATTACCATTGAAGGACAGGGGAGAAGAATTTCCCACCCACATCTTATATTCTATAGAAGAGCAGGGGTGAAGACTTGCCTCCAGAGCTGCTCCCTACATAGCTAGCTCTCTTGTGAATGGTCACTGCTCACACAGCATGGTCAGGGAAAGGGAGGGCTTGAGAGGGGAGAAAGCTTACTTTCTTATATTGGCCTAAGGGAAATCAATGCCTTTCTCATGTAGCCATTTTGGTGTCTGTTGCCTTCTTCCATTGGCTGATGCCCTACATTCTATTAGGTTGACTGAGGAATTTCTTTACATCCTTGTTTGTAGAAAAAATACTTAACAACTCCTTTACATCTTCCTTTCTTTTTTTTTTTTTTGAGGGCAATTGGGATTAAGCAACTTGCCCAAGGTCACATGGCTAGTTTTTGTGTTAAGTGTCTGAAGTCAAATTTGAACTCAGGTCCTCCCAACTCCAGGGCTGGTGCTCTATTCACTCTGCTACCTAGCTGCCCCTACATCTTATTTTCGGATGCACTAAATTCTGCTCTGTTTTTTGATGATTTTTCCTTTTCTTTCTTCTTTTGATTTTTTGCTTCATTTTCTAAATGCAGATTCAATTTATTCATCATCTCTTTTTCTTTTTTATTGATATAGACATTTAGCACTGTGCCCTTACCTTGGTATTTATTTATATGTGACATCCATGTTGTCATTATCTTTGACATAAACTGCTATTGGTCTTATAGTTTCCTTTTTCACACACTCATATTCTAAGTATAAATTTCATTTTCACTTCCCCTAACAAGCAGCTTGATATTTGATGAATACTCCTTCTGTTGATATAGACCAGAGGTGTCAAACTTGAGGTCTGGGGCACAGTCTGGTGGCCATGGTGCTGCTAAACCAGGTTAAAATATAATTAGGAAATATTTGATGAAATAAATTATATTTAGTAGACAGCGAGAAAGAGACAGAGACAGAAAGAGACAGAGACAGATAGACAAAGAGAGAGATACACAGACAGGGACAAAGAGAGAGATACTCAGAGAGACATAGAGAGAGACACAAAGATACACAGAGAGACACACAAGAAAGACAAAGAGAGAGAGAGACCTTCAATATAGTTCATAGCTAGTCTGGCTTATTTAGCTATTTGTTCAGAGGTTCTCCTTTGTCCTTGACCCCATAATATGGCATGTTCATTTAAAACAAACCTTTCCTCAGCATACAGTGAAAATTAGCTCATCTTGATCTGTAGACAAAACCTGTTTTAAAAGTACAGACAGCAAGTAAGTAAGGCTCAAGAGTAAGCAATGTCAGTTTGCCAGTCATTGATGAATCAGGGGTAAGGGAAGAATGGGATAAATGCACCTGGCCCCAGCACAGCAGCAAAATCTGTCTAGGAAGGTCACTCCTTAAGCTGGTCAGGGACTCAAGGATAAAATTAGTTTGGGGTAGTAGTGTCCTTCCTTATAATTCACCAGTGGCCACAGTGGCATCCTTTCTAACTTGGCTTTTGTCTCCTGTGATCCTTCAGTCTGCCCTTCTAACTAGAAAGAGAAACTATACTTCCCATGGACCCCATTTGCCAATAAGGGGCTACATGAGCATGATGGGGAAAGAGCACGCACAGAGTTGCCCTGCTTACTTGCTATTGACAACATGCAGCTCAAGACTGACAGGACTTGGTACTTTAGAATTACACAATGAACCTTGAGTAGTCTTTTGATCATTCCTCTTCCCTATACTATCACTTACAAAAAATTCTCTCTCTGTCTCTCTCTCTCTGTCTCTCCCTCTCTCTCTCTCTTTCTCTCCCTCTCTCTCGGTCTCTTTCTGTCTCTGTCTCTGTCTCTGTCTCTCTCTCTCTCTCCTTTAATTCTCCTATGTAGAAGTGTCGAGTTATCCCCAGCCCCTCAGGACTACCCCAAGAATCTTGAGGGCCTGATGTAGTTGAGTTCCCTGCTCTGGGACCCAATTCATCACTGCAAATGTGAGTTATGGTGAAAATTGCCAGAGTTTAATAAGGAATACCTACATCTATATTTGTCAAAAAATTGTGTAACAAAGAACTTATTTGTTTTTGAATGTTTGGATAAATACTATTATGAAACCATCTGGATTCTTTTATGACTCATCTTAATTCTTCCTTTGAAATTGGTCTACTTACATTATTCATTTCCTGTTGTCAGTTTTGGCAACTTATATTTTAGTACCTAATCATCTATTTCCTTTAAATTTTCTAATTTGTTATAATGTAGCTATGTGGGTTATCTCCTAATAATACATTTTTTTCTTCTTTGTTTTGATCTCTATTCTTCCACTTATAATTTTTCTGATTTGTATTTCCTCTCTAATTTTTTTATTTAGTTTGCCAATTTTATTGGTCTTTTCAATTTGTCAACTCCTGGTTTTATCAATTCAATTTCATTTCCCCTTCTATCTATTTCTGCTTTCACCTTCATAATCTCTCTTTTAAAAATTTCTTTGTATTATCACTTTATTCCTTTTCTGGTGCCCTAGATACAAACTTTATTGCTTTTTTTAAAAGGCAATATTGTTTCTAATCTTCTGCCATCTCCCTCTGTCATGTTTTGCAGATGAATCCATTGTTTCTCTGGATCATTGTCTTTGATTGATATGTTTCTCTGCTTGACAAGGAGATCAAATGTTGGCTGGTTGAGGTGGTTCGTGGGCTCTTTTGATCTGTTCATTGTGTATAAGTGAGTGCTTCATAGTGGTTAAAATTCTATAGAAAAGGATAATAGTTTGTGTCAATATATTTTCCTTGAATATATCACATTTTGGAGGTTTATAAGTGACTTGAAGAGAGGCAGCAGGGCATAGTGAAGTTGAAGATCCTGATTTCCTTAGTCTCCATTAACTTGTGGAAAGGGGAATTCCTGCTGAAGGAGATGACAAATCCCAAAATAATGAGCCCAAGCCTTGGCTTGGTTTGGCAGAAAGTATGGATTTTGAGGGAGCTAGAGAGCAAAGTAAAACATGACTATATATTCAATAGTCCTTCAAAATACTTCATATTCTGATGTTTAAATCTGTCTTCTGAGGTGAGGTTAATAGTAGCTATAAGGCATTCCATCTTTTTAAAAAAAATTCTGTTATGCCTTTTGTGTTAAATATTTCTATTCTGTGTAATGTGGCATCCTCTGGGTTCACTCTTTTGATCCTAATTCCCACTGACAGGTTGGGTGACCATAAAGTAGTGACTACTTTTTTTTTTTCCTTTTTGGAGGGAGAAAGGTAGGGCAGTTGGGGTTAAGTGACTTGCCCAAGGTCACACAGCTAGTTTTGTGTTAAGTATCTGGGGCCAGATTTGCATTCAGGCCCTCCTGACTCCAGGACCAGTGCTCTATTCACTGTGCCAACTAGCTGCCCAGTAGTAACTACTTCTAATCCCCTCAGAGGTCTAGGTGCAATGCTGAGATGTTATCATTTCTAGTACTATCATTTTTGAGTCCTATCTAGTATGCTCCCCCAATATCAATTAACCACTTGATATTTCCTAACATCAATTAACCAGCTGGCCTCGATTAGCCCTTACAAAGGGACATTTATTGAGACTGTATTGTAAAGATAGACATTACAAAAACATCTCTCCAAATTGGGGGTACACCCTTTCTTGGACAGATATTACATATTTCACATGTATAGAGAATGGGTTCAAACTTAAGGTAGCAGGCACAAAATGTGTGCCTCTCACCCTCCAGTGCAGAGCATTCTCCTATCTATACATATACAAGTCTCCTAGGGAAAAGTGGATTCAAACTTGAAGTGCAAAGATATTGAAAAACACATAATATTGGAACACATGAGGTCCTGAAATACCTCCTGGCCCCTGGTGTCTTTTTCTCTTTTTGTGGAATCTTCATCAATTTTCTTTGGGTGTGGCATAACTAATGGATAATTTGCTTCCTTGCTTGTAGAATATAGCAGCTTAGCTGCTGGGTCAGTTTATTACTGGACTGGGTGTAACAGCAATGCTACTTGTAGCTACTGTAGGGGTGTAAGACCAATAACACCAGCACCCAGGAGGGCTGCTAGCACAGGTTCTTTTTTTTTTTTTTTTGCCTTTTTTTTGGAGGGGGAAGGGACTTGCCCAAGGTCACACAGCTAGTAAGTGTTAAGTGTCTGAGGCTGGATTTGAACTCAGGTCCTCCTGACTCCAGGGCCAGTGCTCCATTCACTGTGACACCTAGCTTCCCCTAGCACAGGTTCTTTGATCTGCTTTTCTAAAGGAAAGCAACTAAAAAAGAATCAACAATCTTACTTTGATCCAACACACATACACACACACACACATATAAAATTTACTTAGTTCAGGGGAAAAAGTCAGTACTCTGAACTTCAGAGAAAATACAAACAGAAATAATAGCATAAAAACAAACAGAGAGGGCTTCTAATTGTCTGGCCAAATAATACATACATCACAGATCAACAGACAGATCTAACTGTCTGACAGTTACCTACATACATAGTTACCAGAGAAAGAAGCACCAATATCTGGGTTTTCAAAGATGGGGTCCTCCATAACTGCTACCCAGAATCTCATCTGGCTACATCACTTGAACACTCTTCCCACGAGTGTGCCCCAAAGCAAAATACTAACCTCAGAGTATATATACACCTCTTCAGGGTCAGAGGACATCACAACCCTCTTGACCCACTGCCTAATTACAAAGTAACAAAAGATGTGGGCCTACTTGAAAAACAAGCCTCCCCTAATCAAGTTTCTCTCCTTAGGCTCCAGGTGAGGCCTATTAATGGTCTAGGAAAATCGTCAACTCCCATTAACATTACGCTAGGTTAATTTATTGAGACTGATTCCTCACCAGACTTGACTTATGAGGCTATCAGCAGGTTTTGCCCCTAGCACACAATTTCTGGATTATTATCCAATTTCTGGATTTCCAATGGCTCATTCAAGTTTTTGAAGATCAGAAACTTGTGCCCTGGCCCATTCTATCTCTAGACAGTAATTCACTTAAGATTAGGAGAGAATAAACCCAAAAAACAAAGGAACTGAGACACCATGTGTTTGTAAATATGATGACCTGAATTGCAAGTTCATAGCCCAATAGAGAGATAAAACAGTTGCAGCCACTATCACTGCTCCTTCTCCAAATTGGAGGGCCTCCCTCCAAAAAAAGACTTATGGAAGGACACACAGATCCTGTTATATGTGAATTCAGGTCTAGCACTATCATTTGATTTTCTGGCTCTGAAACCAGTTGAAAAATTTGTCACCACATAGCACTGGACTTTCAGTCTCTTATGGCTGTAGAAGCTGGTGCTAACTATATTGGATTGGCAACCAGCACAGAATATTTAACATTCTCTCTATAACCTACCAGGAAGAGCATATCTTTGTGTGATCTAAGGACCAGATACTTACTGGTCAGTTTCCTATTGACCCCTTCCTCCACCTCCCCTACATCCAGTCAAAATTGTGACATCCTTGGCAAATGGTATAGGGGTACATTTTGAACAGAAGTGGATTCCTTCAATCTCTCAGAAAAGTCTTCTAGAGTCCCAGTGGGTTTCAAACATTTGTTATTTACTTAGTTTTCTACTGTCACACAAGAAAGAGTCTCAAAGTAGTATAGTACAGATATTATACTGACATTGGTACAGATATCACATATTATATATTGGCATACATGTTGGTATTGCATAATATATTATATGTTGGTATAGATATTATATATTTCACATGTATAGGCAGAAATCACATTTGTCCCCAAAGACAGTTACACAGACTCAACAAAGGACATTTTACAATGTTTATCAATGGTTACTAGTTGCCTATTACTTAATAAAGGTATGTCTTCATGTTTAAAACAACCTTCCCCAAACCAAAGTTAATAAAGAAGGAAAAAAAAAAAGAATAAAATCTAGTTTCTTATCTCAGAAGGAAATCTTGTCCCTACAGAATTTCCCACATGGACCCCTCAGGGCTTTAAGACCTGATAAGAAACCAAATTATCCTGGGTGAAAACTCTCCCATGATTCCCTTAGCTCATAGAGCTATCCATTTGGGATATACCAACATTTCTCCAGGGGTCCATGTATAATAAATAATCTTCTTGGTAATACAGGCAGATTTCCTCTAGGTTTCTACACCAAAGACACCTGAAATAACCCTAATTGATCCCTGTCAGTGCAAAGACAATCTGAATGGAATTCCAAGTGCATCTAACAATAAGAGAAGCAGACTTATTCAAGAAAAGAGAAAACAGATTAGGTAAGTCCCAAGCATATGTGAGGATTCCCAAAATTCCATCCCAAATAGAATTAAACATTTGTAGTTGATTACTTGAGGTCTCTAGGGCAGCAGGTGAATCTTATCCTAAGGACCTGAAGTATCTCACAATCAGACAAGCAATCTTGGTTGGTTTAGAAGCAAAAAGAAAAAAAGTTGAATACTTACAAGTTACCATATTGTCTAGAGTGATCTTGTAGAATGATACAACAGCAACATCAGCATTCAAACAAGCAAAAGTTACCATGAAGAAACTGGTCTTATTTGTAAGGAAACACACTGGAAAATAGATTGTTTAATTTCAGTTTTTAAAAAAGTAAAGGGAAAAATGCTATGGATCCTGAAAATTCATGTATCCAGTAATAAAAGTACTAGGTAAAGAATCTCTCCAGGGGGTTCCCACAAGTATGAAATACCAAATGTTTATCATGGACAAGCCTCATAAATCTCCATGGTTACTTTCTCAACCCACATTGGACTAGAAGGTGGGGTCCCTAGAGATTGTCTGACTACTTCTTCCTGAGCACAGGAGTAACACTGAGTGTTGGGTTTGTCTAATGCTATTGTTCATGAACTCACATCTGGTCTACTCCCCAGTGTTGATGAACCACTTGCTAGTAATTAGTCAGAGTCAATTAGCTTCTAGAAAGGAGTATTTACTAATGTGGCATCCTAAACACATTCAATACTCCCCAAAGCCTGGGCTACACTCTTCCCTTGCACATGTTAGGTCCCTGGAGAGATTGTGCTGAAGCTTAAAGAACATATGGAGTAAAGGGGTAAGCCACAGCTCCTGGTTTCTGGAAGCCTTTTTATTTGTGGAATCTTCATGAAATTCCCTCTTGTTGTAGGCTCTAGGCTCTCTGTTCTCATCTAAGGGTTGATGCTCTGACAAAATTCTAAAGCTGCCTTTTCATAGAGACTCTACTTTGTCCTTAGTTACTGATGCAGATTTTACCATCTGCCATTGCTGTTCTGGGGACTCAGCTACTCATGCTGATGGAAAGTCCAAATCTTCTGATCTTTTGAAGTTAGCAAGGTCATTTTCTGGTCAAGTGAGGAGGAGAGAGGCAGAAACTCTCTCTTCCTCCCTCAAGACATTCCTCCTCAAGGTATAGCTGGAACTGCTATTAAAATGCTGTTTTATTTAATCCCCCCAGGACACAACTTTCTCTTCAACCAACAAGAAAAAACCCCATTGAATTATCTGTTTCTGTTCAAGTTTGCACTTTTGATTAATCAATTAATTAAAGAGGATTCTAGGAATTGTTCACATCTAGTTTAAATCTTTGATTGATTTTAAAACTCAAGAAGAGGAATGACCTGATAAAGGTATTAAGGCTTAGAACATTTTGTTTCATTAATTGAGACTGTCATGAGACAGTCCTATTATACTAGGAAATAAATACCTGTCCCATACATGATTTGTTCCATATATTGAGTTCCTATATACTTCCTTTCTCCCCTTTAAGGAAAACTTTATACATGAACCAAACCTAAGCTTTAAGCAATTTTTTTATTTTGGCTCTGCAGTGGTAGATGTTGTGCTCTAAAGTGTGAGAAAAATGGAGTATAACTCTTCTAGGTGATCAGACTCTCCCAAGATTAAACCTGGCTCAAGTGTGTGAATCTAGAAGAGATGGACCCTTTAGTGAAGAGGGAGAGGGTGCCCTTCCCCTTTCCCTCCTCCTCAAGACTAGCAACAGTTTTACTATTAGAGAAGCACTTTCAAGGAGGAGAGAATGCTAATAATTGAAGACTCAGGAAAGGCCTTGTGTAGGAAGGAGATACCTGAACCCACTTAGAAGAAAGCCTAGGATTCCAAGTGGTAAAGGTGGGAAGAATATGCATTCCAGACATGAAGGACATGGACATTAAGGTGGGAGAGATATTATGTATAGGAAACAATTAGTAGCCCAGTTTGATTATAGGAGATAGTGTTTGAAGGGGTAAAATATGAAACGAGACTAGAAAATCAAACAGAAGTCAAGTCATGGGGGGCTTTAAATGCCAGGCATAGACGCTTGTCTTTTATCTTAGAGGTAATGAGAAACTGTCAAAATACATCTGAGTAGTGGGGTGATGTGGTTAGATCTGTATTTTAGGAAATATCAATTTGGTGACTATGTGTGGGACAGATTGGAGAAGGAAGAAGTCGGGGTCAGGGAGGCCAATTAGGAGAATGTTATAATAGCCTAGACGAAAGGTGATAAGGGCCTGAAGTAGAGCAGAGGATGTGTAAGTGGAAAGAAGGAAATGAATACAAGAAAGATGGAGGTAGAATCAGTAAGACTTGATAATTGATTGGATATGGAAGTTGAAGGAAGAGTCAAAGAGGTTCAAAGAGAAGTGGAACTTCATAAAATAAAAATTTTAAAAAAAACTTAAAAAAAAACCTAAAAAACTGAAAATTAAAAAAAAAAAACCTCCCTAAAATAGGTATAAAACATTTGGTAACCATACAAAACCATGATGTTTTAATGATGAGTAATAATGCTCTTATTTGTTATAATTTATACAGTGTTCTATTATGTCACAACATTACTGGGTATACAGTAGGCATATGCAATAGGTACTCAATACATCTTGTTGTTTGATTGACTGGAGGGATGGAGGGAAACAAACCATTTCAAGTAGAGAGACAACTATTTCCCCAAAAGTTCCATTGCTACGTTTCAAAGAACTGTTTTTAATGATTCTCGTAGTGAGATTTTTTTCACTTGGTGTGCACACATCCTTCCATGATAGAAAAGGGAAAGGATTTACTGGAAAAATCAAACAAGGAAAAGAAAAGAGAACTTATCAAGAGGTTTTCTTCAAGAACTATCTGTCAAATTACTAAAAATAATTCCTTCACTTGTTTTATTTGTGCAGCAAAGATTAAGGAGTCTTTCAAGCTCAATTATGGGTTATTCCTCAACCTGCTACTTGACTTGTTCCCACATTTAATCTCATCATCCTTAATTCTAGGGTAAAATTTTTTGTTTTTTTGCTTTTTGGAGGGGAGAGGGCAGGGCCATTGAGGTTAAGTGACTTGCCCAAGGTCGCATAGCTAGTAAGTGTTAAGTGTCTGAGGTCGAATTTGAACTCAGGTCCTCCTGTCTCCAGGGCCAGTGCTCTATTCACTGTGCCACCTAGCCGCCCCTGGGGTGAAGTTATATTTTAATATTTCCTTAATGATCAATATGGTTTCAACATCAGTCTAAATTGTTCAGCTAAGCTCAGAGCCCCCAACTCAGGACACTAGATATTTATTTAAAAAACTGAAAAATCCTCCTTTCTGATAAGGAATCACTCATATCTCTGTATTATAAACCCTAACATCTGCTATGTACCCTTTGATAAAGTGATGCTGCATGCTTTACTGTTCCTCAGACAAAACGCTCCATCTTCCTGATTCATGCATTCATGCATGTTTGAAATGTTCTCCACCTTCATCTCCACCTCTTTGATTCCCTTCAAGTCCCAGCTAAAATCCCACTCTCTACCAGAAGCCTTTCCCCATGCCTCTTAATTCGACTGCCTTCCCTCTGTTGATTATTTCCACTTCATCCTGTATGTAGCTTGCTTGTACATAGTTGTTTGGTATTATCACCTCCATTAGAATTTTTGGGAGAAGAAATTGTCTTTTCATTTCTCTATTCCTCACAGTGCTTGATACGTAGTAGACACTTAATAGATGGCTATTGACTCACTGATTAAACAAACGTTAAAGTTACTGAATACACGATTTATTAATGATGAAATAAATAACATCTTAAATAATATTTTAAGGGTGTTTTTTGGCTGTACAAAAAGTCACTGAAAACCACCATGGAAACTGCAGATTACTTTTCTTCAGTCCCACACCATTCAGTTCATTTAGGGTAACAGAAGCCTCTCCATAAGTATCCACATCATTCTCTTAAAAAGATAAAGGTCACAATAGTCTCATAAAGAGATTGCCCCAGCTTTTTTCTCTCCAACTTCCCTCTTCATCTTTTCTTTTAAGCTATCATTCTTTTTTAAAAAAAATATTCATTTTGAACTTAAGTACAAAAGACAAAAAAAAGAACATTTCCTGTACACAGCACAACATAAAAAGAGAATTCAGTATAAAACTATGAATTTTCATTTCACACTGTTTACTTAAAAAAACCTATGTAATAAATGCTACACATCATTTTCAGAGTTAACCTGCTTTTTCTGTGTTTCCTTCTAAGTTTTCTTTTTCTCTGCTATGCACTGATTTTTCTTTTTCCCTCCCTCCGCAACCCACTCTAGAGAAGGCTACCATTAGACACAAATATGTGCATATGTGTGTATACATAGTGTGTGTGTATGTGTGTGTATAAAACCATTCTATACGTACTTCTATTTATCAGTTCTTTCTCTGAACATGGATAGCATCTTCCTTCATCAGTCCTTTGTAGCAGGTTGATAATACTCAAAATGACTAAGTTCAAAGTTGTTCTTAAAACAATATTGCTGTTACTGTATACAACGTTCTCTTGGTTCTGCTCATTTCATTCTCCATTATTTCGTTGAAATCTGTGTTTTTCTAAGATCATCAAGCTCATAATTTCTTATACCACAGTAGTATTACATTACAATCATATACCACAACTTTTTTGGCCATTCTCCAATTGACAAGCATACCCTCAATTTCCAGTTCTGTGCCACCACAAAGAGAACTGCTATAAATATTTTAGAACATATCATATAAGTTCTTTTTCTTTTTCCCTAATCATCATGGGAAACAGACCTAATCATAGTATTGCTGGGTTGAAGGGTATATGCAGCTTTATAACTCTTCAGGCATAATTCCAGATTGTTCTCCAAAATGGTTGAATCTGCTCACAGTTTCACCAAGAGTGAATTAGTGTCCCAGTTTTTCCATATCACTTCCAACATTTGTTTGGTTTTTTTTGTTTGTTTGTTTTTTGAGGGGGGAAAGCAGGGCAATTGGGGTTAAGTGACTTGCCCCAAGGTCACATGGCTAGTAAGCGTTAAGTGTCTGAGGCTGGATTTGAACTCAGGTCCTCCTGACTCCAGGGCCAGTGCTCTATTCACTGCACCACCTAACTGCCCCTAACCTCCAATATTTGTCATTTTCCCCTTCTATCATTCTAGCTAATCTGATAGGTGTAAGATGATATCTCAAAGTTGTTTTAATTTGCATTTCTCTAATCAATAATGATTTAGAGCTTTCTTTTTATAATGATTACATATAGTTTTTTATTTTATTTTAATTTATGGAATAAAGGAAGCATTTCCATAACATAGTACAATTAAAAAGATGATTGTAGTCCATGAAGCTGCAAATCTACTATGCACAACTTGCCATTCCATTCAAATATATAACAAAATTATCATGTAAATTTCTTCCCCCCACCATGGCTACCATTAGACACAGACATATATATCTATATCTATATATCTATATCTATATCTATATACACATACACATAGATGTATATATGTAAATTTTTTCTATGCATATTTCTATTTATCAGTCCTTTCTCTGGATGCAGATAGCATCTTTCTTCCTATGTCCTGTATGATTTTGGCCCCCATAACATAGTACAATAAAAAAGATGATTGCACATGAAACTGCTAATCTACTACGCACAACATGCTATTCCTTTCAAGTATACAACAAAATTATTTTATGCATTTCTTTTTTTTCTTCTCTCCTCCATAACAGCAAGCAAAGTGGAATTTTTTGGTGTTTTTCTGTGTGTATTTTTCAGTTTCCCAGCCTCAGTCTTACATGCTTCTGTGTTGAGTCAATCAGACACGTTCAAGTGGGCCCTAACCAATCAGATACATGCATGTGGGCTCTAGCCAATCAGATACTGAGTAGAACTGTATATAAAGAGAGCCAGTATTGAGAAATCAGGCATTATGGAAGCCAGCCTTGAGAGAACACCACAGTGCTCAGAGAGAGAAGCAGCCTGAGCTGGCAGAGGGAGGAGACCCCTGAGAACTGGGAGGAGACCTCTAATGGCAGAGACTTGCTGAGAGAGCCTCTGAACTTTGAAAGCAAATAGAGCTGTGGGGCAGAGACCTGCCCATCAGAGGGAGGCTTAGCTTGAGCCACTTTTGAGAGTTGTTAAAGTGAACTGAGCTGTTATTATAGAGACTTTGGAGGTGAATTGAGGTGATGGTGCTAGTGGTGTGTGTCAGTATTGTTGTTGCCCCGTTAAGCTTTGTTTTTCCAGAGGCAGAAGCTGTAGGCAGGAGCCCCCAGAGTCTTTTGTCAGGCAGGAACAGAAAGAACTTGGAGTGGAGCAGTCCCCGTGAACTGAGACACGAGCAGGAGCAGAGAGCTGCCTACATGTGAATCCAGGTGAGAGCTGGAGTGGTCAGCCCACAGAGGAAGAGCCATGGAACTTGGAGGACTTTATCTGGACACTTGGTATTGATTAAGGAGATTGTTTTTACAGCGAACTAGGGATGGATAGTGTGGTATTTTCTGCTACCCTTTAAGGATGCATCATACTAGACCCTAGTCTAGGACCCCTTAATTTTGGAAATGCTATTGAATACAATGATATATGCTATGTCCCATATGACATAGTGTTATGATAGATAGATAGATATACACACATATGTACACTTTATGCTTAAGGATGTTACTATGCTTTACTTTATCAAACAATGTTTAGTTCTGAATAGAGAGTTCATTATACTATGCAATTAGAACCTTAAAATTATTCACAGCAGCAGTCCTCAGGTGTGCTGCTGTGATTGGCATTATATCCTTGTACCTCTCATTCTAGAGACAGCTACCATTAGACACAAATAGGTATATCTAGATCTATCTATCTGTATGTATGTGTGTGCGTGTGTGTGCATAGTAGATTTGCAGCTTCATGTACTACAATCATCTTTTTAATTGTACTATGTTATGGAAATGCTTCCTTTATTCCATAAATTAAAATAAAATAAAAAACTATATGTAATCATTATAAAAAGAAAGCTCTAAATCATTATTGATTAGAGAAATGCAAATTAAAACAACTTATAAAACATATAAATTATTCTATACGTATTTCTATTTATCAGTCCTTTCTCTGGATGCAGACAGTGTCTTTCTTCATATGTCCTTTATAGTTAATTTGGGTATTTATAATAGTGAAAATAACCTATTCACTCAAAGTCATTAAAACAATATTGCTCTTACTATATACAATGTTGTCTTGGTTCTGCTCATTTCTCTCCTCATTATTTTGTGCAAATCTATCGATGTGAAAGTTCCTGAAGCTGAGGCTGGACCCATAGCCTCTGGGGCTTGTTGTTTGTTGATTCAGCATTGTCCGCCTGAAGGTGTTTGCATTTCAATCAGGTCAAACCTCCACCTCCAGAGGTCCAGTCTTTCCTAAGGTACTACCAAGTTATCTTGGAGGACAACTTTACCCTGACTTTTAATTATTTCTGCCGCTCAAAGTGTCCCCTCTTGTGATATTTTCTCTTGTTTGTGAGAGAATTTTAGACAACTGGTATTTCCTCTCTTATTCTGCCATCCTCCCAGAATTCTCTCTCTCTCTTTTTTTTTTGTTTAATTTTTTTATTTTTATGTAGGGAAAAATCAAATATACATTTAACCCAATTTGGTTGCAAGTTCCTTAGCTTTTGCCTTTTCCAGCTTGGCAATACGAGCCACTGATTTTGAACCCAGAACAGTGCCACCCCAGTGATGACGGATCTCATCATATCTGTCATTATAATTGGTTTTGATGGCTTCCACCAGCTTAGCCAGGGCTCCCTTATCTTCAGGGTTAACCTGTGTGAAGGCAATGCTCGTGCAGGTCTTTCTGTGAACTAAGCGACCGAGTCTCGCTTTACCTTTGATAATACAGTAAGGAACCCCCATTTTTCAGCACAAGGCAGGTAGGAAGACCACTAGTTCAATGGGGTCCACGTCATGTGCAATCACTACCAACTGTGCTTTCTTGTTTTCTACCAGGGTAGTAACAATGTTAACACCTGCTCTGAAGACAGGTGGTCTCTTAGTGGGGAGATCTCCTTTGCCTGTAGCCTTTTGTTCAGCCCAAGCCAGCAGCCTTTGCTTCTTGTCTTGCTTTGTCTCTGGTCTATACTTGTGAGCCAGTTTAAGCAGTTGAGTAGCTGTCTGACAATCCGAAGCCTGGGTGAACTGGTTAATTGCTGGCAGGACCTTCAAACGCTTATAAAGGATAGATCTTTGACGCTGCAGTCTGATATATGGAGGCCGTTTGACAAATCGAGTAAGGTCCCTTTTGGGCTGGATGTCCTGACCAATGCCAAAGTTCTTGGGACGCTTCTCAAACAAAGGATTGACCACTTTCTTGGCCTTCTGCTTCTTTACTACAGCAGGGGCTGGAGCCACCTTCTTCCCCTTGGCCTTCTGCCCTTTTGTCATCTTGGCCAGCTGAACAAGAAAGGAGAATTCTCTCTCTTAAGCCCTCCTAGTAGTCTCTGTCCAAATTCACTTTTCCTAAAAATAATTTTTTTAGTGATTCTTCTTAATAGCATTGATTATACTTCTAACAAGAAAGAAGTTTTTCTCCACCTTCTTTCTACATGTCTTCTCCACAAACTCTTCATAGATCCTTACAGACTCCAGATAGAGATACTGGCTCTACAAGAAGTATGACAAAGAATGATGGTGACAATTTTTATCTCTTAGCAGTTTTCTGTCTTAAAGAGACAATAACAATCTCTATATCCTTTATAGGAGAGATTTTCAAAACAAAGGTTACTTCCAGATATAATGGTAGCTTCTGTTTTCAACAAGAATGTGAGAAACAGTACTTTTGTCTCATTTGTGTTATTACTTCACTTTCCATTTCCTGGAACGTATGCTGACAATCTATAACATTCATGTGCCAATGTGCTGCAGTGGAAAAAGTGTAGAATTTGAAGTCAGAGGATGTCAATTCAAGTACCAATTGTGCCACGTTTGACCTTAGATCAATCACTTAATGTATTTGGGCTTGTTCCCTCACCTTTAAAATGTGAGGGTTAGACTAAATGATCTTTGTGGTCCCTTCTAACCTAAATCTCTCAAATATGAATTACATATGACTCTATTCCCCTTCCCCACTCCTCAGCAGGGCACCCAGGTAAACAGATTTACTCTGCCCATTTTTCTTAACTGGAGGTTTATGCATATGGCATGTGTAACTACTGACACTGGTTGCTAAAAAGAAAAAGAATTGCAAAAATGTTAAGATGAGAGTTCACAAATGAGCCAGAATTGGATTTATGGCTTATTTTTTTCTTCCAAGTGCAGTAAAACTAATGGAAATTGCCAGGAAGCACATAATAAGAAAAATGGAATTAAAAATATGATTCTTTGTATAAAACTTTGAAATGGTCCGCTCTAAGACTGAAAATTGGGAGGTAGCCGAATAGGGAAATATGAGAAAGGACATAGAGAAAGAAAAAAAAATCAGAGTTCTCCTCTAGCTAATGTAGATCCTCTCTAAGACTGAAAAAATGCAATCCATTTTCCTCAAAGAGGTCACATGTTACCTTAATGGCATTGATTTCTCCTTCCTCTGAACCCCTAGAACCCTTATAATTTATTCCACCCATTCAGTACTTAGCATATGCTAAATTTCCATAAAGGGCATTTATGGAAAGTCATGGATAAGAATAGCATAAGATGAAAAGGCATGAACAATATTGTGATGGAAAATGAAATCTTGAGCCCAATGGAGTAGCAAAATATACATTTAGTTATTTTGGTAGGCTTTTTTGTTTTTGGTAGTATCCTTCTTGATACTTGAAAGACAGTACCACGTAGTGAATAAAGAACTTGTCTCAAAGGTAGCATTTTTTTTTTCAGATCAATAGATAGATGAAACACTTATTAAGCAGTTAATGTGTGCCAAGTACTGGGCTAAATACAGGTTGAAAAAAAAAAAGAGTTTCTACCTTCAACGAAGTTTTCCATCTAATGGAGGGAGACAATGCATAAAAGGGAGCTAAAAGTGGAGGTGGAAAATGTTGGGGGGCAGTTACCTGTGTGGGGCTAAGGTAGGAGAATGGAGCCAGCTGAACACGGCTGCCCTGGAGGGGGGCTCTTCCTCAAATGGAGGTTCAGGGAAGGAATTTTCCAATCAAAGGTGGGCACTGCAACAGCAGAGATGTCCCCAGGATGAGAAGGCTCCTGGGACAGAGCTAAAAAGTCCAGAGAGTCAGAAGCAGAGCCAGGAGAGAGGTATGGCCTGGTCTACATTAAGGATTTAGGAAATACTTTGTCTAGTATAAGGGCTGAGTTCCAATTTTGCCTCTGACACATGCTAGCTATGTATGTCATCCTAAACAAATTACTTAACCTTTCATGGATCTGGAAAGCTCTTGAAGATTACAAGTTACAGAGAAGATTTCAACCTGCATTGGTAGACGGAATTATTTTGCTTGGGAGTAGGTCTAGTTCCTATCCCAATCGATCTTTTGTTAATAGATTGGGCCGGTATTGAGGGCAATATTCAACAAATCTGCAGAGGTAAAAATGGTTGATTGTTGTAAATAAATGAAAGCTGGGATAAAAGATCCTCCTCTGTACACGCACTGAGAGCATCTTTGGGACAACTCTATCAGGAGACAGGACAGCAGGGATGAGATATCCTTTTTGTTCCCATGAGATTTTCATTCTTTTTGCTTGGTCTCTACGTTTTGAGACATTTTCATTCCATATGGTTTGAAGGTATGTGTATTTGATATGGCCACTTATTATTATTATTATTATTATTATTATTATTATTATTATCATTATCTGACTCTCGCTGCTATTATTGACAATGATACCTCATTTTGGTAGCATTTTCTGGTTTACCAAGGGCTCTTCCTCACAACAACCTTTGTGGTAGATAGTACCAGTGTTATTACTACTATTTTACAGATGAAGAAACTAAGACTCAAGGGCTGTGATTCCATGATTTATCCGTGATACCACAGCTAGAAGGTGGCAGGCTAAGAACCTGAACTCAGACTGCCAGTGAGCAGGCATGATGAGATAACAGTAATAGCTCACATTTACATGTAGTTTTTAAGGGTTGTAAAGCAAATAAGTGCCTCAGTGGATAGAGGACTGGGTCTGCAGTTAGAAATACCTGAGTTCAAATTTGACCTCAGACATTTACTGGCTGTGTGACTCTGGGCAAGTCACTTAACCTCTGTTTACTTTAATCTGCTGGAGAAGGAAATGACAAACCACTCTGGTATCTTTTCCAAGAAAACTCCATGGACAGTATTGGTGTGCTATAGTCCACAGGGGTCATGAAAATTCTGACACTACTGAACAACAAACAAACAACAAAGCAAACCTAACTTATATTACTTAATTTGAATTGTCCTGCGAAGAAGATGTTTTAATATCCTCTTTTAGAGATGACAAAACTGAGACTCAGAAGTTAAGGAAGTGCTGGTTCAATATGATACGCTTTCAGGACCAATCTCAGGAGGACATTGCTTCTAAAATAATTTTCCTTAAACCTATTTCATTTAGCTTGAGACTTTGTTCCCTGTTAAAACGTAAACTCTCTGCTACTATGCATGAAAGTCATATATATTTTTGTTGGATCACAGAGCTGAAAGGGATCTCAGAAGTGATCTAGTAGAATTCTCTCTCACCTAGGCAAGCTACAAGTGACTTTCCCAACATCATACAATCGACACATTTCAGAGCTTTGGTCTGAATTTATGTCTTTTGACTTCAGAGTCAGTTCTGCCTCCTAATCCTGATGAATGATTTGGTAACTGGTCTTGTTAAAAGGGGGAAGCCATAAGGGGAGTTAAGGAAGGAGGAGCGGGGATAGAAAAAGATTTAAAAAGGGTGTGGGGAGAGTCTGGAAGCATCAAGGAACATTTTGCTGACTTTTCATTCAGCCACAATAGTGGGATTACATTAAGAGGCAGTTATGCAGTGGAAAGAATACTTCATTAGGATCCAGTAAACCTGGGCGATTAAGAACGATGGTGATAATTTAAACAGTGCTTTAAGGTTTACAGAGTGTTTTACAAATGTGTTGTTATTCAGGATTTTCAATCAAGCCTGATTCCTCACTACCCCATTTGGGGTTTTCTTGGCAAAGACACTGGAATGCTTTGCATTTCCTTCTCCAGCTCATTTTGCAGTTCAGGAGCCAAGGCAAACAGGATCAAATGACTTGCCCAGGGTCATATGGCCAGTAAGTGTCCTGAAGCCTGATTTGAACTCAAGAACATGAGTCTTCCTGAATCCAGGCTTGGCACTCTATTCACTATGGTGTCACCTAGCTGCTTTACAAATACAGTCTCATTTAGTCCTCACAATAATTGGTACTATCATTCTCCCCACTTTATATCCCCATCACTAACAACAAATCAAGTTTCTTTGTTTTATCGATGAAGAAACTAAGGCCTGCTGAGGTTAAATGACTTGCCCAGGGTTATACAGCCTGGAAGTGTCTGAGGCAATATTTTTACTCCAGTCTCCCTGACTCCAGGTCCAACATTGTGACGCCTAGTTGGCTTTGAAGGCAAGAATGGAGGTATGGAAGCTTGGAGGGAGTGCATTCCAGACATAAAAGACAGCTGGCGCAAAGGCACGGGGATGAGAGAGAGAGAGTGTTGTATGTGAATAACATGAAGGAAGCCATTCTGGTTGGTTTGTAGAATGCACAGAAGAGTGTGATGTATATAAAGCACGAAAAGGTAGGTTGGAATCAAGTTGTGAAGGACTTCAAGAACCAAATAGGAGAGTTTATATTTGCTTCTTAGAGGTAATAGGGAGCCCCTGAAGTTTAATGCATAGAAGAGTAACATGGTCAGAATCCAGATTAAGTCCCTCAGAATCCTGGCCATTGAATGCTATGAGGATTTCTTTAATATACAATATAATTGGTTATGACTCATTTGGGGATGGCATTTCTATTCAGAAACACTTTCCCTAAGTATTACCTCTTTTATGAAGCTGTCCCCAACTACTGTGAAAGTCAGTGATTCTTTTATTTTATTCTCTTCCACACTGTTCTTTCTTCTTTCCAACCTCCTATGTATTTGTATCTGTTTAGTAAATAAATAAATGCACTTATAACTTAGTGCTGATTTAGGCATTTATATAATGTGTTGTATTGTTCTCTGTTTCATATATGTGAGTCTTGTCTCCTCAAGTGGACTGTGAGCTCCTAGAGGGTAGGGCTATATGCCACAGAATCATAAACCTTTAGAATGAGAGATTGCCTAGTCTAATACCCTTACTTTACAGATAAGGAGAAAAAGAGGCCCAAAGAGATGAATTGACATGCCTTGAAAGTCACATAGGTAGGAAGCTTTGGTCTAGGACCTGGACACAAGCCCTCTGCCTCCAAGGCCAGTCCTCTTTTTACTATGTCCCACTGTCTTGAGTATTATATTGTGCAATGATGCCTTGTTTACTTTTCATTGTGGGGGAAACGGGTGCTCCCCAAAAGTCAGTTTTCCAGACAGCTGCCTTTACTCCAATAGACACCATTAAAAATGGAAGGGGATGGCTGTTTTGTATGGTGGAAAAACATTTTATAGACATTTCTGCTTTTATGTGTATATACTATGGGGCCCAGGGAAATCAGTGCAAAGGATTTAGTTCCTTTGAATTCTTTAGTTCTTTTTACTTTATGAGTTACTACGCTATACTACATACTACGTGCTAACATTCTGTAGTAGTGGTACAGATAATTTTGAAACAATACAGTTCTATCATTTTGAAAGTTTGCACATTTATACATTCATTTAGTCAGTCAAAAGTCTCTTCTCAAATGAAGATCAGTCTCCAACCATAAACAAAGTACATTCCTTTGGTCAATCACAGAGCACAAAGAAAATTCAAAGGCTTCCCACCCCTGAATCTCAAAAGGGGCAGGAGA
>CM053591.1:58404123-58422729 GCA_028646515.1 Pseudochirops corinnae | reverse complement strand
ATCAGCATTGAATACCCAAGGAAAGGCCCTCTTTCATCTTCATTCGAGGCAAGCCCTCAGCAATCTCAGTTCCTGGGGAGACAAGGCTCAACAAAGCCATAGCTAGTGTCCTCATCAAGTCACTCTCTGCCTGTAGAACAGTCCCAGAACCCCTGAAAACATCAGCAAGGCCCTCTTCCAAGATTTCTGTGCAGGTACCACAAGAAAATCCTCCTTCAGGGCTTCTGAACCAACAGCCAGGTTCCAGGAGCTCTACAATAGGAGCACTGTCCTTCTCCATCAGGTGAATCTGGCAAAAAAACATCAAAACAGACAGACAAAATACCGGCATCACAGCCATGACCCCTCAGTTCTTGGCAGCTCCAGGTGGCAGTTCTCAAAAGTCCTGGGCAGTTCCAATGGGCTCTCAGCAGTCTTTCTCTCAGCAACTCAGGCTCCACGATACTGGATACTGCTCTCCCAAAGTCCTTCTGGCCTTCTCTAGGCTTAGGCCTCTCTCCCAATTCACGGGAGAGTTCAGCCTTCTCTCTTCACGTCAATAAATCCATCCCACAAGTGGGATTCACAAGCTCTGGGTTTTAACACTCAACCCCAAAACCAAGCCAATACAGGGACATCTCCAAATTCCATTACCAATACAGCACCCCTTGTCTATATACTGAAATCCAAAATGATACTTATTGGGGAATTCCCTCAGCCACAAGGAATGGGATCTCTTGTGAGAGGTATACTCATCAACAGGGGTTCAATGACTGTGGAACAAAGACAAAAGGGCAAACTAAAAGCAAAGATATTTATTAACATGTTAAGAGAGATTGCTAATACTGGTATCACCTATAACCTTTCCAGCCTTCTTAGAAAAAAAAGTCAATCAGCAGTATTCTGTGGCAACTTAGGATAGAAAAATAAAGTATTTCACAGGAGAGAGAGGGGTAAAGAAAGAGGGAGACCAGTCAAGGGAGAAAATGCAAGTGGCAGGATTTATTATTACAATAAGAAAATATTCCTTGTTCAAAAGAGGATGTAAGGGAAAGGGACCAAATACTTTTACAAATGTGAAAGAAATCCATTTAGACAAAACCAGAATTTCTTATCCAAGAATAGCAAGTAATTCTTTTTTTTCTTTTTGGAGGGGGGAAGGCAGGGCAATTGGGGTTAAGTGACTTGCCCAAGGTCATACAGGTAGTAAGTGTTAAGTGTCTGAGGCCAGGTTTGAACTCAGGTCCTCCTGACTCCAGGGCCAGTGCTCTATTCACTGTGCCACCTAGCCACCCCAAGTAATTCTTATAACAGTGGAAGAGACTATCTACTTTACTGTGTCCTTGCATCAGAATAAAGAGATTTTCTAATATCAGGCCACTAGTATGGTTGGAGATTTCTATATTGTTAGTCCATCAAGATGTCATGAAATAATTGTGATTCTTATTTCTTCTCCCAACACCACCTTATTTGAAATCTACTACCATCAATAAATCAGTCATCAAAACTTTGTTAATGGCCTACAGCGTATGGAATACTGTGCTAGGCACTGGAAAAGACACAATGTTAAAAGGTCCTTGCTTTTGAGGAATTTAGAAGTACCTATTAATTATATTAATTATTGTACATAATGTGATTGTAGGTTTCATGTTACATCTAAACTCAAAATCACAAAAGCAAAAACACACAGAATCCTCAAGTTGTAATTTTTTTGAAGGCGTGGGGGAGGCTGACAATAAATAATTATTGAGATATTTGCACTGGCTGATTCCTATGTCTGGAATTAGGGTTACCTCTGCCTTAGAGTCCCCTCTTCCTCAAAGATGCAACATAAGCCTCCCCCTCTGTCTGAAATCTTTCTTGTGTCCAGCAACTCTCAAACTACCTTGTATTTAATAATTAATAATTATTTATATTATATTACATATTATTAGTAATTACTTTGTATTTATTCTTTTTATGATTTTTTGCTATAGATATTTTTATGTGTACTTGTCTCTCTCATTAGAACATAAGCTTCTGGTGAACAGAGATTGTACCACTTTGTATTTGTGCCCCCAGTGCCTGGCACAGGACCTGGTACATGGCAGGAGCTTAATAAATACTTGTTGATTGGTGGATTTTCTTTTTAAGGCAAGGGCTACACAACTCTTACTGTCCGGACCCAGAATCAGAGTCAGAGTCTTTTCACCCACTTATGAAACAAGGAGTCTTCTTGAACTGACCCAAGTAGCATATTGGTTGATTATTTCCTTGGATTCCGAGTGGGAGAAGGTAGCTTAAAAATGAATAGCAACATGCCTGTGGGCACTTCCCCTTGAAAGTGGAAGGAATCTTGGTGATGGCAAAAAATTAGAAATTGAGGGGGTGCCCATCAATGGCTGACCAAGCTGTGGTATATAAATATAATGGAATACTATTGTGCAATAAGAACTAATGAGCAGGATGGTTTCAGAAAAACCTGGAAAGAATTACATGAACTGACACAAAAGGAAATGAGCAGAACCAGGAGAACATCGTACACAGTAACAGCAACATTGTATGATGATCAGCTATGAATGACTTAACTCCTTTCAGCAATACAATGATCTAAGACAATTCCAAAGGATTTGTGATGGAAAATGCTATTCACATCTAGAGAAAGAACTGAAGGACTCTGAGTGCAAATTGAAGCATACTATTTTCACTGTGTGTGTGTGTGTGTGTGTGTGTGTGTGTGTGTGTATGTTTCCTTTTGGTCTGTTTCTTCTCTCACAATATGAGTAATGTGGAAATATATTTTACCTGATTACACATATATAACTTATATTGGGAAGGGTAAGGAGGGAGAAAAATTCGGAACTCAAAATTTTATAAAAATGAATGTTTAAATTGTTTTTAAATATAATTGGAAAAAAATTATATATTTTTTTAAAAATGGAAAGAAAGTGGAAAGAATCACCCTTTGCTGTGCTTCCTATTGGCTTAGGAAAATGAATGGCATGTTTGGTGACTAGAGGATTTTACTTGAAGTGTTTTTGTGATTAATTGACTTCAATTCCCAGCTAACAAGGAAATCAGGGGCCCCCCTTAACAATTAATTGATATAAATTACTTAAACCTCAATGCAGCTGCCAAAACAAGGCTGGTAAGAGAGAGAGAGAGAGAGAGAGAGAGAGAGAGAGAGAGAGAGAGAGAGAGAGAGAGAAAAGAAAGATCTCGTTCAATATTTTGTCACTAGTTTAAGCTATGTACTGTAAGGAAACAGCTATTTTTTAAAAAGAATTTTTAAAAAAATCAAGCTTCTACTCAAGACCTGAATGTTTGTCCATAAATAGTTAAGGCTGGGCAGGGAATCATGGCTATTGTCCTTGCACTTTGGTTAGAATGATCTCTTTTGTTGAGGTTCTCGTGTCTCTTAGTGCTGCTAGTTCCCTTTAAGGTTCTATTCGTGGTCCTCCTCTTTTACAAGGCCCCCAGATATCAATGTGTCCTCCCCATCACTCTGCCCTTATTTTGCATATATCCTATTTTTACTTACCTGTGAACATATTTTATCCTCCCAGTAGAATATGAAAAGTAAATTCCTTGGGAGCAAGGACTTTCTCCTTCTTGTATTTGGATCCCCCATGCCAAGCACAATGCTTGCAAGATAGTAGGTTCTCATTAATGCTTGTTGACTGACTGAATAACGGATGCTGTCTAGGAAGATGGGAACAATAGACTGGACAGCAATGGGCATAGCATGAAGGCACTGGCTGTTTAGAGAAGGACACATAAAAAGTGAAGATTAGAGAAAAGCTGGGTAATTATAGGAATAAAAATAATTGCCATTTGCACAGCTTTGCAAAAAACTTCACGCCATCTCATCTGAGCCTCCTTTAGTACTATAAGTATTACTACTGTTCTTTTACTGCTGAGTTTTAGAAATGCTATTCTCAGCAATACAACTATCCAAGACAACTCTGAAGGACTTAAGATGAAAAATGCTAACCATCCCCAGAGAAACAACTGATGGTATTTTAATACAAATTGAAGCATACTTTTTAAAAAACTTTATTTTTCTTAAATTTTTCTGTCTGTGTTTTCTTTCAGAACATGACTATTAAATGGATACGTTTTGCATCACTATATATGTATAGCCTAGATCAAATTGCTTGCCTTCTAAATGAGTGAGGAAGGAACTCAAAGTTTTAAAAATGAATATTAAAAATTGTTTTTACATGTAACTGGGGAATAATAAAATATTAAATAAAAAATAAAGAGAAATGCTAAATGATTGACTCATAGTTACATAGTAAGTAGAGGAAGAAAAATTAGAAATCAGACCTTCTCAACTCTGAATCTAGTACAACATCCACAATATCCAAAAGCTGTCGGATGCTAAAACAGCTAGCCGACATTTGTAGAGAGTGATTTAAAATTTACAAGGAGTTTTACATATATTATCTCATTTGGTCTGGCAACCATATGAGGAAAGTGCTATTATTACCTCTGTTTTACAGATGGCTGAGAGAGCTTGGGATTAGCCCAGCGTCACACAGCTGATAAATTCTGAGGTAGGATTTGGGCCCAGGTCTTCCTGACTCCAAGCCCAGCATTCTATCCCCTACGCTACCTGGTTGCCTAAACAAAAGTGAGAGATCTAGGCCTTAGTCTGGATGTAGTCACTAACTAAGTGACCTTAGCCAAATCATTTAACTTCTCTAGATTTCAGTTTCTTCCTCAGTTGAAAAAAAGGTGACTGAGAAGATTTCTCAGGGCTCTTCCAGCTTTGTGACCATATAAGAGTCTAGTCTTATGAGTTGACATGTATTCTAAACAATTGGTACATAAAATCCAGGTTTGATCAGATCCAGGTTCTAATGGCAATCCTAGTCTTCCTCTTGGAACCAAAAGTTCTGTCTTTGATCTTGGAATCTCAAGGTCATATTTTTATCTAAATCATCTGATATGGAATGGGCAATGGAGGCCTGAACATATAGCCTTTCTGAACGATAATCACTACCCTCTTATATTTTTATACACACACACACACACACACACACATAAAACATATACACGTATATTTCACTCAGTCATACTTTGGTAAGTTAGAGAACACTAACTTTTCTCTGAAACAACTTCAGCACCTTTGCTATAAACAACCAGTTTGTTTTTAAAGCTTAGAGTTTATTTTTGAAGTTTCATTTCACAAACAGGAGCAAACATTTATTAAACGCCTGCTTCAGTCTGTCGTCTTATACCCGAGGATGCTTTCAAATTTGGACATTCCTGGAAAGCCAGGTGATTTTTATTGAATTCTCCATATCCTATGAATTGTCTGGGATTCAACTTAGAAATTTTATGGCATTACTTACATATGTAGGGCAGGCTTTTTATGGGCCACATGTACATATACATACACATAAGAATGTTGTTAGGCAGAGTGAGACAATGACCTTGACCTCTGGGCATAATTTTTGGACTTGCTCAGTTTCATTTTTATGATGGAATCAAAGCATTTTGTGCTCCATAAAAAACTGCAAGGATCAAAACCATATGGCTCTTTGGTATAACCTTAATGTTATTTGAGGGTCTGCAGAAATAATTAGAAAGGGAAATTTGTCAGATTCTCCTGTTGAAATTATTGGCTAAACTTAACCACAAAGTCGAAATGAGTGGTTTTCTGGGAAATCAACCATACATATCTGAAAGGAGAGAATAGTCCATACGTAGAAATTACATATCCTAAAGATATTTGTTGGAGTATATTCTTTAGGGTCAACAGAGGTCTCATAAAAGATGAACATAGGATAGTGGTTTTATGGTTGCTCAGGTCTGGGTCTCAACTTGGTTTTCCAACAACTATCTGGACAGTTCAGAAACTTATGGTCTCCAATCAGCTCGTTGAGGTTGATAGCTCCCCAGATGGCTTCTGGGATTTGCAGTACCTCAGAAGGGGTGGTAATACCCAGGTAGGATAGTAGCACCAAAAACAAAACAATAGCTTTGCTTTTTTTTACAAAGCAAAGGTGTTTCTTGTGAGAAATACTAACAGTTTAGTATCCACAGATTCTATAGGAAAATGGATGTTGCAAAAACAGATGTTACAACAGGACGTGCATGAAGGTGTAAATCAGGAAGAGGGAAGGAAGGGCAAAGCAACCTTATCCAATCATATAGCTGGAAGAAGTCTGTAAGTTTCCTCTTGGAGGAGGCCTAGGTTAAATTGGCTCAAATCGACCAGGATCAAGGGATGGTCATTGACTTTTTATTAACACACATGCTTAACTAGCCTCATACATATTGACTGACATTCTGCATAGAATTAGAGTCTCATTATCTGATCATGTGACCCATGTTAGCCCATGTTCGGGAGGAGGGAACATGTGAATGAGTAAATGTGTGTTGGGAAGCTCAGAAAGATTGTAATCCAGAAGAGCTGGAACCAATTCCATTTCTGAAGGAAGGAACAAGACAGGAAATTTGAATGGAAGCAGTATAAAAGGGTTTGCATTCATCTGATTCTCTGTAGTCTTTTGAAGAGGCCACCCATTTATTCAGAAAGAATAAATGTAAAATTAAGGCAATAAAAACCTTCCTGGCTTTCCAATGAGTATTGTTTATTCCTAGTCTAAGTATGTTTCTAACATTCTGGTATACTTCAATGATGTTTCATGTCTCCCAATTCTTACCACTTTTAGAACAGTGATTCTCTAGAGGGGTGACAGATGTAAGACAGTCAATAAAATTGTAAATTTTGGAAACAGGACACAATCTTTTGAGCAGTTCAGGAATGTAAGGCAGGACACACATCTTCAATCTTTACTGTCACTTCTCTCCGAGTTACTATGAATTTAGTGAAATAGACCCACAAACAACTTACAGTGAAATAAGGCTCGACATTTTTCAAGTTCAGGGTGACCTCTGTCTCCCTCTCTCTGTCATTATTTTCCACCTAGGTTGCTGAAGCAAGTCTGCATTAACCTACCAAGTGCATTTAGCAAACGTTTAGTCATCTTGTCTACACTTGCAGAAAAAAGATCACTCTGTCCCTTCAGTAGTTCTGTTAGTAGTATCCTTATATCACACTACTATTACCTATTGACCCCTTATCCTTAGCTTCTCTCAGTAGATTGGTTCTATCTGCCCTTTCCTTTCTCGTTAGGCTTTCTATAAGTTCTTGCCTTCATGTCTGGGTGGCAAGTCGTCTCTTGACTTGATTCTGTGGCTCATAATGAGAAGAAGTTGGGAAAAGAGTCAAAATTGTAATTTCCTGGATTAGAGCACTCTTCACAGATCTAGTTTGTCCTCAAGACAGCTTAGTCTTTGCATCAGCTGTTTCTATTCAGTGTCAATGAGGTGTATCCTCAGCTCTTTGCTCACTTATATCAGTCTTACCTCAATTGCTTCCTCAGGTTTAAAAAAATTTTTGCATGGATGGATTTGGTTTTTATATCCTTGTATTGTCCCCCCCTACCCTGAGAGCCATCCCATGTAACAAAGAATATATATATGTATGTATGTATGTATATACATATATATACACACACACCTATCTATCTCTCTATCACCTATGTATCTATCTATCTATCTATCTATCTATCTATCTATCTATCTATCTGTCTGTCTGTCTGTCTATCTTCTAGGAGCCAATATAGTGGAGTAAGCCGGAAATCATTTGAGCTTTCCCATATTCACCTCCACACAACCATAAACTAACACTACAAAATGAATTCTGGAATGACAGAACCATCGAAAAGACTGGGTGAAATAATCTTCCAGCCAAGAAACTTGGAAGGTCTGCAGGAAAGGTCTTTCTCATTTGGGTAAAAGGGAGCACATACTAGGACAGGGAGCATCCTGGCAAGCCAGCAGCAAACCCTGACTCAGCAAGCCAGTGGGAAGCCATGAACCCCAGTGTGCCAGGTGAGCAGGCAAACACTAATGCCGGGTCCTCTCACCTGCCTCAGCACAGCTCCAGACAAATGTGCAGATGCCAGTGTTGTGATCCCCTACATGTCTCAGTGCAGCACCAGGTGAGCTGACAAAACTCTACAAAAACTAGTAGCACTAGCCACTCCCCTCCCAACCTCACCTCCTCAGTGCTGCATCAGGTAAGCAGTTGGACCCCTGCAGCTCCACAGCATGAGGGTTTCCCATGGGCTTCAAGGCAGTACCAGTGCAGCACCAGGCAAACAGTCAGAGCCTACAGCCCCCAGCACAAGAAGTTTGGTATACAGAGGTCCTTCCACCTCAGCAGCAAATTTTAAAGGAAAAAGACTGGGAAAGATGAACAAAAAACAAACAAACAAGAATCTGACCATAGAAAGTTTGAGTAACAGAAAGTAACAGAGAAGATCAAGATTCAAACTCAGAAGAGTATAACAATGTCAAAACACCTACATGCAAAGCCCCCAAAGAAAAATGTGAATAGGATTCAAGCCCAAAAGAACTCCAGGAAGACCTCAAAGAGAAGTTTAAAAATCAAATAAGAGAGGTAGAAAAGTTGGGAAAATAAATGAGAGTGATGCAAGAGAATCATGAAAAAAAGGTCAAGAGCTTGGAAAAAGAAAACTCCTTAAAAATTGAATTGGTACAGAACCAAAAGACCACTATATACAGTAACAGTAATATCATTTTGAAAATGACTTTGAATGAATGAGTTATTTTGCCTATCATAAAAACCTAAATTAACTATAAAGGACATATGAAGAAAGATGCTATGTGCATCCAGAGAAAGAACTGATAAATAGAAGTATATATAGAATAATTTTACATATATATTTATTTATATCTAATGATAGTTTCTTCTAGGGTGGGGGGGTAGAGAAAAAAAGAAAAAAATTTACATGACAATTTTGTTGTATGTTTGAAAGGAATAGCAAGTTGCACAGTAGATTTGCAGTTTCATGTACAATAGTCTTTTTATTGTACTGTTATAAAATGCTTGTTTTATTCCACAAATTAAAAATAAAATAAGTAAAAATACTAATAAAATAAAAAGATAGAATTGGCCAAATAGAAAAAGAAGTACAAAAATCCTTTGAAGAAAATAATTTTTTAAAAATCAGAATTGGCCAAATGGAAAAGAACATAAAAATAGCTCACTGAAGAAAATAACTCCTTAAAAATTAGAACTGGACAAGTGGAAGTTAATGACTCTACAAGACACCAAGAATCAATCAAACAAAATCAAAAGAATAAAAAAGTAGAAGAAAATGTAAAATACCTCATTGGAAAAACAATTGGCCTGAAAAATAGATCCAGGAGAGATAATTTAAAAATCATTGGACTTACTGAAAGTCACATTCAAAAGGAGGACCTGGACATCATACTTAAAGAAACTATTAAAGAAAACTGCCCTGATATCCTAAAACAAAATAGACATTGAAAGAATCCATCCAGAAAGACATCCCCAAAATGAAAACTCTCAGGAACATTATAGCCAATTCCAGAACTTCCAGGTGAAGGAAAAAATTTTACAAGCATCCAGAAAGAAACAATTCAAAAGTCAGGGAACCACAGTCAGGATAACCCAGCAACATTAAAGGACTGGAGGTCATGGAATATGATATTCTGGAAGGCAAAGGAGCTAGGACTACAACCAAAAATCACCTACCCAGTAAAATGGGGTATAATCCTTTAAGGGAAAGAATGGTCATTCAATAAAATAGAAGACTTTAAAATTTTCCTGAGGAAAATACCAGAGGTGAACAAAAAATTTGATTCTCAGAATCAAATCTCAAGAGAAGGATAAAAAGGTAAAAAGGAAAGAGAAAAGATTGCCAGTAACTGACGGTGCAGGATGGAAAGTGAACTAAAGAGAATTGGGCTAGGAAAGCATAGTGGGATAACAATGCTAGTTTAATGGAGTAGTATAATTGATTATATATCTTTCTTGTTTATGCATGGAAAATTTCACAGTGAACTTTGAATCACCAGTTTTTCATGGATGTACTCAGCTAAACATAGATATCAGTAATAGCTTTGACTACCAAGACTGCTTCCTGTAAGCCCAGACTGCTTGTGGCAGACATGGCAATATTTCTTGATACTTATCGCCAAATATTCTTCTTGGGGAAAGATATGGCACACCTGTCCAGAGGCGACTTTGCAACTTCCTGGACCTGAACAAGTCAACAAGTCCGGACTCAGACGTAGCTCAACGAGTCCTTGAACTCGGAGCAGGTCACAAGTCTCTGGACTCAAGATACAAGCTCAAAAATCCATTAGACTTGGCCCCCCACAAAAGATAAGGGATTTGATAAAGCTACCAGGGATGAGGAACCTGTGCCCTCAAGGTCACATGTGGCCCTTTAGGTCCTCAAGTGTGGCTCTTTGACTGAATCCCAACTTCACAGGACAAATCCTCTTAATAAAAGGATTTATTCTGCAAAACTCAGTCAAAAGGCCACACCCAAGGACCTAGAAGGACACATGTAGCCTCAAAGCCATTGGTTACCCATCCCTGGAACTGTTTAACACCCTTACATGGAAAGATGATACTTGTAACTCTTAAGAATCATATCACTAATAGTGCAGTTAGAAGGAGTATACATAGAGAGATGGTGCAGGTATAAGGTAACTTTGAGGGAATGATATAAAAAAATTAATTAAGGTGGGGGAAAAGAGGATTACACCAGGAGCAGAAGGAAGAGGGAGGTAGAACAGGGTCAATTATTTCACATGAAGAGGTGTGAAAGACCTATTAGAGTGTAGGGGAAAATGGGAGGGTGGGCAATGGGCATTCCTTGAACCTTACTCTTATTGGAATTGGCTCAAAGAAGGAATAATATACACAATTGGTTGGGTATAGAAATTTATCTTACCCTGCAGGGAAGCAGGAGGAGAAGAGGTTAAATAAAAGGACAACTGATAGAAGGTAGGGCAGACTGATGGGATGGGGTGGGGGAAGGTAGGGGGAGGTGCTCAGAAGTAAAACATTGGTGAGAAGGGAAAGTGTGAAAGGAGAAAGAAAAGGATGGGGGGCCAGAAATACACAGTTAGTAATCATAACTGTGAATATGAATGGGATGAATTCTCCTATAAAATGGAAGGAGATAGCAAGATGGATTAAAAATCATAATCCTACATTATGTTGTTTATAAGAAACACACTTGAAGCAGAGAGACACACACAGAGTAAAGTTAGGGGCCTGGAGCAGACTTTAATATGCTTCAGCTGAAGTAAAAAAGAAGCAGGGGTAGGAATCATGATCTCACATAGAGCAAAATCAAAAATCAATCTAATTAAAAGAGATAAGGAAGGAAACTACAACTTGCTAAAAGGTGCCATAGACAATGAAGCAATACAAATACTAAACATATTTGCACCAAGTGGTATACTATCCAAATTCTTCAGGGAGAAGTTAAGTGAGTTACAGGAGGAAATAGAATTATACTAGTGGAGGAGCTCAACTTTTCCCTCTCAGAACTAGCTAAATCCAACCACAAAATAAACAAGAAAGAAGTTAAGGAGGTAAACAGAATTTTAGAAAAGTTTGAAATGTCAGGCCTCTGGAGAAAAGTGAATAGGGACAGAAAAGATAAACCTTTTTCTCAGCAGTACATGGCACTTATACAAAAACTGACCACATATTAGGGCATTAAAAACCTCAAAATCAAATATAGAAAGGCAGAGATATTAAATGCATCCTTTTCAGATCACAATGCAATAAAAATTACATTCAATAAAAGGCAGTGGAAAGATAGATTAAAAATTAATTGGAAACTAAATAATCTAATCCTAAAGAATAAGTGTCGAAGAACAAATCATAGAAACAATCAATCATTTCATTAAGGAGAATGATAATGAGGTAACACACCAAAATTTATGGAATGTAGTCAAAGCAGTACTTAGGGGAAAATTTATTTCTCTAAATTCTTAACAAACAAACAAAAATAGAAAAAGAACAAACTAAAAAGTCCCAATTGAACACCAAACTGGAAATAGTGAAAAACAAAGGTAAGATTAATGAAATTGAAAGTAAGAAAACTATTTAACTAATAAATAAAACCAGGAGCCGATTTTGTGGGGAAAACTCCCCAATATGATAGATAAACTGTGGGCTAATTTGATTTTTTTTTAAAGCAAAAAAAAAAAAAATCAAATATCCAGCATCAAAAATGAAGATGGTCAATTCACCACCAAAAAAGAAGAAATTAAAACAATCATTAGGAAATATTTTGCCCAATTCTATGCCAATAAATCTGACAATCTTAGCAAAATTGATGAATATTCATGAAAATAAAAACTGCCCAGATTAACAGAAAAGGAAACAGAATATCTAAATAACCCCATCTTAGAAAAAGAAATGAATGAGCCATCAATAAATTCCGTAAGAAGAAATGCTCAGGGCCAGATGGTTTCATAAGTGAATTCTACCAAATATTTAAAGAACCATTCATTCCAATACTATATAAACTATTTGGAAAAATTGGCAAAGAAAGAGTCTTATCAAATTCTTTTATGACACAAATATGGGGCTGATACTTAAATCAGGAAGAGCTAAAACAGGGAAAGAAAACAAAAGACCAATTTACCTAATGAATATTAATGCAAAATTTTTAAATAAAATGCAAGCAAGGTGATTTCAGCACAATATCACAAGGATCATACACCATGACCAGACAAGATTTATATCAGGAATACAGGACTGGTTAGAAAAGCTATCATCATAATTGACCATAATTACTTCAATAGACGCAGAAAAAAACTTTTGACAAAATACACCATCCATTCCTATTAAAAGCACTTAGAAAGCATAAGAATAATTGGAGCTTTCCTTAAAATAATGAGTAGCATGTATCAAAAACTATCAGCAAGAGTAATCTATAATGGGGATAAACTAGAAGCCTTCCCAATAAGAAGAGGGGTGAAACAAGGATGCCCATTATCATCACTATTATTCAATATTTTACTAGAAATGTTAGCTATAGTAATAAGAGAAGAAAAAGAAATGGAAGGAATTAGAACAGGCAATAAGGAAGCAAAATTCACTTTGTAGATAATGTAATGGTATACTTAGAGAATCCTAGAAAATCAACTAAAAACTACTTGAAATAATTAAGAACTTTAGCAAAGTTGCAGGATGTAAAATAAACCCACATAAATCATCAGCATTTCTATATATTAACGACAAAGCCTATTAGCAAGAGATAGAAAGAAAAATTCCATTTAAAATAACTATAGACAAGATAAGATATTTGGGGGTCTACATGCCAAGACAAACCCAGAGATTATATGAATACAATTATAAAACACTTCACACAAATAAAGTCAGATCTAAACAAATGGAAAAATACCAATTATTCATGGGTAGGCCAAGCCAATGTAATAAAAATGACAATTCTACTTAAACTAATTTACTTATTCAATGCCATAACAATCAAATTACCAAAAAATTATTTGGTAGAGCTAGGAAAAATTGCAAGATTCATCTAGAAGAACAGAAGGTCAAGAATATCAAGAGAATTAATGGGAGAGAAAAGATGCAAAGGAAGATAGCCTAGCAGGACCAGGTCTCAAACTATATTATAGAGCAAAAAATCATCAAAACTATCTGGAATTGGCTAAGAAATGGTGTAATGGATCAGTAGACTAGATTAGGTACAGAAGATACAGTAGTAAATGACCATAGTAACCTAGTGTTTGATAAACCCAAAGATCTGGGACAGGAAAGCCTCATTGCCTCTTCTGATTCCTTCAAAGCCTTTGGGAAAGGAAATCACTAATTTGACAAAGACTGCTTATGAAAACTGGAAAACAGTAGGGTACAAACTAGGAATAAACTAACATCTTATACTGTATACCAAGATAAGGGTAAAATGGGTACATGATTTAGACATTAAGGGTGATACCATAAGCAAATTAGGAGAGCAAGGAATAGTTTACCTGTCAGATCTTTGGAGAAGGGAAGAATGCATTTCCAAACAAGAGATAGAGAGCATTAAAAATGTGAAATAGATAATTTTGATTATATTAAATTTAAACGTTTTGAACAAACAAAACCAACACAGCAAGGATTAGAAGGAAATCAGAAAACTGGGAAATAATCTTTACAGCAAGTGTCTCCGATAAAGACCTCGTTTCTCAAAAATATGGAGAACTCAGTCAAATTTATAAGAATACACACTATTTCACAATTGATAAATGGTCAAACTATATGAACAGGCAATTTTCAGATGAAGAAGTTAAAGCTATAGTCATATGAAGAAGTGTTCTAATCACTATTAATTAGAGAAAAGCAAATTAAAACAACTCGAAGGTACTCACATCTATCAGATTGGCTTATATGACAAAAAAGAAAATAATAAATATTGTAGAGAATGTGGAAAAATTGGGACAATAATGTACTGTTGGTGGAGTTGTGAATTGATCCAACCATTCTGGAGAGCAATTTAGAACTATATCCAAAAGGCAATCAAACTGTGCAAACCCTTTGATTCAGCAATACCACTACTAGGTGAGTATCTGAAAGAGATCATAATAAAGGGGAAAGGGCCTATTCATACAAAAATATTTATAACAACTTTTTTTGTGTGATGGTAAAGAATTGGAAATTAAGGCGATGCCCATCAATTGGAGAATGGGTGAACAAGTTGTGGTACGTGATTGTAATACAATATTACTGAGCTATAAGAAATGCTGAGTAAGCAGACTTCACAAAAAGCTAGGAATATTTACATGAACTGATGCAAAGTAAAATGAGCAGAACGAGGAGAACATTGTACACAGTAACAGCAAAATTGTGTGATGATCAACTATTAATGACTTAACTCCTCTTGGCAATACAGTGATCCCAGACACTATCCACATCTAGAGAAAGAAATGATGGACTCTGAATGTAGATCGAAGCATACTATTTTCACTTTTTAAATTTCTTTTTTTTTTGTTTGTTTGTTTGTTTCTTCTTTTACAACATGGCATATCAAAATATGTTTTACATTATTCACATATATAACCTAATCAAATTGCTTGCCATTTGAGGAAGAGAGGAAGAGAGGGGAAAAGGGAGGAAAAAAAATTAGAACTCAAAATTTTGTAAAAATGAATGTTAAAAATTATTTTACATATAATTGGGAAAAATACTATTAAAAAAGAAAAAAAAAGAATTTCCTTAGGTTATACTATTCTTTTCTCTCTTTTAACCTCTGTAATAAATAATCCACAGACATCTCAAATTTAGCAGACTCTATCTCTTTACCCTGAAAGTTGAAATTTAGCATATGTTTACTATGTCATCATCAGCAACCTCACCCTCTATTGTATGACTTCTGCACTGGGACTCTTCAGACTGTTCACAGGCCCAAATGTTGGCCCTTTAAGGTTCTCCAAAGTTCATTCCCCTTTATTTTCCATCATTTGCTTGCTAATGCTATAGGAGGCAATCAGTCAATAATTTATTACTTCCTACTATGTGTCTGGCACTGTACTGGAGATACAAAGGCAAGAATGAAACAGTAACTACACTAAAGGAACTTACAGTCTAATAGCAGAAGTCCATATTACATTGGTAGAGATGAGGAAAATGGGGGAAGGTATCTGTAGAGCAGGACAGAGGAGCCCAAAGAATGCAACTGGGTAGGAAATGAAGAGATGGCTGGCCTGGGTAGAGGGTCTGGGAGGGGCTCTCTGTTCCACTCTCTAATCTGAGAAGCCCCAGGAGCAGAGAGTAGGGATGAGGTGTGAGTTCCAGAGCTATTGTGATCCTTCATGATGAAGAGGTTTGGGGCACAAGATGGAGAGGTTCACACAAATGCAGTCAAGTGGAAAATGAAGACTAGTTCAGTTGCACAACTGATTCAAGATTTAATTGGTTCTTCTCTAGGTGTACATGATTCTATTTCCAAGAAGCTTCTTCACTTAAGCTGGTGACATTCCTGTGAAACCTACCCCACAGTACCTTTCCTAAGCATACATTTTTCATTAGTCAGTTGTTCCAGATGATCCACTGGCAAACATTTTTTGTTTAGTAAGGGTTCAAACTTGCTTTAGTACCTTCATCAGAGAGAGACTTAGTGAAACAGTTTCTAAGTTATCTCCAAATGTTTTATCTCATCAGTGTTTTTATAATAATCTACTACTTATCCAAGTAATTTATAGAAAACAAACAGGGTTTGATCTGTCTCTTCTTATCATTGAGCATTTCATTTCTTGCCAAAGTTTCTATAGCATGATATAGAGTAATATCAAAATTGATTAGTCATGAGGAATTCCTTGAACTAGCAGACCTCCATGTAATAGTAATAATAACTTACTTTGTGCCAGATTCTATGTTAGGCACTTTACAAATATTATCTCCTTTGAATCTCACAATAACCCTGGGAGATAGGTGCTATTATTATTCCCATTTAACAAATGAGGAAACTGAGACAAACAACCCAAGGTCATGTAGTTAATGTCTGGGGAAGGTTTCAAACTCAGGTTATCCTGACTCCAGGTTCACTGTACTACCTAGATGCCTCATAAAGCAAAAAAAAAAAAAAAAAAAAAAAAATGGTAAAACCAGCTTGAAAAAAACTTGGCAAAAGCCCCAAGTAAGTGACATCATCCTGGGGACATTTAAGAATGGAAACAGAAGGATAAGAAAATTGAAAGATTTTTATAACACAATTTTCTTTTTTTTTTTAATTTTAGACTCAAACACCAGAACACAAACACAGAATAAAGAACAGAAGAAAATCACATCATAAACTTAAATATTGAAACTTTAAATTACAAAGTAAGAAAAGAAAAAAAGCATGTCATGTGCATAACAGAACATAAGAGACAATTCAAAATATGTAACAATAAATTTTCATGTTGAGAAAGCTTATATGATAAATACTGCACATTGTGTTGAGAATTGTCCATGTTTTCTTTGCTTCCTTGGAAGTTTTCTTTTATTCATTGCTATGCACTTTTTACTTCGTTATTTTTTCTCCCTTCCTCCCTCCCCTCCCCCAGAAGGCTACAATTAAGTGCAAATATATTTTATAACAAGTTTCTGCACTAAGAACAGTAGAAAACACCACCCTTGGATTCTTACATCCCAGTCTCATTGTCCCTAGCCGCATCACTGCACACTGTTGTTCTAAAGCTCCAATTTTCTTATTGCTTATTTTTACTCCCATACTCAAAACAGGTACAGTAATAAATAGCTATTGAGACTTCAATGCATACCTATGTGTAGGATGAAGTGTGGTCTCTCATTTGCTAAAGTATATAGAGCCTTTGGCCTTAGGGCCATAAGGAAAATGAATAAATAAAAGAACTGTCTCTACGCTGTGATTAATGAGACTTGCTGTTTGAGGAAAAAGGCATTTGGGACCATAACTAAATTTTGTTTGGAGTTTGAATTTGGGTATGGTTGTCTGCATAAGTCAGTGCCACAAGCTACTCAAAGGGAATGTGATCCTATGCTGTTAACAGGTGGAAGTCTACATCTGGTGAAGGCCAAAGGGGCAGTCATAGTCTCAACTGGGATGGGACCCCTTCTGGCTCAGTTTACCCATGAAATTCCTTTGAAAAGGAATGTTTCCCACCTATTCCTGAGTCTAGCTATGAGATGGCACTAATACTACATGCATGGATATCTGTGACTTTACCTGAATTTAAACAGAGCCAAGGATGTTTTATCCTGTCATATTTGGAATGTCATATGTCCCTGCTTATACCTTCTCTAGCAAGTTCCACTGATCAGAGCAAGTAGTCAGTAAAAGATGTGAACCATCTTGTTTTGTGGATAACAAATATAAAGGAAGCTGAATAAAATGAATAATGGTTTTGAGGGATTTGGAAAGACAGATAAGAAGGTTTGGGGACAAATGAGGGTTTATCTAAGCCCCTCCTGTCTCTGGATAATTGATATCCATTTCAGAAAGGTTTAAGTATGTTGAAAGTGTGTGAGGAAGTATTTTTAGAAAGCAGAAAGATTTGTAAGTTGATTCTAAAATTTTGAGGAAAGCAACAGGATCAGATTGGTTCTTCTAAGAACTATATATAGATGTATAAGATTGGCTTTCAAAGATTTCTCTATTATGGAAACTCAAACCTTGAGCATGTTTGGTAGTAAGATCAAAAGTTTGGATTTTTGATGCAATGTTGTAACTGTTTGTGAAACTTTATTGCCCTGTGTGGCTAGAAAACTGAACTTTTTGTGATACTAACCTTGCATGGCTAGAAAACTGAACTATTTCTATGTGCCTTTAGTGTTAAATCATGTTTCTGTGAGCTCCCTGTCGGGCCTGACTGAACGTCTCTGCCTGTGCTCGAACATCTGAGCCCGGGGACCTGGCAAAGACGACATCAGATGCAGATGGCATCTCCAGCTTCTCCAAGAATCCAGGCCTGCACAGGAACTGCTGTAGCTTTAGATTATTGCTTTATGTTGTTCTCTTTGTGTTACTTTGATCTCCCTTACTGTTAGAAAATCTTATGTGACAATTTCTGAAGGTTTATAAGGTTTTCAATTGAGTATTGCTAAATTGATGTAATAAGTTGTAAAGCAGAACAGTGTTTGCTGTTCCAATATGGATCTGTGGCTATTCCATGAACTAAGCAAAAGTTAACATTTGTAACTGAGTGTATATATAAAAGATTAAATTTCTGAAGTATCTCTTTCTTCCAGTTAGAGGATAGACAAGCTTTGTGAAACAAGGATGTATGTCTACTATTCAGTTG
>CM053591.1:58373216-58404023 GCA_028646515.1 Pseudochirops corinnae | reverse complement strand
TTAGGTCCAACACCTTTGGATCTGGTGTCTGCTGAGTTCCGGACATTGGCTGCAGCCCCCTGCCCCTTGACTGATGGACCCCCCCGCCCCCGTTTGGACAGGGACAGCTGAGACCTTCGTCCCTTGTCCCCAAATGAATTTGTGTCTTATCCGTTAAGGGGGAATGATAACATCTGGGATGCTTTGTTGTAACCTCAGTTTGTAAAATCTCACTTGTGTTCGGGCACCTATGTCAGTTTGTAATAAGCTTGTGTAATGAGCTGTAAAAGTCACACTTTCCTTCAGCCATAAAGGCATTAACTCTGCCTTTCCCCTGTCCCCAGCCTCAAAGTCTTTTCCCAAAGTTTGCTAGATAATTTCCCATGAATCAATCACTCAAATATTCTTAGAGAAATACATAACCTCTTTGTTCTTAGTGGCCAGCTGCACTTCAGAAACTTTGAAAAACACTATCAGAGATGACTCACTCCCATGATGAGACCTCTTGAAACCCCTAATCAGTCTAGCTTCCAAACTTGGCACATCAAGCCTATCCTCCCAGCAGCCATATTGGACTTATGTCATTCATCCTTGACCAAAAGTTACCTAGTGACATGTCAAGGTGAAAAACATGCCTCTCCCTCCCCTCCCTTCTGATTTTTCCCAGTGAATTGTGGGCAAAACGCCTGCGCAGTGAACGTAGAAAGTGCATATCCCTTTAAGTCTTGACCCCTCCCAAACTCTACCCCCCCCACACCTGGCTAGCATAAATTAACCCTTCTGCCCTGGGGCTTCGGCCCTCCCCGCCCCTGGAATTTTTTGTTCAGTGGTTGGACTGCCCGCTTCTCATGAGATTCTAATAAAGAGACCTTTCTCTATTTTCACCTTGAGCTGTCTCCGAGTGATTTAGGGATCTCTTTATCCCACACACCTATATAAATGTTATCTTAAAATGATAACATTGTTTATGAAGAAAATATACCAGCTGCCTAATCAGCCTGAAAACAAAAGGGAAATAATTTTCTATTCTACTTCTCAGTATTAAAACATCCAATGTGAAGATTTTGGACACATGTTACCTTTTTTAAAAAGGCTTAGAATTTTGGTTTCAGACACAAATTACAAGAAACTAAGTATTTCCCTTGAGAAGAGAGAGGTAAGGAAGAAGAGGAGGAGGGACAGAAAAAGGGGGAGGGAAGAAGAAGAGAGACAGAGAGACAGAGAGAAAGACAGAGAGAGGGGTAGCATAGTGGATAGAGCTCTGGGCTTGGAATCAGAGAGACCTGAATTCAAATCCAGTCTCAGATACTTACTAGCTGTGTGACCCTGGGCATGTCATTTAACTTCTGTACGCCTTAATCCACCAAAGAAAGAAATGGCAAACGACTGCAGTATCTTTGCCAAGAAAATCCCAGGGATGGTGTGGCCTATGGGATCATAAAGAGTCAGATACAATTGAACAACAAGATCCCTTGCTCTCACTACACGACTGGCCCACCTCTTTTTCTATTCATGGTGACATCCTTTACAGCATCTTGGCACAATTCTTCTGAACGAGACGGTGTAGTCTTCTCACTGCCTCTCTTTAGAGATGGTCACTTCTTGTGATCTGCAGCCACGGATCACCCCTGGGAGAGTATCAGTGTTAAAAAAGATGGGCCTTTGTTTTAGGGAGAAGGTTGGCATTGTTAAAAGCACTGTACCATTGACCAATGGCAATGTTTTCTGCTCTTCTCCATTCAGATCTGGGCCCATGGCTCATAGTCTTTCTATAGGGTCTATCTAAGATATTTGTACTAAGAGGTCAATTCTACGAGCCAGTGTCAAACTGCCTATCATGGGTCTGTCACGAAGAAAATATATCCTTGCTTGACCTGGGATTAGAAATATAAGCCTCTTCCACCAAGCCACTCAAATATAATGTTTTTTATTTTGGAGAGGCTCTCTCTTTTCCACTTTGAAATGCCTCCCTTCCTCTTGACATAAACTTTTTATTCCAAGCCAATTTTATGGTTGAGCTTACTTTCCCTTTCCCAAGTGGTATCCTTGTGTTCTAGTGACCTAATAGATTTAACCCCTGCTGATTCCTTATGTGCTCCACCTCGGAGCATTTGTGAATTCATTCTCTCCATCCTTCTCTCATCATTTATTCATTCAGAGCAATTATTTATTTATGTAGGTCACTTAAAAAAACTAGTAGGTTTACAAATATTGAAAAGCAGATGTGCATTTATCCTCTAAAGGGCACAAAAGCTAAAGGGAAGGAAGGAAGAAAGAGATATAGGAGAGTTGGAGGGGCTGGGAAGGCAATCATAGTCAGGGGAGCTTTTTTCTCATGTCTAAGTGTGTGTGTGTGTGTGTGTGTGTGTGTGTGTGTGTGTGTGTGTGTGTGTGTAAGTAGGGGTGAGGAGGGGTGTTGGGATTCCTTCTTTAAGACAAAAGGGATAATTTTAGCCTATGATCCTTTAGTGTAGAATCACAGGATGAATGTGTAACAGTTTTGTGGCCTAATCTGAGGGTTCTTTTTCATCTTTGTTTCTACCTCTTCTATAAACATATAGACATGCTAGGGATTGTGATGTTAGAATCCAGGTATGGTATCTTTGCTGTCTTTGACGGTAAAATAGTGTTATAAAAATCTTTCAGTTTTCTTCTTTTTGTTGTCCTCCTGTTTTCATTCTTAAATATCCTTGGGATGACATCACTTAGTTGGGGCTTTTGTCAAATTTACTTTTTAAAAAAATTATTTTATTTTAAGTTATGGAATAAAATAAGAAGTTACTTAACATAGTATAATAAAAAAAGATGATTCCACATGAAACTGCAAATCTGCTATGTACAATTTGCTATTCTTTTAAAATATACTAAGAAGTTATCATATAAATTTCTCTTTTTTCCTTTTTTCCCCTCCCCACAGATATATTGATCCAAAAATTATTTGCAGAGAGATGATAATTGAACCCATGGAAGCTGATGAGATGAGAGGTGGGAGGGAGAGCAGAGGAAGGAAGAAAAAAGAAAGGAGGTAAGGGAGGAGAGAGAGAAGAAGAGAAAGGAGAGAAAATTGGGGTATATCTCTGATGAGAAAGTTTGATACAGAGAATGATCCTGGAAAGAGAGTGAGAAGAAGCATCCAAACAGGTAGAAGGAGAACTAGGAGAAAGCATATCGTGAAAATTCAGGAAAGAGTAGAGTTTCAAGGAAGGTGTGCTCAATAGTATAAAATGCTACTCTCCAATCAAGAAGGATGAGGACAGACAAAAATCCATCACATCTGGCAATTAAGAGGTAATTGATAAGCCTAGAGAGAGTAGCTTCAGTTGAGGGATGACAGTGAAATTCAGATTGCAAGGGATTCACAAATTAAAGAGAGAGGTGTATGGGTCATTACTGGAAGAATATTGATGTTAAAAGATGAATTTTTGTTTCAGGGAGAAGCATGAAGTTATTAAAAACATCATAGCTTGAATTTGTATCTATAGTAACAAGTTACTAGATTCTGTTCTAATCATTCTTGTGCTTCTTTATTGCTAAGCATTTCTTTTTCCTTGAGGGAATAAGTCACGCATTCCATACCTGATTTGTGTTATATATTGGGACTTCTTTTACTTCACCTTTTGGGGGCCCTAGATAACAAACAAAATTTGATTTATTTCCCAGGAACCCAAGGTAAGGAGGGAGGGAAGGAAGCACACACTGGGGAGCCTAATTTCCCTATAGGGAAGAAAATCATCCTGAAAGCAATGAACATAGAGCAAACCGTGAGGATAGGTAAAGGACAGGGATTGGTGCAAGTCATCAATCCCAGTGATCTCAGTCAAGCAGTTCCTTGCTAGCCCCAGTACTAGAAGTGCTTAAAAAATTATTGAAACTCAAGATAAGTGATGAGTTGATAATAAGAACCTGTGTTTAGCTAAAGACAACTCTACAAGCCTCAAGATGGAAGGAGATACCTAAACTCAGAGAAAGATATAGAAAGACTATAGTTTAAATGGAGACTGAAGCAAACTCGTTATCGTTCTCTTTCATGTCTGGTTTTGCTTTTTTTTTTTTTTCTTTTCCCAGTGATCACTCATTGGTTACAGCCCTTCTATATGACCAAACTATTGTACAATGTGAAAGTATTTGCAGATCCTATACATGATTGCACGCCGCCATGGGGGGGGGGGGGAAGGGAGGGGAGAAAATCTGAAACTCAAATGATTGTGGAACTGAATCTTGTAAATTAAAAGTAAATGAGTAAATTAAAAAAAAAAAAAGAAAAAAATAAAATAAAACATGTTACAAACCAAAAAAAAAAAAATAATAAGAACCTGTGTTTGTGATTGCTATGCCTAATTGGCCTTGGGAAAAAGTTTTGCAGAACAGGAGAAATGCCATAAGACAAGAGATAGAAAGTGAAAATGTTCTGATTTTGCAAGAGAAATAAAGTGGGTGGAGTCTTTAAATTATAGGCTGATGAGTTTGTCTTTGATTCCTGGAAAAGTTCTAGAATGCATTATTAAAGAAATGGTTCTTAAGTTGTTGAGAAAGAACATACTGATAATTGTTAATAACCAGCATGAACTCATTTAAAATAAATCATGGTAATCTAAATTTGCTTCCTTTTTGGATGGGAATCCTAGAGGGTTAGATCAGGAAAATGCCAAACAAAATTTGCTGGGATTTCAGTCAGGAATTTGACAAAGTTTAAGATGCGGTTCATGTGGTCAAGATGGAGTGATGTGAATTTGAGAATAATAGGTAGATTCTGGACTGATTGAACTCAATCCAGAATGGTGATTAATGAATCTGTCAATCTGGCAGGAATTGAGTGCCACAAAGCAGTCAAGGCCTTCAGCTCTATTCCATTCCCATTATTATCAAGGACTTGGATGAAGACCCAGATAAAGTGAAGATCAAATTTGTAAATAACATGAAGTTTAAAGGAAAAGCTAGCCTGTTGTATTATAGAATGGGGTCCCCAAAAATATCTCATTAGGCATATTGGGTTAAATCTAGTAACATTTAATAGAGATAAGTGTAAAGTCTACTTGGGTTCTAAAATCAACTACCTAAGTACAGGATTAGAGAGAAATAACTAGATAATGGTTCATTTGAAAGATATTTGGAATTTTTAGTGATCTACAAGTTCAATACAAATGAAAAATATCAGTCCAAAATGCTAATAAAATTTTATACCATATTAATAGAAGAGTAGGGAGTACAGTAATGGTTTCTAGGGAATCAAGGCAAATGGTTGCCAACTCCATCAGTTCTACCTAGCCCTTTAGAGTCTTATGCCTGAGATTACTTGAATGAAAGTGACTGAAAGGAATCTGCTCTGCACAGCTACATCCAACTTCTTTGCACTTTTGCCAAGTGGAACTCCTGAGATGATGTACAGAGACTCAAGTTGGCATTCAGGTGTAGGAGTTAAAAAGAATTTTCTGTGCATAATTTGAATAAAGGTTTTGATTAAGAGAGTCCTAGTGAGAGTCTGCTTGAAAAAGATGCACCCAAATGCCTAAGGGCTTTTCTACTTAACTGGCTGAGTGTGTCTGACTGGAGTCTGAAATCATAAAAGAAAAAAAATAATACCTTGGGTTATGAATTTTAAAACCCGTAGACCCTCCCCTAATAGAAGGAGAAGACCAGAAGATGACAAAATAGGATAACAAGCTCATTGTACACATTCTACCTACATAATAGGCTCATTGTACATATTCTACCCTTGTGCATGCGATGTTCCCAAGGGCTCTGTCTTAAGCCCACTAGTCTTTTGTCTCTACACTCTCTCCTTTGATGATCCCTTCAGTTCCCATGGAATCTACTATCATTTTTACATCAATGATTCCCAAGTCTACTCTTCCAGCTTTTGTCTCTCTAGAGTTCCAATCCTGTATAATCAATTGCCTGCTTGACATCTCTAGCTATATGTCTTATTGTCTTCTCAAACTTAACATATCCAAAATTTAATTCATTCTCATTTCCACCTAAATCAACTACTCTTAGATTCTCCATTTTTCTTAATGTCACCCCAATTCTTCTGGTCACCCAGGATAACAATTTTGGAGATATGCATGACTCTTTACTTCTCACATCCAACCAAATTTTGTCTATTTCCCCTCCTTAGCATCTCTTGCAACTGTCTCCTTCTCCTTACTTACACCATGACTATCTTAATCTAGGTCCTCAACACTTCTGTACTACTGCAATGGCTTCCTAATTGGTTTCCCTGCATTCAGTCTCTCTCCTCTTCAATTTATCTTCCCTATAGCTGCCAATTTATATTCCTAAAATTCTGGTCTTCCCATGTCATTCTTCTGATTGAGAAACTTCTGTAGCTCTCCACTGATGTAAAGTTTACATGTAAACTCCATTGTTTGTTGTTTAACATCCTTCACAACCCAGACTATCCAGACAATTCCAAACTATCTTTCTAGGCTGATTACACACGATCACTTCTCACATATGTTAGGCTCCAGCTGGCCTTCTTGTTCTTTGCTGTACCCAACACACCTTGTCTCACCTCTGTGCCTTTGTTCAGGCTGTCCTCCATGCCTTCAACTCTGCTTTAGATCCCTCTAAGGTTCAGCTCAAGTGCCATCTCCTTTCCTTTTGTGTTTACGTTACATTTGAAGGAATATAAAATCTTTACTTAAGTATATAAGGAAGATAATGCATATTGGACACGATAGTTTAGGAAAACCCATCATTTAGATCTAAAGGGCAGGGCTTTAGGTTAGTTACCCCTTTCCAAGTACAAGGGATTGATGCTATTGCTTCAGGTTGTACAGGAAATTTTCCAATACGCTAAAACATCTCCCTACATGGTCATAGGAAGAGGAAGGACAGATAAAGGAAGGAAGAGAACAAGCTTTTGTTATGTATCTGCTTTGTGCCAAGCACTGTGCTGAGTGCTTTACAAATATCTTATTTGATTCTTATAACAACCCTGGCAGATAGATGCTACTGTGCTTCCTATTTTCTAGCTGAGGAAACTGAGGCAAACAGAGGTTAAGACTTGCCCAGGGTCACACAGCTAGTAAATATCTGAAGCTAGATTTGCACTTGGGCATTTTGTCTCCAGCCCCAGTAGTGCCTGAGATAAATGGGAGGGGTAGGTGGTCAGGATCCAGGAGCATCAACATCCTGTTTCTTAGTGCTATGGATCAGTTTCTTCATAGCTTAGTCTAAAGTTTAAAATGGAAAATCATTTATATATAATACTTCATAAATTTATCAGCTTTTATAATCCCTACCAGAGTTTAAAATATGGAAAAATGATAAAATACAGCTCATGCTCCATTTCCCTTTAAGGCTTTTTATCTTCTTCCCAATTTTGTTGTCCAACTCAAAAAAGAAAATTTATACCAGTACATTTATTATGTGACATCGGAATTGAAAAGATGTAAAAAATCGGTGTGTTCCCATGTAAGATATATATGTCTACATGGAAGTATCTAAATATATGGACATGTAGCTCATGGGTGGGTGGACTAGGTAGATATCTATGGAATCTAGCCTACTCCTCTCCAAAGGTGACGGTAATTGTTACCATAAAGGAAGTAAGAGAAGGATTAGGCACTTTCTCCATCCTTTACCCATCTCCTAGAGCAGTAGTTCTCAACCTTCCTAATGCTGCGACCCTTTAATACTTGTATGTGGGCATATCTGCATGTGGGTGGACCTGCCTGGAGATGGTTAGAGGAGCGGTGTCTCAGTTCCTAAGACCATCAGAAATATGTTTTCCAGTGGTCTTAGGAGACCCCCGTGAAAGGGTCATTCAACCCCCAAAGGGGTCATGACCCATAGGTTGAGAACCACTTTCCTAGAGGGATATCAGATTAGAATTATGCATATTTCTATCCTCAAATATTGCTGTAATAATAGTATTATTGGCAGAGATGAAGTTTCAAAATAAAGCTAGTTCCCTGGTCATTCTTATAGAAGTGGGAGTCCCAAGCTCATACCCCACTACCTTGGCTCCTTCTCATTAAATAATGGTCACCCAAAAGACCATCACAAATAGAAAATGGAGAATAAACCCATTGATCCAAGCAAACAGCAAATAAAAAATGGAGAAATCATACAGATTAGAAGATCCCAGAAAGTATACAAGATTAAATGTTCTCTTTAGATGGGAGTGAGATGAGATTTCAGCTCAGACCAAGAAACAGGACCTGATCTTGCCCAAAGGAATCTCTAGGGAGGCAAGGTGGAAATCAGGGACATGTCAAGAAGCCAGCTTCTGCGTGCCTACAGCTTCCAATAGCTTTTTGCTCTCCACGTGTCTCTATCCTAAAGATGTTCTGGAGCAGCAGATATCTCTATTCCAAGAAATTCTGCTCCTTATGTAAGTATACAGTATTATATTAGCATTCCTCCATCAATTAGAAATCCCACCTCACTCCATGGATGGAGCTGCATGCAAAAATGCCACAGGCTTGGTTGGAAGTTCAGTTACAAAATAAAAGAACTCCCCAAGTGACTGATCTCTTGTTAAATCTAGCAAAGTCTAAACCTCCAACTCAGTTCACAACTCTTTTTTTGCCAAAGAAATGAAAACTCTCTGGAACCATTGGTAGAGGAAAACTAACCTTAATTTTCTTCCAGCATCACAGTCATAAAGTGATGAAATGCACACTCTTGCTAGACCATCAGTACAACTCCTGTAGATCTAGCTGCTGCTACCTGGCTACTTGCCAGGAGAACTCTTAAATCTTAAGATCACCAGGATCCCCTCAGAAATCCCTCACCTGCTACCTGAAAGCTCATGCTACACACCTGTAATGCATTCTGGGAAAATCTTCCCATGTCTTGGTACAGCAGCCTCTCCCAGCATGTCATTCTCTGCCAGCCTGAACTCCAAATGGTAGAAACAAGATAGGGGTCATCTATTCCTCTGTTATGGTTCCCTATCTCCTGGGTGCCTGTGTGATCCCCTTGTTTAATGGATGCCTTTCTCAGACATGCTTTGTCCCCCTGCTTGGCACTGCATGGTCATATCAGTCCTGTTATTTTCAAGCTTTGTGGTCATTCTGTCTAATCTTTGCTCTTCTGGGCCTTGAATGTGTTCTGTCCAGATGGAAACTCCTTATAGGAGAAGGAAAGTGAGCCTGGCTCACTCTACATGTACCAAGAGCCCCACATGTAGCTGAGAAGTTATCTGTGTGACTTAAAGGGAGGAAAAATAAATATCTGTAGTCTCTTCTCCTTCTACCTTTCTCCAAGGGAGGCTTTGATGTCAGGAAGGGAAACAAGACATTGGGGATCGAGGCCACAACTCCGCTCCCCTGAGAGAGAGGGTGCACTGGGCTAGAAGCATATCTATCTGTTCCCTTAAATATTACTAGTCCATGGGATATGATCAAGTTCAAGCTAAGTTTTGATGACTTTGTCATTTGGAGGGAAGGAGATCCCAAAGTTCTATCTTCCAGGCTTAATCCCCTTTTCCACCAAGTACCAGTCCTTCAATAAATACATATAGCAAACAGCAAAGAAAACATTTATCCAAATTGGTAACAAAACAGTAATTAGAGAAGCTGTGCATAGGAGAATATATTCCAGACAAAAGAGAGTAAAGGAACTCTCCCACTGTGAGAGAGATAACTCAGTTCAACCAAGGTGGGGGGGGGGGTCCTAGATCTTATCAAAAGGGAAATTCCCCAAAGTCTGTAATGTAACCAGCTGGGGACAGAGATGTGATTGAGAATGGCAGTTCCCCTAGTGTCTCCCCAGAGTATTTTCCTTTAGCAATCTGAAATGAGGTTGGCTTCTTCCATCTTCCTTCTCAAAGCTGGAAGCCAGAAACACCTGAAGTAACTCAGAGTGTGAATAGGCCTGAAGAAGAGGAAAGTATTCTAGAGCTCGGCCACTCTTATCAACTGCCACCCTGTCCCTCTCATAGGGCAAGGCCTTTATCTCCACCAATAAGAAGAGAGTCCCATACCGATGGGCTTTGGGGTGGGGGTTACATCGGCAGAAACTCTTTGCAGGCACATCCAAAGACCAGCTGGGGCAAGTCCAAAACCTGCTGTTATACAGTATAAACACAAACGTCAGTGCTTTAAAAGAACAAGGATGATTTTCTTGGTGTCCCAGGCAACCACTTTTGAAACCAAAATAATACAAATGCACATTAACAGTACATGCAGACTCCACATGTACAATTGATATCACATTGTGGGACAAGGGCAGGAGAGAATCTGAACCTCACAATTTTGAAAGATGAATGTTAAAGAAAAATATTAAATGTAATTGGGAAATATCTAATAAAAAAAGAATGGGAAAAAAACCCAGTACATATAGTAGACATAGCACCTTACAAAGCATCATCTGCAAGAATATATAGCAATAGGTTTCATCTTCTGCTGTACTCAGAGGCTGACTGCATATCCAGGAGTAGCTGCTGTCACCATGGCTCTCAGCGATGCCGACGTCCAAAAGCAGATCAAACACATGATGGCTTTCATTGAACAGGAAGCAAATGAGAAGGCCGAAGAAATAGATGCAAAGGCAGAAGAAGAATTCAACATTGAGAAAGTTCGTCTTGTGCAAACACAAAGACTGAAGATAATGGAATATTATGAGAAGAAGGAGAAACAAATTGAGCAGCAAAAGAAAATTCAGATGTCCAACTTGATGAATCAGGCAAGGTTGAAAGTCCTCAGAGCCAGAGACAACCTTATCTCAGACTTATTAAATGAAGCAAAGCAGAGGCTCTCCAAGATAGTGGAGATACAACCAAATATCAAGTGCTTTTGGATGGTCTGGTCCTTCAGGGATTATACCAATTGCTCGAGCCATGAATGATTGTCTGTTGCAAGAAAGAGGATCTCCCTCTACTCAAGGCTGTAGTGCAAAAAGCTATCCCTATGTACAAGATTGTGACTACAAAAGATGTTGATGTCCAAGTTGATCAGGAGGCATACTTGCCACAGGAAATAGCTGGAGGTGTGGAGATTTATAATGGGGATCGTAAAATAAAAGTTTCTAATACCTTAGAAAGTAGACTGGATCTTATAGCCCAACAGATGATGCCAGAAGTCCGTGGAGCCTTGTTTAGTGCTAATGCCAACAGGAAATTTTTGGACTAAGCCTCTGAGGAGGTGGGATCCATTTCATCTGCTGTATTATTGATGAGTTATGTGTGTCTAAAATTGAAGAAACAACTATCAATGTTCCTCCTTTCTGATGCTCTGACATTATCCTTCGTTCTTCAGTGGAGTAGCCTTTGTGTAGAATCCCATATGCCTAAATGTTAACTTTGGGAGATGATATGTGGACTTAAACTGTCAAGAAGTAACCTAGTTCACCTAGAAGTGACTTAGTTCTGATCTCTACATTCTAGGGACAAGGGTAACACATATCAGTTGTATAGCTTTCACTGAGAATCCTTCTATGATCAGCCTTAGATCGGAGTGAGCTGTGTATAGGAGGTATATTATATAGCCTCTTTGTATTCTATTTCTGTAGGTTACTTTAATATGCATAAGGAGCATGCATTCACTCCAGCATTAATAGTTTTACCCCTGTTAACTATTTGGGCTTAGAGGCTTTCCTCAGTTATATCTGTGATTCAAAAACCCAAGCTATGAATATGCTTTATATATTAAAATAAAAAATATATGGATCAAACTACAATAAACTCTTATTCAGGACATTCACAGATTTGAGAGATGAGGTGAAATGTTTAGGGTGTTATCTAGGAAAGAATACCTTTCTACCTCCTTCGGAGCATTTACTTGACAAATTTTTACATTTCCTGTTAACCTTTTTTTTTTTAAAGTCTGTACCAGGTCTGTGTCTTACTATCTGATCTCATATGCTATAGTAAGATGGTACATCCCATTTAGGATTTTAAGACATTTGGTAAGAAAATATTTTTATCCATTTAGGCTAAAATTGTGAGTTATGGTGGATTTGCATTCAAGAGCACGTAACCTTGTTAGCACCATCCTCTACAATCTTTCTCCTGCTACAGCAGTCTTGGGATATGTGGAAAAGACGTGGCTTTTGTAGTCCTTTCTTATATGGAAATGAAAATATTTGTAAGCAAATTTTTCCCCCCTAATAGCAGACTTAAGGAATTTTGAACAATTATGACTAAAGCAAGGCTAAATGACTTCTCCGAGATCTCCCCATTGACGGTAGAAGAACTTAAAATCCAATGCAGCGCTCATTCGTTGATAAAAATTAATTAATGATATAAAGAAACTTGGTAACAATTCTTTGTTCAAAAAAAAAAAGAATATATAGCAATAGGGGCAGCTCAGTGGCTCAGTGAATAGAGCACAGGCCCTGGAGTCTGGTGGACCTGAGTTCAAATCTGGCCTCAGGCACTTAACACTTACTAACTGTGTGAACTTGGGCAAGTCATTTAACCCCAATTGTCCTGCCTTCCCCTCTCCAAAAAGCCAAAAAGGAAAAAAAGAATATACAGTAATAACATGCCCCACTACCTACAGGACATGTAACATATGCACATATCAGAAGTACATGCAAATGTGTTTTGCATGACTACATGTGTATAACCTGTGTCAAAATTCTTGCTTTAGCAATGAGAGGTGGGAGGGCAGAGAGGGCAGGAGAGAATTTGGAACTCTAAATTTGAAAAAAAAAAAGAATGTTAAAATTATTTTTACATGTCATTGGGGAAAAAATAAAACATTAAAAAATTTTAAAAACCCAGGTTGGAGAATAATGGTTTTTATTATCATTCTCTACAGAGCAGGAAGGAAAATGAGTTTAACTCGATCTATCAGTAGTTTATGGAAAAGACAGAGAAAACTAGGAGGAAGACTTCTTTTTTTCAAAAAATATCTTACCTTTTATTTTATGAAGAAACATTATGAAACATACTTCTGAGGAGTGACTTAGAGGTGTCAGTTTAATGCGATGACTTAGGAAAAGCTGGAAAGATTTTTTCCTATCATGGGTGGTGAGAGGCTGGAGAATACAGAGAGAAAGAAATAAAAAGATCTCTCTTGAGGAAACTCTTTTCATCTTTATCTTTCAAAGAAGATGAAGAAAATTCCTTAAAAGGGGCTGTATTTGGTATTTTGAGTGCATTGAATGGTGGAACTATGCTTTCCCAGCTAAAATATTATAATTATTCATACCTTTTTGTTATTAATTGCATTGCTAATGAATTTTACAGTCGGTAGCTTTCATATTGAATTAATTCTAAAAGATTAAAGGATTTAACATATCGAGAGATATGGACAATTGCTTTTGGCAAGAAAAGTTTCTTCAGTTTGTGAAATAAACACTATTTCATAAACTGAAGTGGGGGAATCCCAGATAATGAAAGATAGATGTAGAAATTTAAGTAATTAATGAGGAAATATACAACCATACCTTATGCATGAAGTCATGTTTCTTTGTGTGTAGATCTTTATTATGTACCACACCAAAAAGAGTAAGCAGAAATGAATTGTCTCTGATTTCATCTTAGTAGAAAATTTTCAATATAAACAAATTCTTCCTTCTTTATGTGATTCTGCTTGATGGGTACCATTGTATCTTAATTTTTTATCCATGCTTGGATATTGTATGAATTCGATGCACAGAAAGAAGGCTGGTGTGGGTGAACCATAGAACATAGGAAGGAGGAGTAATAAGACTAGAAATACGTTTGGAGCTGGAAAGATGTGAATGGTTGCAAGTGTTCAACAGGGTTTATATTGATCTTGGATATAATATGGAGCCACTGGAGATTATTGAGTAGTGGGGTGAAATGATCAAATGTGACTTAGGAATATTACTTTGGCAGCAGTGTGGAAGCTAGATTGGAGAAGCAGAGAGACTGGAAGAAGAAAGATTAATTAAGGGGCTATTGTAATAGTCCAAGTGAGAGGTGATAAGGACTTGGTGATAAGTGTGATAAGGGTTTCAGCTATGTGAGTGGAGAAAAGGGGACAGATTGGAGAAATGTGCAGATAGATATGACACAATTTGACAACTTCTTAGATATATACTGTGAGTGAGAATGAGGGGGTGAAGCCAGAACTGAGGCTACAAACCTGGGTGACTGGAAAGACAGCAGGGAACTTGAGGGGAAAAGGGAGGTTCAGAAGATGAATGGATTTGTGGGGGGAAATGTAATGTGGATCACAACTCATCTATACTTATTTCTATTCATGTGCTGCTGAACAGAAATGGAGAAAATCATAAGACAATGTGGATTGGGTCCACTACAAATTTATGTTCCAAAAATCTCAACTGGGTCCTCAGTGTAGCAAGACAATCCATCATCTCCCTAAAGGATTCACTAACCAACTCATCACAGAGATTATTCCAAACTTTTTTATTCCTCCTCAAGAATTGTTGGCAGCCCTCCCCTGAATGTCTCAGCTGAGGACTCATCTCATACTTACTTCACTGTAAAATTTGATACCATTTGGTGAGAGTTTTCTCTTTTCCTTTTCTTGCCGCCTCATCTCACATCATTCAGATGTCTTTCTCCTTTGTCTCCTAATTTATTCTTTAAAAAGAATGATTTATTTATTTATTTTAGTTTTCAACATTCATTTCCACAAGACTTTGAGTTACAAATTTTATCCTAATCTTTCCCCTACCCCCAACCCCAAGATGGCAAGTATACTGATTGCCTCTTCTCCCAATCTGTCCCCCGTTCCCTCCCTTACTTTCTTGTAGGGCAGGATGGATTTCTAGCCCCCATTGCCTGCATATCTTATTACCCAGTTGCATGTAACAACAATTTTTCAGCATTTGTTTTTAAGACTTTAAGTTCCGGATTCTCTCCCTTCTCTCTTCCTCATCTACTCCTACTGGGAAGACAAGCAATTCAACATAGGTTATACATATGCAGTTATGCAAAACATTTCCATAGCAGTCATATTGTGAAAGACTATATTTCCCTTCATTTATTCTATTTTCTCCTTTGACCCTGTCCCTTTTCAAAAGTTTTTGCTTCTAACTACTCTCTCCCCCAATCTGTCCTCCCTTCTATCATTCCTCCTCTTATTCCCTTCCCCCCTTTCCTGTAGGGTAAGAAACCCAATCTCCTCATTTCTTCTTGTCTCACACAAAGAAATAGCTTTCTCTTTGCCATAATAAACCTTCTACATGCACCTTTCATTACATTCTATCCCATCTTCTCTAGCAGATTGGTCCCTCTATTATCCCCATTTCTACTAATCTTCAATCTCTCCCTAATTGCTAGATGCTTCCCTGTGGCCTACTAACATATTTGTCTCTCCCCCCATCTTTAAAAAAATCCCCACTTGATCCAACCATCCTAGATTGCTACCATCAGCTCTCACAGGTTCAATGACCATCTCTATGCAGATGGTTCTTGGATCTATTTAATCAGTTTTAACTTCTTTCCTAACCTCCAGGTTCACATCATCAACTGCCCATTGGTCATCTTAAACTGCACGTCCCATAGATATCTCAAATGCAGTTGGTTGAAAAGAGACCTCGTTATCTTTCCTAAGAAACCTTCCCCTCTTTCCAACATCCTCATTATTGTTGAGTCTTCCCCTCACCCAGGCTTTCAACCTGGGTATCATGCTTAATTCCTTCCTTGCATTCGCTTCACATATCCAACCTAATGCCAAGTATTAATGTTTCTGCCATCACAACATCTCTCCTATATGACTTCTCCACTGCATTCAGATGTCAAAATGATATTTCTAAAATTGAGTTCTTACTATCTTATCTCCTTGAGGGCAGGTACTATGTTTTCATCTTTGTACCCCTGGTGTTTAGCATGGTGCTTATGTAAAAAGAGAGAGAACTGTATTGAGGGCTGTTGTATGGCTTGAAGGGAGACAGAATAGACATCTCTAGCCTCTTCTCCCCTTACATGTCTCCAAGGCTGACTTTAATTCCTGCCAGGAGGGAAAGCAGAAAATTGAGAACAGAGGCCACTCTGCTCCTCAGAGACATGGGGTGCCAGGCTAGAATTATGTCTATCCTCTCCCTTAAATATTGTTTGTCTAGAGCAGCGGTTCTCAACCTGTGGGTGGTGACCCCTTTGGGGGTCAAACGACCCTTTCACAGGGGTCACAGGGGTCACCTAAGACCATCAGAAAACACATATTTCCAATGGTCTTAAGAGACATGACTCCTCTATTCATCTCCAGGCGGGTCCACCCACATGCAGATACAGCCACATACAAGTATTAAAGGGTCGTGGCATTAGGAAGGTTGAGAACCACTGGTCTAGAGGATATGATCACTTTGTCATTGTTATCCAAGATTTGACCCTTTCCCATCACATACCAGTTCCACAATGAACACAATGTAGTGAAATAGCAAAGAAAACCCATTTATCCAAATCATAGCATAACCAAAAAAAAAATTGAAAAGGGTATACATATGTCCCATAGATACCTCAAATGCAATAGGTTCAAAATAGACCTCATTATCTTTCCTAAGAAAGCTCTCCCTCTTTCCAATTTCCCTATATACCAGACAATACAGAGTGAAGAAGCTCTCCCTTTGAGAGCAAGGCCACTCAGCTAAACCAAGAGAGATTTCACCCAAGGGGAAACCTCCTGAAGTCTCTACACATAGTTACACATCATAGTTGGGACATCATAGTTGCACATCATAGTTGGGACATGATGGAGGCTGCTGGCTTCTCTCATGTCTTCCCAGAATCTTTTCCCTCAGCAATCTGGAAAGAGGTTGTCCTTTTCCATCTTCCTTCTTGAAACTGGAAGCCTGAAGCATTAGAAGAGACTGGAAGCTCAAAGAAGGCTTGAAGAGTCCCACAGGGAACTGAAGTAAACGAGAGTTCTCCCACCCTCAATAACTTCACCCTGCCCCTCATGTAGGGCAGGGCTTTAATTTACACCAATAAGGAGAGAGTTCCATGACAAGGATCTTTGGACTAGGGTTACACTTGATTGACTGCTAATTCTGTAGGGCTCACTGTCCTACACAAAATGAAAAGGGTAGTGGGGGATCCTTTCTTACTAATCATTGCTCCTGTGTATAGAATCTATCCTCCAAAATATGCCTGACATAGCCAGGAATTAAGCTTGGGGTCAGGGGATGGGCATGTGTATCTTAGTTGGGCTACAATTGTCTTGAGGGGCTGATGTCCATGGCAGAAGAGAGGTGTAGCAAGGGGAAGGGGCAGAATGGGGGATTATTGGGTGAAAATGGGTTGTGTTGAAGACAAGCTCTTGGTTGGCTTTTTGGGGGAGGATGGGATGCTACTCATCTTCCCACCCTCTGGTGGATCATATGATCCTTGAAGACATGCTACAGCAACCCATGAGGCCAGGACCCTCACTATATAGACCATTGCTCTAGAGTTATTCGCAAACCAGGTTTGAAAATTGTAACTTAAATCCATGGAGGAAACACATGCCCCTAGGGGATAATTTAATAGTATAGCAAAACAGTCATTTAAAAAGAAATTTAAAAATGAAAAACTTTAAAAGGACAAAAGTTAAAAGTGAACATAAATAAGCCCACTTTCAGTTGCAATTTTGAGTTAATTTTTACACTATTCCTCTGTCCTTATCCTTCCCTGTCTCCCAGCCCCCCTTCCAAAGTAATATGTAGGATCAACTATAAGAATACTTATATTATCAAATTCCTAAAGTCAATGAGCTATGAGGACAATCTATTGCTATGGTCATGAGCTGAAGAAAGGTCTATCTTTTAAACCCCTTGATAGGGGGAATCAAGAAATCATTTCACAGATACCACTTCTATTTCAGGACTCTTTATAAAAGAGTTTACTCAGGGCATGTTCTCTTCATGCAAATGGCAACTTTGTGTAACTGAGACAGTGGATTCAATTGTAATTCATTCAATGGCTGTGATGACCGCTGTCCTTTGGAAGACAGCAAGGACATGTGATAATGATTCTCTGTTACATACAGACAAATCGATTCAGGACTCACGAGAGATGTCAGATTTATTAGTCAAGCCATAAAAAACTTAAATTCAAAGCAGTCTGACAATAAGCAGCATCTAAACAGTAATTTAATTTGGATTGTCTTAGAATAAGGTGCCCTTGTAGTCTTGGCACAAAGATTTTATTTTGTATTTGAAAATGTCTTTTACTTAAATTCTTTAAGACAAGTTAACATAACTTCACATTTGTTTCAATGAGCAGTATGGATGCTTCTTTGTGACACTGTAAATGAAATGCCATTTGTCTCCAGGCATTAATGACAGGCAGACAGATTTCAAATTCACTGTAGCTCTATTAAATTCATTTTAAAATTAAAAAAAAATAGCAAAGTATTTTCAGGTGTGGTCCAAAGAAAAAGAGGGTAAAACCGAACACATCAGGTTTTCAGAAAAGAAAATGTGTAGACCTTTACATCATTTGTATTAGGGATATTCCAACAGGTTAATAAATGGAAGGTGAACTTTTCCCAGCTTGTATTACGTATTAAAAGGGGTTTAAAAGAAAAATGCTAAAACAGGCAATTAGTGAAATAGCATTTATATAATCTATATTATGTGTGAAAGATCAATATATTCTCTGGGGATATCCTTAGTCAATGAACATTATAAACAAATAAACAAATAAATCTTCAACCATGTGGTAGGCACTATGCTAAGAATTAAGGATACAAAGAAAGGTAAGAGCCAGTCCCTGCTCTGCTCAAGGAACTCACAGTCTAATGGGAGAAACAACATGCATATAACCAAGTACAAAGAAGCTCTATAGGGTCGGCTAAGTAATGCCCTGAAGTCAGGAGGCTGAACTGGTATTTTCAGTTCCTTATCTGTAAAATGAGCTGGAGAAGGAAATGGCAAACCATGCCAGTATCTTTGCCAAGAAAACCCCAAATGGGCACATCAAAAACTGGACAGGACTGAAAATGACCAAACATCCAAGGTTACACAAATAGTATGTGTCAAAATTAAGCTCTCCGTAACTCTAAAAGGACGATTTATCATTTGTGGCTATTTCTTTCTTATTAGTCTAAGATTGTTGTGGATTATCGAATCAGATCATGGATTGTTTGCTCCCATTCTGCTCTAAAATATCTTCTCTCTTGTTCCTTCAATTGTGCAGGTACTTCACAAATGTGTATTGAATTGAATAGTCCAGATTTCCACCGTATTTCCTAATTACCCAAGTCTCCATTGGTACTTAGAACAAACGTTTAATCAAATTAACAAAAGCTTAAAAAACAATTAATGACTTTCAGTGGGCACCAACTCTAATTCCCTTGTTCATATAATCACAATCTTTCATCTCCCAACTCATGTGACTTCATTCTATCTAGCCTTCCAAGAATAGATAGGAGGAGGGTAAGGGTAGGCAGCAGCCAGAATGTTGGGAGACTCACTTGCCCACTGTAATGGCAATGGGAATTCGAAGATCTTCCCTGCCCCTTAATAGACCTTGGGGGGAGTTTAAAGACCTTCCCTGCTTTGAAAGTAAACTCTGCACCCTAATAGGCTGAATGTAATCACATGGAGCCTGTGGTGGAAAGAGTTTGCTGAAGGGAAGCAGAGCCCACAGGAAGCTGGTCAGAGCTATCCAGATGGTGGGGGAGAGAGGAGGACCTCAGGCAAGGAGTCAGATAGGTGCATGAGTAGATACTGATCTTGTATTGGTTTGTGGGAAGGCTGAATGATGCTGTGGCTCTCAGCATTATTATGGCTTCTGAATATCTTTGGTACTATGATGGAATCGGCTTACTGGTTTGGGGATTCAGTTTTCTGGTGTCTAAATAAATGCTTCAGTTCTGTCCTATATCTGGAGAGTTTGGTATATTTTGTGATCAAAGGTCATGCGATACTTATAGTCACAGTCTTTATTGTGATTGTGGGTGCTGTAAATATTGCATTTGTGCTACATTTGGCTATGAGGATGGGATCACAAAATATCAGACCTTTAGTTGGAGGCAGAAGGGATTTAGAAGAAGAAATGACTATCCAAGGATGGGAGGATTTGCCTTATGCCTCCCTAGCAAGGAAGTATTCTAAAAATACAGGGCTCTGTGAAAACTGGGAACGGAGACTACAGCAGGGAGAACCTCGAGATTTAGAAACATGTATGCAAAGAATACCAATAAAACCCGAAAGAGAGCTGGAGGCAGTGAGTAGAAGAGGCTGGGTTTTGCAACAGGCTACGATATTGTATGTAAAACCAGAGACAAGCTGTTACAAGTGGTGGCTAAGTGCCAGAATTCAAGTGTCCCTTTAGAAGAACAACCTGGAGAGTCTCAGGTGAAAGGAGAGAGTACTGGAGGGTCTTTGGAAGCAGAGAGAGCTGTTGTAAATTTGGCTCAGAAAAAGAAGCAAAAAAGTTAACAGGAGGAAAATTCATACAGCTTTGGTAGAGCCTGAGCCTAGTTGCTATGACAACAACTCCCAAGAGAGTGTATTGGGACCAAGTGATACAATACAGAATGATACATTGTTTCATAGTGAAGCTTCTACAGAGAGGCAGAAGCTTGCCCCATACTGAGAAGAAGGCAGGAGGGTCAGGAAGGGCAAGCAGTGTTCTAGGAGATACTTGAGGATTTCACTCAACAGGAGATTACTGATATTTTGAGCACATTCACCCAAAGGATGGGAGAATCCTTAGTGTCGTGGATGGTAAGAATCAGTGATGAAGGAGCTGCTAGGGTAGTGATAGATAGAATGGACTGCTTAAAATTTGTAAGTATTTGCCAGAATCCTTTGGTTCAGCAACCTTTTAGAGACTTTCATTTGGCAGGAGATAACAATACAACCAATCGGTTAGCTTTAGCTGCTGCTGGATGCAATAGAATATATCCTGCTGATTCTATGTGGCCTAGTGGAGACAGACCCTGGTACTCACTTAGAGACTGTATGAGAAAGTTAAAAGCAGAAGTAATGAAAACTGCTATCATGGTTAGAGATGCAGATACATATCATAATATCCCCTTAGCAGTTCCTCATAGAAATATCATGGTGAAGACAGCTCCTCCTGCTTATAAGCACCTACTTCTGACTCTACTAATTGGTGAAATAGGACACCCTCTTTCAGAGGTGCTGGATAAGATTTCACAGCTAAGTGTCTTAGGAGAGTAGGAAAGTGATAAATTTCCTCGAGAGAGAAGAATAAATAGCCAGTGGATTCAAAGTCAGAATAGATTGCCAAGAAAAGAATTGTTTACTGCTCTATTGAGAGCAGGGGTTGATTTTAGAAAAATTGATGGCATTCCAACTAATGAACTATGTAAAATGTACCCTGATAAGGGACTAGATGTTAGATGGAATAGAGAAGTGAGAACTACCCCTACAGATGCTCCTGAACCATTACATCCAAGGTTGTCACACCTCCAGGAGAACTCAGAATAAAGAGAGTGCTGGGATAGGTAGAAGTGGAGCTGAACTTGTGGCAGTGTATCAAGCCATTAGAACAGAGCAAGGAGGACAGTGTCATATATTCTTCTGTGAATTAAGTTATGATAGTGAATTCATGGACTCCAGAAGCACGGCTGACTCTATATTTGTCTCTTTTGTGCTTTTTGTCTGTTAAACATGTTTGTGAGATTTGTTTTCTGCAGGCTAGGTACCCTCCACCTGCAGATGCCTGATTGCTTAAGCTGGATGCTACCCCCTGTCCATGACTGTGATGTGCCACTTCTGGACCTGGCATCAACCAAGTTCCAGATGACAGCTAAAGAACTAACCTTTTGAATGGGACCTTCTGGACCTGGCATTGACCAAGCTCTGGATGACAGCTAAAGAACTAAACTCTCAAATGGTACTTCTTGGGGCAAGGATAGCTCTACATCCAATTTCAGCTTGAAGAAGCTTTGGAGAAGACACCTTCACCCCTTACCCCAAGATTTTGAGCCCCATTCTTTGAGGAGGGAAGGATGGGGTGCTTGTGCCCAAGCCTCCACCCTAAGCTATTGTTCTATGTGCAAAGTTTTTTTTAATTATCTCTGTTATATTGTTGCAAAGTTCTGTTGACACCAGTTTTTCCACCAGTTATCCCTAAACTCTCATTTATTGTTAAAGTATTTTTGCTGTGTAAGGGACATGAAAGATCTTGGGGCCAAATGTAATGGGAATGGGAATTTGAAGATCTCCTCCGCTTTGAAAGTACACTCTGCCCTCTAATAGGCTAAATATAGTCAGATGGAGCCTGTGGTGGGCAGAGTTTGCTGAAGGGAAGCAGAGCCCACAGGAAGCTGGTCAGAGCTAGCCAGATGGTAGAGGAGGAGACCCTCAGGCAAGGAGTCAGATAGGCTCGTGAGTAGATATTGATCTTGTATTGTTTGTGGGAAGGCTGAATGATGCTGTGGCTCTCAGCATTATTATGGTTTCTGAATATCTTTGGTACTATGATAGAATCGGCTTACTGGTTTGGGGCTTCAGTTTTCTGGTGCCTAAATAAATGCTTCAGTTTTGTCCTCTATCTGGAGAGTTTGGTATGTTTTGTGATTGAAGGTCATGCAATAGTTAGTCACAGTCTTTATTGTGATTGTGTGCTGTAAATATTGCATTTGTCTACACCCACCCTCCTATCTATGAATCAATTTGTTTTGATAACAAGAACTCTGCTCACATCCATTCCTGTTCCAACTCTGCTTCTGGTACTCTTTAATTCTTTTCTTCTTACTACCATTATTACTAATCATTTATTGTTCATAAACTCATTTTGCTACATTTACAATCTTTCTATATCTATCTGTATCAATGTCCATATACTGATAAGGGCATTCAGCTGCTCTGTTAGAATCAGATCAGGTAAGAGTCTGGAGGACATTTGTAGGTGAACTCTCTTCTGGTCTTCCATTTTACTTTTTCTTCTATTCACCTTCAGAAGTCCTGCCCTTCTCTGGTGTTTTCCTTTCCTTCCTTATCCTGAGCCCACCTCTGGCTACAAATCAGAAAAGCAAAATTGATATGAATCCCTCAATTGGTAGGGTTGTTATATGGCTCTTGGATTCCCTTTCTCTCTTCTGGTCCTATATAATAATTGTAGCCCAAGTCACCTTTATCTTAAAATGAAATATTTTTCAGCAAATTAACCCCTTTTACAATCCCATATTTCTTTGTGGTTTTTCATTCTGAACTTCACACAGTGAATGAATTATACAAACTATATGCCATGTGAAATGATAACTTTTATTGGTTTCAAATTTTCCAGCTATTAACTTTATTGAGTGACCACTTACATTCAGGTTATGAGAGTTTAAAAAGGAAGGTTGAATCAGATTTCACTAGGTGATCAGAATTGTGAAATGCTTCAGTTACATTTTCTCTCCCTTTGTCATGTATGAAGAATTCTACTCAGACAAAGCACCCTGGCTTATTTTCTCTTTAGGGTCCTCTGAAGGGTCTGAAAGTCCTTTTTCTCCTTGGGGAATCTTCTCTGTAGCTCAACTCTCCATTGCCAGGGCAAAGTCTCTTGACTATGTATCCAACTCTTTTCTTTGCTGTTAGAGATAATGGTCCTTGAACAGTCATTATAAATATACCTACATAGTGCTCAACTGCAAAATATAACAGACTCTCTATATAGAAGACAAAAGCAAAACATTTTTCAGACCCCAGAAAACCAAATCCCCAAACCAGTAAGCCTATTCCATCATAGTAGCAAAGAAGATAATAAACTATAACAGCACAGAGAGTCACAGAATCCTTCAACCTTTCCACAAAATAACATTTACTCACAAGCCTAATTGTCTCCCTTGGATGAGTCCTTTACTCCCTCTAGCTCAGTGGTTCTCAATCTTCCTAACACCAAGACCCTTTAATACTCATATGTGGGCATATCTGCATGTGGGTGGACCCACCTGGAGACTGATAGAGGAGCAATGTCTTGGTTCCTAAGACCATTGGAAATATGTTTTCCGATGGTCTTAGATGACCCCTGTGAAAGGGTCATTTGACCCCCAAAGGGGGCACAACCCACAGGTTGAGAACCACTGCTCTAGCTGCTCTTATTCCCAGCTTCCTGTGGATTCTGCTCCATCCTTCAGCAAACTCCTCCCACCACAAATTCCATGGGATTACATTCAGCCTACTGGAGGCAGAGTATATCTTCAAAGCAGGGAAGGTCTTCAAATGCCCTTAGGCTTATTAAGGGGCAGGGAAGATCTTCAAATTACCATTACCATTACGGGCTGTTGTATGGTTCTTAGATTCCCTTTCTCTCTTCTGGTCCTGTATAATGATTATAGCCCAAGTCACTTTTATCTTAAAATGATATGTTCTTCATCAAATCAACCCCTTTTAGAACCCCATATTTCTTCATGGTTTTTAATTCTGAACTTCACACAGTGAATGAATTATACAAACTATATGCCATATGAAATGATAACTTTTATTGGTTTCAAATTTTCCAGCTATTAACTTTATTGAATGGCCACTTACATTCAGGCTATGAGAGTTTAAAAAAAGGAAGGTTGAATCAGATTTCACTAGGTGATCAGAATTGTGAAATGCTTCAGTTATATTTTCTCTCCCTTTGTCATGTATGAAGACTTCTATTCAGACAAAACACCCTGGCTTATTTTCTCTTTAGGGTCCTCTGAAGGGCCTGGGAGTCCTTTCTTTCATTAGGGAATCTTTTCTGTAGCTCAACTCTCAATTGCCAGGGCAAACTCTCTTGAGTATGTAGCCAGATCTTTTCTCTGCTTCCATAGATAATGGTCCTTGAAACTGCTTCCAGAGTCAATTGGCTGACTATCTGTATCCACTTCTGTCTGATGAGTGTATCTCTGCTTTCTCATATGCCTTGAACTTTCTCAAACTGCCTGCCTACCTGCAAGATGCACTGTCTCCCTTTTGGTGAGAAGTGTCACAGCTACATGTTATGGTTGATAGCAGGCTAGAAGAGAAAACGGCTCCACCCCCACAAGAGCTGAAGAGCTGGGTTCTTCTCTGAATGTCAGTCTCTTCCTAAACTTCCAGAGCTGACTGCATTCTTTTATCATAACAGACTCAAGGAACATAACTGATTCAGCCAGTCACTAGATGTTACCTGTGCGATATCAGTTGCTTTAATTCTGGTCAAGGCTCCATCGTCTTTTCAAGTTGATTAACAACTTCTCCACACCTTGTTGTGGGACTAGGGGAAAACTCCTTAACATCTCTTTTATATATATATTATTAATGTGACTGATAAAAATTAAAATACTTTTAATCTAGTGTTAACCAGATTGTCTATTTACTCGGCCCCAACTGATGGGATAATTAGGATCATGGACTAAGAGGTAGGAAAGACATTAGAGGTCATCTAATTCAACTCCTCATCTTACAGATGAGGAAACTGAGGCCCAGAGAGGTTAAGTGACTTGACTACAATCTATAGTAAAGGAGTTGTAAAGTAGAAAAGCACTATAACGCAACAAAAAAATCAAGTCAAGTTTGTCTGACTCCAAATCCAGCATTCCTTCCACTCTACCAGGCAGTTTCTAAGTCATTCTCCCACTTTGTTTGGGCTGGGTAGAACTGTCCTTAAATAAAGCAAGGGGCAGGTGGATAGAGTGCTGGTCCTGGAGTCAGGAAGACTTATCTCCCTGAGTTCAAATCTGGCCTCAGACACTTACTATGTGTGACCCTCGGTGAGTCACTTAACTCTGTTTGCCTCAGTTTCCTCACCTATAAAATGAGCTGGAGAAGGAAATAGCAAACTATTCCAGTTTCTTTGCCAAGAAAACTTCAAATGAATTCACAAAGAGTCAGACATGACTGAAGAACAACAGCAAAACAGAATAAAATGCTATATAAGCTACAATCAATTCCCAACAACTCAGGGAAGGATTATTCACTCTGTTTTATCCAGGCTTTTCCATCACCATCTTGCTTTGACAGCTTTAGGAACATAGTGGAATTCATTGGCATCTCTACCAGAGAGTGAACACAGAAGGGGAGAAATTCAAATCCTCCTATGCCTGGTATTTATTGGCAATCAATTCTCTCCTCTCCTACTCACACCACTATCATTTAATGTGCTATAAATCACTGTGTCTGCTTTGACAAAGGATATTCCTTTGAAAAGCCTTTTTTTTTTTTAAAGTCTCATATACTTTCTTTACTTGAAATTGGGAATATTCTGGAAAACTGTGAAATACCTCCACACTAAAAGTGTTTTACATTTTTTAGGAGCTTGAATCATCCATTTATGTTTTTCCTTTTTTACTGTATTGTATGGTTTTTCCACTTGAATTTATGCCACTCTACTGAATAGAATTCAACTAGCAGGTTACATGGAGCTAATTTATATGATCTTTTGATTAATGTTTGGTGATATGAGGTAAAATCCATGGCTTGTGGTTTTCCTACAGTTCCCTGAATAATTGAAAGTTGACTGTAATAACTATAATAAAAGTAGGTGCCTCCCTTTTCCCCAACTAAGAATTTCACACCTTGAATAAAAAAATATGGTAGTAATAAGTACTACAATGATACTTCAGTTAATTCATTTTTCTCTTTCCCTCTCCCCATTTGCTTTCTCATGTGTTTTTATAAGTTCTCACCCCATTCATTCATTGCTTAAGGAACTGCAAACTTGTAAGATCTTTTTGGAGAGCAATCTGGCAGTATACAATAAGGGTTACAAAAATAATCGTGTCTAGTAATATAATTACCATGTATTCTGGTTGTAATAATTGCTGGTAATAGACCCTGAAAGCTATAAAAAACAAAAAAGAGATATTCAAAGGTTTATATAGGAGCATTTTGTATAACTGGGGGGAAAACTAGATACAATCTAAATGTCGAACAATAAAGGGAGTGGTAAAATAAATTATAGTACATTGATGTAATGGAGTACTATAATGTAACTAAGACCTACAAGCATGAAGAGTATAAAGAAATATTTTAAAAGAATGCAAAGAAATTCTATTCATTTTTTAAAAAGGCAATCAGGGTTAAGTTACAAAGAATTAAAAGAGTTTAATGAAATCATGTGAGACAAAAAGGATAGAATCCAAAAGCAGAGGATACACTAAGTACAACAGTATTACAGGAAATGTGAACAAAGATGAATAAAGAAAGAATTCTTGTAAGCACTTGCATTCTATTCATCTTGCAGTCAGTTTTGGGCTTGGTCTATTGTGGAATATTGCCCTAAAGCCCATCTAGTTCCTACTAATCCCCTCATCAGGGATGCCCGTGTAGATGACCCCTATATGAGGGCTGCTGGATTCTGTGATGATGCCCTTAATTAGTCTTTCTTTGAAATGGTTTCTGAGTGCCTCCATCATAGATAGAGTATGAGAAATGATTCAATAGGACCCTACTCTATTCCAATCAGTATTGACTAGTTTGATATTTTACATAAATAAATCATATAGGTTCTTATAGTAGACCTAAAGCTTTAATGCAGTGGTTCTCAACCTTCCTAATGCCGTGACCCTTTAATACAGCTCCTCACGTTGTGGTGACCCCCAACCATAAAATTATTTTTGTTGCTACTTCATACCTGTAATTTTGCTACTGTTATGAATCATAATGTAAACATCTGATATGCAGGATGTATTTTCATTGTTACAAATTGAACATAATCTACAGGTTGAGAACCGCTGCTTTAATGTAACATTTACTGCTTGTTGACCAGTTATGAAGCTTCCTTATACAACCTCAAGAATGCTGATAAGGTTACCTCTATCCTGTTTTGCTCAAATTCCATGAACAAAACGAAAGTGAGTGGGATAGCTCGATTTTTTGGAAAGTCCTCCAACTTATTTTGTACCTCTGGACAAATGCCTGTCTTGTCCAACATGAACAGGTGATGATGCCCCATGCTTCACCCAATCTGAGACCCCCTTGCTGATATATCATTTTTTGGGGCTGATAACATAATTTTTGGCCCTCAGAGAAAGGTCTATCAACCAATCAGATTCTGTATTTTGTATAGTTCCTCTGGAATGTTTAGGTATCCAAGATGGTATCACATCTTATAAAAATAAGGCCCCGGAGGAAGGCAGCATCTCAGATTGTGAAGGAGATCTGACGTCCATTTCATTAGAGGGAACCATGGACCCTTTGATAAAGTGCCACTGACTCAGAGCTCTGTCTCTGTCTCTTTTATTATAGTTTGTACAATTTTAAACTCTACAAGAGGAATCCTTGATCTTTCTCTGAATGGTCAGGAATCTGTCAGTTGGTTTTGGTGGACTGTGCCTCAAGCACATTCCATACCCCATTCATGCATTGAGAACATACCTGTCCTCTTGCTGAGTTCCAGCCTCAATCTAACCTTCCACTCTTGTGGTACTGGAAGTCCTAAAAGTCAAACATCTCAGGATCCAGTTCAGAGGGTGAATGGTTGGGCCTCCTGTGGTGTTCACTAGGAATGCTTGCCTCCATCCTCATGTAAGCCCCTGTGAGGTTTGCATGGGTGGCCAAAGTATGTGGGTATTGGGATCCAGCTTGTCACTTGTCGTATCCCTGCTAGAATTTTGAAAAGACTAGAATTAATCCCAATTAGTGATGATGCTTCAGTGAGTTTTGGAGGGTTTGGATATATCAAAGTTAGAGGGTCCACTTTTTTGTTGATACCAACTTCCTTAGGAAATTTCAAGCTCACCAGATATATCCCAGATATGGAAAGTCTTTATCACTCAAACCACCAAGTTCAAGCCCTGTCATAGAATTTAAAGGTAGATTACTCAAATACTTGTTGTAAAAATATTGGAAAATGATGGTCACTTGAGATTCACCATCCAGGAAAGCATTGCAATTCACATTCTCAATTTTTACTATCATCTCTGCACAAGGCCTATGAGTCCAAGTGGAATATTTATTCAGTCATCAGCCATGTAGAACTCTTCATAATCCTGTGGACCATACAGTCTATGGGATTTTCTTGGCAAAAATACTAGAGTGGTTTGCTATTTCCTTCTCTGTTGGATTTAAGGCAGAGATTAAGTGACTTGCCCAGGGTCACACAGCTAGTAAGTATCTGAGGCCAGATTTGAATTCGGGTCTTCCTGATTCCAGGTCCAGCACTCTACATGCTGAGCCACCCAGATGCCTCTTAAACTAGATAGATCCATAGGGAATGGATGATGAAGCCAATATGACTGTCCTTGTGGCCCAGGTTCTTTCCTTGGTTTTCCGAAGCTGACTCAGAAGACTTTAACTTCTTCATGACCAAGGCTGTATTCTCTTTGTCAATACAGTCAACTTAAATATGCTCATCTATTTTATCATTACAATCTGATAGAGGTAGCTTCTATGCCTTCCATTCCTTTGATCCTCCACCTTTCGAAGGACGATAGGATTGTACACTACTCTATCTCTCCTGATTTTCCTAAGCTCTGTCATTTCAGGTCAGCACTGGCGAGATTGTTGCCCTGCTTTGCTCCTGTGGTGGCAATCTGAGAAGTCCTGGAGTTTACTGAGGCTGAGCCCTCTGGATTATATCCATCCTGTTAAGTTCAGGAATACCTATCTCGCTTCAACCACTGTTGGCAGTACTTTCTGTGTCTGCATAGATCTGATGATATCAGCTGCATAAGGGTTATGAACCAATCCCCAGAACAGTCTTGGAAATGTAATTTTTCTTGTATTCTTAGGATTCACAGTTGTCTCCACACTGCTTCCCCCTGAGGGGGAATTCAATAGGCTTTTCATTTTGTGCTGTACATTATTAAAGACAAAATTAGCATAGGGTCTTCTGATCTGCCCCTCCCTCCCAAATTTTTTTAACCTAAGTTTGTGTATATTCTTGCTAGGTAACATTTGGCCTTGTCTCTTATGAGACCATCCCCCTTAGGCAATAGCCTCACCACTTTATCTGCTTCAGTGTCCTAGGCAGACACTTGTCTGTTGAACCCAAGTCTCCCAGGATTGTTCTTTTGGGGTATATGGTTTGTGTCCAAAGAAGATGCCAACTTGGGACCAATTGTATCTGTATACCATAGAGGGTAACCTGCACCTCACTCACAGATAGAATAAAGTGCTTGGGTATAATTGTGATATTCAGACTCTGTTGCAAAGCCTCCTCTGATTAGAAGGGTTTCTATCTCTTTAAGCAGTTCCTCATCCTCAGAGGACAGACAATCTGACAGGAATAACTCCAGGCAGTCAGTTCCTTGGAGATACACACACATACACACACATGTCTATATAGGTGCATATACACAGTATTGTAGTATATATGTGCATGTGTATAAGCACACAAAATACACACATACACATGCATATTCTGCATTTACATGTATGTATGCATATGTACATACACACATATATCCATGGTCTCCATGGATGTCCTTATTCTTAAAATCTAGGTCTATTTCTGATATTAGGAGACCTCTATGCTTTCCTTTTCTTTTTTTAAAAAATATTTTAATGACCTACTTTTCTTTTTTTGGTCTTTTAAAAAATTATTTATTTATTTATTTTTGCTTTTTGGAGGGAGGAGGGCAGGGCAACTGGGGTTAAGTGACTTGCCAAAGGTCACACAGCTAGTGAGTATTAAGTGTCTGAGGCTGGATTTGAACTCAGGTCCTCCTGTCTCCAAGGCCAGAACTCTATTCACCAGGCCACCTGCCCCACCTTTATGCTTTTCAACTGCAAAAGCAAAACAGTACCCCTCAAGTATCTTGGGTCTCACCTATTTTTAGAGATTGTTCCATATGAGCCCATATTAATACACAAAATTTTTTTTAAACTTTTATTTATTTTAGTTTACATCATTCATTTCCACAAGATTTTGAGTTACAAATTTTCTCCCCATCTTTCCCCTACTCATCACCCCAAAACAACCAACCCACTGTATAACCCCTCCCCCAATCTATTCTCTCCTATGTCCTCCCCCATCACCCCTCTGACTTTCTGGCAGGGCAAGATGGATCTCCCTATCACAGTGCCTGTGTATCTTAAGTTCCAGTTGGATGTAGTTAATAATAATAATAATTGTCTGTGTGTATATATGTATATTTATAT
>CM053591.1:58362767-58373116 GCA_028646515.1 Pseudochirops corinnae | reverse complement strand
TCCTCCTTTCTGATGCTCTGACATTATCCTTCGTTCTTCAGTGGAGTAGCCTTTGTGTAGAATCCCATCTGCCTAAATGTTAACTTTGGGAGAGGATATGTGGACTTAAACTGTCAAGAAGTAACCTAGTTCACCTAAAAGTGACTTAGTTCTGATCTCTAGGGGCAAGGGTAATACATATCAGTTGCATGGTTTTCACTGAGAATTCTTCTATGATCAGCCTTAGATCAGAGTGAGCTGTGTATATGAGGTATATTATATAGCCTCTTTGTATTCTATTTCTGTAGGTTACTTTAATATGCATAAGGAGCATGCATTCACTCCAGCATTAATAGTTTTACCCCTGTTAACTATTTGGGCTTAGAGGCTTTCCTCAGTTATATCTGTGATTCAAAAACCCAAGCTATGAATATGCTTTATTTATTAAAATAAAAAATATGTGGATAAAAAAAAAAAGAAATGATGAGCAGGATGCTCTCAGAAAAACCTGGAAATACTTACAAGAACCAATGTAAATTGAAGTGGGCAGAACCAGGAGAATAGTATACACAGTAACAGCAATATTGTGTGACGACAGACTGTGATTGACTTAGTTATCCTCAACAACACAATGATCCAAGACGATTCTAAAGGACTTATGACGAAAAATGCTGTTCATCTCCAGAAAAAGAAGATAAAAGCATACTTTAAAAAAATTTTATTTTTCTTATTTTTGGGGAGTGGGATCTTTTTTTTTTATTTTTCAGCATGACTAATATGGAAATATGTTTTTGCATGGTGGCACATTCATAACCTATATCAAATTGTTTGCCTTCTCAATGAGGGGGGAGGGTAAAGAGGAAAAAAAGAATTTGGAATTAAATTTAAAAAAATTAATGTTAAAAATTATTTTTACATGTAATTGGGGAAAATAATTTTTTTTTAAAAATCCAGAAAGTGAATATAAAAAATAGGGTAGGAAAAGAGCTCTTGACCAAAGGATTTCAAGGATCATGGAATATAAGTTGAATTTTGACTATATAAAGTGGAAAAGCTTTTTTGAGAAAAAAAAATCAATGCAGGAAAAATTAAAAGGGAAACTATTAATGGAAAAAAAAAATCTTTGCAGCAAACTTCTATCATAAAGGTCTGATTCCCAAGTTAAAAAAAAAAAAAATCAGTATTGCATAGGAACCTGGAATGTAAGATCTATGAACCAAGGTAAGCTGGATATTGTCAAACAAAAAATGGAAATTGACATATTGGGTGTCAGTGAATATAAATGGATGGGAATGGAGAAATTTAATAATTACACTATTTAGTGTAAATCATTACACTATTACAGTGGGCAAAGATCCCTTAGAAGAAATGGAGTAGCCCTTATAGTCAATACAAGGGTGAAAAAAAGCAGTACTGGGATATAATCTGAATGGCTGACTGATATCTGTTTGAATCCAAGGCAAACTATTCAACAGCACAGTAATAAAAGTATATGCTCCAACCACTGATGCCAAAAAGGTCAAAGTTGATCAATTATATGAAGATCTATCACATCTAGAAATAACACCAAAAAATAAGATGTCATTCATCATGGGACATTGGAATGCTTAAGTAGGAAATCAAAAGATAATTGTAATAATAGGCAAATATAACCTTAGTATGCAAAATGAGCAGTGCAGAAACTAGTAAGAGTTTTTTCAAGATGACTCACTAGTCAGAGAAAACACTCTTCTTTCAACAACCCAAAAGGTTGTTGAAACTGTACACATGAACATCAGCAGATGGTTGATATTGAAATCAGATTGATTATATACTTTTTAGCCAAAAGTAGAGGTTATAGTCAACCTAGAATTGACTGTTCTTTATCATGAACTTTTTAATGGAAAATTTAGACTTAAATTGAAGAAAGTAGGGAAAACCCTCAGAAAATATAGATGACCTCAATAATATCCTTTATGAATATGAAGTAGAAGTGATGAATAGATTTAAAGGATTAGATCTGGTAGAGTCCCAGAAAAACTATAGATGGAGATTCACCATATTGTATAGGAAGCCCCAACAAAAAACATCCTAAAGAAAAAGAATGAGAAAGGAAAATGACTGATAAGGCTTTATAGATAGCTGAGGTAAGAAGAAAAGAAAAAGGTAAAAGAGAAAGGGAAAGAGACACCCAACTGAATGAGAATTCAGCAAATATTAAGGACAGATAATGTATCTTAAATGAGCAATGCAGAGAAAAAGAAGAAAACAGAACAAGAAAGACAAGAATTTTCTTCAAGAAACTTAAAAATATCGAAGGAAAGTTTCATGCAAATATGGGCATGATAAAAGACAAAAATGGTAGGAAAGAAGGAGAAGGAGGAGGAGGAAAAGGAGGAGTGGCAAGAATATTCAGAAGAACTATACAAGAAAGATCTTAACATCAATGATTACCACAGTGGTGTGGTTACCGATATAGAGCCAGACATCCCAGAGAATGAAGTCAAGTCAAGAAGAAAGCATTGCTAAGAACAGGGCTACTGGATGTGATGGAATTTAAAATTCCAAAAGATGCTGCCGCCAAAGGGCTGAACTAAATATGCTAGAAAATTTGGAAAACTCAGCAGAGGTCATTGGATAGGAAAAGATCAGTTTATGTTCTGATCCTAAAGAAGGACAAGCCAAAAAACATTCAAGGTTGTGTTTAAGATTTTGCAAGCGAGGCTTCAGCAATATGTGAACTAAGAATTACCAAAAGTATTGCAATTCCATTTCACAGCGTACCTTCAAGGTTTTCTCCTGATCGTTCAGGATCATTTCCTAGGCATATGCCACAGTCTCCCCAACCCCTAGCTTGTTGAGGTCTTCTTTTCTTCTGTCTCACTCACATCCCCCAGGTCAGTTCTCCAGTTTCCTGCTCATTATCTTAGGGCACAGACTGTTATGAATTGTACTGTCATGGAGTGGGGTGGTACTGAACCTGCCTCCTATCTCCCAGATGTCTTCTGACCAGCCAGTTGTCTAATAAAAGATAGCAAGAATTGTGGATACATAGTTTTTAAAAATAGCAACAACAAAAAAATAATTGTGGAATGCTGACAGAGCACTGATTTATTATTAACCATGACTAGGAAAATAACATAACAGTCTATGTCCTGCTACTGACAGTAGAGGTCAGTAATGCCACCTTCTAATGTGAGGTATAACACTCCACCTGTGGAAGTAAGGTAACCTCCTTCTTTGGGGCCTATAATCTGCAGTTGTACATGGTGACTTCTAGAGGGCAGCATAACCTCAAAAATGTTCAGTTACATCAGCTGATATAAAGTAAGAGGTCCTAATGAAGCATCTTCAGTCTGTCCTGTGTGTTGTAAAATTATGTAAGATGATTGTCCTGAAATTAATTCAGAGTCTGTCTCTACATAATACACACTTGAGGCTAAAAATGTAATAGACAACTCCGATGAATAGGTCATTTGAATACTCAGCAACCCCAAGAGGCCTAATTTCTCTCCAGTAGAATGTAAACTCCTTGAGAACAGGGATTATTACATCAGTGTTTATCTTTGTATCTCCTAGCACTAATGTAGTGCCTACCATTAATCAAGTGAATACATCAATGATTTGAACCTTTAGGTAGTTAATAAATATTTGGTAAATTGAATTTGTTTAACATTATAGGCCGTTAGGTGGCATAGTGGATAGAGTACCTGGCCTAGAGTCAGGAAGACCTGAACTCTAGTATAGCCTCAGATTCTTACTATTTGTGTGACCCTGGGCAAGTCAATTTATCTCTTTTTGCCTCAGTTTTCTCATCTGTAAAATAGGGATAATTGGGGCTGGCGAGGTGGGGCAGTGAATAGACCACCAGCCCTTGGCCTCAGACACTTAACACTTTCTAGCCGCGTGATCTGGGCAAGTCATTTAATCCCAATTGCCCTGCCTTCCATCCTCCAAAAAAAAAAAAACAACCAAAAAAGTAAAATAAAGTAACATGGGAATAACAATAGTACCCCACTCCCAAGGTTGTTGTGAGGATTTTCCTTTAAAAAGAAAGAACAACCTTGTTAATTTTTTTTTTTAATTTAGTTCCTGGTTTCTACTCAGTTAACTAGGTATGGAAAATATCAATCTCCTTCCCCATCCCCCACCTCCCAACATAACATTCGATCATGGACCATGCTATCTTATTCTCTTCCCTCTCTGCTCTTTGCCCCTTCTCCTGTTTATGGCTTATTGGAGGAAGTCCCAAAGAAACAAAGGTAATCAAATATGTGATAGTGGAAAGTGTGCTAGATTTGGAGTTGGAAGATTTGAATTTGAACTCTCTATCTTTTGTTTTTACTACCCATGTAAACCAGGACAAGTAACTTGATCTTTCTAATTTCTAACTCTTTCATCAGGCAAGGAAGGAACCAGATAGTTTAGAACAGAGGTGTCAAACACACCACCGTAGTGCATCCTCAACCAGATTGGAATGTAACTGGGAAATATTTAGCAAAATAAATAGAAACATAATAAAACATAGATAATGTTAATATGTGTTTTCTAAGTCTATATGTGGCCTACGGGAATCCATATATGCATATTTTAGTGGCACCCATTTCTATTTGGTTTTGGCACCACTGACTTTGAAGATAGACCTAGATTAGAGTTGTCCCTGTTACTATTTTTCCCTAAATAGAGCTTTGTAGTGTCTTAGTTTACCATTGGTAACCTCTGTGCTTGGACTCACATGATCTTGAGACCCACTAATTTATGAGATGCATAAATAATGAATTAGTTTTTCCTGAAGCAGACCCTCTAGCACTTAAAAAAAAATCTTCTCTGCCTCAAACCTAGGGCCAGCCTATTTATATTTTTCTTTCTTTTTAAAACTTCTTGCCAGCACAGATTTTTAAAGGACATTGGGCCTTTTCTGCTTTTGAACATGTTAAACAGCAGTTTTTAATCTCCATATATATATGTGTGCATGTGTGTGTGTGTGTATGTATATGAAAAATGATATGGTATAGTGAAAAGAGCATTGACTTCGGAATCATAGAAATTAAATTCAAATTCTGTCTCCAATGCTTATTACCTATATGATCTTGGACAACTTGTTTAACTTCCAAGTGTTGCAATTTCTGTTTCTGTAAAATGAGTGGGTTGGACTATATGTCCTCTGAAGTCCTTTCTAATTCTCCATCTATGATTAAATGATTTAAACTGTCCTTTCCACAACCCTTCCCCATAGCCATACCCCTGACATTATTCCTGGTATATAGAGGCCTTAAGATGTACCCTTAATTCCTGAGAGCTACTCAAGAGCAGGGACTGTCTTTTGTCATTCTTTGCATCCTCCACACTTAGCATAGTGCCTAGCACATTTGTTGTTTTGTTTTTCAGTAGTGATTTCATTTTCAGTAGTCATTGACTGTGTGATTCCATTTGGGGTTTTCTTGGCAAAGATATGAGAACAGTTTGCCATTTCCCTCTCCAGTTCATTTTACAGATGAGGACACTGAGGCAAACAGGATTAACTGACTTGCCCCAGGGTCATTGTATTTGAACTCCTGACACTCCAGCCACTGAGCAATCTAGCTGCCCTCAGCCTAGCATGTAGTGGATCTGTAATAAATATTCATTGACTGGTAGAGAGAAGAGCTTCTAATGAATTAATTTCTCCCAAGGGGGCTAGGAATTAATGCCTAAGCAGGAACATTTTCATTTTAAAACACTGAAAGAGAAGGAAAAAGATAGAACAAGTTATCAAAAGTTACTATGATGAACCTGGAATCAGATGAAAGGGACATGTGATTCTTGTTGGATCCTGAAAGAGCAACAATAGGAATGTTTCATCTAGCAACTGATAGGAGTCAAGTCTTTCCCCATTTCAAGGCTGGAGGGACTGATACAGTTCTTGCTTTGTACCATCCTGATATTTACTTGAAAAGAAAGGTATTGCAACTCTTAAATGGTAGCTGACATTTACAATGTTAGGTTTTTTAAAGCACTTTACATGCATAATATTTCTAACTTAAGTTTTTATAATAATCCTGTGAGAAATATACTATAGGCATTTTCATCATTTTATAGATGAGGAAACAGTGATCTATTCATGGTTACACAGCCAATGACTATCAAAAAGAGGATTCAAATTCAGATCTTTCTGCCTTCAAATCCACTGCCTCTCACCACACCACACTGCCTCTCCTTTAAGGAGTATTTATTACCATGGAATAGTTTAAACACAGAATAGTGTCAAAATAATTTGACACTTTAAACAGATAATTCTAAGTGTGACAACCACTGGTTATGGAACTGATGCTAAAGAAAATTATCTTATTTTTTTGGGTTCACTAAATTTAGTTTAAAAAATCATAAAATGTTTCTTACAAAACAGAATTATATTCTGCCCACTGCTCTGAATGGATGCCAGGGACATGTGGACTATTGATACTCTTTCTCTCGTGTCCCGCCCCCTCCCCCTTACAATGACCACGACTCAAAGGGTTCGCAATAGTTACAGAAAACATATATATTTTGCCACCACCAACAAAAATGAAATTCACTCTGCTGCTTTTAAAATTTCAGTGTTAGTTTTGCATGCCCTTTCCCTCCCATCCTGTTTGTAAGGAACTAAAACATTACATCTGGTGAACAGCAAAGATTTCAGTACACCTCAAATGTGGAACAACTATCAAGCAGAGGAATGTTGACTTTTTAAACACAAGCAGGTTTAAGAAAAGAAACCATGCAAGAGTCCTTCAGTTCTTCATTAGTCTTAGGATAAATTTTCAGAATACTGCTTCACACTAATATTTTTGCATTCTGTATCTGGTCCTGTGTTCCTGTAATGGTAATAATTCAATCATCAGATTCTTCCAAAGACTCATCGATTTTGATTGATGCTCCAGATTCATGACGTATTTGTTTGATTCGCTGACCACCTTTGCCAATAATAGATCCAGCCAAATCTTTAGGAATAGTTCCTTGTGTTGTAATAATGGGCCCACCAAAATCACTGTATGAGCCATGGTCCCCTGCATAGGAATAATCATATCCAGAACCGCTTGTAGTCATAAGCTATCTGCATTTGGAAGGACTCCATGTATCTATTGCAGAGTCTCAAGTCTGATCAGCACCAAAACCAACCATGTCATCAGAATGGTTCCTGGGTCTTCTTCTTCTGTCAAAAGCCATACGATTTCCTCTTTCAGGTGGTGGTGGTGGAGGAAGAGGAAGATTTTGAGCTTTGCTACCACCCCTGCCACCACATCCAGGAGGAGGTGGTGGGGGTTCTCTGCTAGGGCTTATGTCATCATAATCTTTTCTAGATGAGGGTACAGGATGCCCACCATGACCTGGGGGCATTCTGTCAAAGACTCCTCTTCCCCAAATGAGAAATCCTACAGGGCATCCTTGTGGATCATCAGACATCATTGTGAAACCACTGTAGTCATAGGTTTCATCATAGGAATTGGGACCATAGGGTTGTGCATGTCCTTTGGTGGGAGACTCAGATATAAAATCCAGTATGATCTTTTTTCTTTTCTTTTTTTCTTTTTTTTTTTTTTTTTGGTAGAAGCCCTTTATTAGCAGAATTGTATCTTCAGAAAGTGGTGAAGCCATTCACTTGGACCAGGTCTAGTTCCTAACAAAAGGTTGGGCTTTCCTGAACACACAAATAACTGACAACTCTGAAAGTTGACAACACTTAATTTACCACCTCCCAAACAAGGGACAAAGATGGCTTATTATATGAAATAAGCAGGGGGTCAACAGGTTACTTTTCTGACTCTGAGTTTGATAAATGAGCACAGTCAGCTGCACATAATCTGGCTGAGACAGCTCCAAATTAGCAGCACTGGTGGCTTACACTGAAGACTTGCAAATCTTAGATCCCCACAACAACTTAACTCCTTAAAACACAGAGAGGTTATTGTGATGGCTTGTTCAAGGCAGTGCTAAAGCTTGGTTCTTTTTGACAGGAGTAACTTGTTTCATTAGGATCTCTGCCTTTTAAGCATAACTTCAAACATACAAATGCTATGCAGAGATGCAGGTAACAGTAATTTAAACTGTATCACACACGGTATCCAAACACGTGAATGAAATTCATGAAAACATTTAAGAGCAAGACAATTTTAACTGTTTGTTGGGGCCTTTTTTTTGTTTTTTGATGTCTGCATCTTGGCAGATGGTTTCTGAAATGGAGGGCAGTAGTGGCATTTATTTCTTATTGGGGACAACGAGGTGACTGAGTGATTGATGGATGAATGGGTGGATGGATTGATGGATGGAAGGATGCCATGGAAGGGGGGGAGGTGGTCTTGGTGCTGAAGGTATTTCATTGCACTGGCCATTCTTTATAATCCGAGCTTGGTCCTTCTCCAGTGTCTTCTTTTTGAGTTGTATCTGATCTTATTACCAGTTTTCATTTGAATCCATTGAGGGATGGGACGATTCTGCTTCTGTTTCTTGGCCAGGAACCTCTTGATTCTAAATGTTTTATGAGAGGACATGATAGTGAGATGACCGCCACACTTCCTCAACCATGGCTGGATGGACGAAAAAGGGAGAAAAGGGTCCAGTATGATCTTTATGCACTCTCCAACTTATCAGACTTCCCACCAATAAGAACATCTGTAGAATGAGGACAGCATTCCTGGAAAAGCTTGATAGTTGTCTGAGCATTCTCTGAAAGTTCTTTGATTTTAGCACCTTTGACCCCAATAATTCCTCCTTCCAGATTCTGGTGACTCAACAGTCTTAACTGGCAGTCAAAATTGCTTTTTTAATAGTGTTGGCAATTTAAGCATTCCACAGCATTGGATATGAGCAGGAGTTGACTGGTTGCAATGGGTGATGGCAACTGCAGGCCCTCTTCCAAGGTAGGGATGATTTGCTTCAGAATCTCTCCAGTTGTTTCAATATCTGCACTGATGGTCAATATGTGCCTAGGGCCACTGCTATCTGGGACTGAGACACTGGTATTGTAGTCTGTACAAAGTGCTTTAATATTTTCGCCTCCTTTCCCAATCACTGCTCCAGCATTCTTACTTTGAAGTAAAATGTGCAGCTCAACCATTTCATCAGTGTTTCTAGGTCTTTTAAAGGCCTGCTCCTCCTCCACGTCTTTAGCAGGGCACTTACCAGATTCACCATTGGTTTCAGTGTTGGGGAAGGTTTCTTTGGTCTTCTCTGGATCCATTTTCTCAGATTAAATGGGTAGACAATCTGTAGGGTTTAGAGCATGAGAAATGCCAGCCAACAGAGGTTGATGCCATAGAGAAACACAGAGGATAATGGCATCTGCAGTGCTGTCACCTTTATCTCTCTCTTCCTTCTCTTGCTCTCACACACTATAAAGAAAAGTATCTTAACCCTAGTAAGCATAATTGTCAGAACCAGAATAAAATCCCAGGGCTATTTTCTTTAGCTAGTAAATGGTGTGGTTTTTCTTCCAAGCATTTGGCAACCCCCTGCCTCCCCAAACCCACATCCTGTGGGAGCTGGAAATCCTGAAACAATCTTGACCTCAAATTTCAAATGACCAACATCACCAAGCAAAGCTGCTTCCTCAGCCATGGAGAGAGGAATGGTGGAGGAACTCAGGGTTGGGAGTGAGATGGGAGAAAATTAGGAAGGGTAGAAATGGATAAGGAAGGTGTGGGGGATTGCCAGGAGGGGACAGTGAGGGGTTTGGGGAGAATTAGGAGAGGTCAGTGATTTGGAGAGACCAGAACAAGGGAGCCACATCAAAAGTAGTTGCCAGTATTCATCCCTTTAACCCTTGAGGCCTCACTGGAGCCCAGTCTACCAGCCCAGATGAGTTGGACTCTATGACATGCTCTGCTTTCTCTCTTTTGTTTCTTTGGAATCTACTTCCATCCTTGTTTTGAGCAGATCCACTCTATTACCAAGTCTTTTTGTTTCTATCTTCATGGCATCTTTCCTATACATCCCTTTCATGCCATTCACACACTGCCATCCAGATACAAGTCCTCATCATCTCACATTTGGACTATTGCAGTAGGTCTGGCGGGTGGTCTCCCTGCCTCAATTCTCCTCCACTCTAGGATCAACTGTTAAAGCCATCTTTCTAAAGTTCAGGCTTGACCATGTCACTCAATAAACCCCATTGGTTCCTAATTAACTCCAGCATTAAATATGATATACTCTATTTGGCAATCAATTCATGGCCTCCACTTTAAGAACTCCTTATTTACATTATATGTATCTTGTATGTTCAATTTTTTTGCATGTTGTCTCCCAATAAGAAGGTAAGTTCCTTGGGGGCAGGAACGACATTTTGTTTTTATAAACTTTTGTTTATTTTAGTTTAATCATTCCTTTCCATGAGATTTTGATTTATAAATTTTCTCCCCATCTTTCCCCTACCCACC
>CM053591.1:58326891-58362267 GCA_028646515.1 Pseudochirops corinnae | reverse complement strand
GGAGTAAGAATAGGTAAAGAAGAAACAAAATTATCAATTTTTGCAAAATATATAGTATACCTAAAGAACCCTGGAGAATAAAATAAAAATTAATTGGAAACATTATTTTCATAAAGTTGCACGATGTAATAAATCCAACAAATCATCAACATTTCTGCATAATATAAAATACAGCAAGGCAAGAGAGAGAAATTCCATTTAAAATAACTACAAAATGTACAAAATACATTGAAATCTACCTGCTAAGATACATAAAGAACTTCATAAATACAATTTCTTGTTGTTTAGTCATTTTTCAGTTGTATCTGACTCTCCACGATCTCATTTGGGGTTTTCTTGGCAAAGATATTGGAGTGGTTTGCCATTTCCCTCTGTAGCTCATTTTACAGATGAGGAACTGAGACAATCATTAAGTGACTTGCCCAGGGTCATGTAGCAAGTAAGTGTCTGAGGCCAGATTTGAACTCAGAAATGAGTCTTCATGACTCCAGATTCATCATTTTATCTATTGTGCCATCTAGCTGCCCTATAAATAGAACTACAAAATACTATTTAGAGAAATACAGAGTTAAATAATTGGAGAAATTTTAATGCTTATAAGCAGACAGAAACAATATAAAAAAAGTCAATCTTATCTAAATTAATTAATTTTTTTTCAGTGTCATACCAACCAAACTACTAAAATTTTACTGTTTAGAGCTAGAAATTTTTTTTTCTAATTCATCTAGAGACATAAAAGGTCAAGAATATCAAGGGAAATAATGAAAAAAAAAGTGGGAACAAAGAGGGGGCCTATTAGCACTGGATCTCAAGCTAAACTCCAAAGCAGGAATTCTCAAAACAATTTGATATTGCTAAAAAGGGAAAAAAAAAAAATGGAACTTCCAGTGAATAAATTGGGTATACAATATGCAGAAGAAAAAAAATATTAGTAGCTACTAGACTATTTCTAAAAAAACAGACCCCAGCTACTGATATAAGAATTCACTATTTGATTAAAACAAAACATCTGCTGGAAAAATTGCACAATAGTATGGAAGGAATTAGGTTTAGACCAGCACCTCACACCTTATACTTAGATAAGCTCTAAATGGACAGGGGCAAATGTGACATACAGATAAAAAGAGAATCAAAGAAGAATTTATTATTATATGTCTGGACAGAGGAAGAATTCATAGCCCAATAGTGGATAGAAAAGATTACAGAAAATAAAATGGATAATTTTGACTACCTAAAATATTTTAGTATTTGCATAAATAAATTCAACATAGCTAAGACTGAAAGGGAAACAATAAATTAGGGGGGAAGGGGAAGCAATCTTTGCAACAAGTTTCTATGATAAAGTATTATTTCAAAGACATAAAAGGAACTGATTCAAATTTATAAGAAAAAGAGCCATTTCCTCAATAATAAATGGTTTAAAGATTTTAGTAGAAAGTTTTCAATGGAAGATAATAAGTATTTATATAGTGCCTACTATATACCAGATACTATATTGAGTGCTTTATAAATATTGTCTGATTTGATCTGAGAAGAACCCAAGATATCTATAGCTATATTTTAAAAATTGCTCCAAATCACTGATAATTAGAGGAATGCAAATCAAAACAATTCTAAGATTCTCTCTTCAATCAGATTGGCAAAGATGATTTAAAAATGATCATTTAAAATGATCATTTAAAAATGAGAAATATTAGGTGGATTGTGAGAGAACAGACACATTGATTCATTCTTAGTAGAGCAGTGAGTGGATAGGTCTAAGCATTCTGAAAAGAAATTTGTAATTATGCACAAAAAGTTACCAAGCAGTACAAATTCAAGGTCTTATATATACAAATATGTTTCTAGGTAGGGGTTTTGTGTGTGTGCGTGTGTGTGTGTGTGTGCGTGAAATGCAAAAGTGGAAAAAAAAAAGTTGGAAACTAAGGATATGCCCACCAATTAAAGAATGGCTGAACAAATTGTGATATATGAATGTAATGGAATAATATTGTGTTCTAAGAAAGGAGGGAAAAGATATTGAAGAGGCACGGAAGGACTTGTATGAACTGATACAATGAAGTAAGCAGAACCAGAAAAAGTTTATATATACTATAACATTAATATTACAAAAATGAACAATTTTGAAAAACTTTAAAACTCCAATGAACTAAATCAGGGGTCAGCAAACTACAGAAAAGATAAATGTCAACAATTTCTTTGTAGCATAGCTATTTGTAACCTTAGGATTGCACGTATGGAAAGTACATTAAGTCCTTTCCCCAGCTTCCCTTGTTTTAAAAATGTAACCCAACTTTGGCATGCTCAGATCATCTACGATGGAGGCACTCACCTGGAAGATGGCAGGGACCTAGTCCCCAACTCCCTTTCTTTGGGACATGGGGCCTAAGAGGAAGGGGAAAGTAGCCCTTGTCCCAATCACTTTGATCCATTGCATCCATGCTATGGGTGAATAAGACTTTCACCCCTGAATGACACTAAAAAACACATTAGTGGAGACTGCTGAGCCATGGTTTTGATTAATTTGGGGAATGTTCCAACGTAGTTTATTCTATGATCAATTTGGCAGAATGGTCCATATGTGTTTGAGGGAGAAGAGCACATTTTTTCCTCCATCCCTTTCTTCCCCATTATGGTCCCTTTCAAAGGTCCTCCCCAATGCAGAAATGTGACTGTTACCTTGTATTAAAATCTCCTTCAAGAGAGACAACAGTACCTGAAGTATAATTCCCAAAAGTCTTTGTAGGCATTCTGAAACCTGTGCCTGACCTGAGGGAAATTGGTCCCAATATTGGGTTACCTGCACAAATGTTTTATTAATTTATTTTTTCTTTTTTTTAACATCAGTTCACTTCTGTAAAACTACCACTTCCCAATAGAACTGTCTCATAACAAATAAATATAGCTATAAAAAAATCCCCCAAAACTTGTATTGGTTCTGCTGGACCATGCATGCTTCATCCCAGCCCTATAGGCTATGACTTCTCTGCTGAGAGGAAGAAAAAAATTCTTTCCTGCCAAGTTTTCTGAAGTAAAGTTTTATTGCTGCAAATTTATTTGTTGATCATTATTATTTATGATTTATTTATTCAAATACTAAAATGTATTTTGTATAATCAAATTATCCATTTTATTTTCTACAATCTTTTCTATCTCTGTTTGGTCATGAATTCTTCCCCTATCCAGAAATATAAGTAAATTCTTCCTCGTTTCTCTTTCTATCTGCAAATCACATTTGTGCCTGTCAATTTGGAGCTTTATCTAAGCAGGAGGTGTGAGGTGTTGATTTAAACCTAATTTCTTCCATACCATTGTCCACTTTTTCCAGTAGTTTTTATCAAATAGTGAGTTCTTATCCCAGTAGTTGGGAGCCACTAGTATTTCATTCTTCTTCATTATTTTGTATACTTAATCTGCTCACTGAGGGATCTATTTTTTAAACCAGTGCCAAATTGTTTTGAGAATTCCAGTTTTGTAGCATAGCTTGAGATTGAATGTTGCTTTCTCTCCCCTCCCCCATCTTGTTTCCACAGACTCCTGCTGGTTTTTTTTAATACCATTTTCCTTTACATCACTGTGGTCATTATGTAAATGGTTCTCCTAGTGCTGATTACTTCACTCTCATCACACGATACAAGTCTCCTCAAATTTTTCTGTTCTTTCTCTGTAAGGTTTCTTAAAATGTAATGACATTACATTACATTCAGAAGACATTACCTGATCAATGGGCATATGCTTTGTTTCTAGTCCTTTGCTATCACAACACACGCTACTATCAAGGTTTCTGCATATATGGGACATTTCCCCCTGTCACTGACATCTTTGGAGTATAAATCTGGCAGTGGTATCTGAGTTAAAGGACAGGCATAGTTTAGAGGGCAACTAGGTGGTACAGTGGATAGAATGTCAGGTCTGGAGTCAGGAAGACCCAAGGTCAAATCCAGCCTCAGACACTTAGTAGCTTTGTGACCTTGGGCAAGTCACTTAATCCTGTTTACTTCAGTTTTCTCATCCATCTGTAAAGTGAGCTAAAGAGGGAAATGGCAAACCACTTTAGTATCTTGGTCGCAAAAATACCAAATGGGATTACAAAGTGTTGGACTAACTGAAATGACTGAACAAAGGCAATAATTGGGTCTATGGATTCTTTTAATGGCCAAAGACCCTGAGTAAAGACAGATACGGTCTTTTAAATCTAGGTCTGTCTTCCTTCCCATTAGCCTGACAGTATAGCATTTGGACCTCTCCTGGCAAAGGTAAGACAATCTGATTGGCAAGTATTTTAATGAGGAGGTAGGTTAAGAGTCACCTCTGTTCTTCCCCATTACTTCCTCCTTGGGAAATGGGAGTAATGTAATCTTCAAATGACAGAGCTAGGTTGCAGACAGTCGGAGTAGTCTGCAGCTGCTTTGGTTGAACCCACTTGAATTTGTGTTCAGTGGTTGTGGATGAGGCTACAAAGGAACAAGAATTTGAGTGGTGGTGGGTGAGATTACAAAGGTGGACTACACCAGAGTGGACAAACATATTAAAAAAATAGAATTGAGACTCAAATGACAGGAAGCTACCTGAGTAAAGGGTGGAGGCAGTTATGAGATAAAAGCCTGACCTTTAGGCAAGTTTCTCCAGAATGCAGGTGAAGAGTGATAGTACAAAGGAAAGGAGTTTGTACTTACAAACCTTAGAAGAGTAGTAAAACCTATGCCAACTTGACTAAGTTTTAAAAACAGAATTGACATAAATTTTCAATTGTACCTGGAAATTGTTACGTACTCCTACCATGGGGAAGAACTGAGATTTAAAGACTCCAAAATTTTTGCTGATGTGGACCTATCTGAACAGTCTTTATCTCATTACAAAAGTTATCAATAAAAGCTAGTCCCATCTTAAAGCTACAGCTGATCCCCAGTGATCATTCTGTCAATGTGTTGCTACCTAGAGGTACTTTCATAAACTCTTTGTCCTGATATTGCCCCCTTAATCAGGGAGAAAGCCTGAACAAAGAATTCTCCTTTCCTCACTAGTATACATCCAATTTATTGACTTCTTACCAGGCAGCAATATACAGTCCAATCATCAAGATGGAATGAAAACAAACTTAGTCATACCACCTCAGAGTTCTTCTAGATCAGTGGTTCTCAACCTTCCTAATGCCACGACCCTTTAATACAGTTCCTCATGTTGTGGTGACCCCCAACCATAAAATTATTTTCGTTGCTACTTCATAACTGTAATTTTGCTACTGTTATGAATTGTAATGTAAATATCTGATATCCAGGATGTATTTTCATTGTTACAAATTGAACATAATCCACAGATTGAGAACCGCTGGTCTAGATTATCATTGTGCCCCATGTCAAAGTCGTAAAATCTATGGTAAGCTTCTGGTACACCCACTACCACTAATCTGCTCCCTTTAGTAAGCAAGCATTGGTATAGTTCTAACCTATTTCTCTTATGCTGAAAGTGATGTTTTTGTGTTTTGAATATAGTAATCTATGCCTTTAAAAGCCCATTTCAGTGTCTTACTTTTTATTATTTCATAACTGATTTTTCAAATTTGTCCCAAAGAAATATTATTTTTTCTGGACATAATTTACCAGAACATTATAATTCCAAATCCATGGGATTTAGATCTAGAAGGAACCTCAGAAGTATTTGAATCCAACTTGTTCATTTAAAAAAAATTTATTGCTGCTTTTTGTTTTTAACCTCAGTTATTTTTGGAAATACCAACCCTTACCCAAATGGAACCATGTCCTCTAACAAAGAAAAATTAATAAGCAAATAACTCCAATGCAATGACCAGTTTTAAAAATGTATATTATGTTCTCTAGTCTTTTCTGGAAGGAGGAAGTGTGTTTCATTATTTGGTTTTTTTTGTAAACATTGTTGGTTTTTCAATTATTTGGAGCTCATCTTCCTATTATTTGTAGTTACTTGGGGCACCTCCCTTTCAACTTACAGGATAAGTACCCCAATGGACAACTATCTAATGTTCAAGGTACTCTGCCCTAAAATTATATTTACTATTTCCCATCAAAATGCATTTAATAGTCAGCTGGAGGGCACAAGTAGTTTAAAGCAAAGGCATTTAATGAAATGGCTACAGTTGTTTCTCCCATAAAACTGGGTCACAGTCTCTTACAAATACAGAACACGTCAGTGAGAAGGGTGGACGCTGACAGAAAGTATACATGTGAAAGAATGCATATGTAGGAAATATATTTGGCCAAGATGCAAATGTGGAGAGGTTACTCATGTCTCCACTGTGCGTGGGTGTTGATGTCTTCTACTGCTCTAATAGCTGCCATTGGTTTGCTCCTTTTTGCTGGTTGGTTCTGCTTGTTTGTATGCCACTGGACTCATCTAATTGCTTGTGTGTGATGCTCTCTTGGTGTCAGAGCCACCCCCTCTGGATGCTGCTACAAATGAACTGACTCATAATCTCTGTGGGATGGATGCTGTTCTGTGGGGCACTGCTCCTCTGGAGCTTATAGAGATTTGCCAAAATACTACAAATTTCAATCTCTGAAGGCTGATTTTTAAGCCCAATAACATTTATTTGCCCAGTAACTAGTGAACAACTCTGCAGTTTGGAGTTCCTAATTTTCAAATCCTGTCTCTTTCATTCTCCCATGTAGATGGATGGATAAGAAAGCAGACCTAGAAAAAAAAAGTCAGAGAGCAAAGTAATTGTTTGTCTCTGCTGCCTCTAAACCTGCATTTCTGGTCTTTTTTCTATGTAGTAGATAGGGCTAGTCCAAAGTTCAGAGGGGGTTTGGGGTGGTCTCTTACAAAGCCATCTTGTATATTGTACTTATCACACCTATTGTGGATACTGTTTTGTGCTTGTTAAATTTGACATCTGTTCATACAAATCTGCCTAGTCAACCCCCTTATTTTATTGATCTATGAATTCATCAGTACCTCAGCACTGGCTACATATAAGATACTCTACAAGGTAATAGAATAAAAGGTCAGACAACATAAACTTATATAAAATATATATGTATATGTATATATAAAATACATATGTAATGGCAATCTGGCTACAACAAACCAATAATAATGTATAATTTTATAGTGTTATCAATATCCTACTAAGTTGCTTCATTGTATCAAGGAGGCCGTATCAACCTTGGGGTTCTGAAGGCTACGACAAAGTGCTACCATGATGGAAAGCTTCAACTTTCCAGCAAATTATGGCTGCTGACTATGAATCAGCCTAGCTAAGAACAGAGAAACTCATCACTGGGGCACTAGGTATTATTAGGTAGGAAAAGCCAGTTCTTGACACCAAAGGCACTGTCAAATGGTTCAACAGCAAAAACTGATATCATTTCATTAGGAAAAAGGACATTAAAGAAGAAGCATTGTCATCTGCTTTGAAACTACATTCTAAGGACCAGGGGACCTTTACATCTGACTCGTAGCTGGAATTTTGCACAAGTATTGTCTTCCCCATTAGAATGTGAGCTCCTTGCAAGAAGGGATTGTTGTATTTTTCTGTTTGCATACCCAGCACCTAGCATGGTGCTTTGCACATGCTAAGTATCTGATAAAAGTTTTATGAATGAATGAGTAAAACATTTATTAAGCATCAGTAAGCATTCTTTGGCCGTGTTAACCCAAGAAACAAAGAAAAATATAAAATAGAGTTCCCTTCTATTTGACATTCTTTTGCTTCCACAGTCATAGTAGTGGGGTGGCAGAAAAGTAGGGAGAGGGTGCTGAGGCTTACATACTTTATTCAAATATGTAGGAATGAAAACCATTTCCCAACAAATAAATGGTCAAAACATATGAAGAGGTAGTTCTCAAAGGAAGACACCTAAGCTATCAGCAACCTTAAATCCATCAATCAATGAACATGCATTAACTGACTACAATGTGTCAGGGACTGCGCTAAGATCTGGGGGTACAAAATGAAGCAGAAGACAGTCCCCGTCTTTAAGGAGCTTACAATGTAAGAGGGAGACGAGAAACAAGTATATGCAAATGCACTGCATAGACATGTGGTACTAGAATTTAGAGGGAATGGGAAGGGTTTTCATTAGAAGATGGGATTTTGATTGGAACTTAAAGGAAACTAAGGAAGCCAGCTGGCAGAGATGAAGGAAAGCATTTCAGGAATGGGAGAGGGACAGCCAGAGAAAATACCTGGAGCCAAGAGATGGAATATCTTGTTGAACAACCAGAAGTTTAGTGTCACTGGATGGAAGAGAATGTATTTGGTGAGTAAGGTGTGAGAAGACTGAAAAGGAAAGAGGGGGTTAGGTTATGAAAGGCTTTGAATGGCAAACAGCATTTTGAATTTGATGCTGGAGGCAATGGGGAGCTGCTAGAGTTTATTGAGTAAGCAGTGACATGGTCAGACCTGAAATTAAGAAAAAAAAATCACTTCAATGGCTGAATAGAGGATGGATTGGAGTGGGGAGAGACTTGAGACAGGCATGTTCACCAGCAGACTGTTGTAATAGTTCAGGTGATAAGTGTCTGAACTAGGGAGGTGACAGCATCAGAGGAGAGAAGGGAGTATATTGGAGAGATGTTGCAAAGGTGAAATCTATAAGCCTTGGAAGTAGATTAGACATGGAGGGGTGAGAGATAGTGAGGAATCAAGGATAACTCCTAGGTTGTGAGCCTGAAGAACCAGAAAGATGGCATTGCCCTCTCTAGTAACAGGGAAGTCATTAGAGGGGGAGGACTTGAGGGGAAAGATAATGAGTTTTGTTCTGGATACGATGAATTTAAGATGTCTACTGGACATTCTAGAGATCTTAAAGACAGCTGAAGATGCAAGACTAGAGGTCAGCAAAGAGTATGGGGGCAGGATAGTGAGATTTGAAAATTGTTTGCAGATGGCAATTAAATCCATGTGAGCTGATGAGATCATCAAGTGATTGGGGTAGAGGCTGCCCTGTGTTCTGGATCCTGGTGACCCACTTCTGCAACTATAACTATATTCTGGAGCTACAGTGAGTACCCCAGTCAGATTTGGTTTTGCCCTGTGGTGATCAAAATGGTTCAAGAGACATAATTTCTGGGCAATTTAATAATTATAATAAAAATTCCAGCATTTTAATAAAAGGATGGTCATTTGGCAGTCTCTCTCTTAGACAGAGATGGTAGCAGGCTCATAGCTTACCTATGTATGCCCTTTTGGAAGAAGAGTTGCAATCAACTCTGGTTGGTTAATAATTAATGAGAATATGAATATTACTATGAGAGACTGGACCTGAACTTTGATTATGTCATCCATTTCTAATCTTCCCACAGCCTTGGGCAATCTATTCAAATAATTTAAGCCTGAATGGAATCCCACGGCTACTCCACCTACATGGGGTCTGAACCAGAAAGTGAGTTCTGTCTGAAGGACATTCAGCAATGTCCTTCAAGAGACTGGACTGTTAAAATGAGGAGTTTAGAAGAACGGGAGAAACTCTGGGTCTCCTGAAATCATTGATTATTATTAATAACCAATAAGTAAATTATAATAAATAAATAAATGAAAATAAATAGAATCATTTCTCTCACCCGTTATGTCCAAAGAGCAAGTTTCAGAGCTTCCTATATACACAGGCATTGAGGGCAAGGGAAAGGAAGAAAATGGAAGGGAGTAAATACTTATTAAGAGCACTTTTATAGATTTTGCAGATATTCTATCATTTGATCCTCACAACAACCCGGGCAGATGGGCACTATTATGATCCCTACTTTACAGTTGAGGAAACTGAGACAGTAAGGTGTACTGTCCAGGGTAACACAGCTAGTAAGTGTCTATGGCTGGATTTGAACTTGGCTCTTCACAACTTCAGGCCCAGAACTATCCACTGCACCACTCAGATGGTTCACTACAAAAGAACAAGTGTCCAGTGGGATGGTAGAAGGGTAGGAAAATCAAGGTGACCTAGATCACAGAGTATAAAGGAAGGCAAGTGACTGAGTAGCTGAATCACGATGAAAGCTAGAAAGTGACAAAACCAGGATGCTAGCTCTTAGTCATGTTCTTTTCACTACACCATGCTGTTTCCATGGGTGTAGTAAATTTAAATTTCACATATGAAACAAACATCATTTCAGGTGGCCATTTCAGAGCACAAGCAAGTAGGACTCAGAGGGCTGAGAAAACACAAGGGATAAGCTGCAATAGCCTGGCAACACTGCCAGGTCAAAAGAAACAGGTCAGAGTCAGGTCCTCAGAGGGTAAACAAAGAGATTACTAGATTGCATATGTGGTTCATGCTGGGCAGAGTTCATTTAGTGAAAAAAATGGCTCAAGGTGGTGTTACCAGAGGGCAAGTTTGAAAGCAACCACTGTACTTTAGACCAAGACCAGACTCCAAGGGAAGCTGACCAAGGCTGGAGGAGGGAGAACTAGATAAAAGATGGGGGTGAGGGGTTAACAAGAGCCAGGAAGTGACACTAATTCCTAGTGCCCTTTGTATTAACATTTGCATACAGGATGGGGGTGGGGAAAGGGTACCCTGGCTGGGAGCCAGTTCACACACACACACACACACACACACACTCTTTCCCTCCAGATGATGCTATTATCACTCTCCATCTACCAAAGTTCAGAAGACGGTGTTACAAACATATTACTTCTTCCTTGTACCATTCTTCCATCATTATCTGGACACTATGATTTGGCTACAGTTGTCCAGGTGTGGCATAGGAGAGAGTACTTCCAGTGGGAGAAATCCAAGCATGGAGTGAACTCCTAAGGTGAAAAGGTTTCTGACCCAAGCTATTTTCTCTCTACAATTTCTATGGTTCAATAACAAAGAAAAAATTCCAGATGAGATTAAACAGGGGTGCAATGTTTAGGTTTCAGATTTTGAGTAACTTAAATAAAACATGAATAACTTAATTTTAGTGTATCCTAGGGAATCATTTTTCCTAAAGCCATTTAATACAGTCAAGTGCAGAAAGAAAAGAAGTATTGCTTTTATTTCGGTTAATCAATGAGACTCCTGCCCTTATTCAGTCACCACCATAATGAAACTAATCATCAGATAGAACATAATTCTTCCCTGAACTCTCCTTTAAGAAACTGGTTAGGCCTTCGAATAAAGATATTTGAATATAATAAAGACATTTGAATAAAGACAGGAGTTCAGAATAGTACACTGTTTAAATACTGACAAATTTTATTTCATGCAGATAAGTCTAAGGGAATTCATACTGAAATAATATTATTTCTTAATATTTTTCTAAAGAGGGTAAAAGGTGAGGAGGAGAGGCTTAATATGCTTCACATTCTCCCTTTTTGTGTTCAGAACAAACCAATCTGAATTATTAGTTATGTTCACTAATTTTGGTTTCTCCTCCTGTACCCATAATAAAAAAACAAGACACATTACTATGGATGGCTCATTTTAAATAGGAAGATTTTCACATTTTATTCTGATATCATAAATATCATAAATATAATATAATATAATATAATATGATATATAATAATATATAATAAATATAATATAATATAATAAAGAGAACCATTCCAGATCCCATAACTGTCTACAAAGTGGTACATTAGGGGTGAAGCATTATTTTGAATATCTGGCAGATTATATGAGTGGGGTACAGAAAGCAAGGCACTAGGTGGAGATACAAATCTATAGGGTTTGAATACAGTTCTAGTCCTTCAATCTCCTATATAGTAGCCAGAAAGCTATGAGCATTTATGAAATTCTCTGGGATAACAGTAATATCGTTTAAAGGACAACTGAAACTCAAAAATAATATTATTCTGTTGGGCACCTAGCCAGTAGAGAGTGTGATCTATCAGCTTAGTCAAAGTTATTACAAATGGATGTTCTGAATCTATGTATATATTGAGTGCTCCAATATTAGCTGTAGCTTGTCTGAAGGGTGTTAATTTATATTCTTTGATCAACCCAACAAATCTTATCATGCACTGCAACTGCATCATCTCTAATTTTTGTGCACACTTCAGCCAGATGATTACGAAAGTCAGAAGGCTTCACTGACTCCCTGTTTCAATACTAAATATCTGGTGTTATTCTATAAATACTAATGAATTGACTAGGCTGTCTCAGGGGCTTGATCTCCCATACACCACTATGATCAGCTCAGTCCCACATGCATCTTTCCTGGTGTCCTTGGGTCAGGGCCCAGCTCTCTTAATGGATTCACAGACATGGACAGCACATTGTGAATGGCTCCATTCCCAACCAGAGAAGCTCTAGATAAAACTCCAGGGCCATAGGCTTTAAGGATTCCTGATTTATCATAATGTAGATTGTCAGGACAATAGTGATGAGTGAATTCAGTATGTATTGCCCACAGCTGGTCATTCAAGGAATTCCCGAACCTCAGAATATATTCTATTCCATCGGAACATCTCAGCCAAGACAGTACCACCCATAAATGAGAAAAGAATATTCTCGGGGTTGCTTGGTGCAAAAATGATATGTAGTTCTCACAGACATACCTGGAACTGATTCATTCTGGCTTTTGTCATTAGGACAGTATCATTTTCTAATCATAACAACTATTGATCTCTTTCTAGGCCTTTATAGACTGAGACTGCAGTGATGGCCTCATTTTGAAGGTAACCACCTTACTAACTTATTGCTTATTACTCTAAGGCAGTAAGTCCTAGGTACTAGTAAGGGCTCTAAGCTATGTCAACCAGGTAGCTGCCCCCTTAGAGCAATGAGAGTGCTAAGAAGCAACAAGCTGTTAATGAATCTCTCATGTAGAATTTCCAATCATCCACCTTCTTTTCCGATTTTTCTAGATAACTGAAATAAGATAACAATATGGTCCTATCCCATTCAGATCGCCATTATCAGGAACCCAGGTTATATCTATTCACTTACAAAATGCAATGATATAAATATGAAGAAAAGTATGGTCATCAATAGTAACGATGCTTATATTGATCATTATTGACACTTCATATATAGAGAAAATTGTGGGAATTGAGAAAAGATGAGCAAATCAATTAATTGGGCATGCAACTAAAAAAATGTCAAAATTTAAGTCCCAAATTAAACACCAAAATGAAAATCAAAAGAGAGATTAACAAAATTGAAAGTAAAAAAAAATTGAAGTAATAAAAATAGGAAGTGGTTATATGAAAAAAAAAAGAGATAAACCATTGGTTAATGTGATTAAAAAAGGAAAGAAGGAAGCCTGGTATCAAAAATGGAAAGGGTAAATGCACCACTAATGAAGATGAAATTAAAGCAATTATTAAGAGTTGTTTTGCCCAATTGTATTCCAGTAAAACTCACAATCTAAGTAAAGTGGATGAATATTTATAAAAATATAAACTGCCCAGATTAACAGAGGGGGAAATTGAGTATTTAACTAACCCTATATTAGAAAAAGAAATTAAATAAGCCATCGGTCAGCTCCCTAAGAAAAAATTCTCAGAATCAGATGCATTCACAAGTAAATTCTGCTAAATGTTTAAAGAAAAATTAATTCCATTATTATATAAACAATTAGAAAAAATAGATAAAGGTGTTCTATCAAATCCCTTTATGACACAAATATGGTTTTGATACCTTAAATAGGAAGAACAAAAACAGAGAAAGAAAATTATAGGCCAATTTCCTTAAGAAATATGGAAGCAAATTTTTAAAAATAAAATACTAGTAAGTAGATTACAACAATATATCACAAGGATCATACACTATGTCCAGGTGGGATTAATACCAGGAATGTAGGCCTGGTTCAATATTAGGAAAACTATCAGCATAATTAACCATATTAAATAACAACAACAAAAGTATGATTATATCAATAGATGCATAAAAAGCCTCTGACAAAATACAATACCCATTTCTATCAAAAACACTATAAAGCACAGGAATCAATGGAGTCTTTCTTAAAATAATAAGTAGTATCTATTTAAAACCAAGAGCAAACATTCTCTGTAAGGAAGATAAACTTGAAGCCTTCCTAGTAAGATCAAATGTGAAGCAAGGATGTCAATTACCCTTATTATTACTCAAAACTGTACTAGAAATGCTAGTTATAGCAATAAGAAAAGAAAAAGAAACTGAAGGAATTAAAAATAGGCAATGAGGAATCAAAACTATTGCTCTTTGTAAACGATCTAATTCTAGAGAATCCTAGAGAATCAACTGAAAAATTAGTTGAAACAATTAATTTCAGCAAAGTTGCAGGACAGCAAATGAATCCACATAAATCATCAGCTTTTCTATATATTACCAACAAAACCCAGAGGAAAAAAATAGAAAAAGAAATCCCATTTAAAATAACTGCAGACAATATAAAATACTTGGGAATCTACCTGCCAAGACAAACCCAGAGATGAAGTGAACACAATTACCAAAAGACAGATACAAACAATTGGAAAATATTAATTGCTGATGGGTAGGGTTAGGCAATATAATAAAAATTACAATTCCGTCTAAGTTAATTTACTTATTCAGTGCCATCCCAATCAAACTACAAAGAATTGTTGTGTATAAGCTAGAAACAATAGTGATGAAATTCATCTGGAAGAACAAAAGGTCAAGAATATCAAGGGAATCAATAAAAAAATGTTAAGGAAGACAGCCTAACAGTTGCAGATTTCAAACTATATTACAAAGCTGCTGCTGTTTAGTCGTTTCAGATTCTTTGAGACCCTATTTAGGGTTTTCTTGGCAGAGACACTGGAGTGGTTTGCCATTCCTTCTCCAGTTCATTTTACAAATGAGAGAACTGAAGCAAACCAGGTTAAGTGACTTGCCCTAGTCAAACAGCTAGTAAATGTCTGAGGCCAGAATTGAACCCGAGAAGATGAGTCTTCCTGATTCCAAGCCCAGTATTGCATCTACCACCTCACCTAGCTGTCCCATATCACAAAGTAGTAATCATCAAAACAATCTGGTATTAGCTAAAAAATAGAGTGACAGATTAGTGGAATAGATTAGTACACAATGTTGAGGTCAGGGAAACATAAAATGTTGAGGTTTAAGGTTTAGGGGCACTCGAGACCCCAAAATACCAATACACCAGGTCCTGCTGAATGAATTTGACTCAAGCCTTCTCTCAGCCAAAGAAAAGCAAAGTTTATTAAAGGTTCACCATGATGGGTAGACTATTAAGAAGCCTAGGTATCAGTGATGTTTGTATTGGACAAGCCGGCCAGAATAATCTGACACAGAGTGAGTCTGTGCTAGATAATTCTCCACCACTTCATAGAGGCAAGATGGATCTTATATACAGAAAGGTTGTGGGAGGATTTAGGGGTGGTCTAGAGGAGGAATTTGGGGAGCGTCTTCAGGAGGAGTCAAATGAGGTCAGACTCCAGTGATGATAGATTAAGGGTGGGAAATAGCTGGAGGCTACCTGGAGATGGCAGGCAATGGAGGGCTAGGCTAGTTTAAGGGTAACAGATTTGGTATAGATATTTTGGGAGGATCAAGGGTGGGAAGTAGATGTACAAAGGAGGGCTAGGCTAGTAACAGAGATTTGGGCAGAGCTATAATGAAAGGCTTATGGCCTCAGGCAAATGCCTCATTAAATGGGAAGATTCAATCAGAGTTCAAGGGGTTTCCCAGAGCCTGTACCCCATCACACAATACATAGCAGTAAATACCCATAGTAATCTAGTGTTTGAAGAATTCAAAGTGATGGAATAGCCTAGGCCTTGTATCCATAAATTGCCCGGCCATTTTAGGAAGATAGATTCAGACTGCACGTCTGAGAAAACCCCTTTACAAAAGCTTCATGCAGTCTACAAAACCACAAAGGTTTGTTCTTGGATTGCACATCCTGGAATATTCCACTTCCATGAGAGAGGATTGCATCTAGCGGCCTGCAGTGCTACCAGGTCCTACTGCTGGACATCTTATTAGAGACAAGATTGACATCATTTGAATATGTTACATCACTATGTTCATCACAGGCTTCTAGATAACAATCACATTTATTTGTAGATAACAATCAAATTTTAAATACGATGGACAGCTTTTTTTTCATTTTAATTACATTCCAAATATTCCTAGTCCTTGTGAACGTAACTGTTTTCAAACTATGCTCTCTGATAGGATTTCCAGCTTCCCAGTGTCTGCTGTACTGTTTGCCAAATACACATTAACTCTTCACATGCAGGAGTTTATGTATTTGAATATTTATGACAATCACTGACCAGAGGAAGAGCAACATGCCTTCCAGGCAAATATTTCTACTCTGATATATAGCTCCAATTCCTAAGAATTGAGATTGAAAATACTAGTATTTGGCTCAAAAATTCATATGGTATTCAGATGAAAGAGGATTTAAACTCCTAATGTTACACATTCATTACAATCTAGGTATCATTCTCAAAAAAATAATAGTATAATGCAAGACAAATATAACAGAGTTTTTAAAATTATACCATAAAACAAAACCAAAATATATTGCTTCTCTAGTAACAGTAAGCTTGTTTAATGCACCTCCAAATCATTTACATGGAAAAACATTCCATGCATTCATCTCCCAATTCTGGCCTTCTATGTTGGCTGCATTCAGAAACTAGCATAGAATAGTTATCACTTTTAACATCAGTGTCACATAATTGCTATCCAGGGCATGGATCAACTATGCCATGAATAATAATTGTCCCCAAGTAATTTATCAAATCCATATAAATTCACATTTTAATCTGCTGAATTCTAAAGGTTCTTCTATGATTCTAAATACTTTTCCCAATCCACAAGGATACCAAACATCCATGAAATTGAAGTTTGAAAATCTTTAGAGAGCTCAAATTTAACTCCAATTTCCTGGGGAGGAATTGTCTCTTTAGTGACAGTCTCCTGTCCCAGATACTTTCTAAAAGATAGTTTTTCTGTAGCCAATTCCATTTTTGCTTGTCTAGGCTTTTCCAATCCATTCTAGGTATTATTTAATTGTCCCTTTGACTCTGAAATTTTATCTGAATTCCTTGTCAGTCCAACAGAAGTGGGTTGTTGTTGCTCTTTAACCACTGGCGGGAACTGTTTTTCCATGGTTAGTAAAGTATCCCATATTTATAAGAAGCATTTCTCCAAGTAGAGTTCATAGCTCCACAGGCATAGCAACATCTTTGTCTTTCCTTGTTATTCTTTTATCTCAGTGAAATCTTAAAAAGTTATTTGTGCTTGTACTGTACTTTTCAGCACTGAGCTTCTTTCTTTTCTTTCTTTTGCCTTTTTTGTATTAGACCTTTGCTGGAGATTCCTATAGCTAGCACATAAATTTGAAGTTTAGATTGACATTTAAGCAAGTCATTAATTCTATCTTCTTGATACTGGAGAAACAGTTAAGCCACCTGTCTAGTCTCTAGCTCAGTTATTGCTTGCTATACACATTACTGGACAGGTAGGTGGTACAGGGTATGGAGTGCCGGGCCTGTGGTCAGGAAGATTCATCTTCCTGAGTTCAAATATGGCCTCAGACACATACTAGCTAGGTGGCCCTGGACAAGTCACTTAATCTTGCTTATTTCAGTTTTCTCTTCTGTAAAATGAGCTGGAGAAAACCACTCCAGTATCTTTGCAAAAAAAAAAAAAACCAACAACACACATAACCAAATGGGATCACGAAGAGTCAGATATGACTGAACAATAACAAGTATTCATTATTGCTTTTTGGAAAAAAATTTTTCTGTTATTAAGAGCATCTCTATACATTTCTTGTATTTTAATCAAGGTTCAACACATACTATGCTAATTTAAACTACATTTTAATTTCTTTTAATTCTTTCTTCCTGACTCTGATTAAGTTAGATTAATTGTTGCAAGTCACTGAATTGCATTTCTCTTTGTAAGAATTCATTTTTTCACTTTCCCTTTAGTGTGCTATAGTTCATTTCTTAACCTTACGCTTTTCTGTTTCCAAAGTATGTTTCTAATTGTTCCAATTTTGTTGTGAAATCTAGTTTTCTTTCTTTCCACTATACTTTTTGAAAATTAGCACTTTTTTTTTTTTGCTTCTCAGGTTCATTAAATAACTCCTCTTGGGTAATCACAGATGAAACTTCAGGTTTACCAGCACAGTCTCTTCTTTTTCCATGTAAACACACACACACACACACACACACACACACACAATTTGGTTTCTTACACAAAAACCTGCAGGTGCATAGCCTTTTCTAATTCCCTTTGGGAGACTTTTTCTTTTTCTTTTTTTAATTGACTAGGTAATAATTCTGCCAATCATGTAAAGAAGACCAATGTGGTCAAGCAAACCAACCTCTTCCTGGCCTCCCCTGCCCCCAATAATGTAAAGGTGTGCCTCCTTTAGACTTCAGCAAAGCTGAAGGTCATAAAGGGCAAAGACAGACAGTAATATGTAGGGGTGAGGCCCTTCCAGGTATAAATGAAACATTCCACAACTTTTAGAGTATAAGGCTTTGAAAAATGTCAGCAGAGAACAGATCATGACCTCTGGACAGGCTTCCTCCCTATCTTCATCCCAGCCACTCATTCGCATAGGGCCCAAGAGGTACTGAGGTAGTCACCATAAGTTAGAGTGAGAATCCAGCTCTGAATCAGGACAAATTCTGTAGGATAAGAGAATCTATCCTTCTTCTACTCCCTGTCTGGGAGGTGATAAATCTCAGATCCAAGGCCCTAAAGGGACAGAACTGGTAAGATTTCTGTCAGATTTAGGCTAACAGTCTTTGCCCTTTCTGAAAGAACACATTAGCACTCCAACTGAGAAGAACACTGTACCACCCCAACTGAAAGGAGACTATCCTAACACCCAGCTAAGCCAGAGGCTGGAGATGGTGTAGACAACAGCTGCTTACTGAATAGTGAACTCAGGGAGTGCAGTGAATCAACCTCTTCAGGCCAGACACTACACTCTGTGGGGAACCAACCTTGTAGTCAGGTTGTTGAGGGAGATTGAGTTATGGATTTCTAGGAAATCCTTGGAGGGTTCTTTTAGTCTGAAAGAATTACCAGGCTTAAGCAATCTTGGCAGTTTTATAAAAGTTTATTACGCTTGTCAGCGGGCAGGAGAGAGTTAAGAAAAGGCCTGCAAAGAGCAGGGTTTAGTGATGCAGTTTTTAAAGATACAAAACTGTCAGTCATAGGTTCCTTAGGCTAACTAGGTGTACAAAGGTGGAGTTAGGGAGGGGTTTGGGAGGAATTAAGGAGTGATTAATACTTAAAGGAACATGCACCTTGTAAATCAACTGTGCATGCATTTTGCCCATAATTCACTGGGAGAAATCTGAGGGGAGGGAAGTGAGAGGTGTGGTTTTTGCCTTGAAATGTCATAAAGTCAACCAAGGGTCAAATTTGAGGTCAAATTTAAATGAGAAGTACCCATCCAGTTTGCAAATGGATGAGTCTTGTTTCCTAGAACAAAAGGAGGTAATGCTTTTACAGGATTCATCTTTAAGGCTTGTTATCATAGCTATAGAGTTAATGGTTTCAGAGGAAATACCTCTAGGCTGGGGGCAGGGAAGGGACAGAGTTAATGCTTTGTAGCTTTTACAGTTTAATTTCACAGGCTGTTACAAACTGATGTTACGTACATAGGTACTAGAACACAAGACTGAAGGTACAACAATGTTATAAAATTATAAAGTCACCCCCAAAAATATTACAAAGGCCCCTCAGCATCGCCTCAAAGAGACCTGCCTAGACCTGGCCAGTCACTGATTAATTCACTTAGTAAAAATACCTTATTTCGCAAGGAAGAAAGCCAGTGAAATCACCTGTCTAGCTGAGATGCTGTGTTCTGTGCAGAGCCAATCCAGCATAACAGAAACCATTATGTATGCAACTAATTCTACACCAACACTGATGCCTTGGCCCAAAGTGAACTGCATGAAGACTCTCTAGAGAAAGAAAGGGCATCAAGGTCCTGTTGTACCAAAGTTGTGTGTTGCCTTAGCCAAATATGTTTACTTTCATTATGCTTTAAATTTGTCACTGCTCTCACCTTCCCTTTCCCAACCCAGTATGTCTTTGCGGGAGAGTGTATACCAGATTATTGGGGGGAATACTTTATAGCTACTATTCTTGCTATAATATTTAAATACATTTATTTTACTCATGCCCCTCTCTCCATTATATAAGTGATAAATATTCCTAAGGGGTGAAAGTGAAAAGTGAAGACTTTGGTGCTAAGAAAAACAAAACAAAATACAAACTTGTGTGTATAAGCTTGAGTTCCTATCTCATAGAGAGAGAAAAAAAAGTTGCATATGTGGGCCTTAGCTGCTTGTAGCGATAAAGGGCCTAAATGTGCTAAAATAAATGAAAATTCTCTCCTCCCTACCCTTCCCCACCCCAAGGAAAAGATATGAACTAAATCTGTTATAGTAAAATAGAGTCAACCTGGGATTTAATAGAAAATTAATGAAAAGATATCTACTTCATCTCTCTCTTCTTCCTAAGGAAAGGGTTTCAGCTAAGGATGATTACAGAAGGAGGAGGGAATTTTGTTGTCCAAGGTTAAAGAGAAGGCATGGGTTAAAAGAAGGGGCCCTAATGTAATCTGACTCCTGCCTGGCCTAAAGAAGGAATCAGTCTCAACTTAATCTGCTCCCCATAGTCAGGAAGACCTAGAACTCAACTCCTGAGGCTTCAGCAACAAAAATAAGCAAACAGAAAGGATAAGGAGTTTTATGATGCCAAGGATGATTAAGACACAAAGACAGGAGAGGAGAATAACTCAAAAACACCTACAATCAAAACCTCAAAGAAAAAATAATCTTGGTGGAGGAATAACTAGATTTCTTCAAAGAAATGATGGAAGAGTTTTAAAATTATATATATAAAAAGAGAACTATGGAGGAGAGACTTGGAAAAAGAACCAACAGCTTAACATAAGAAATACAAAACCTTAATCCAGTAACAAATTCAGAAGCATGTTACTTGTTTTTCACTTAACAAAGTTCCTTCCCTCAGGGTTATTTTCTAAGAGTTAAAAATAAAAAAGCTACCTTCTCCACACTGAAGAGAAGAGAAAAGGTTAAAAGGACAATACCTGCAGAGTAGAGTCGTAAAGCACCAAATCAGTTCAGAAACTTTAGGAAAAAAACCTTTTTTGTTACATTTTGAGTTCCAAGTTGTCTCACTTTCTCCCTCCTGATCTCACCTTAGAAAAGGCCAACATTTGATACAGAAATATGTGTAGAACCATATAATACTTCCATATGTCAGTTCTTTCTCTAGAGGTGGATAGCATCTTCCTTCATACATACTTTCTAGTTGATCTGAATAATCATATAACTCAAAAAAGCTTAGTCATTCACAATTACTCTTCAAACAATATTGCTATTATTGTATACCCTGTTCTCTTGGGTTCTACTCATTTCACTCCACATTATTTCATGCAAGTCTTCCCATGTTTTTCTAAAACCAACCCACTCATCACTTCTTACTTCTCAGTAATATCCCATCACAATCATAAACCACAACTTATTCAGTCATTTTCCAATTAATGAACATTCCTTCACTTCTAGTTCTTTGCCACCACAAAGAGAGTTGCTAAAAATATTTTAGGACATACAGAGTTTTTTCCCTTTTTCCGTGATCATCTTGGGAAATAGACCTAACAGTGGTATTGCTGAGCTATACCTAAAGGGTATATGAAGTTTGGTAACTCTTTGGGCATAATTCCAAATTGCTCTCCAGAATGGTTGGATCAGTTCACAATTTCACCAACAATGTACTAGTGTCCTAATTTTTCCATATCTCTTCCAATATTTGTCATTTTCCCCTTCAATCATTTTATCCAATCTGGTAAGTGTGTGATGGTACCTCAGAGTTGTTTTAATTTGCATTTCTCTAATGAATAATGATTTAGAACATTTTTTCATATGACTACATATGGCTTTGATTTCTTCTTCCAAAAAATACCTTTTTGCATCCTTTATTTATCAATTGGGCTATAACTCATGCTGGAAACTTCCTAAAGGTTTTTCTTCTCCTTACTGAGAGATTTTTTTTAAAAACCCTCTTAAAGTTGACTTCAGTTACATTAGGAAGTTAATACCTTTTTGCTGAATAATTTGAAATAGGAACAAAAACCGGGAAATAGACACTAGTTTTGCTGGCAAATCATTCCATTCATTCACCCAACCAAAAATCTATTGAATGCATTCTGTTATTTTAGATGAAAAGATTCTTCCCTTGAAAATTCTTCAGCTTGATGTGCCAATTCAGTTTATCCAAAAATGGAAAGTTTCATTTTTAGAATGGGCAAGTATGAAATAATGGCCCTTCTTGCAACCAAGAAATTTCTCTATACTTTGTTCCCCACTCTGAAGTTCTTCCACATTTTCCAAAGTTGGACACCCAATTCTGACCTCATCTGAGTGGTAGGTAACTTGCCTCAAACTCCACTGATTTACAAGAGTCTGATTCTATCATCACCCATACATGGAATCAGGTTTTGTTTCTTAAGGACTTGAGGAGCCTGGTTCTAGGCTTCACCGACTGGCAAGAATCTGGTGGAGCAAGTTTATTTGAATTCCAGGGAATATATTTTTCTTCCTGGAGCAATTCTGGATGCTCTGATTCGTACAATCTTTGCTAGCTCTTTGTCTAGACAGTCTAACATCCATGAATAGTTTACTATGTATCTAAACACAGAACAAATCCACTTACACAAGTCTAATGTGGCTTAGTTTCACAATTTAAAGCACATAAAGTGGTTACACACAAAAATGTGAATAGAAACAAGAACAAACACTTTTTACTGTGTCTAACTGAGTGGGCCTTTCCTTCAATAGTCAGATTCCAAAAGTCTAAATAAATGAGGAAGGAGCAAGACTCAACAGCTCTACTAAAAAAAGAAAACTTCAAGATTGATTTTTATTTTTTTTTTAATGGGATCCTTTACCTTAGTTGAAGGGCAGTTGGTGGTACAGTGGAAAGAGTGCAGGAGTCTGAGGTCAGAAAGACTCATCTTTCTGAGTTTAAATCTGGTCTTACTTATCTGTGTGACCCTGGGCAAGTCACTTCACCCTGTTTGCCTCAGTTTCCTCATCTATAAAGTGAACTGGAGAAGGAAATGGCAAACCACTGTAGTATCTTTGCCAAGAAAAACCCAAACAGGGTCACAAAGATATGGAGACAACTGAAAACAAGTGAACAATACCACCTCTCGTTTGATCATGAAGTTTTTCAGAGCAGGGATCCTGAGCCATGCTGGTTCCTATCAAGTACTGGAATCCACATCACAGCAGCATTTAACTATTGAAGAAAAACTCAACATTCTGCTTGTTCAGTTGAAATTAATTAAATTCTAAGCTCAGTAGGCTAGGAAGGGAGAAATTTAAAAATAACAGAATTCCCTTATGCCTCTGAGAACTTCTCTGATCCAAACAATTTTTCTCTCTATAATTCATAAGGTTCAAGAGATTACAGTTTTTTAGTGACTTTAACTGAACAATAGTAATCCTCGTGCACTCTAGAGCATCATCTTCCTAACACCATTCAATCAGGTAAAGGGTACTGCTTTTACTTGGATTAATCAAAGAGTCTTCTTGCTTGTTCAGTCATCACCTTAATTCCATAATCAGGCAGAAGAGAGCGAACTTTTGACAGTTTCACTTTAGAAACTGATTAAGCCTTTGAATGTTAAAAGGATTTCAGACTAGGCCTGATTAAGTCTTGCTATGGTTTATTTAACGCAGATGAGCCAAAAGAATTAGAGACTGAAATAATGTTATTCCTAAATAGGGAATTTATAAATAATATTATTCCTAGGTAAGAAATGGCTTAGGGGGTGGACAGAAGCTTACAATGCTTCCATAGTATACTACTATTAATAGACTCTTTTTACTGTCCAAGGAACAATCTCTCTACATTCAGAGAGACTAATCACCAATATGTGGGCTCTTTGATGATGAATTATTTGGCTATGATAACCTATGAAACAAAGAAAAACACAAAAGTACCCTCAGTTCTGTGTGACTTCCCAGTTCTATCGTGACTATGGAAGAATAATTGATGAAAAGACAGAGAATGCAAAGAATCACCACTTTAAAAGTATCTATAAGCATCAATAGAGTTGTTGGTACTCTAAATATGAAATCTCTGTCCAGTGACCAATAATACATGGATATGCTGCTAGAAAAACTGAATCATATTCATTTTGATATAAATAAAAGCAGAATACAAAAAGCAGTTGCAGTTAAATGGAAGTATGACTCACAAGTTTTCCTTAGAGAAGCAAAAAAAAAGTTTGTGGAATTGGTTTGCTGCATGCAAAGGCGAAAAGAAATATCATTATGAGGGAAACTAGGTCATCTCATACTGCTGAGCTCATAATAAGCATCTGCAGAATAATAATAATAACAAAACACCTACCATTATGTACTGTCATCTTTTGCAAAGAATGATGTATGATGATAGTATTTATATGCCATCTACTGTATGCCAGGTACTGTGAGAATTTTATTTAAAAATTGACAAGCCCCTCAAAACTAAATCAACATATACTTATGCAGACGCTAAAGAGACACAAGGACCATTCCAGAGAGTGTGCATCCAGACCTTCCCTGGAAATTTCCAGGAATTCCAAGAGGGCTGAATCATTATTTGGATCTTTTAAGGAAGATAGATATCCTGGCTGCCTGAAAACTTGAATTAGAACTTGTTAGAATGTATGAAAACCTGAGTGATCCCTTGGTCATCTCTTACCACAACACTTCCTTCCCTGTGACTGGGGATGTAGGTAAGAGGGGGGAAAGGTATTTATGCTGAATCAGCTAAGAGAAGAGAGCTACCAGGGGGTGTTCCCTCATCTGGGTCTGTGCTGTGTGATAAGTAGGGCACTCTGTCTCTAGACTACTATGAATTGGTGCAGGAGGATGGGCAGTAATCATTCACCCGCACCACAGCCTAGTGCCCATGTGGAACCCTACTGGGTAGGGTTGTACCTGGCCCCAGCTGCCCTTTCCACTTTGTGTTTCCTTGACTGGATCTAGTGAGAAGAACAGTTGGTTGCAAGGTTGACTGAAGAAGTACAGTGTGAAGTGGAGAGATGAAGTGAAATGGAAACTGGCATTAGTCATTGCACAAACTGCTTTGTACGCTGATAAAGTTGGAGTATCATCAACCTCTTAACAAACTATAACTGTTGTTATAAATTGTTACTAAGTTCAGTTTTTTTTAAAGCAGTTTTGTCAATGCACAATGAGGAACTTCTGTTTAGCATTCCTTCTGGGTACAGGAATAAATTACCTGTCCCATGCATGATTCCTATTGTACACTGAATACTCTTTCTACTACCCCTGGTATGGAGAAAATCTTAGATTTCTGACCCATAATGAAGGTTATAATGTTGTGTGGGCATGTATATGTATGCATGTGCGTATATGCGTATATATGTATGTATATATGTATATGGGATATATCTCATATTAGACTTCTGATCCATAATGAAGGTTATAATGTTGTACGTGTATGTATATGTATATATAAAAATGTCTATGTATCTATCTCATATTAGACTTCTGACCCATATTGAAAGTTATAATGATATATGTATACATATATACACATACATATATATGTGTGTGTGTGTGTGTGTGTGTGTGTGTGTGTGTGTGTGTGTATACACAGACACATACACACAGCATCAGCATCAGCATCACCATCCCCAGAAGATTAGAGCGGGGGCTTAATGAACCAAAAAATGTGAAAATATGGAGCTTTCTCCTTCCAATTAGAATCCAGGATTCCCAGGACTGAACTAAGCATAAACTTCATGAATGGATACAGTACAAAGCATGGAATAGTATCTCTAACCCCTATGGGTCCATAAATTCTTCAAGGTTAGACTTTAATAATACATGGCTTCAGTGCATAGGTTTCATTACAGAGGAAATGGTAGCAAAATAAAAAAAAATTTTGGAAAATATAGTTTGGAAGTAAGAAAAGAAAGCAGTCATGAGCTTCTAGAAGTCTGAGCCCTATATACCATGAATACTTTCATTGAGAAGAGTGAGGAGGCATTATACATGGCAAGAATTAAATAACATGACAAAAAATAAGATTGATCACATTTTAACATACAGAAAATGACTGGTTACAGTCATAGATCAAAATATCGAAATTAAAACCAAATCAGAAGAAAGAATATAAATTGTAAAATATCATATGAGTCAATTCCTACCTCATCTAGTTAGATAAGCCATTGATTTTGAAAAATTAGAAATAGATAAAAGAATAGATATTGACTCAGATAATTACCATTACCTTAAAAAAACCAAATGTATTAGCATTCAATTTAATTTAGTAAACATATATTGAGTGTATACTATGTTCAAGGCTCTTTGATGGAGGCTGGGGAAACAAAGACAAAAATGAAATAATCTATACCGCCAAGAATCTCACTTCCTACTGGAGTGAAGGGAGAAAGGTACAATATGGTTTTTATAAAGACACAGCTACCTAAATAATCCCATTTTATATCGATTGTTGAAGTATACCAACCCTACAAATAAATAAGGACATTAAAAATGCTCAGCACTTTGTTTATTTAAAATTGAAAGGGGATGCCAACTGTTTATTATTGTATAGGATGCTACATATTTTAAAGTAAGACTTTTGAACATTCCAAATTACTAATAATTAAAGAAATATAAATTTAAATGACGCTAACTATCACACATATCAAGTTAGTAAAGATGCTAAAATATGGGAAAACATTGCTGGTGGGGCTATGAACCTAATTCACTGTTTTTAGAGCTATGAATTGGTTCAGCCACACTGGAAAACAATTTGATGTGGGGAGCATTTGTTTTCACATGTTTTTTTTCTATACAAAATTATTTTTTTCTTTTATCCTCACTATGTCTTGAAGATGCTTTTTAAGAATTGAATCTCTTCTCAGATTTCTGAGGTGTTTGGGTTTTTTGGTAATATTTGACCACCTTGGCCCCCATTGTCTGAAGGCCAGGTATATTACAATTGCCCTCTCCCCTGGGTTTCTGTGTACTCTTAAGAGAGGTCGAAGGGCTCCTAGAACTGCCAATGTCTCCATCTTCTCACTTAGGATGTTCCCTCAAATTTAGGGTGGGTTCCTCTATACTCCAGCTCCATTTAGTCAGTAAAAGTCAGATTAGTTTTTACAAAGAAACAATTGCTTCAAAAGGCATGATAACAAATATAAAAATACTGAACAATTTGTGGGAGACATACTTCCACCTCTTCTTCCATATCACCTTTGTGTCTGGGGAGGGGAAGGAGATTAGGTTCCTTGCTTAGCTCAGTTCCTACAGAGCACAATTCTAAGTTTCAATTCCAAGCCATTTTCCCCCACCCTGTGGACTCCAGTCTCCTCAGGGCTTCCCTGGTGTTCTGGATAGCTTCAATACCTTGCTTAGTGTAGCAGGCCAAAATATTTGATTCTTGGGGGTCAGTTCCTATGTAGATATCCTTGATGACAACAGCTTTGCCACCCCTCCCCCTTTGAAGCCTGCTCTAGAAAGCATCCTTTGTTATGTGAATGCATTTGATAGGAGTTAACTGACTTTTCCTAAGACTAGATAACAAAGCCTCATCTGATAGACTATGATAACGATAAGAATATTCCAGGATATGACAGACTAAGCTATTGATAAGAGTACTTGATTGAATCTTTGTCTGCTTGATCTTTAAAAACCTTGTTCAAAGAATCGTTAAACAGAGTTCATAGTTCTTCCTTCAACTACCTACAAGGTCTGGTCACTTCTTATTCACATCTCTGATCATGCTTGAGTGCTGGACACTGAGCAGCAGCCCATGGCAGCTTAGAATCCTGGCTCCAAGTTCACCATAACACAAACTCCTAGAGCAAGTGGATATTGCTGCCAGCACCTGAAACGGAGGAATAATGACACAGAACAGAAACCAAAATCTCAGGTTCATTTCTCAGAGCTAGTGCCTAACAGGGAGAGCAGGAGAAGGAAGTGTTTCCTCACCATATCTCCCATGCTGTGGATGAACTGTGGTCTTCATCTTATGGGCAACTGGTCTAGTCTGGCAATTTTTAAAGGCACAGCCTCTACTGGCTATATATCCAGTAAAAAGAAGGTTGTTTCTACACACATGGTAGGAGAGTGCAGAATGCAGGGTGTCTCTGTAGGTGACCAGGGCAAGCTCTGAGCTCCATTCCAACTACTTTATAAAGATCAGCAAATTTTCTGAGTTTTGCACACATTCTTAGGGGTTATTAGATCTCCTATTAAAAGAGATTCCCATGAGCTATGAGATAAAAATGCGTTAAGACCTGCATAAAAAACATGGAAAATACTGGTTTCTTTTATGACAAGTTGATAATTGTATCAATAGTTCTATAGGAAGTGGTTAAGCATAATAATTTTATGAATAGCTTCAACACCTAAATCACAAAATCTATAGTGTGACATGGGAATGGGAGTACGGCTAGATGTAATAGTAATGGGAATTTGAAGACCTTCCCTGCTTTGAAAATAAACTCTGCCCGCAATAGACTGAATGTAGTCACATGGAGCCTGTAGTGAGAGGAGTTTGCTAAAGTGGAGAGCAGAGCTCACAGGAAGTTGGGAGTCAGAGCAGCTAGACTGTGGGAGAAAGAGGAAGCTCAGGCAAGGAGTCAGTCAGGCTCGTGAGTAAAAGTTGGTTTTTTGCCACTTGCTGTGACAGCTATATTAGTTTGTGGGAAAGCTAAAGAATGGTTTGGCTCTCTGCTACATTGTGGTATATTAACTTCTATGTTTCTATGATGGATTCAGTTTCTTGATATTGGGATTTGGTATTCTGGTGTCTGAATAAATGTTTTTACTTCTGTCTTCTATATGAAGAGCCTGTTACATTTTGTGATTGAACACCATGTGGGAATATTTATAGTCATGGTCAGTATATTTATTGTGATCAGGGATGCTGTAAATATTGCATTGGTGCTACAGCAGGTTGGGTAAAAATGAATGAAGAGGATAAAACAAAGAAAATAGATGTTAACCAATGCTCCATCCAGACAAAGTTCTGGGACAAGCATAGCTGAGAATATGCTATGTGTAAGACAAAGAAAGTCAGAGGCTGGGTATTGTAAAAGATAATGATCTTAAAGATAGAAGGGAAAATTATAGTAATAATACCTACCTTCAAAAACTAATGGCTTTCCTCTCTGTGACTTCCTTGGTGGGACTGTAATAGCAAATCATATGATAGAGGAAAACCCATCAGATTTGCCAGGTATGAAAGAGGCAGAGACACAAATGAAAACATGCATTTCCTGGTCAGAGAGGATGGAGATCATGAGGTCATATGGTCACTGGTAAAACAGGCCAACAATAGATGCCACCCTACTTGCATAGACCATGCTATTTTGGGAGAGAAAAGCACATCCCTGCCAGCGTCACCACGAGCCATCATTCACTCAAATCACATGGATTTGTTTTGCCCTGTAACTGGCTCCTCTCATACCCATATCTGTATGCCTCATGAAAAGATATTCACTAACATCTACTTATGAAAATATTTAAATTAAAACAGTGGCAAAACACCAGATCAAGTAGATATCAATGTACCCAATATAAGCCTACTTTTTTTTTTTCTGCATCAGCCCCCCAGCAGTGGGCAGGAAAGACCCCTGGAACTCCATACCTCATCACTCCCTGCCACATGTAGGCAAGGGTGTTCACCCAGGGCTTTTGACTCACAAACTTTTGCTCATCCCCACCAGCCCTACTACGTTCTTCACTTACACCCCACCCCCATGAAGTATCAACTTCCCATTGATGCCTATAAGAACTTGAAGAAGTAGAAAGGCATATATAGTGTTGGCTCCATTCCCAGTGAACCATGTCTCTACTTCCCACTCTCTCTCTAGTTCTTCTTTCTGTGTGGTTATTAGGTATATATTTTTTTGTTGCAACAGTTGGTTTGGCATGTACCCAATGGAGTGCTGAGCCTTGACTACTCTTGGGGAAACAGCTCAGCACTGAGGGATCCAAGAACTTTGAGATGATGAAGCAATCCCATTAGACTCTGAGTAGAAAGAACCATTGACTCAGTAGACTTTAAAAATGGAATGTCTGCCTTCTGCCTCTTTTCTCTTCCTATCAGCTGAGTAGAGCAGGGGTCTTTGAACCTCTTCATAGAGGTAAAGAAAGGAAGGCTGGCACTTTTCCCTGAATCCAGCAGAAATGGTGGACTAGAAGTGCATGGCCGCTAAAGCCCATATGGGAGTTTTGGGGGGGCCTGAGCCTAGCCTCTAGCTATCATTTCTGTTTTATTTCTTTCCTAGGGATAGGTGACTAAATGCCAATCCTGAGATGAATGAAACTGGAAGACAATCTTGAAGGTGTTCCCTCAAGGAAAACAGCAAACCAGGTTTCCTCCTCTACCATTGATAATAGCTATAGGGGGCTCATTTCAAAGTTCAACTGGTACTGAATGAGGAATCCAGGAACTCTCTAGAGCTAACCATATTTCCCAATTTCGGCTTGATCACCTATGATCATGTTTTTTAAAAAAAAGAGAGGGAGAAAGCAGTGAAAGGTCCAAGGCCCAGACTGCAGCTCACACAGCAAATTTGGTTAAATTTTCTGTAACTGCCAGAGCAAAGTGAATCATATGCCCAGTGCTAGTCTTAGAACAGTGCCTGGCACATAGTAGGTGCTTAATAAATGTTTGTTGATTAATTACTGATTGATTTAAAGAGTTCTAATTCTCTTTCTTCCTCCTTGTCCTTAATATTACTCCTCTGAAATGTCAACAAATATTTATTAACTATGTATAACATATTCACTGGACTCATTCCCCCCAACTGTGACCCACACTGACAAGTCAGGTCCCAGAGACTGGCTATTTCATTTCGTCAGGTAGCCTCAGGTAGTTGGGACAGTATATGTCTAATGCCATAGCTCATGAGCCCCTACTGGTGTCCTTCCCACTATGATAATTAGCTCATATAAACTACATTTAATTAGCATTTAGAAAGCGGTACTTTGTAAGGTGCTAAGAACCACTGTTATAAAACAGCTCCCCAAAGTCTATGATACCCTCCCCAGAAGTATATGTGGAGTCTAGGAAAAAAGTGGGCTAAAGTTTAGAGAGGTAGCTACGTAACTTAGTGGATAGAGCATTGGGCCTGGATTCAGAAAAACCTGAATTCAAAATCTGGCCTCAGATACTTACTAGTTGCATGACCCTGGGCAAGTCATTTCACCTCTGTTTACTTTAATACACTACAGAAGGAAATGGCAAACCACTCCAGTATTCTTACCAAGAAAAACCCATGGAAGTAGGGTCCATAGAATCACAAAAAGTTGAACACAACTGAACAATAACAACAACAGAGTTTAGAAAGAACAGGTAGCAAATGAGTAACTCACAGTTCCTAGAAGTGATTTTGCTGCATTTTTCAGGATGTTCACCTTAGGTGTGGTTTAGTTCTTTTCCCTAGGATCTTTACGGAACTTTAAATCTGCTTTCTTCACCACATCCAGTCTGTCCTTGGCTCCCAATACAGATTCTGCCATCAGCCATTCTGGGACACTGGCTGCAGAGGATACAAAGACAAAATGAAATGGTTCTTCCCTTCAAGGAACCATTCTATTCTAATGGAAAAGGAGTCAACATGTAGAGCCATCAGAATATTAAAAATATACACAAAATAGATGCAACATAATTTGGGAGAGGACACTAATACTTGGGATCAGGACAAGCCTCAGGTAGGAGATAGCATTTGTATTGAGCCTGAGATGAAACTAAAGGTCTTAAGGGGTAGAAGTAAAGAGGAAATGAATCCTAAACATGATGGACAACTCTGGCAAAAGCACGGAAACAGGAGATTGAATATCATATGTCAGGAACAAGAATAAGACCAGTCTGGCTAGACCAAAGAGAGTAAAAGGAAGTACTGTATAATAAGATTGGAAAAGTAGCTTGGAGACAGGTTATAAACAAGAGTTTGGATCTGATATTAAAGGTAATAGTGAGCCACTAGCATTTACTTTAACATGGTCAAATCTCTGCTGTAGAAATATTTGATAGCTGCATGGAAGATTGATGGGAGAAAGGACAGAAAATACATTTCCCCTCCTCCCAAGGTCTTTCTTTTCCCTCTGTTTTGTCTCCATTCCTTCCCTCTCCCCATCTCAATTATGCCATATGGCAACCAAGGATATTAGAGAGGTGGTTGACTTCTTTAGGAGAATATTGGTATGGCAGCAGAATATCATGCTTATACCTCTGCTCAGTGGCTACCCTATGTCTGGCATATTTGACTAAGGCTCTTTCAGGACCTTAGATTCAGAGCTGGAAGGGACCATTGAAGCAAGGAAATCTAACCCCTTCATTTTACAGATATGAAAAATGAGCCTTAGAGATATTAACCTCTAACATGACTAATAGTGACTTATCCAAGATCACATAAGTAGTAAGATCCAGGTCTCCCCCTCCTACAAAGGCAGAACACCAGTATAAATCTGTCCATGGCCAGAGCAGTCTAACTCCTCCTTCTGCTGTAGGCCCCACAGTGGTTAAAATCAATAGGACACATTTTCTTGCAGCCCTGCACTATAAATAATGAAAATATTGATGGGGAAAGAAGTGAGGTGTTTGAGGTCATTGTTTTTCCCATTTCTGTTTCAAGTTTCAACCACCCACCCAGTTCTACAATCTTCTGTTTTGAATTATGAAGATTACAAGTATTTATCCAAGAAAAAAATGTGTCTGTATGTGTCTGTGTGTGTGGGTATATATATCTATATATATATCTATATATCTCTATATATATCTATATATCTATATCTATCTATCTATCTATCTATCTATCTATCTATATATATATATGGTGACCAACAAATTTTATAATGGGAAAACTTAAGAGCATATCCCTCCTTACCTCTTTTCCAACAGAAGGCAACCACTATCAACCTTACTATCACCCCCAAAATAGGATTGCTCCAAATGCTGAGCAAAGAAAACCAAGTAAATAAACCCTCTAACCTGGATTATTTATTTGTTTCTAAGAATGCTGTGGGTTGTTAGGCTATTATGGCCTAGAAGCTCTTCAGGGAAAAAGAAAATTTGAATTTTTAAAATGAGTGAGTGAATGTGCATGTAGCAGAAGGAATATAACATTTTGAGATATGGAGTAGTATAAGATTACCATCTGTACAATAAATAATTCATACATTTTAGGTACCTGGAAATCATATCAATCAGAAGCTAACTACAAATGAAATAATTTTGAGAAGGGGAAAAATGCCCAAACTTTTTAACTATTTGCTCCCAGTTTAAAGTTGATTGGAAATATTGAATAAAAATGCATGAAAATCCCTTAAGGATAACATTATTGTTAGTTGTTAAATATAAGAAGGAAAAAGACATTCAATAAGATGGGCTTATGATATTCAGTGGTCTTGAAATACTAGTCATAGCTGTATAGACCTAGAGGCTTGCCATCTGAGACCCTGGATTTGGAATCCTTAAACCATCTTCTTGTCTTAAAATAAATGTTTCTTATCAGATCCTGACAATTTCCCTAAGTTATTTCCTAATACCGAACATATTACCTATAGAAGCTGGACTTACACTTTCCAGTTTCTGTTTTTTCACTATATTTGAGTTTAGCAGCCATAGCACTGTCTTTGATACACTTGGGTCAGAGGCTCCATACTAACAAAAAGGGTCACTGTACATTTGGGGGGACTTCTGACTTCTTTGGCTTTTTATCCCCATAAAACTAATTTGGGAACAAAGTCATCCTTGGGAAACCCAGGATACAGCATCAACTCTCCTTGCAAGCACACAGTCTCAAAGCATTACTTGCAAGGGAAACAGACACACCTTTTTTCAGAACACATAGAAAATAAATGACTTCCTATACAGCCTTAGTGAATTACAGCATTGCTTGGGTAAGGGTCTAGCATAGGATACACAGAGGTTAATCATCAAGAGTAATGATGCTCTAGCTGCTTGTGGAATACTGCTTTACCTGTAATTTCTACCTCTTGGAAAGAAAGAGATAGGCATTTATTAAGTGGCTGCTACGTGCCAGGCAGTGTGCTAAGCACTTTACAAATATTGTCTCATTTGAGCCTTACAACAAACCTGGGAGGTAGGTGTTATTATGATCCCCATTTTACAACTGAGGAAGAGGTTAAGTCTGCTAGGGTCACCTGGTCAGCCTCCAAGGGTCACATTTGAACTCAAGTCTTCAAGACTCCAAGCTCAGGGCTCTATCTATTGCGCCTCCTAGCTGCCCAGCAACTCTCAGATGCTATTGGTCATTTCTCCCAATCATGCTACTTTTTCATCATCTTGCATTGTTCTTTCTATGACTTCAAGCTTTTTCCAGGTCTCTTTATCTCCCAGCAGATGCTACCAGTTGCTATTCCCTGCTGATGGTCATTTCTGAAAATTAGTGGAACTTTTGCTTCTCTTTGGTTCTATGGTACTTGTCTTGGCATAATTTAAAGTAAAAAATAATTTTATAAGTATCTTCTGTTTTCATATTACTTTTATCTCTCTCTCCATATGTGCGTGTCTCTCCATATTCCTTACTCTTTCTGGGTCACATGACCAACAAGATAGAGAACTAGACATTTTCTCTGGTTCTCTTGATCTCTCAAATTTCTTCAAGATAGCAATTATGTGCCAGAGATAAATTAATTTCATGTATCTCCATGGTCTAGGACACCAAGTGTAAGGGTGTTTGACGTCATCAGCCGCTGGGGGTGCACCGCGACAGTCTGGGGATGGAGTAGAGGCCCGCGCATGTCTGTTAGCCTTGATCGTGAGCACTCAGTTCAGCCTTAGGGTTGAAACAAAGGATGCCACGTTGGCAATAAAGACGGCATGATTACGCGAGATGTCTCCTTATCTTCGGGACGGTACGTGAGTGGCTCACCGGGCGATGACGGCACTCGAAGGCGGGACCAAAAGCTAGGGTATAAAAAGGGGGAACCACGTGTGCATAGCTCTCTCTGTTCCTGTATCTGCTTCAATAAACATCTTTCAAGCATTTGACCGAGTCCTGGGTTGTTCGGTGGGGGGAGCGTTCTCCAAGCACGGCTTGGAGCCAGCAATAGCTGAAGACCGGAAAAGTAAGGCCTGGGAGGTAAGTATAAGGGCGAGGGTGACCCTTTTACCTGAGGGCGAGAGCGACCCTATTATCTGGCGCCCAACGTGGGACCCTCTTTCGAAACTTGTGGCGCCTTCATTTCCCGGGACCTAGGGCGCACCAGGAGATTCCTGGAGGTTTTGAATTCGGAGTGAGGGAGTGCCAGGTTTTTGAAACGGTACCCGTCGGAGGACCCCCACTGCTTCACGTAATCGTGAAAAGTCCGAGGGGAAGTAAACATGGGAGCTAATGTTAGCGTGCCCGTGATTGAACCCAGTGACATCGAGGTACAAGCTAGGCAGGTTTATGAGGTAGTTAAAAAGAAGGGAGTTAAAGTCAGCT
>CM053591.1:58297521-58326391 GCA_028646515.1 Pseudochirops corinnae | reverse complement strand
AGAAGGGAAAGCTCTGTCCCAAATCGCTGGGGTCCTCCCGGCTGCCATAGCTCTCAGGAAGAGGCTGGGAACTCTTCCTATTTACTTCCGGCTGACTGGATAGTGAAGACTCCAGAACTGAGGCCCAAGACCACAATCCAGATCCAGGCCACTCAACACGAGAGCTCTTGGCCTGAGAACAATTGCTCAGTCCCCCTGCCGTCTGCAGGCCATGGGCAGGAAGCTACAACGTGGAGGCGGGTGCAAAACCTCTGCCTTTCGCTTTTCCGCTCTGGAGGCCTTTCGGCCGGACTGCTTATCTCCCCCTTTCGCAATCCCCAATGCAGCTGGTGCTAATCTGCTCACCTGAGAGGCTCCTCCGCTGCTCCAGTCCAGCCACTCCTGGGGCACAGCCGCGGCTTCAGGCCAGGCTGGTTTCGGTCCACAGTGCTGATATGGTTCCTCGTAGCCGAGCTGACTTTAGTGGTAAGTATCTTTGTGTGCGTTTTGGAGTTCTAGGATTGGTTTAGAGTCCTATTTTATGGGTATTTGGGGGTGGCTATGTAAGAGCTGCGATATGTTGCTGCTGCTACGCTGCCATCTTGGCTCTACCCCTCTTTTTAACTTATAATCTTGAAAGTTTCATGGAGTCCTGAGAATTTAAGTGATTTTCCAGGTTAAAATTCACACACTTAGTATGCTTCAGAGTCAGGATTTAAAACCTTTTGGGCCCTGAGGTCACTTTCTGTCTACTACCTCTGCCTCTGGTAGTAAAAAAATGCCAAATGCTCATTAATTCAATGACTGCCTATTATATGTAAAGTAAAATGAGTAAAACAGCCACTCGTCTCCTGTAAATTTTAAGTAACAATTCATATTAAAGAAAGTACCTGAAATAACTCCAAAATGATAATAAAAAATAATAGTATAATAAATAAATAAATAATAAAAAAATAGTATAATAAAAAATAAATATGAGATGAAGGATATTGGAGTAGAGACTATGGAGGCTTTGGAGACTACTGTAATGAGATTGATCTTTCGGAGAAATGAAGTCCTTGGAAAGCATGAAGTCTCCTCAGGAATTAGTGATTCTTATTGATTAATCTTATAGGCACCGGCAGGCCTAAATGACATGGTCTTTTTCTTTTTTCAGTTGACCAGTAGTTTGTCCCCCAAACTTTGCTCAGATCAAAGAGATTAACGAAGCCCAACCTGGGAGGCTCCCTCCACAAACATCTTATGACTCTAAAAGAAGCCGGGTAAATAAAATAATTTAGATTAGGGACTCCCCTTGGCTCTGGGTAGGATTTTCACAATTAAAATGTGAACTCTGAGACCCAACAAATGGGGATTAGGAGGCAGCGGGCTAGGGAGGGGGTGACTCATGTTAGGGTATAATAAGCTTTGCTTTCTGTGATCAATTCACACTCCCTTACTCCGCTATTCTGAGCTCTGTGAGGGCAGTGTCCTTTCTCGAGAAAGAGAAATAAACTCTTCTCTCATGCTGCACACAGATTTATTGTCCTTATTACTCCTTACCAAGTTCACAAAGCAAACGTTCATAACTGTAAAAAACAATCCTTATTCACTTCCTTTGCAATCCTTGACTACCCCTGGAAACAAATGAAAAATCATAGGACAAAAGAGAAAGTTTAATTTTTTGATAGGAGAAGAAAAAAAGAGATTGGGAAACTTCTGGCAACATGGATGAGTAAGAGTTCCCCTTCATCATTTCAAAACAGTTTCAAATATACCAGAAAAACTAAAAGTGGGTAAAAAAAAAATCCTTACAGAAAAAAATAAGCTGAAGTTTATTCAAAGAAAAAAGAAATCAACAAACCACGACAAAAGCTCCTCAAATAATAACATAGCCTAAGATAAAAAGAATGTTAGAAGAAATCTCCAAAAAAGAAAATAAAGGAAAAAGAAAGAGAATAATCCTGAAATGACTACAACTAGAACTCAAGGAAAAAAAAAGAATGAAATGGCCACAAGAACTCAAGAATCATTGAAAAGCCTAATTAAAACATTAAAGGGAGATAAATGGAAGAAAATTAGATTCCTTAATTTTAAAAAAAATCTCTAAACATGAGTCAATGGATTAGAATAGAAGGTGGAAAATCTTAAAACAGTGGACACCCTGGAAAATAAAAGGGAAGGAGTGAAAGTTAAATGTAACAATATAACACAAATAATTGATCAAAGTGGAAAGACAATAAAATTGGAAGAAGAACACGTTTATAAACAAAGATAATGTGACTTCAATGGTGGAATTCAAAGAGATAATATAAGAATTACTGGTTTTCCACAAAAACCTTTTTTTAAAAAAATTTTTTAGCCTTTTTTTTGGAGAGCAATTGGGGTTAAGTGGCTTGCCCAAGATCACAGGGCTAGGTTTTTGTGTTAAGTATCAGAGGCCACATTTGAACTCAGGTCCTCCTGACTCCAGGGCCGGTGCTCTATTCACTACTCCACCTAGCCCCCTTTCCACAAGAATCTTAACCAAAAGTATGGGAAATAGGGGGCAAAGTACAGATGAGTGGAAATCCACAGGAATCCCATGAAAAGGAAAGCCAGGTTTAGCCTATCTAAAAAAGTAGTCATCAAGTTCCAGAGTTTCTGAATTCAGGAGAAAATATTACAGATAACCAAAAAGTGAGAAAAAAAAGAGCATTGGCCCAAATCACACAGGGCTACTGAATAGAAATAAGGAATGAGAAGTAATTTTGGACTATGATATACCTAAAAGCAAAGGAGAATGGCTTACATCAAAAGAAAATAACCTACCGTTATGGGAATCTGAAGATCTTCCCTGCCCCAAGGCCCTTTGATAGGCTTAAGTGGCTCTGAGAACCTGTAACCTCTGCCCCCTAATAGGATGAATGTGGTCACATGGAGCCTGTGGCGGGAAGCTTGTTCTTTAGGAATGCCCGTGCCTTATTACTTTGTGATTGGGAGTGGGTCAAGAGGGCTGTGACATTCTCTGAGCCAGGAGAAGGCTATATATACCCTGATGTGAGGTTTTGCTTTGGGACTCACTTTGAGAAGAGTTGTGTGATTTGGTCAGACGAGACTCTGGGATGCCATTGAGCCCCCCAGCTTTGAAAATCCCAGATGTTGGTGCTTCCCTCTCTGGTAACTAGGTATGGATGTAATGGTCAGATGGTTGGAAGCCTGTCTCCTGATCTGTTTCTTTGTCTTCTTGTAACTTGTGTTTGTATTCTGTTTGCATTCTCTGAAGTTCAGGGTGCTGACTTTTCCCCCTGAACTAGGTAAATGATATGTTTAATTAAAGTAAGATTGTTAACCCATTTTGAGTTGCTTTCCCTTAGAATAGCAGATCTAAGAACCTGCTAGCAGCCATCCTGGGTGTGCTAGGGTGCTTGCTGATACACCTACAAAAATAAGCTTAATCCCATAGGGTGACAATGGACTTTCAGAACTGATGACTTATGATATTTATTTGGGAAAAAACAGAGTTGGGTGGAATCACTGAAATGTAAACAAAGTTTACAAAAGAAACTTTTTAGGGTAATCTGGAATTGTAATTTTGTTGGTGTATAAATTCCCAGTGAGGAAACTCTTTATCAATGCGAATAAGCAATTATGCTGCAATTTATAGTCCTAGACTAGAGTTGCTGGGCATACTGAGAGGTTGTGATTTGTTCAGGCTCACACAAAGCCAGTATGTGTTAGAGGCAAGAACTGACCCACAGCTGCATCTTTTTAAGAACAAGCCTTTCTTGCTTAAAAGAAGTAAAAAACAAACAAACAAATAAATACTTGAATATCTTAAAAGGGCTGAGTTATGGTTCAAAGCTTACATACTGAAAGGAGGAGGCAATGAAAAAATAAAGGGGTCATGATATAACCCTCCCCCTACCCTCTGGAGTTCATTTGCCCAAATCCCCCTAGTACCGGCAGGAGGGCTAGAACAGAAGATGACTGCTACTACTTTTCAGGTTCAAGCTCCCTTGTGGGGAGCTATCCTCCTAAATACTAGCTCACAAGCCCTTATCACTATTTTCCCCTCCAAACTCAACCAGTAGATGACTCGATTATTTAGCAAAGGTATATATTCAAATGCACAGGAAGAACAGCAGTTACAAAGCATTTTCCTAACCCCAGGGATTTACTCCCTTGGGATCCCCCTTCCTGCCTGTAGAGAATTCCCACAAATTCAGAAGGGGGAGGGTGGGTTTGAATTTACAATACAGTGGTAGTGAGGTATACCTATAGAGAACATACGTATGTGGCAATTCACAATTCCATAACCTCAATATTTTGATGACTTTTCTCTCTCTTTAGGGTTCTCATGAAATCTGTTGTGGGGCGGGGCATTGGTGATAAATAAGTCACCCTACAGCACAAGCTTGGCTAGTTCTATGGGGCACAAAATGTTTTCACTGGATGAGTGGCTCGGTAGCACTGGCTCCTCAGAGGGTTTAATATCTCAGGCCAATCCTCTGTAGTTGATATCAGGCCTCTCACCAGGCTCAGCTACTGTTTATCTGGACCAGGCATGTCACTCTATAGCTGGACAGTGGCTTCTAGGTAGGGTTAAGCAGATTGCTCAGAGGCTGTGCTTTCCTCACAATGTAGGTCAATACACCGGACTCCCTTGCCTTGCTCTTTCACAGGTAACTGAAATCTCTTCCGCCTTCAACCATTGGTTGGCTATGTGGTACTGGGTTCTCATCAGATGGAGTGTTAACTAAGTGCTCTCTTTCTCTCTCTTCTCTTCTCTCTCTCTCCTCTAGGCAAAACAAACCTGGATTCAAATCCAGCCTCAGACACTTAGTAGCTGGGTGACCTTGGGCAAGTTACTTAACCTCTGCCTTAGCTGTGAAACAGAGATAATAATAGCACCTATTTCCTACATTATTGTGAAGTTCATATGAGACATTTAATAAAGCACTTAGCACAGTGCTTATTATTATATTATTATTTTTTAAGTGCTTATTCAGTTTCCCCTTTCATTTCCTGTCCCTTTCCCTTTTTAGCTGGAATACTTGCAGGTTTCAGCTACCAAAATTTACACTCCTTTGGGCAGAGCTGGAGCAGGAACACTACTGAGCTCTTTCAGCTAGGATCATGACCCTTAGATTAAGATCAGCAGAAGCATCTGTCCTTTGAGTCCTTCAAAGACTCAACTCAGATGTTTGTCATTTTCAGGAAACCAATGGGAGAGCTTGTGTCGCTCCTATTCGATAATCCTTGCTTAAAAACTCCTTCCCTTGGTAAGCCCCTTCTCTTAGGGTCCTGAGGTTCACTCCATTCTGGTCTCGCTCCCACACCTCTTTGTGAATCACACAGATGAATGGCTACCGAAGAAGTAAAGTCAGTCTGTGCCCTGGAGGCAAGTTCATTGTCTCTCACTGGCTTCTTCTTTAGCAACAGAGCTATCCAAAGATCAGATTCTGCCTACAGTTAGGAAGGTCTTCTCTTCATCTAAAGATCTACCTCATTATATTTCTATTTCCTTCCTTTAGCCATCCAGATTTGAAGAAATCTCCCCTGGGTATCCCCTCTTACAATGATTTATGGGCTTTTTTTTGGTCGGCTTCTCTCATTTCTTATTTCTGATCTATATTTTCCAATACATTTCTGGCCATCTTCATCTATCCCCACCTTTGAATTAAAGTCACCAAGTATCAAAACACATATTGATTTAATTTGGGGGGTCTTCTTAAGTTCTTTGTACAGTTTTTCTATCTCTTTATCCTCTGCAAAGGATGTTGGTGCATGACATGCAATTATTTTCATAGTGATGGGTTTTTTTTGCAAATAATTAATGTCTCATGAAAGGCTATCTCTTCTTGTCTTTAGAAATAAAGAACCATCTTCATCAATTTCTTTATTTGCCTCTCTGAGAACCTTTGACCTATCCTTCTACTAGTTCCAACTTCTTTCTCCTGTTTTGTCCTCAGTGAGACTGTCAAGATTGGTGGGATCCAGTCCGTCCCATAGTTATATCTGCTTGTTGGTCATAAAACATAGATCTTGCATTCACACTAAAGTTTCTGTGTAGTCTAATAACCAGACAGAAACTTTCTCTTTCTTTTCTGCTACTTTGCCAGAATTACTGCAGAAAAGCAGTGGGATTTATGTGAGGACCAGTTTTCCTGATGTAGCTTCCCCTACCTCACTGACGCAGCTCCCTCCCCACAAGCAGACAGATTGGCTATAGCTTCCCTGAGCCACATCCTGGTGCTAGATGCATGTAGTGTGGCCCCTCAGACATGGTGGGTAACTGAGACCATATAGATCACCATGCCCTAATGACTGACTGACCAGACAGTTTCCAACTGGGGACTAGAAAAGGTTACATCCAGAAAAGCTTAGTGTCGCTGTATCTTTGTTGTGAATTCTTGCTGAGTCTGGGTAAAGTAACTGTCCTTCTTTGTTAAACATTCAGTGACCTTTTTTTTTTTTTAAGTAATTTATAAATGTATTTTTTTAGTAGACCATTCCTTCATCATCAAACAACTGCATTAAAGTTGTAGGTGTCTTCGGTGCATGTTAAAAATCCCACAAGAGGCCTTGGTAATTTGTACTGCAGAGAAAACTTTGTTCAACAATACTCTGATTATCAATATCAAATGAAGAATAAAACAAGAAGATATACGTTTGCCAGATGTGTTTACCATTGTCATACAAGACTATCCTGCATGGAACTTAAAAGGAAGTGTGAGGGGACAATACTCAAAATTATATAGCAATGAAGCTTACTCACATGTTTGATGCCATAGGAAAACACTCATTTTAAAGTTCACTGATGAATGAGAGCCTAAAGAGTGTATATACACATATTCAACAGAAAGTAATGGGCTTTATCTTCCAAAATTTATTTTTTTAACTCAAAATGGATATATTTTATAGTTAAGATAATTAACATTTATGACAAAAGACTGGGCCTTTCACATTCAAATATTCAGCATTAAAGATTCAGTGACTAGTGAGTGCCTTATTTCATCCCAAGGTTGAAGGCTGAACCTGAACCAAGAAGGTGCTGGCTTTAGAACCATGCCTGTGATACAACTGTGCAGGTCTAAGACCCTTTTTGTGTTCTTCTTGATCTCATGGGTTGTCATGGCCAATGAATGGTTAGCCTACCAGTGAGGCGCCTGTTAGTAATTATCTAGGCTAATTCTAAAAAAAAAAAAAACCACAACAGATTGATTCTATTGGCAGGACCATAACTTGGGCCTTTCCAGTATGATAAGGCAATTATAGTAAAAGAATTACTTTTAAGGAAGACCTCTGTGTCATGATTAGGGCAAGCAACAGAGTAGGATTTTGTGTGGATGCTGGGGGTATAAAAACAAAATACCTCTACCTTCAAGAAGTTTATCTTCTATGTAGGGAAATGATGACATCTCCTCTTTAGGAGTTCATTTAAAATTGGATAGATTCTCAGCTATCCAGAATATGTTAAAGTGTTTTACCTTACAGTTAAAGAGTTAGCCTTTCAAAGGCCCTTCCAATCCTGTTTGTAAGATGGTCTTATTATTCCAACTACTTCATAAAAGATACAAGATGTGTCTCTCTTGAGTTCTGTAGCCCTTTATTTAAACAAGGGCTTTGATGAATGGAATTAAATTAACAGAATAGCTAAATTAATGGAACAGCTTTCACCTTTGCAGTTGAACTTTGAACTCTTTATCATGTAGGCTGGATTTTTGCTAAGGAAAAATGAACTTCTCCAGTGCAGGCTGAACAAGCAAATTCCATTCTTCTCCCACAAGCTGAAAAGAGGATAATATGTGACATGGGGTAAATGAATGGGCTGGTAAGAGGTTCCTTCAGAATATGCTTTTCATGCCCTTGCATCTAACACTGTGGAACTATTTTGTAATTTATTTTCATTTTGTCAAAAAAGATGAGATACTGGCCTCTTTGCCAAGAAGCAGTGATGTACTGACAGAGGAGGAACAAATATAAAGCAGAATGGGTTGCTGGCTCAGCTGTTTATAATAGCTTTTTGCCTTACCAATGACTTGGAACAAGAAAGGATTTAATGGGAATGATTAGAAGGAACTATCATTGGTAATGTGGCACTGTCACTCATTTTTATTATATAAGGCTGGATCCAACAGCCTTTAGTTATATATAAATGGGAAGTCAAGGCATATGGATAAGCAGAATTGGACCCTAGCATAATGGACCCTGGGATAATGGAAACAAGTAAAATGCTGGTTAAAATTCAGTATTTGTTCTCTTTTAGATGTTTCTCATATTTCTAAAGGAAAGATGCTTGAAATTTATAGTCATCTTGAATTCTACTTAGCCTTGAGAATGGTCTGTCCAAGGTTCTGCTGTATTAGGGGCTTTTCTGTGTAGATCACAAATGGGGCACTGGGAACCACTTCTGAGAAAGCATGGAGCTGCCTCCTTGTGCATCTGCAGGGACTCCTTCATCCTTTTCCTCCTGCCCCTGCTCCTTTTTTCTTCCTTTGAATGAGACTAGCCATTAATGAGGGTAGGGTCTTTTTTCTGCCTTGGGAGGTATAAAAAGTTTAGCTTGGGGATTAATTCTGTTGGAAGAATATTTCTGAGCTTTACTGCCTGATGCTTAACTGATTGCTATGGGGACTACTTGACTCTTGTTGTGGTTGTTCTTCGATCATTGCAGTCATGTCTGACCCTTCATTACTTTATTTGGGGTTTTCTTGGAAAAGATACTGGAGTGGCTTGCCATTTCCTTCTCTAGCTCATTTTACTGAGGCAAACTGGGTTAAGTGACTTGCCCAGGGTTACATAGCTAGTAAGTGTCTAAGACCAGATTTGAACTCAGATCTTCTTGACTGTTTAGAAAATTACCTTTCTGCCACCCATCTGCCCCATCTTTATTCTTACTACCTATGGAATACTCTCCTGACTTCTACTGACCTAGTGATTATGAAGGTAGAGAATAGGAAATGTTATATATATTTAACTCTGAAGTTGATTTCTTAAAAACTGCTACTTAATCAGAGTGGTTTTACATGTTATTTCTATGATCCATGAGAACTTATTACATTTTAACCCTTAAACCTGAGTAGTTAGATTAGGCCTACCATATGGATGCTTCATGTTTTCAAAAATGAATTAAATAATGAGCTTAAAGATAGGAAAATAATAGTTTCTAACAGCTCAAAAATATTCCCTAGACAAAATTTTACCTTAATATTTAAGGTGGTAATCCGTCCATCTCTAGCTATACTTATAAATACCCTGTGGTTGGTCACACATAAGAATGTTTTGTGTTGGTTGCCAGGATTTGCTTCATGCACATGAATTTGAGACAGCAGCACCCTGACCCCAAAAGAGAAATCCATTCCATTCATTTGGAATGCAATCTGATTTGAGAAATACATTTAATTTCTTTCTTCTACCAACCCTACCACCACCACAAACTTTGACTTGCCATATAACCACCTTCCCCAACCAGTCCGGCCTGAAATTTGCAACCTTAAAGTCATTCTTTTGGATTAGATAATAAGGAATATCAAGAAGGACACTAGTAAAAAGCACATTTCTCAAAAAAAAGAAGAATGGGGCTTTGAGAGTGCCTTCTCTATTTTTTCCTATTGATATTTTATTGTGGATTGGAATAGACAGATGAAAGCATTTATTAAGCACTTAACCATACTTATGTATCAAGTACTGTGTTGAGGGCTAGGAATAGCTATGTTTGTTACCTTGGAAAATTTACCTTGGAAGGTCCACTGATGCTTCAGGAAGAAAAAGAGTTGATGTGTATGCTAGGACCACAAGAATAAATAGAATACCACACTGAGGTGAAAATCAACAGAGTTTACACAGGAAATAGGCAGAAAATTAATAGCAGTATAGAATAATAGATTCAAAGCCAAAGAGACTGGGACCAGACATGCCCAGTGTAGGAGCAGTAAATCACAGTGTTGGCAAATGACTGTGTCTCTAATGCAATATTTCTGCCAGAGGCAACCTTCTTTCATGGTGTCTGCATGCTAGCCATGCCTTCTCATGGAACTGGATCCTACCCACTGCAGGCCCAAATACACAGAAAGATGATGCTAAGGAGATGAGGCAGAAGGCAAGAGAATTTCATTTGCTGGGCAGGTGGAAAGCTTAGCAACATAAAGCTGGAGTAGCCAGGAGGTAGCACAGAGTGGCCCCCAGGAAGGGCAGGTGGAGTGACCTAATAGAGGAGAGGCTGAATTTCTGAAGGACAACAAAGGCGTGCCAAAGATGGAGTAGACCAAAGGAAGTAGAGGGGTCAAAACGGGGAAGTACTGCTGACTGATGACTAGAGAAAGTAGAACTTTAGGTAATTTTCTATGCAGTCTTAACTAGGGCATCCCTGCTGATTACATTTCAGTCACAGATGTAGAGTGTATGAATAACTCTTGGCTCCAAAATGATGAATTGATGAATTCTGCCCCTCAAAAGACAATGTTGTTAACTTTACATTATAAGAGTTCACTTTCTGATTTCAGAATATGGCCATATCAATGAACTTGTAGGCAGTGTGAGATTTGAACTACTCACCAACAGAATCATCACCTAATTCCCTTCATTTTATGCATGAGGGAACTGAGGCCCAAAGAACTTAAGCTATTTTACCATATTATTTTATGTTTTTAATTTTTCCCCACCATGATGCAGTGGACAATAATCAGCCTTTATGGTAGTGATTAAAACCTCAAAATAACAGAACTAAAGGGGAATTGATACTCCTGAATAAAATTCAAAATCCTTGACAACCTGTTTATGCCTCTGGCTCCTCCACATCTGGCCACTTTTCTGTGTATAACTAAGAAAACAGGTTGCGGAAAATTTTTTGATTTGGTTTAGTTGTAAACCAAAAATGTAATGGGCTAGCTATAGAATCAGTATGTTCTTAGCTGAGATGAAACTTTCTATGATTCAGTGGCTTTTTTGTGGCCATCTTCCAAATAAAATGAAGACACGCTGCCATCCCTCCTTCTACCGGAAGGAGAGAAGGCAGTTGAAGTAAATCACAAAGTACCATGTGCTGTGACATCAGCATAAGGTGCAGAAGATATATAGATAACTTGTTAAGATGTTACAAATCAAGTCACGCCAACACGCTTCAGAACTATGACCAACTCAATGAACAATCATGATGTCAGAGGACTCATCATGAAACATGCTACCTGATTCCTACCAGAAAGAATATGGACTCCGTCTCCACCCCAACATCATGGTGATGGGGGATCCAAATCATAAGGTCCTCAGTAAAGGAGGTTAAGGAAGTAAAGAAAATAAAAAGCAGAAAAGGCATCCAGAGGCCTATGCACAAACTCACCTAGTTGAATCCCCTGCTTACCATGTGGCCACAGTCACCTTAATACAATGGAGAAAAGATCCAGTCCTTTCTTACCCCTCATTGGAAGGCTCAGAGTTGCATGATGCCAATTAGCGAAATGAAGGAAGAGACCTAGATGAAAGCTATCTCTTCTTTTAAAGGCCCATTGAGTAATCAGTTCCTCTGGCTTCGATAGTCAATGAACAAATAATTTCATAATTGCAAAGAACTCACATCTTTCAGGTCTGAGTCAGATGCACGGACAGGTCTTCTTCAACATGCCCAAAAACTGAGCTAGCGGTCGGTCAGAACACGGAAGGATAATTCTGAGCACATTGTATGGAACAGCCATTGTTACACTGGTTTAGGATACAACTGTAATAAGGAATTGGGTTTTCCTTCCAGCTCAGTGAATATAATAATCACAAAGAACAAAGTGTTAATGAGATGTTAACATCTATAGATCCTCTTAAGACATGTGAACACCTTTCTCTGAGAAAATCAGAAGGGGCAGTGATTATGTAGCTTAAAAGTGGGCCATGACTCAGGGGAATAAAAGTAACTAAGCCTTGGAGAAAAGTTGGGAAGTTTAGGTGAGTAAAGGACAGATGATACCTGTGGAAGAGACTCCTGGGGAGAGAGAGGAAGCAGGGGATTTCTCCCTCCTTCCCTCCACCCCATCGCATCATCTAGCAGCAGAGCTACTAGCCACTCCATCCAGTAGTTGGGGAATCAGTTCAAGAGCATTCTAGGTACGGTTTGAAAAGAAGAGGACACATACTTCTGAAAGACAGAGATACAAAGAGGCAGTCACTGAAGGCACCTTTGAGGACCACAACTTCTGACAACAGAAAAGACAGCTGGCTATAGACTGAAGAGAGAGTTAGCCCTGGGACTCAAGAGGCAAGTTTAAGAATGCAAAAGACTCTGGGAGCACAGCTGAGCAACCCACCTAGTAGAGATGTTATGCCAAGTGGGGAGCTTTGTAAGCACTCCATCAGAGAGAAAGGATTCCAGGCCCTGAATTACTGGAGCAGTGAGTTGTCTACATGTTTGTTTCACTACCATTATAATATGTTTGTTCCCACTCTTCCTAAGGGAACTGTGTAATAATGGGAGACTGTAAGCTAGGACTATGAAGGAAAACTTCTGTAGCTACTGTTTTCTTACTACCCAATTCTAGTAAATGCCTTTGCTAATAGCTAATTGTGTCTATAGGAAGATTGTTAATAGGAAACAGCCAGCAGGGGTTCATAAGCTTAAGACTGGATACACACATGGTAATGTTAGAATTCAAGCTGGTAATCATTCAATGTGAACCCCAATCCATGAGTGTCAAGCTGGGAGAATATCAAAGAAGGGGTGCAAATACAATCTATTTGCAAAACACTATGGATGACAATGACGGAACTTATATAAGAGCAAACACGTTGATGAGAGAGCCAGCTAAACCCAAGAATCCCAAGAATATTTCTAAGTGACACTAGAAGGAGAACAATAAAAACATGCAAAAATAAATGGATCTGCCAGCATTTCTATTTGTGATACGTACTCATGGATGACAACAACGAAAGTACCACACTTGTACTCTATGACCTGTAGACTTGATGAACTCATTGATGAACAATATGCTAAGTAATAAAATAGAAATAATTCTCAAGGAGAATTATCAACCTGACAGAGGAAATATACACTGGAAGCAACACACTCTTAAAAACCCTGGGAATGATTTATAAGGTTATCTTAAAAGGGTGGAGATTTCAAAAGAGTGGGGAAATCCAGAATACTTAAAAAAATTCTTGTTAAGTTAACAAGAAGACTTTAGCAGCCAGTGACCTATAAGTCTGTTTTGCTATTTCTATAAAAATCTTTGTGAGAACAGTCTTGCATACAATACTATTTCAAATAATGGCCATACTCTCCCTCAAGCTTATGAAACTCTCATAGTATGTAGAATTGAAGTTATTTTTCAATATTTTTTTTTCCTTCTGAGACCTAATTTGAAGGGGAAGGTACTGCCCCCTAGACATACATTTTGTTTGCTGAAAGAAGCAGGAAAAGGAAATTCTATGTGAAATACAAAGGAAAAATAGTATGAAGGAATATAAACAGTTCTCAGGGAACCTGAGAGAAAAAGCAGTCTCTTAGATAAAAGTGCTTGAGGAGAGATACAGAGAATTCTGAGAAGACCAGAATGAAAAACATGCCCTCAATAGTAAAAAGTATTAACTAATTATTAAAGATGCGTGCAGTGTGTTGTTTCTGAGCAGCTAACATACACATGACTATTTTCAAGACTTTGGAGCTTTATTGTTGGGAAACCACACATCGAGAAATGTTTTGAGACTACTGTAAAATAGCTTTTTGTGTGCAACATAATAGGTAGAAGTGAGCTATCTGACACACATGGATTTGGGGTTTTTCAACCTAAGTTAAACACGAGTCACTATACATGTGAAGGACCTGATTTGAGGCACTGGAAGCCAGAATGAAAATCCAGAGACCAAAAACTAGATCAGGAATCATGAACAAAGAAGCTATGGGCAGAAGAAAGATCAGAGGAGCCAACATGAGCAGCTGCTTACAGAAACCAAGACATCAGAAGACAGAACACAAAAACCACTTGAGCTAAGAGACTGACAGAGCCTGAAACCAACTGACTAGAGGTTCTGCTGTTGATGAGGGAAGCTGATCTGACAGAAAGAATGTTCTCCCGTTTTAAAGCACTGATTGGAAGAAAGAAAAATCCTCTGCTATTGCTGAAGATTTTGGTTGGGGGTAAGGTTGCTTTTTTTCCCCTCTAGTGATAGATATAGCTTAAAAATAAGAGAAATCCCTTAAAGACTTACTTACGTTTCTCTTTATTGCTTCTATGGCTCAAGAGGAGAACATCCTTTAAAACCTAAACAGAGTTAAGCCTGAATTGTTTTGCTGATTCTGGGATTAAGGGAACTTTTTTCACAGAATGTCATTCTGCCTCAGCACTTAGCCAAGGAAGCAAACCTGGGAAGCTCTGTGGACCCCATCCTTAAGGCTGCTATTAACTAAAACAGCTTAACACAGATTCATCAGCCAAAGCACAGAAGACAATCAGCTATTTCCAGCAGGAGAGCAGAAAGGTTCAAAAGAGAAGATGACATGCTGACACACTACAGACTGCTGCCTAAAGAGACCACACACACGGAGCCCCACAACCCAGAGTTGTTCATTGCCCTCAAAATGTTGATTTCTTTACTGATGTGCCTTACTGCTAGGTTTCTGTGACTCAGATTCATGGGTACACTTAGAATCTTATTATTCTTGATTTTGTCTGCTACTGAGTAAATGTTATTATTAGTCTTGGGTTTTTTTTTTCCTTCTTGTTCAGTAATTTTTCATGTTTAAGAGTTAATGACACCATTGTAACTGATCTGTATAAATAAGAAGCACACTAGCTGGGGCTCAGAACTATAGTTGTATTTCCTGGTTATCCGAATGTCCCCACTCTGGAAAACCTGCCAGTCTGGATGCAAATCAGGGTAAGTGAGTCAGTCCAGAGGGAAAGTGTGAAGGGAAGAAGTAAGGGTATACCATGCTTTGCCTCTCTATACTGATCACATAAAGATGTGGCCTATAATCATGGGCTGCCTACATTCAAACTAATATGGCAATACAACATGTATATATGATTACAGATAAGATAGAAATTAAGGTTTGCACTAACATCGGCCAGATAATATAAGGGTTACGTGTAGAGGTCCAAGTAATTTTTATTTTTGTGAATAAGGACAACTGATAGCAAATAGGAACATTGTTATGATCAGCAAATAATTTGTGAAGTTAGAATGAATTATGTCATTCCCTTCTCAGAGAATGACTCCCACAGAGTTCTAACATATAATAGCCAATATATTTCAAACAGTAGACATTTTTGAGAAGGCTGCCACCATGAGTCATCATGACGCAATTTGGCTAGACCTGGCAAATTCTGTCTTTTCAAATTTAGTCACATTCAAGAATTTATTGCTCCAGTGCTCTATATTTGGGTTCTGTGGGCTGGGGTTTTTTTTGTTTTGTTTTGTTTTTTTATTGTGAGGGAACCCATGTATGAGCATTGACAGGGCTTAGGAAATGAATTATTGGTGAAAAAGCCCTCAAAGGCCTGTTAGGTGCTGTTGGAAAAAATGTTATCTTCATGTTGCACTGATTATAGCTTATTATGAAAATATAAATCATAGTCTGCTGAAAAACATGACATTTGTTTAGTATACTCTGCCAGCTTCAGAACACTGAAGGTGACTAGTGAAAGAAGAAGGGGATGAGAAAAATAGATAGGCTTGAAAAGGCTAAGGGTGAGGAGACAAAGGAATGTGAAGCTTAAGTCATGTTCTAGTCAGAAGAATGTTAATTACTCATTTGGCAAGTAAAAACTCTACTGCTTACACTATTAAATTTACTTAATTGGACCTATATGAGTGTTTAATCTCTAGAGCTAAAAACTGACCTGAAATTCTCTCATTTGAGATTAGGGCCTTTTTCTTTCTATCTTGTTTTTTCTTCATTCCTTTCCTGACCTAAAAAGTTCCATAAGGTTGATAATAAAGGCTCTGGCATACTATCTGGGATGAATATATATGTGTGTGTGTGTGTGTGTGTGTGTGTGTGTGTGTGTGTGTGTGTGTGTGTGTGTGTGCATGTATGTGTATATACATGTGCATATATATATATACACAAATACATACAGAATATATACATGTATATATTTCTATACACACATACATATATACACATATATATTCATATATATGTACACACAAATATATACAGAAACCAGAAAAATATAGATAAACCAACAAATACATATGGAAGGGGTGATGTGATTCCTCCTCCCCATCTCTGTTGATACAGTAACAGAAAATCAAGAATGTAATTATAAAATATAAAGGAGGTGTTAAGGAATTTGCCAATAACCACACAACAATGTGTGAAGCTCCATAATCAACTTCTGAGTGAAGCTAACTGCCATTACGCAGGATAAGAGAAATGCCACTCCCTTGGGTCTATGTTTTTAAAAAAGCAAGCCATGTAGCAGTGAGAGTTGGAGGCAGTGGTGAAGTGATCCTTGCACCCATACCTGAGGGGGTGAGAGGTGTGTGTGTTTGTGGGGGGTTTGTTTGTGGGAGGTGTTTGTTTGTGGGGCAGTGTTTGTGGGGGGTTGTGAATCTTTTCTTTCTTCACCTTTAACCCTTTTCAGAGCTACTGGACCAGTAGGATACAAAGCATTCATAGGGAGCAGAGACACACTTTGGGCAGAAATGGATTCAGAAAAAAGCCACTTAAAGGGAGGCAGGGAGGTCAGTTCAGGCATGGGAGACAGAAAGAGAATAAGCCCAGAAAAGAGGAATTGAGTGCAAGGTTAAAACAAGGTAATATATCTCAAAAGGCTTCTGAAGGGATAAGAATTATACAGAATTCTGATGAGAAATAGAATACTATCTGATGTTCTATACTAGAATTACAAAGGGCTTTAGGATTTTATAGTTGAAAGGGATTATAGCACTTCTTAAACTGTGTCATGTCACATAACTGAATGTGGGGGTCTTGAAAAATTTGGCAACAGTAAAAGGTTTCTGAACACTCAATGACCAAAAATTAATTCAAAATCAAACATGTAATGAATCTGAGGTGTTTCTGGCAATGCTTGCCTGTGTTGTAGTGAGCAACTTCTCTGCAATTTCCCTAATGAATACAGATGTAAAAATTTTAAATAAAATATCAGCCAAAAGATTACAGCAATTTATCATGAAGATAATACACTATGACCAGGTGGAATTTATACCAGGAATGCAGGGCTGGTTCAATATTGGGAAAACATCACCATAATTGACCATATCAATAACAAAATTAACAGAAATATCTCAATAGCTGCAGAAAAAAGCTTTTGACAAAATATAACACCCATGCCTATTAAAAACACTGGAGAGCCTAAGAATCAATGGAGCTTTCCTCAAAATGATAAGTAGCATCTATCTAAAACCATCAGCAAGTATTATATGTAATGGGGATAAGCTAGAAGCATTTCCAATAAGACCAAGGGTAAAACAAGGATGTCCATTATCATCACTGTTATTCAATATTGTATTAGAAATGTTAACTTTAGATATAAGAGAAGAAAAAGAAATGAAAGGAATTCGAATAGGCAACGAAGAAACAAAACTATCACTCTTTGCAGATGATATGATGGTATACTTAGAGAATCCTAGGGAATCAACTAAAAAACTACTTGAAATAATTAACAAGTTTATCAAAGTTGCAGGATATAAAATAAATCCACATAAATCATCAGCATTTCTATACATTACTAACAAAGTCCAGCAGCAAGAGATAGAAAGAGAAATTACATTTAAAGTAACTATAGAAAATACAAAATATTTGGGAGTCTACTTGCCAAGACAAACCTAGGAACTATATGAACACAATTACAAAACACTTCTCACACGAAGTCAGATCCAAATAATTGAAAAAATATCACTTGCTCAGGGGTAGGCCAAGCTAATGTAATAAAAATGACAACTGTATCTAAATCAATTTACTTATTCAGTACCATACCAATCAAACTACCAAAAAATGATTTTATAGAGCCAGAAAAATAATAACAAAATTCATCTGGAAGAACAAAAGGTGCAGAATATCAAGGGAATTAATTAAAAGAAATGCAAGGGAAGGTGGCCTAGACATACCAGATAAGAAACCGTATTATAAAGCAGCAATCGTCAAAACTACTTGGTATGGCCAAGAAATAGAGTGGTGGGTCAGTGGAATAGATTGGGTACACAAGACACAGTAATCAATGACTACAGTAATTTACTGTTTGACAAAGTTGAAGACTCCAGCTTCTGGAATAAGAATTCACTATTTGACAAAAACTGCTGGGAAAACTGGAAAACAGTATGGCAGAAACTAGGCATAGACAAACATCTTATACTCTATACCAGCGGTTCTCAACCTGTGGGTTATGTTCAATTTGTAACAACGAAAATACATCCTCCATATCAGATACTTACATTATGATTCATAACAGTAGCAAAATTACAGTTATGAAGTAGCAAGAAAAATAATTTTATGGTTGGGGGTCACCACAACATGAGGAACTGTATTAAAGGGTTGTAGCATTAGGAAGGTTGAGAACCACTGCTCTATACCAAGGTAAGGTCAAAATGGGTACATGATTTAAACACAAAGGGTGAAATTATAAGCAAATCAGGAGAGCAAGGAATAGTTTACCTGTCAGATCTATGGAAAAAGAAAGAATTTATAACCAAACAAGAGATAGAGAACATTATAAAATGCAAAAGGAATGATTTTGATTATATTAAATTGAAAAGGTTTTGGGGGGGGGGGCTTTTTGGAGGGGGGAGGGCAGGGCAACTGGGGTTAAGTGACTTGCCCAAGGCCATACGGCCAGTAAGTGTTAAGTGTCTGAGGCTGAATTTGAATTCAGGCCCTCCTGACTCCAGGATCAGTGCTCTATTCACTGTGCCACCTAGCCACCCCAAATTGAAAAGGTTTTGCACAAAGCCAATGCAAGTAAGACTAGAAGAAAAGCAGAAAGCTGGAAAACACTTTTTATAGCCAGTATCTCTGACAAACGCCTCATTTCTAAAACTCATAGAGAACTGAGTCAAAGCTATAAGAATATAAGTGATTCCCCAATTGACAAATGGTCAAAGGATATGAATAGGTTGTTTTCAGAAGAAGAAATTAACGCTATCTATAGTCATATGAAAAAATGCTCTAAATCACTATTGATTAGAGAAATGAAATTTAGAACAACTCTGAGATTTCACATCACACCTATCAGATTGGCTAACATAACAAAACAGGAAAATGAAAAATGTTAGAGATGTGGGAAAACTGGAACACTAATGCATTGTTGGTGGAGTTCTGAACTGATCCAACCATTCCGGAGAACAATTTGGAACTATGCCCAAAGGGCTATAGAACTGTGCATACCCAGCAATACTACTTTTAGGTCTGTATCCCAATGAGATAATAAAAATGGAAGAAGGACTCACATGTACAAAAATATTTATAGGAGCTCTTTTTGTGATGGCAAAGAATTGGAAATTGAGGGGATGCCCATCAACTGCAGAATGGCTGAACAAGTTGTGATATATGAATCTAATGGAACACTATTGTTCCATAAGAAATGGTGAGCAGCTAGATTTTAGAAAAACCTGGTAAGGCTCACAGGAACTGATGCCGAGTGACATGAGCAGAACCAGGAGAACTGGTCAGCAACATTGTACAATGACTAACTTTATCAGACTTAGCTCTTCTCAGCAACGCAATGATCTAAGACAATTCCAAAAGAGTCATGATGGAAAATGTTATCCACATCCAGAGAAATAGCAATGGAGTCTGAATGCAGATTAAAGCAGACTATTTTCTCTTTTTTGTTTTTTCTTTCTCATAGTTTTTTCCTTTTGTTCTGATCCTTCTTTCACAAGATGACTAATGTGGAAATATGTTTCATATGATTATATATGTATAGCCTATATCAGATTGCATGCTGTCTGGGCTGGAGGGAAGGAGGGGAAGGGGAACAAATTTAGAACTCAAAATCTTATAGAAGTGAATGTTGAAAACTAAAAATAAATATTTTTTTAAAAAAAGAAAGAAAAAGCAGTCATTTTATCCATTTGTGTAACTGTCCAAAAAACACTAAATATGAGAGAATAATAGCAGGATACCAACATTTTTGGTTCATTTCCATCTGAACCCCATCAAGAAAAGATGAGAAAAATGAGATAATATAATCAACACTGTATATTTCCAAGGCACTTTAGAGGTTTTCAATATGCTTCCCCAGCTTAGATACCAGCTCTGCCACTTACTTACTAGATATGTGACATTTGTCATGGCACTTCATCTATCTAGGCCTCAGTTTCCTTAGCTCAAAAATAAGGAAGTTGGGCTAGATGATCTCTAGAATATCTTTCAACTCTAAAATCCCAAGGCCCTATGTAATTCTAGCATAGAATATCAGCTAGTATTCCACTTATTATCTGAATTCTGTATAATTCTTACCTCTTCAAAAGCCTTTTCAGATATATTACCTTACTTTAACCTTATAATTACTTTGTGAGATCAATAAGGCAAATGGTATTGTTTTGATTTTATATGGGGAAATTATATGGAATGGAAAGCTTTGAAAATGAAGCAACTTCAAAGAAGTTGAGAACATGTGGGAAAAGAATAAGATCTACAGGTCATTCCTGTCTAATGCTGGAATTGTCTTGATGATGCTTTCAATGACTCTACAGTAGATAAATTCACACTTATTTAACACTTTGAAGTTCATGAAGTATTCTCCTTTCAAAAACCTTGATGTAGGTGATCAAAATAGATGATATTTGTATGGGACTTTAAGATTTGCCCAGGGCTTTACATATATATTATCTCATTAGAGTCTCATAACTTTGTGAGGTTGGTGCTCTTAAAATCCCAATTTTACAGATGAGGACACTGAGGTTTAGAGAGGTTAAGTGAAAGTGACATTATGGAGCAAAGGGTGGTGATTTGGGATTTGGAAGACCTACATTTGAACTTTGTCTCTGCCACTTGTTACCTGTATCAGCTTCCCCAGACGTCAGTTTCTTCATCTATCAAATGATAGGGTTTTACTAGGCAGCCTCTGAGGTCCCTCCCAGTTCTCAATCCATCATCCTGTGATTCATGAGCTATAAAATGAAGAGGCCCTATTAGATGGTTTCTAAAGGTCCTTCCAGTTCTAAAGCTATAATTGTTTAAGTGGGGATGAGGAGGTGCTTCCCTCCACAGGACACTTTGTTTCATTTGTGTTTAGTTTTTAAAAAGTGGTATTTACTACAAAGCTATAGAAGGTACAAAAGTACATAAATTTCATCCCAATATCTGAGATCACACACTCCACTATACTACCTCGGTTCCTGGGGAGAATGAGCTCAGACTTAGTCAAGCTTCTACACAGCAACTACCCCAATAATGTCACTTGCAAATGTGGAATGGTTGATGAATGGATGGCCTTATGGGCTATGAGTAGAACTCAGATGTAGAGGGTTGGAGGCCTCTTCCCTTATGTCTTTACCTCTGACCCGAATAGCAGTTCTTCAGGAAAGGGACTAAGTAAAGCAAAGGCTAGCCCTTGGTTGATTAGTATCTTTTGAATGCTCTACTGTTATATCAGTGAATGAAAAAGCAGGGATATCTGTTTTACATTAGCACCTAGAGATAGAAAGAAAGGTAGATCAAGGACAAATATATCCTGAATCCATGATCACTTCACGAGTAAATGTCTGAAGTGCATCTTGACTCCAGGTTTTCCTTACTCCAAGTCCAATAAGCTATTATGCTATACTATTGAACAAATTCATGTATTATTATTCCTATTTTAGAGATTATGAGTAGCTATCACTTTATAAAACAGAAGGAAGTAGTTAAGGGTAAAAACATTTAAAATAAAGTTAAACTAAGCAAAGTCACTTGGAGGGGGGAGAAGATGTTAAGGATGAATTGGAATGACAACAAACAAAAGAAAAATGGAAAAGATCTGCAAAGATGTTTATAACAAATTTTTTCCACTATCAAGGACACTGGAACCACCACACAGGAACTCTAATCTTACAGTCTCAGATGTCCTTACAGAGGAGATGGAAATGGCATTAGAGAGAAAAACTGATGAGAAAAGGCAGTGTATTAGATGAGCATAAACAGAAAAGACTGATACTTCAAGTGAAGCAGCTAGGTGGCACAGTAGATAGAGTGTCAGACCTGGAGTCAGGAAGACTCATCTACATCAGTTCAAATCTGGCCTCAGAAACTTAATAACTGTGTGACCTTGGACAAGCAACTTACCCTGTTTGTCTCAGCTTCTTTATCTGCACAACAAGCTATAGAAGAAAATGGCAAACCCCTCCAATATCTTTGCCAAGAAAACCTCAAATGGGGTCATGAAGAGTCAGACGTGACTGAAACAACTGAATAACAAGAAATGATAAATTAAAACACATGGTATCTAGAGAATACCAAAAGCATAGAGATGAAAAAAAATATTAGACTTAATAAAAACAAAATAAATATGACCAAGAAAACATCAAAACAACCAGCTTATGTCCTTATTTATCAATCTAAACAAATTCTATGAAAATAATTTATACATATAACATAAATCTCCCTAAAGGGAGTATTAGTAGGAAACAGCCATGCTTTCCCAAGTAGTATTCTACAGTAGACAATATTTTTATCATAGCATATAAACTCTGGGAGTCCTTACCCTAATTCTTAGCTGCCAATTCTTAATTGGGAATTCCCTTCTGTCCTCTTGACAAGGAGTCATATTCTAAATTTCATAGGAGATATTAAATATTCCAAACAACATTTCACTGTGCTGAATGCGGTATAAAGTTAATCTCATCCAGGGAATTTCCTTCATTCTTATACATATGAACTGTTGCTTAATGATTCAGGGTCACCATCATCTACAAGTCAATTGTAGACCCTCTTTGGTTAACACGTACCTCAACTTGCACTCATGGGTTAGATCTCCTTGGGGACAATTGCCAAGGGCTAAGCTATTACTTGTGTCTGAAATCCTAAATCCACAGTTCATGAGCCCCTACCATATTTACTTCCAAATGCAGCACATAGCTAATGGATGGAGTTAGAACCTTATTGAATCAGGATACAGCATCTCAGAGTCAATCTAACACCGAGTTGGGTCAAGCATGTTGCTTCTCAGTTCCTCAAGGCACGTCATCTGAATCAACTGGGATGGATTTGAGTTCCTGGAGCCTTGGTGGTTCTCCTTACCTTTCAAAGCTCACAAGGTTGCAGCCTATTCACTTCCATCCCTAATATTTCTTTACTCCAAGAAAAATACAAAGGCAAAGAGGCAAAAGATCAGAGAAGCCATGTTCCTTGTCATATGTCAGGCAGGGTAGGGAGATAGGTAGATAGCAGCAGGAGGTTGCTACTCTATTACTACCACCCTTACTACCTATTTACTGCTTCCCTTAACCATAGACTTAAAGGAGTTATTGCTTCCCTCACCACCAAGAAAGAGAGACAGTTCTCCCATGTGCCTCATTTGTATGCACACTGAGTTCTGACTCACCACCCAATCAAAAGACACAAGATAAGCAGAAAGTAATCATAGAATACCTATGCATGCTCTGAAGTGGAGAGCAGGGTACCAGGAAGCAGGCTCACTAAATATTAAAATGGGTCTCCTATACATATTCCCCCAGGACAGGCTTTCACTGACCAGTCCCCCATTACATTACTATCACACAAATAACACAGATGTAGAGACTTTTGATCAGCTATCATCCTCATTTCCCTCCTACTGTAGCCTTGGACTCCACCCCTAGGCCTCTGATGGGTAAGCTTTCATCTTATCTTAATGGCAACCAAGATTCCATACCACTTTCTTCCCATCTCTATGCCATAAGAATAATTTTCCCCAAATCCAGCTTCTCTTTATGTGTTATCTTTCCCATTAGAACATAAGCTCCTTGAGGGTAGGGACTATGTTGATTGTATTTGTAATCCATTGTATTTGTACGTTGATTGGATTTGTATTCATGTGTGGTGGTTCCAATGTCCTTGATAGTGGAAAAAATTTGTTATAAACATCTTTGCAGATCTTTTCCATTTTTCTTTTGTTTGTTGTCGTTCCAATTCATCCTTAACATCTCCCCACCTCCAAGTGACCCTGCTTAATTTAACTTTATTTTAAATATTTTTACCCTTAACTATTTCCTTCTGTTTTATAAAGGATGTATTTATATGCTTAGCACAGTGCCTGGAACATATTAAATGCGTCACAAATGCTTTATTTATGTAGCTACCTATCTCTCTCTCTCTCTCTCTCTCCACAGAGGTTTCCAAAGTGAGCAATACTGCTTAAGGAGAGGGAGGAAGTGGAAATATCAGGGGGTGGCAGTAGCCTCAGACACAATTGGAAAGCACTCAATAAAAATAAGGGGGCAGTAGAAGCATAAGAAAGGAAGAGAAGATAATATTTTGAAAGACCATCAGTATATGTTTCATCTGTTGTGTAACAGAGTTAAAGTAGTAGTGATTACATTATTTTCTAATTAAACATGCAAAATTCAAGTTATACTTGATCAGTGGTCAAGTGCACCAGCAGGTCTTAACAAGCAAGTGTCAGCAGCCCAGCATGTTGTTCACTGTCAGGAAAGTCCAGACATATCAGTGTGCATGTAATGACTTGTTTACAATATGACACTATATGTAATATTGTATCATCAAAATTTCAACATAGGAAAAAGCTCACAAATTTACAAATTGTTAAATTTAAGATGTCATTTAAAAATATATATACATATATATTTAAAATGATACAAATAAAAAGAAACATTAAAGGGTTAAAGAAAGTAGATTTCCAGGGGAGTGCTGAGTAATATTTTTTTGGGAAAGGGGGCAGTAGGTCAAATATATTTGGGAACTTCTGAGGATAGAAGATCTTACTGTGCTTATTGTTTGTAGATTTGGTAGGCTCCCTTCAAGCAATATCTCTCTTATCCATCCATATATAAAAATGATTCAATCATCATTGAAAAATATAACAAAGATAACTTTATTTTTGACAACCCTTTAACCATAAATAGTAGGCAAATATTTGTTTCCCTTTTTAACAGAGAGATGCATGTTTATCAATGGTGTTTATCACTGTCATGGGGGAGATCCAGTGTAAAGTACAAGTTCAAAAGAGATTCCTTTTGGAGATTGAAATTCTAAAGCTGCTCTTGTTTATAGATCATGTGGATTACAAGTCCCTAAACCCTGCAGAGCCTCCTGGAACTGATTTTTAAAACATTGTTTGATTTTGTACATTGCCTGCATTGCTCCTGATGAATAATCCTTTGAATATGTTACTGCAGACTCTTTAATAACATTTTATCCAATATTTTCACATCAATATTCATTAAAGACATTGGTTTATACTTTTCATTCTCTGCTTTATCTCTTTTTGGTTTATGTATCAGGACAATATTTATGTCATGGAAGAAGTTTAAGAGGATCCCTTCTTCATCTGTTTGCAATCTATGTAATATTGTAATTACTTGTTTCTTGAATACTTAATAGGATTCATTTGTAAATCTGACACCAAGGTTTTTGTTTTTTTTTTTTCCCTTTTGGAGTTCCTTTATGGCTTAATTTCTTTCTATGACTGAATTATTTAAACTTGGTGTTTTTTGTTCTATTAGTCTACTTATTTTACTTTAGAATATTAATCTCTTTAAATTTGTTATCAGTTTAGGTAGCATATAACTGGGTAATTCTTAATAGTTTCTTTTATTTCTTCATTTAAGTTTTCCTTTTTATCTTCGATCTTGGAAATTAGGATTTCTCTTTAATCAGATTGGCTAGTGTTTTATCTGTTTTATTCACTTCTTTTCTTTTTTTTTTTTCTTTTTGCTTTTTGGAGGGGGAAAGGCAGGGCAATTGGGGTTAAGTGACTTGCCCGAGGTTACATGGTTAGTGTTAAGTGTCTGAGGCTGGGTTTGAACTCAGGTCCTCCTAACTCCAGGGCCAGTTTTCTATTCACTGTGCCACCTAGCCACCCCTGTTTTATTAATTTCTTTGAAAAAATTAATACTTGGTCTATTTATTAGTTCAATTTTTTGTTTTTGATCTTTGATTTTCAGAACTTCTATTCTTTTTTTGTCTCCTTGGCATTTTTGGTCTGTAGCTTCTCTGGCTATTTTTTTAAGCTGCATATCCACTTCATTGATATGTTCTTTCTTCTTTTCATTGAGGAAAGTATGCATATACATACATACATATACGTATATATATGAACACATACATATTTCCTCTTAAAGACTGCTTTTGCTGCCTCCTGAAAGTTTTGGTATGTTATCTCATTGCTGTCATTGTCTCTGATGAACTATTGTTTCTACTATATGGGGATCTAACACATTTCCAGCCCACCTAAAGTGAGAGATGCTTCTAAAAGAAAAGAGAACTGATGTGCATGCATGGATATTCTGCACTGACGTATTACATACTTGAGAATGGCCATTTTCCATGCGGCTGAGAAACCGGAGTATCTTTAAATCTGCTTGAATAAACAAAGTTGTTCTCTTTTTTGAATTCCAGTCTACAGGGATACAATCATTCATTCACAACAGGTGACACTATGTGGAAGAGGTGAAGGGACTATGGGGCCACCTCCTTCCCTTAAACAAAACTGCCCCAAGAAACAGACTTTAGGCCTTGGTCTTGTCTTGTTTGTCTTTTCCAATTCTACTTGCAGAGTCAAGTCCTCGATCAAGGAACTTAAGCCATGGGGATCTTGAAACTCTGGATCTCAGGCCAGATGTTGTAAACAGCTCATCAGGGGACCCTGAGACACCAGGGTACCAGGATGCTAGGTCAGAGGAGCTTTGGGTTTGAATTTGGCGGGACTAATGTTATGTGGGAACTGAATTAAGCTGTGAACTTAAGATCTTCAGAAAACAAGGTGGTATAGAGGAGATTATGGCACCAAGATGTTGAGGGAAATATATATTTATTCTTACATGTCTTTGAAGGAAACATTCTTTTCTAAAAGCTAACCTTATGTTAAGGGGTTAAATCAACTGGGGTAATAGTCAATGACCTCTTAAAAAGGGAAGAATCCAGTCTATGATAGTTTGAACCAATGGCAGGTGAACAGAGGTGTCCCCAATCACCTCAGGATACTGAAGAACCCCAGGGAGGAATGTAACAGACCTGCTCCTCAAAGACTGGGGGACTAGAGCTCTTTCATTTTTCACTATAATTTATGCTTTGGTATACCAATTCTTTGGCACTAAATTACTTAGTCTTCATTTAAGATGGAATCCTTTCTTCAAATGACCTTTATTGAAAATATTTTATTGTGTAGTTGCCTGTAAGAATGTGTTTTATGTTTCTGTTTTTCTGCATTTGTTTGAAGTTTTTATGACAAAAATGTGGTCAATTTTTGTGCAGGTGCCATAAACAGCTAAAAAATATGTATATTCCTTTCCATTCCTATTCACTAATAGCCAGACTTCCATCTTATATAACTTATCCGAAATTCTATTCAAGTCTTTAAATTCTTTCTTTCTTTTTTTTTTTTTTATCATTTTGTTAGCCTTATCTAGCTCTAAAAGAGAAACATCAAAGTCCCCAATTATTATGGGGTTTTTTGAGTCTTTTTCTCCCTTTTTCTTTAAGTGCTTACATGGGACATACGCAGATTTTTCCAAAATCTTTGGGCTGTTTTAAGCTATTAAGTTTATTAAAGGTTAAATTATTAAAGCTTAAAACTGCCCTAAGACTTTTGGAAAAATGCATAATACAGATGTTATTTCTTTTTTTGTGTTGCTTTAAGGATAATTTATTTTCCTTACTTATCTCTTTTAAGCATATATATTTTACTGTTTCCTTAAATAAAATGATTGCCTGTTTTGCTTTTCAAAAAATTTCACGTGAGGGGGCAGACCCAAGATGGCAGAGTAGAGGCAGGAACTTGGTATGAGCTCCTGCTCCAACCACTTTCAATACTTGTAGAATATGACTCCAAACAAATGTTAGAGCCACAGATACCACAAAGTGACAGAGAGAAACAAATCTCCTGCTGAAGGCAGCCTGGTAAGCTGACAGGAAGAGTCTATCACACCAAGCTGGGAGCTGAGTGCAGCCTTGCATGAGCCACCCAGGGTGGCCCTAACCAGTGGCCCAGACTGGCTAGAGCAGACTTCAGTAGAGTGAATCACCAGTAGCTGTGGTGGTTCCCAGACTTCTCAACCCATAAACACCAAAGAGAAAGTAAAAGGTCAGTGGGGAACTCTGTTGGAACAGGGGGATAGAAGAGCACAGTCCAGCCCCTGCCCCTAGGGCCAGAAGAGGTGGGGGCATAGCACCTGCAGCTGCTGCTGCATGGCTGCCTCCAGAGCTCCTGGCCTGCAGATTGTAGGGAGACCAAGTGACCCTTGAGAGGGTAATTGCTCTTGCTTTGACCTGCTTGGATCTGGACTGCAGTCTTGGGTGGTGGTGCTGCGGTATGTGGCCAGTATGCCAAAGCTTGGGGTGTCTGTAGAGAAGGAGCCCTCCTCAGACCTCTGACAACATCTGTGAAAACCCCAGCAATTTGGGACATAGCTCTCTCCACTCTGAAAGCAGAGTTCTACTGTTGCAAAGAGCTCAAAAGTCAATTAATTGCCTGGCAAGATGAGCAAGCAGAGGACACAAAATCAGACCATAGAATTCTTTTTTGGGGACAAAAAGGATCAAAACATGGAACCAGAAGAAGTCAACAAAGTCAAAACTCCGGCATCAAAAGCTTCCAAGAAAAATATGAACTGGTTACAGGCCATGGGGGAGTTCAAGAAGGATTTTGAAAATCAAGTAAGAGAAGTGGAGGAAAAATTGGAAAGAGAAATGAGAATGATGCAAGAAAATCATGAAAAACAAGTCAACAGCCTGATAAAGGAAACCTAAAAATACACTGAAGAAAATAACACCTTAAAAAATAGGCTAACTCAAATGGCAAAAGAAGCCCAAAAAGCCAATAAGGAGAAGAATGCCTTAAAAAGC
>CM053591.1:58269817-58289551 GCA_028646515.1 Pseudochirops corinnae | reverse complement strand
ACATGATTGCATGCCACCATGGGGGGGGGGGGAAGGAGGGGAGAAAATCTGAAACTCAAATGATTGTGGAACTGAATCTTGTAAATTAAAAGTAAATGAGTAAATAAAAAAAAATAAAATTTAAAAAACAACAACAACAAAAAGAAAACCTTAGGGAATCAATAAAGAAACTGTTGACATGCATCAAGCAAGTCTTGCAATGCCATTTTTTCAACTATGTGTGCTCACATTAAGTCTCTATTGCAATCTGGTAATTCTTACAGAATTTCAAACATTATTATTATTATTATCATATCTGCTATGGTGATCTGTGATCAGTGACCTTTGATGTTACTACTGTAACTGTTCTGAGGTGCCAGGTATGATGCCCATGTGACAGACCTTAATAAATGTTGTGTGTGTTCTGATTGCTTGACTGGAAGAAAAAAAAAAGAAACTGTTGAGAAGTTATAGGCTACAAAATAAACACAAAAATCAGTAGTATCAGGGGCAGTTAGGTGTCGCAATGAATAGAGCACTGGCCCTGGAATCAGGAGGACCTGAGTTCAAATGTGGCCTCAGACACTTGGCACTTAACTAGTGGTGTGACCTTGTGTTAAGTCACTTAACCCCTATTGTCTTGCCTCCCCTCCTTCAAAAAAAAAAAATCAGTATTTTAAAACAACAAGAATAAAATTTAAGAGATAATAATAGAAAGAAAAGTCCCAATTAAAATAACCATAAAATACATTAAATATTTTAGAATCAGTCAGACTGACATTTATAAAATGCCTACTATGTGCCAGGCACTTAGAATACAAAGAAGAGCAAAAGACAATCTCCACCATAGAAGGGTTTATAATCTATAGTCAATCTACCAAAGCATGTTTAGTGCTTATATTGATTTACTTACAAAATACTTCTTCAAGTGATAAAAAGTAACTTAAATAGCCAAAGGGATATCTACTGTATGTGGCTGGCCCATACTGATATAATAAAAGTGACAATAATATCAAAGTCAATGAACAGATTTAGTGCTATACAAGTCAAACTACCAAAGAGATACCTTATATAGCTAGACAAAAGAATAACCAAATTCATTTGTCAAAAAATCTAGTATATCAAGGAAAACTATTTTTAAAAAGTTAGGAATTAAGGTAAAATAGCACCTACAGATCTCAAACTATATTATGAATCACTCATCAACACCATATAGCATTAATTAAAAAAAGACAAGTTGATCAATGGAACAGACTAGAAAAAGGAAGAATGAAGAATAATTGAACTCTATAAAACTCAAAATATAAATTGCCTAGGAGAGAATTCCCTATTTAAACTTCCTATTTTAGTCTGACAAAAATTAAGCTTAGAAACCTTACAGCATATTCCACAATGAATTCAAAATGGACAAATGATCTGACTGTTAAAGATTATGCCATAAAAATTTTAGAAGAGAAACAGATTATATAACTTCCATACTTATGGGGAGAGATAAATAACCAAACGAGGGATAGAGGCAATTACACAAAAAGGAAAAGAAATAATTATGATTATATTAAATTGAAAAGCTTTTACACAGACAAAATCTAGGATAAGAAGAGAAGTGGTTGGTTTGGAAAATATTTGTATCAATTATCTCTGATAAAGTTTTAATATGCAAGATATATAAACAATTATATATAGAAATATATAGGAACAAACAGTTCTCAAAAGAATTTCAAACAATTAGCAATCAGATGAAAGAATGCTCTAAATCACTAACAATAAGAGAAATGCACATCTAAACAACCCTGGAATTCTGCTTCACAAACAGAAAAGTGGTGAAGATGACAAAAGAGATGAATAGTCAATGTTGGAAGAGTTGTAGAAAGACAGACACACTGATATTACATTGTTGGTGAGACCATAAATTGGAATTATTCAAATAAATCAACTAAAATGTCCATCTTCTTTGACCTAGAGATTTCGCGGCTAGGCATATGCTCCTAGGAAGTCAATGATAAAAACTAAGGCCAAATATACTAAATTATTTATAGCCACATTTCCTGTAGTAACAAAGAACTAGAAACAAAGTAGGGAGATGACTGAACCAACTGTGGCACATGAATAATTGAGGACTATTACTGAACTGTAAGAAACAACGAATATAATTAATACGGAGAAGAATGGAAGAATTTAAATGAACTGATGCAAAGTAAAGTAAGCAGTAAAGAATATATGCAAAGTCTACAGCAATGCAAATAGAAGGAAGAACAATAAACCAATGAAAACTGAATGTTATAAAATGAAAATGACCAAAGTTGCTCCAAAAGAACGTATTTTAGACAATTCCCTGATGTGAGGTTTCACAGGTGAGCAATACTGCATACAGTATCAGATGTTTTTCCATGTGTTGATAGGTTATACTGAACTTGATTTTTTATTTCATACTTCCGTTTAAAAAAAAATATATATATATATGTATGTATGTATGTGGGGGCGGCTAGGTGGAACAGTGAATAGAGAACTTGCCCTGGAGTCAGGAGGATCTGAGTTCAAATTTGACCTCAGATACTTAACACAAAACTAGCCATGTGACCTTGGGCAAGTCACAACCCCAACTGCCTTCCAAAAAGCAAAAAAAAAAAAAAAATTACACACACACATATGTGTGAAGAGATAACATGAAGAGATAAGAGGGAAATATAGATGATGAAAACACAAAAGATACCAAATGATATCTATTTCTTCTTCTTAAAAATGTGAGCGACTTAAGAACAGGGACCATTTTATATTTCTTATTTGTATCTTCAGTGCTAAGTACAGTGCTTTGCACATAGTTAAGCATTTCTTAGCTTTGGAGAATGCACTGATGACGTGTTGTTTGCCCTTCCTTCTTAGATTTTTTTTTGTGTTCTTTTTGGAGGGGGCAAAGCAGGGCAATTGGGCTTTAGTGACTTGCTCATGGTCACACAGCTAGTATCAAGTATCTGAGGCTGGATTTGAACTCAGGTCCTCCTGACTCCAGGGCCAGTGCTCTAGTCATTGTGTCACCTAGCTGCCCCCTTGCCCTTCCTTCTTAAAGAGGACCATGACATTAGGAAGGTGATGCCAATGTGTATCCAGGCTTTTAGTTATTGTGCACTAAATTAGATGGGGAGAAGGGCTATTTTCTGTCCCTGACAGATGGGCTTGGGATTTGGTCTCTTTCATTTGTCCTTTTAGGTCCTAGGGAAAGGAGGATTGGCAGAAAAGGAGAGAATGGAGTCCTCAGACCCAGAAGCTCAAGCCACCTTGGAACCAAGATTCCAAGACTAGTTTTGCTGCTAGCTCAGAAGGGAAGCCCTAAAAAGCCAGGGTCCGAGGATGTATGTCCAAGGAGGGATTTAGATTTGGAATTTAGTAGGGTTGATAGATATTATACCAGAGTTGAATTAAATTGTGAACCTAGTGTTTCTCTCCTCCTCAGACTGGGGGTGGGATTAAGTTCCCTTCCAGCAAATACTGAGAGGGAATGTTCTCCTTATACCTTTGAAATAAATATTCCTTTGTATAAAAAAAAAGCTGATCAGTAAATGGCTCTATGGCAGTGGTTCTCAACCTTCCTAATGCCACAACCCTTTAATATTTGTATGTGGGCGTATGTGCAATGTGGGCGGACTTGCCTGGAGATGGATAGAGGAGCGGTGTCTTGGTTCCTAAGACCATGGGAAATATGTGTTTTCCAATGGCCTTAGGCAACCCTTGTGAAAGGGTTGTTTGACCCCCAAAGGGGTCGTGACCCACAGGTTGAGAGCCGCTGCTCTATGGAGTTCTGGGGATCCCTAAAATTGGAGGAACACAATTGGTGGGGTCTTGAGTCAATGGCAGAGACTAGATTCCTCTCCCAAATGCCTTTAGCGTATTATAGAATATGGAGGTGGGAGAGGGCAAGCACTATTACATAAGTGCATAATAAACGCCCATTCATTCATTCATTCCCAAGGCAGGTTTGAAAGAAGAACCATTTCTCCTAGGAACAGAACCAAGAATATGAACTAGAAAGAAGTCACATCTGAAGGGAGAGGTTGGGAAAGAATGACACCATTCACACATAGGTGGGGGCCAAAAAGGAGTAAACTATTTCCAAGAATACCAGAATAAAATCCCTATCTTATATAACTGTAAGGAACTCAATCCTTATCTGCCTAGTGTAGTGAGGTTTTTTTCCCTCCATTTTCTTCCTAGGTCATATACAAGTGTGGAATCTACCCTTTAAGTTAGGAAAATTGGCATTTTAAAAAAAAATACCTGAGTGTTGAAACTCAATTAGCATTGATAAAGCTAGCAGAACAGCTATACGTAATAAGATTGCAATCTGAATATTAATCATAATAAACTATAAACCACATTCTGTTATGTCTGACAAGAACAAAATGTGGTTTTTATAAAACTCAAAAAAATAAAAAGAGCCACATTTTAGTCAGATAAGAAACTAAGACAAAGTTGCATAATAATATATGATTATAAAGATTGTTATGAAATAAAGGAATAATATTTACAAAACGTTTCCTGAACTACTACTGCTCAGGAAAGATCTATGCTTCTGGCATATTTTCTCTCAGTGAAAATGGTGGGTAAAGTTGCTGGAGCAAAAATAGAACAAATGCAATAAAAGAATTCTTCTACTTTATTGACCTTCTCTGTATAAGATAGTAGTTGTATGCTACATGCCTCCACTTCCTATTTCCCATTCCAGAAAGTCCTTACAAAGAACTGTCATGAGGAGGTCATCACATATGTGGAAGTGTCATTTCCTAGTGTGTTTCGGTGAAGATCACCTGCCCCTCCAGGGTCTTTACCATGAAGACTTGGTGGGCCAAAAGTGTGTGCCAACAGGTGAGCAGACAATACCCAGATCTTCCCAAACTCCCAGTTCTTTAAGGACATTTGCAGTGGAGCAGCAGTCATGGGGGCAAGCTGACAGAAGGGAGTCCAAGTGGAGCAGCATCCATGTTGACTAGGACTATTTCCTTTTGACTAATAGGTGCAAGTGGAAAAAAGCATAGGGTATTGGTAATGAGAAGTCCAAACTGGAAGTACAGTGCTAATGACCTCAAAATGAGTACTACATGGAGGTGGTGACCAGATGTGGGCACAAAGAAGAATGGGTGGAACCAGTATACTGTGGAGTCAGTGAATCACACACACTGCATTCACAAGACTTCCCCCTTCTTCTCCTTGAGTGGGTAAGTCGTTCCTCATTTACCTGTTTTACCATTCACTTCCTGTTTCCTTTTCAATCTGGTAGAGGAGGGATGTGGGTGGGAAAAGTCATTTGTGTCTTTTCAGAACCCATCAAATTAACCCACATTTGGACACATTTCTTTAATTTTCTAATTCTTGTTTCTATAATATTTGAAATTTTCTAAAAAATCAGATGATCAGTTAAAATTAGTTTTTAAACTATAAATATGTAGAAAGGCATTGAAAGAAGAGTACATGCCCAGATTGCCCAACAAGAGATCTTCTTCTTCTCTGTGTCCATCTACCATGTGGGCTAGAGTAGCCTTTGACTGGCTGTGAAATCAGAACAAGTTGCAACTTTAAAAACTGCCAGACTGGAAGAAGTTCTCTTTCCTTCAAGCTCTTTCCTCCTGAGACCAGATAGAAACTCTTCATGAAATAGAGAAACTCATACACAGTTCATAGAGAAGGTGCCATGAACCAAAATGGAGGGGAGGAGGAGATAACAGCCCACTCTCCTTTTACGGAATAACTCTGAGAAAAGGATCTGGAGGTGCTTGTCTCTGTTCTGTTTCCTTTATCCTTGGCAGGTTCAGGTGTAGGCAGCAATTCCCACTGGGCTTTGGAGTTTTGAGCCATGGCAACCTTGGAGCCAGGATTCTAGGTAAGATGTAGTCAGCTAGCCTGGAAAAAGAACCTAGAGAAGCCAGGGTGCTTGGCACTCAAGACCCAGGAGGGCTTTGGACTTTGAACTTGGGATTGTGATCTATAGGAACTGAACTAAAGTATGACCCTAATTTCCTTCTCCTCCCCAAAGACTGAGGTAATACAGAAAGGGGATTAAGCCCCATGCATTGGAGGAAAAGTGTATATTTGGTCTTTTGAACTAAATATTCCTTTGCAAAAGTGAATCTGCTAATGGTTAAATGTTACTTAGGTAGTAGGGCCCACCCTCTACAATCAGAGTAACACCACAGATAAGGTATAGAGTCCAGCAGAGAGCCTAGACAGCCTAAGAACCTTTAAGCCTCAGACCACACCTGGCCTTCAGACAGCAGGGACAGATATCTCATCATCCTGCAAGACTGAATCAACCTTAGTACTCAAATCTCCTAAGCAACCTCTGTCCCTCTGACTGTACCTTTTCATTGGAGGTTGGAACCATAAATTGCAAAACCCATAATTCAGGAGAAGCCAGGAAAAGTCATCTTGTTTCCCACCAGCTTCATTACTTTTGGACTTCTATGAGGAACCATCCTCCTGTGTGTGTGTGTGTGTGTGTGTGTGTGTGTGTGTGTGTGTGTGTGTATGTGTGTGTGAGAGAGACAGACAGACAGATTATACACTGTGCATTATACTCATACATACTTATCATTATAGCTATATGCTTCTGAGTTGAGAATACTTCGACCTGGTGGCTACATAAAAGATAATGTCAGCATGTTGACTGATATTCCTGATATGTATGCCCACATCATGAACTAAATTTAATATCAATTTTATTATGTTATGGAATACACTTTATATTATAACTAGCAAACTCTACAGTCATTGGCTACCATGTCAGTCTTGTAGATAAATAATATCAGTTTGGTCTTAAAGAATGTACCAATTCACCCTCACTTCAGTTAATATGCATAAAAAATGAGGAAAAGCAAAAAAAAAAAAGGATTTTGACATGGATAGAACCTCCGTCTTCTTAGATAATAATCCCTCTGTAATTTACAGTCTTATTGAGTTGTCTGAGAGGTTAAGTGATTTGCACACATAGAAAATAGTCCAGGTCATTCTGGCTCCAAATTGAGTAGGCTATACACTATGCCATATTACTTTACAATACAGATTATGTTTTTTTTAATTAGCAACAGCTTATTGTCATAGGCTTATTGATTCAGAGTTGGAAGGTACATTAGAGATCATCTAGTCCAACCTCCTTTTACTTATGAGGAAAATAAGGTTCAGAGAGTTTAAGTGATGTATCCAAAGTCACACAGGTAGTGAATGAGAGAGCTTGGATTTGAACCCACATTTTATGATTCCCAATACAATACCCTTCCCACTGAAACAATCTGACTATATTCTAGAACAATTTAAAAATTATTTTTGTTTTTAAAATACAAAAATTATTTTGAACAGATATAGTTAATACAATGGCATCTATTTAAGTGAATAGAATAATATGATTTCTAAATCCAGTACAATGTCCACTGATTGAGAAATGGATCTATCAATTGGTATACAAGAATATGATGGAATATTATTGTTATAAGATATGATGAATATGAAGAATTCAGAGAAACATGGAAAGATATATGAATTGATGCAAAGTGAAATAAGCAAGCCTACACAGAGATATATATATATGTAGACACACAATGACCACACGAATTTAAATAGAAAAAAAATTAAAGCCGAAAGCCATATAATTATAATGACCAAGTTTCAGCCTAAAAAGGGGGAGAAATTTATCCCCTTCTATAAAGGAAGACTATCGATATAGAACCAACTGCATAAATAAGATGTCCCAAAAGTCTTAGTGCAGTTTTAAGCTTTAATAATGTTAAGAAGTATAAATATTATAACTTTTTTTTAAAAAACCAACAATATCTGAAAGGATGTTTATTTAAATTTTTAAAATTAATTTTCAACACAACCACCATTCTGTGCTACACCTTCCTATAGATGATTTTCAGACTTAAAAAAAAACTTGTTTAAACTGCTACTCAGTGACCGAAAAGATTGCGTTTGTAATCTTAGACCTAAAATCATCCAAAGAGATTTTCTTACATACATGACATTGTCAGTGTGATCACACAAGAAAAAGTCTAATGAAGACAGATTAGGAGACTAAGGGAGAATCCCCTCAAATGATCCACCAGTCTGAGGAAGTATATCCAGAAACTGTTGCACACACAATCTAGAATAACCAAGTCCCCCATCTATATAAAATTTTATTTATAAATGAATTATTCAAAATTCACAAAACAGGTATAAAAGAAATTTAGGTTAGCTTTCAAATGATGTTTTTTGAAAGTCTGTAGCCTTTATACTTCTAAAGTTATTAAAGTGTAAAATTGTACTAAGACTTTGGGGATACCCTGTATGCCTTTGAATGAGACTTAAAGACTTTGAGAACTGAACCTCTGATATTTCAGTCCAAGTCACACATGAAATGAATCCCTCACATAGCATACAAGGCATATGGACATCTAGCCTCTCCTTGAAGGCTTCTAATCTAAGGAGAGATAATCCACTAACTACCTCTTGGGACAACACATTTTAGACTATGCTCATTGTTAGAAATTTTTTCTTGCCATCTTGCCTACAAATTTACTTCTTTTAAATTTCTACTCATTGCTGATATTTTGGCTAATTTTACTAAACCACTTTTTTTCCTTCTCTTCTGTTACAAATGATGGTTCTCTAGATAAGGGATGGAGAGAGGAACATATTCTGAAATTAGGATGATGTAAAAAACCAAGGATATAATAAAACTTTTAAAAACTAAATAAGCCACAACAAATGTACTGGCATAAAACCAGGACATATCTTAAAAGAAGCATGTAATCTTAAAGTCAAAAGGATCCTCTGATCCATCCACTTCCACATGAAGGAATTGTTTATGGGCATCTCTGACAGAATGCCATCCAGTCTGCTTCAACTTTTCCAGCATTGGGCATAAATAGATTAAGAAGCAGAAATTCCCCCATAATTTAAAACTACTGGTCCTAGTGCTACCTTTTGGTACAATGCAAAATAAACTTCTTTAAGCATTTTAAACTCTTCATATACTTGAAGATAAGCTTTATATATACAATTATTATGTCCTTGGGATGGGCAGTGTTGTTTCTGTTCAGTTGCACCTGACTCTTTGTGACCTTGTGGACCATACTGTCCCTAGGGTTTTTGTGGCAAAGATGCTGAAGCAGTTTGCCACTAAGTTCTCCAGTGGATTAAGGCAAAAAGAGGTAAGTGATTTGGTCAGTTTACACAGCTAACAAGTGTCTGAGGCTAGATTTAAACTTAGGCCTAGCACTCTATCCACTGGTAGTACCCTATCCCTCAATATATATGATTTCCACATTTTGGCACATTCTGCTTGTCTTTCTCTGGGTATTTGTCAATTTTCTTCTTCAAATGCCGTGCCCAAATCTGTGCCCAGATTGGATACAATACTCCAAATATTCCAAGTGTAGTCTCAACAGCACAAAGTACAGTTACTCCCCTTGACTTGGATGATTCAACCTTACTAGTCACTACTAGCTAGTTTAAGAACTATGGTACACTTGTGGTTAATCAGCTGAATCAAACTTCTTTTTCTTGGAAACAATTCTCAGTTGAGGTCTTTTCCATTCGGTCCAGATGGCTACACTTGAAAGAGATGCCCTTTTCTCCTTGTTACATACCTACCAACATGCTAACATTGGCTTTGATTTCCTTTTTTCTTCTCAGAATGTCACTCTTCCTAGATTATTTCATTCCTTCCCTGTAAGCTGAGGACCATGCCTATTTGCATAAGACTCTCCTCATTGGTGGAGAATTATTACTTGATGCTTATCAATGAGGAGAGTCTTATGCAAACGAGCTTGAATCTTGGGTTACAACAGGAACTCTCCTGTGACCAGCAGGTAAAATATGATGTATTGAAATCATGAGGAAAGGAGCAGCGGCATCCAAGGGCAAGTAGGAGAAGGCAACTAGCTGGTTTTTATAAAGCTAGGCAGTGTCACATGGCAGCAACAGGGTGAACAGAAATAGATAAGACAGTTGCAATCTCAGAACTAGGCATAGCTGTTGGGGGAGCAAAAGCGGTAGGAAGGACTTTGACGAAACTTGGAGATTTTCACCTGGGGGCAGCATCAGCAGACTCTGAGGGATCTGCCTCAGAAGCTGGTTATAATGATTAAAATGTATATATGAAAAATATTTATACGTCTACTGAATTCTAGACTGGAGAGGGAAAGGGGTAGGCTTGATTTGAGAACAGGTGATGCGAAAAATGAAACAAAACAAAGCAGTGCATGCTCTAAATAGGTCAAGATGGTTTAGGACAAAAAACTCTTGATTAAGAGTCAAGAACAACTTCGTTCCAACTTCACTTACTATGTGACCTTCACTTCTCTGTTCTTTAGTTTCATTTTGTGTAAAATAAGGGGTTTGGACTCAGTGATCTCATCTGGGACAGAAACCTGATGTTAGCACAAATGTGTAGAACCATTATTGCAAGGACCTTCCGATTTCACGTTAGAGCATGACAGTTTTGCAGTCCCATACAATACCCCACTGGTATATCAAAGCAGCAGTTCTCAGCCTGTGGGTTATGTTCAATTTAAATACATCCTGCATATCAGATATTTACATTACGATTCATAACAGTAGCAAAATTGCAGTTATGAAGTAGCAATGAAAATAATTTTATGGTTGGGGGTCACCACAACATGAGGAACTGTATTAAAGGGTCGCGGCATCAGGAAGATTGAGAACCACTGATTCCAAAGAGACCTTTCTCTGAGATAACTAGCTTTGATGTGATCCTAAATTGTTACCTTTTCTTGGTCTATTCTACCCAAGTCAAACACCTTAATACTTTCTGTGAAGCATCTTAAGATATTTTGAATAACTGTCAAAGTTGTAATAATTCCACAGTTACATTCATTCCATTTCATTAAAAGTTTTATTAATAAGCAGAATGTCTGGTTTGGTGGAAAATGTATAAATCTCCACAGGGACTAGAAAAATACCATGCTCCTCAGTGTTATCACTTCAGAAAAAGCCATAACGAGGGAAGTTTTATAATATTTTCCCATACACTCAGCATTCGAGAGACAGTGTGGCAAAATGAAGAGGAGAGCTGGCCTCAAAGACAGGAAGACTAAGATTCAGATCCCTCTTCTGAAGGTACTGGTTCCATGATCCTGGGTAAGTCACTTAAATTCTCAGTCCTGAGGCCAGAGGTCTCAAAGATGCAACCACATGAGTCCCACTGGGCATTACACTCCTGAGTACTGCTGAACCAGATTAAAATATGACTGGGAAATATTAAACAAAATAAATAAAAATATAACAGAGCATTGGTAATGTTATTATGAGGGCAGTTAGGTGGAGCAGTAGAAACAGAACCAAGCCTGAAGTTGGGAGGACCTGAGTTCCAATCCAGCCTCAGACTCTTACTGTATGATCCTGGACAAGCCACTTAACTGTGTTTGCCTCAGTTTCCTCAGGTATAAAATGAGCTGGAGAAGGAAATGGCAAGCTATTCCAGTATTTTTGCCAAAAATACTCCAAATTGGGTCACAAAGAGTCAGACATGAATGAAACAACTAGACAATAATACAATGTTTAATATGTGGTTTTCTAAGTCAATATATGACATCAAGGACCCTTTTATAGGGTTAGTGGCCCAGTTTTTATGTGAGTTTGACACCACTGTTCTAGGCAACACTAAGTTTAAAAGTTGCAAAGAAGGCGGTGACCCACATTGCGGGAGGCAGTTTCCTTCCTCACTCAAGAGTTTCCTGTACAATAGAAATCACAGGTTCAATCCCCATCCGTTTACTTAACTTGTTCAGTTGTTTTTGGTCATGTCTGACTTTGTGACCTCATTAGGGGTTTTCTTTGCAAAGATACTTGAGTGGTTTGCCATTTCTTTCTCCAGCTGATTTTATAGTCGAGGAAATGGAGACAAACAGGGTTATGTGACTTATACAGGGTCACACAGCTACTAAGTGTCTGAAGGCAGATTTGAACTCAGTAAGATGAGTCTTCCTGATTCCATGTACCCTATCCACTGCACCATTTAGCTGTCCCTGTATGTTTAGCACTATGTGTCAAAACTCCAAATAAATGATCATAGCCACTTATTTTCCTAGTGCCTTTAATACATCAGTACCTTTAAGAGGCAATTCCATGAGCTTGCTCTCTTGCTCTCTCTCTCTCTCTCTCTCAGCTTCAGGGACTGATGGGAAATAGCAACAGCAGAAAAACCAAGGCACTTGCTAAGAACAGTGTGGTTTTTCTTGAGTAAAGTCTTTGGGCCAACTGAATCCAAGCAGTGGTCACTCCGCAAAGAGATCTTTTTCTTCCCCCCAAATCAAAGAATAGTGGTTCTGTGTGCCCACTGTGAAAAGGCCTTTTATTTGTGCATCAATCTTTTCAACTGCACCCTCACATGTATAAAATGGTCACCTTTAGTAGGTATACCTGTAGTATGTGATCACCTTGAAATACCCAAGTTGACAATTTACCATTAAATTTCTAATAAAAAAAGAAGCATAAGATAAATGAAAGGAAATAAATTACAAATAGTCTCTATAATATTTTATATTGTAACCCAACTTTGGGACAGAGACTTGGGGGAGAGATTGAACTGATGGAGGGATAATGTCCAAACTCCCAACCTCTGCCCCTTCTCCAGCCACTTTTTGGTAAGGGAACCTGGAACTAGTTTAGAGCCATTAGGCAAAGTGAGGAGAATTTGGTGTGATACTTTGCACGATTAGCAAGAACTCTGAGTCCAAACCCCTAGGTTTAAAATTGTGAGCTAGTAAACATCCCAGTTTGTGAAGGATCAAAATTCAGTTATTTTTACTTCCCCCTTTTCTAGCTGCCATATTTTTTCCATGCCAGGGGTAGAGTTGAGGATTTTAAAAAGCCATGAACCCACTATGGGTGGGGAGAGGGTTCACGGATTACATAAAATGGACAAGTCACACCCCTGAAGAGGAGTGAGCTACTGATAAAACTCTACCCACATGGGGGGTAGTGAGTTTCCCCAAGCATTCTTACATATGTCCACTGGCCTAGTAAATTATTGACAGCTCAACTTGCCTAGTTTCCTAATGATAATCAAGAAATATAGAGAAGAGATTTCAAGAAAGAGAATAATAATAGTTATAGTAATAGTTTGCATTTATATAGCTCCTATTACGCATCGGGCATTATGCTAAGTGCTTTGTAAATATTATCTCATTATATCCTCACAATAACTGTGGGAGGTAGGTACAAGATATAAATCCCCAAAAGAATAAATTTTATATGCAAGAGGGGTAGTACAAGATAGGCTCTAAAGTCAAGAAAGACACAATGTCATACAAGGCACAAAACCAGAATGGATCACTTTGTTAACTAAAACTCAACAGGAAATTCCCTTCGAACCTAAATTAGTGTGGATTCCGAATTACAAACTATTAAATGTTTTTGTAACTTTTCAAACACATATTAGTAACCCCAATTAGGCCAACAGTGTGTTACCCTTATAGAGGCCTATAAAGTGCCTAATTTAATTACTTCCTCTCGATGGTCTGTAGTTAGCGTATCAACAGTTAGCACTTCCATTCGTGGGATTTTGAACTAGATGGGACCCATTATCATATAGTTCAATTTTCTCATCTTAGAGGTGAAGAAACTGAAATCAAGAAATATAAAGTAATTTGCCCAGTATCATAGATTTAAATAAAGGTTCTCTGTTCCAGGCTTTTAAAACATTTAGGGAAGTTTGTGAATTTTTTAAAAAAAATACAACCAATGTGTTGCAGAGTTTTGGTGGCATGGCAGGAGATCCAGCTTCTCCCTGCATACAGTTTATATGCAGTATCAGACTAGAGTGGCTAATATAAAGGTTGCCCTTTGCAGTGTGTTTCTCAATTACCTATTGTTTTATGTAAAAATTCCCCTGGCAATCAGGATCATTGTTGTTGTTCAGTCTTGTCTAACTCTTCATGACCCCATTTGGATTTTCTTGGAAAATAGAATGTGGTTTGCCATTTCCTTCTCTAGCTTATTTTACAGATGAGGAAACTGAGGCAAACAGGGTTAGGTGACTTGACCAGGATCATATAGCTAATAAGTGTCCAAGGCCAGATTTGAACTCAGGAGGATGAGACTTTCTGACTTTAGGTTCAGCAGTTTATCTACTTGGTGGGTGGTAGTGGGGGGCATCTCCAGTCATCCTGTTCTATATCTGGACCCATATGGTTCCAGGGAAGAAAGTGAGGCTGGTGACTTTGCATAGCCCTCCCTCATTTAAATCCAATTCAACTGTAAGTCATGACATCACCTTCCTGATGTCATGGTCCTCTTTAAGAAGGAAGGACAAACAACAAGTATCTACTGAGCCACCTAACTGTCCATACCCTGCCCTTATCATTTCCAGGATGGCTCTGTTCATAAGAAACATAGTGATTCTACAACTGGATACCCAGGCAATGTTTCCTAAGATTTTCCATGGCTTTATGAGCGTAAAGACAAAACACCCATATCTTTCCCCAATTTTCTCTGATGGGCTAGAAGTTTAATTGTGGGTAACTGGGCAAAATCGGAACTCTATCCAGGGTAGAGACCCCAGGGCACACAAACTTTGAAGGTGTTGACAGCACTAACACTCAGCAGAAATAAATGAGTTTAGCACCTAGTTAGAAATATTATTTAAAACAGGAACCTATCAGACATCTTTACCAGGTAAGCTCCACCTGGCCCCATCCCTCTACTCTCTGCTTCTTGTGTCTTCTCCAGTAACAGCATTATCAAATATTCCTAGGATCTTTGCCTGTGGGGCCTGTGTCCAGGAGTCAATCCTACATTCCATCAACTGAATTCACCACAACACTTTTGATTTAAGGTTTAGGTTTTTGTTTCATTTTGTTTTTTGGTGCTGCTTGCTCTGGGTGCCAAAATTGCTAGTTAAGGCTCAGGACTGCTTCCTTCTTCCCACCCCTTCCACTTCTTAGATAGAAGAAGAAATAGTTTCCTTCCCATTTCCTTTTAATCTCATGTATTACCAGCTACCAGGAGAATGAAGGCAAAAGGAAGAAGAAAACACTCTCCCACTACCACATTGACATTATTAGATTGCCTAACTTTAGAGATAAAACTTGAGCCAAATCCATCTAAATGCTCATAAACTCTGAATTAGTAGCATGAATTAGGCTGAATGAATTAAAATGTTACTTGTCTAACTCACCAGATAGTGCTGGAAAGCAAGGCAGGCTGAGCTGTCAATCATTCCCAGAGTCAGAGGATCTGTCTGAGCATGCCTAGAAAGCTTGCTTGCCCCCTTTTTTTCCCTTCCTATGAGCAGTTTCTTTTGAAACTTATTTTTCTTCTCCAGGGTTTTCCATTTCAAGCACCCCACTCCCACTCTCTTAATGGGGGTTTGGATTTATTTTCAAAACCAGACAAATGATTATTCCCAGGTTACAGGCTTTTATCAGCTTGTGAGTTTGTGGGGTTTTTTGAGTATTTTTTAAATAAGGAAGATTTTGGAGGGGTCAGGTTTATAACATTCTAGCATTAGTCTTTCCACTTCCCTTAAGGGCCCTCCCACCAGGTTCAGCACCTCCATGTCTACAATAAATATTTCATCTCTCTGAAACAGGGAGTGTTCTATCTTCCTTTCATGTAAATAGATGAACTCTGAATAAAATATTACAAACAGCTTGGGTTTATGTCGGACAACATTTTTATCCCAAGTTTAAAACTTGGAAACCAAAATATTAATTTAAAACAAAGGTGAAGGCTTCCTAAGAATAGAAGTTAGAGAAAACAAAAAGCCTACAGGGATACCAAACTTGCTTCTTAGAGAAAGGGAGGTGATTAGATAAGAATGCCACCTGTCTAGACTCAGTAAGGTTTTTTTTCTTCCTTTACTACACATCAGCCATCTCTTCTCCATGGCCTGGTGGTGATGGTGGGAATTGTTCAAGTACAGACCAGCCCACTGCAGCCAGTGAGCCAGGCAACTGCCCCAGCTCTTGTGAGTCTTCATCCCCTGTGGGCTCACATATATTATTAGCAGAGAATGGGTGCCTTCTCAGAATTTGAAAAAAAAAATATACAGAAATATTAGAAGCAAATTAAGAGAAAACTGGCATAGGCAAGCATAAGTTGGCTCATGGCTGATTTTTTTAGCAACATCTGGGGAATAAAGGAGGTAGGAAGAAGTCTTCTAGAAGAAAGGCATTAACATGACCCTGGTGAAAATCTCACAAATCACTCCATTTTACTTTTCCTATGCATTTAAATTCTCATTTGTATTGTACTTGCTACTTATTCCCTCTATTTAAACTAAAAACTCCTTGAAAAGCAAGAACTATGTTGTTTTTCGTCCTTGTATCCTTAGCACTTAGTACAACTGCCATGGACATAGTAGGGGCATGGTAAATGTATGTGTTCATTACATTTGAAAGAACAAGAACAGATTCAGAAATGAGCCACACTAGGCTAATCTGAAACAACTCAAATATTCCAAAGATGATTAAAAGGAAATTAAAGTTACTTAATTATTTTTATTCTGAATTTACCAAACATCAAATAAAATGAGCATTTGCAGTTCTACTAGAGTACCTAGTAGAACAGAAAAACAGGATTGTACAGGAAACCATGAATCTTTCATGTAGGTAACTTTTATTTTTAAATAAATAATAAATTGAATATGTAACTTTCATAGCTTTCCTGTTTGTGATTTTTTTTCTGGCTTTAACTTCTATCCTTCTCTGTTTACTGATGTTTCTTAAATTTCTTTAAAGATTGATCTTTTCTTTCTTTTTTTGGAAGGGAGAAGAGAGGATTATGTTATCTCTATTTCTTCTTTCCCTAAAAATTGGTGGAAAAAGAAAAGAAAAACAAAGCATTTCTAATAAATACGTGGTCAAGCAAAATAAATTCCTACACTGGCTGTATCTGCAGATGTATGCATTTTTTTAATACTGAGTCTATCATTTCTCTTTTAGGAGGTAGCTAGTATGCTTCATCAGCAGCCATCTATAAATATGATTGGTCACTGCATTAATCAGAGGTCTTAAGTCTTCTAAAGCTGTTTTTACTTGTAACGTTGATGCCATTGTATAAATTGTTCTTTTGGTTTTGGTCACCTCATTCTTTATCAGTTCATGAAAATTTTCCTAGGTTTCTCTGACACCATCCTTTTAATAATTTCTTATGGAACAATAATATCCTATTATATTTCTATACTGTTACTAAACAAATTTGTTTAGTTATTCCCCCAGTTGATGGGTACCCCCTTAGTTTCCAGTTCTTTGCCATACCCAAAATAGCTGTTATAACTAATTTTGCACATGTAGGTCCTTTTCCTCTTTCTTTGATGTCTTTGGTATATAGTCCTAGTAATTGTATCACTGTATCAAAGAACTAGTGAAACAGTTTAGTGACATTTTGGGCATAATTCCAAATTGCTTTCCAGAACTGCGGGATCAATTCACAGAACTAGTGAGTGCCTATTTTCCCAAAGTCTCTTAACAATTCTTCTTTTTGTTATCTTTGCCAATCTGATCTATGTGAAGCAAAACCTTAGGGTTGCTTTAATTTGTATTTTTTGAATTATTAATGATTTGGAGCATTTCATCTTATGATTGTTGAGAGTTTGGATTTCTTCCTTTGAAAATTACCTGTTCATATAATTTGACCATCTGAAGTTAAAATTTCTAAGAAGGCAATAAATACTTCTTAAAACTATGGACTTAGAAGGAAAGTGTGATGAAAGTGTTGGGGACATGGCATCAGGAAGATCAGACTTCCTGAGTCAGACACTTTCTAGCTTTGTGGCCCTCAGCAAGTCATTTAACCTCTTTAAATCTCCATTTATTTATCTGGAATATAGGATTTAATAATACCACCTACCTCACAGAATTGTGAGGTTCAAATGAGATAATATATGCAAAGGGCTTCATAAATGTTAGCTACAATTATTAGCCAAATTATCAGTGGAACATTTGTTCAATTCAACAAGGTCTCAATTAACATAGTGAGAATTGTGGAGACACACATTCCATGGTGTTACCAAAACTTGAGTTCTGTGAAGGAACCAGTGTACAAAAGCAGGCACTGCAAGATCAGAAATTAGGTAATGAGTGACAGAAAGGACTCTCTTGGCTAAATCTCTTGGTAACTATTGAACCACCTGCCCTATGACTTGATCACTGAGATCTATACTTTTATACTTCAAAGACATAACTTCCTGTGCCTTTTTAAACTGTCTTCATAGGGAATAATAAAGAAAATCATTGCAGTCTTGTAGAAGGTGGAGAAGCTGTAAGAGGGAAGGCCAAATCAAAAGGTTTATTAGAAGAGTGGATTGAGTTGTCTGCCATGATTATTTTTTCCAATGATCTTTTTTTAAAAAGTGGCTGCTGTGCAAAACAACAAACCAAGAAGAAATATGGAACTGCCAGAAAGGCTATATTTATAAGCATTGTTGAAGAAGAAAAGGAAAATACTGTATTTCAACCATGTGAGTGAACAGCTTTGGGCAAAAGCTATATTCCACAATGAAGAAATATCTTCCAAATTTCAGAGCTAGTATAAAAGTGAAAGAAGGAAAATGGATAATATATAGTTGTGTGAAAATTCATTGTTTGTATTTTTAAAGATAGAAAAAAGAGGAGGGCGGAGCCAAGATGACAGCATAGAAGCAGCAAGGTTTTACAGCTCATGCATAGCCACTTCAAATACCCATAAAATATGACTCTAAACAAATTTTAGGGCTCCAAAACTCACACAAAAATACAGAAAAACACATCTCCTGATGAAGGCAGCTCGGCAAGAAGGGCTCATCACAGCATGCTGGGAGCTGAAACCAGCCCAGCCTGAAACCGCAGCTTGGCCCCAGGGTGGCTGGGACAAGCCTGCAGCTGGAGCTTCAGGACAGTGGATCAGTGACAGCTGTGGCAGTTTCCAGAATTATCAAGCTATAAGAAACAAGGACTAAGTAAAAGGTCAGTGGATCTCAGCTAAATTTGGGGGAGAAAAGTGGTCCGGCCAAACTGCCTCCAGGGCAAGGAAGCAGCAGAAGCAGTGGCCCTGCAGCTGCCTCCATGTGGCTGCTTCAGAGCTCCTGGCCTGCAGACTGCAGGGGGGCAAAGTGATCGTTCAGAGGTTAAGTGCTCTTGTGTTGAGCGGCCTGGACCCATATCGTGGTCTTGGTTGGTGGTCCTGGGGTGTATTTTCAATGAGCCAAAGCTGGTGGGGGCTGTAGCCCCCTCCTAATAGCTCCAGCAGCTGCAAAAACTCCAGCGATTTGGGACAGAGTTTTCCCCCCTGGAAGCAGAGTTCCATAGGGCTAAAAAATCAAGTAATTCACTGGCAATATGAGCAGGCAAAGGAAGCACAGTAAGAACAGCAACCAAACTCTAAAATCCATTTTTGGGGACAAAAAGGATCAAAGTATGGAATGGGAAGAAGACAACACAGTCAGAGCCCCCACATTAAAAGCTTCAAAGAAACATGAAGACTGCCTAAAAAACATAGATCAGCTTAAGAAGGATTTTGAAAACCAAATAAGAGAAGTGGAGGAAAAATTGGGAAGAGAAATGAGAATGATGTAAGAAAATCATGAAAAGAGAGTCAACAACCTGACTGAAGAAAATAACACCTTAAAAAATAGATTAACTCAAATGGTAAAAAAGGCCCAAAAAGCCAATGAGGAGAAGAATGCCTTAAAAAGTCAAATTTGCCAGATGGAAAAAGAATCTCAAAAGCTCACTGAGGAGAATAATTCCTTCAGAATTAGAGTGGAGCAAATGGAAGCAAATGACTTCA
>CM053591.1:58250788-58269317 GCA_028646515.1 Pseudochirops corinnae | reverse complement strand
CTTTTCCATGTTTACCTTCTCATGCTTCTTGTGTTGGAGTGTCAAACTTTCTTTTCAGTTCTGTTTTTTTCAGCAAGAATGTTTGAAAGTCCTCCACCTCACTGAAAGATCATATTTTCCCCTGGAACACTATACTCGGTTTTGCTGGGTAGGTGATTCTTGGTTTTAATCCTAGCTTAAAATGGTTCTTAAGTTCAAGTGAGAACATTAGAGGGACAATGGAGAAAGAAATGGAAGTTATGGAAGAAAGAAAATTAATGCTTTGGAACAAGAGATACAAAACTTTGCACAAAATAAAAAAGACTCCTTGAAAATTAGAATGGACCAACTAGAAGCTAATTACTCCATGAGATATCAAGAAATATTAAAACAAAGAATAAAAAAAATAGAAGAAAATGCAAGTAAAACAACAGACCTAGAAAATAGATTGTGGAGAGGAAAAAATGTAAGAATTATTTGAATCAGGGTGGCTAGGTGGCACAGTGAATAGAGTGCCAGCCCTGGAGTCAGGAGGATGTGAGTTCAAATCTAGCCTCAGACACTTAACACTTACTGGCTGTGTAACCCTGGGTAAGTCACTTTAGCCCCAATTGCCCTGACCTCCCCCCTCCAAAAAGAAAAAAAAAGAATCATTTGAATCTAAACTCCATGACCAAAAAAAGAGCCTAGATATAATTTTTCAAGAAGTCATAAGATTACCAAGATCTCTCTCAAAGCCAAAGGTCAAAGTGAATATAGAAAGAATCCATCAGTTACCTCCTGAAGGACATCTCAAAATGAGAACTCCCAGGAACATTATGGGAAAATATGCTACATCAAAGAAAAAAATACTACAAGAAGCCAGAAAAAAATAATTTAAGTACTAATAATAGTAGGTAATAATAGTAATAATTATTACTAAGTAATAATTTAAGAGGAGATACAGTTAGGATCACACAAGATTTAGCATCCATCACGGTAAAAAAAAAAAATGGAGAGCTTGGAATATAATTTTGTTGAACATAAAGGATATGGGCTTTCAAAAGTAATTTATCCAGCAAAAGTGAGAGTATTAGATCTTTAATGAAATAGAGAACTTCCAAGCATTTCTGATGAAAATACTAGAGCTATGTAGAAACTTTAAAATATAAATACAAAAGTCAAGAGATCTAAGTTCAAATTTGACCTCAGACACTTGTTGTGTGACCCTGGGCAAGTCACTTAACCTCTATTTGGCTCAGGTACCTCATCAGTAAAATAGGGATAACAGCATCACCTAACAGGGATGCTGTGAGGTTCAAAAGAGAAAATACTTGTAAAGCATTTAGCATAGTATATGGCTCTTAAGAAATGATTAGTCCCTTCCCTCCTCTTCCCACTCCTCGAGGTCAGGAACGTCTCTTTCTCTTTGCTATCTTCAGCTGTCTATTTGCCTCCCCAGCACTTAGCATACATAGAACTTAAATGCTTGTCAGCTTTCCTTCTAACTACGGCTGAGGCGATTTACAACTCTCAAACTACAGGGCCCTGATATCCTCACTGTCCTTGTGGAATACTAATATTGCTTCTCCCTGGGCACAACACCTCTGCTGGACAGTTTGTTCTGATTGGCTCCCTGGGTTTTCTTCTCTGCACTTTGCTTTTTTGTTCTCAGGGTTAGTTTTCTCTCTCTTTCTAAAAATATTTATTTATTTTAAATCATTGATTTGTTTATTTACTTTCAGTTAACAAGATTCAGTTCCACAATCCCTTGAGTTTCAAATTTTCTCCCCTCCCTTCCCCCATCCCCATGGTGGTGTGCAATCATGTATAGGATCTGCAAATACTTTCACGTTGTACAATAGTCTGGTTGTATAGAAGGGTTGTAACCAATGGAGTGAACAATGGGAAAAAAAGAAACAAAACCAAGCATGAAAAAGTACGATAGTGTGTATTGCTCCAGTCTCCATCTAAACTCTGTTCTTTCTAGATCTTTCTCTGAATGTAGATATCTCCTTCCATCCTGAGACTTGTAGAGTTGTCTTATAGCTGTGTGTTGCTGAGAAGAGTCCAGTTTATCAAGGTTGGTATATCAGCAATGCAGCATTCACAATGCCTACAATGACTATGAGTATGCTGATATAGTTATTGATCACAAAATGTAACAGGCTCTCTACATAAGAAATATAGCTAGAGCATTCATTTAAATACCAGAAAACTGAGTCCCAAAACCAGAAAGTCAAAGCCAACATAGTAGTTATGAAGTTGGCACATGTAGTTAAAGTAGTAAACACCCACATTCTCAAACCTTCAAACAGGACAGGCTACCTCAGGCAAAGATCTTCCTTTCCTCACTTGCGATAGCTGCTCAGAGTCCAGGCAGCTTGCTCCCAGTAGCTCTGGCCCCCCACAGTTCCCGTCCCTGGCAGTTCTCAGCAGGAGTCCTTAGCAGAGATTCTGGCAGGCTCAAAGAAAAAGGAGTTCGCACCACAACCGCAGCAGCTGCCTCTGCCACCACTTCCAGTCAGTATCCCATGGAGACTAGCTTGGTTTCGGTGTTCTCTTGCTCCACCCCTTCCTGCTACATCAACAAGTTCAAGGGGCATGGAAGATCTTCAAATCCCAGTATCGTTACAGTTGATCATCACACATATGATATGTCTGTGATTGTGTACAAATTTTTCCTGGTTATTAGTTTTCTCTTGAATCCATAGTTAACTGTCTCCTTCGAGCTGTCTTCTTACTGCCTTGAAGGTGATTTTGCCCTCTGTCTGTGTCTCAGAGGCCTTGGCTTTGCTCCCTGATGAATGCATCTCAACCATACCTCAAATTCTTAAGTTGTCTGACCAACTCCAAGAGTTGGCAGATTTTGCCTTATAAAGACCTTTGGGGTCATGTCCAATCTTTAAGCAGTCAATGACCAGAAGCACTTTTAATTTAATCAGAAATTTTCTTTGTAATGGGATAAGGATTAGTCAATAGAATATTAATTTCTCTACCTTTCTTATCTTTTACTTTACTAGTTTATTTTATTATATCAACTAGATTACAAAAGAGAGAAGGGAAACAAGTTGCCTTTACTATATAGAGGTATATTCAAGGCTGTGCTTTAGCCAACTTGTAACAGCCAGAGAGATTATTATGTTTTTAGTGTGAATTTGTATACTTTGGAAATCAACTAATATTACAAATCACTTGATTCATCATTGTGTTGATTATTTAGACCAAAGAAATTGTTAGTCATGAATATTAAACTTAGAAGTGGGTCATTTGGGGGAGGAGATGATTGTTAAACATTTATTAATGCTCCTTTACTTGTATATCTATATATTGTTTCTCCCAATGGAACAGAAACACTTTGAAGGCAGGGAAAGTTTCAATTCTACCTTTTTATCCCTAGCACCTAAAATAGCATCTGTCATATTTTTTTATTCATTGATTAATTAGAGTTACAAAGTACTTTAGGGATTCTTCTGTCCAGTTGATACCCAAATCCTCTATTCCAATCTAAATCAGAGGAATTCTTCAAAGTCACTAACAGTTGTCTTTCAATTTCATTTCTAAAGGAAAACCTTCTTTTATAAGCCCAGTGATGCATATAACAAGAATGAAATTGGCTTATTAAAAGTAACAATTCTTCAACTGCTCCTGTTCAAATAAGGAGATTGCATTGTACAGTAGTTCTATGGAAAATATGTATTTTTTATGCTTATAGCATAAATAATCTTTTCAAAATGAAGAGTTCAAAGAATGCGTTCATAAGACACAGTATGAGCTTTAAGTTTATTGAAGCACTATTTTATATAAGGATATTGGGCTATTTGAAAGAACTATATAAAATAACAGCCCTAAAGGATTTTTCTGTCCAAAGAGGGCCACTTGGCAGCTAAGTGGCACAGTAGATAGAATCCTGGACCTGGAGTCAGGAGGACCTGAGTTTAAATTTGACCTCAGACATTTCCCAGCTGTGTGACCTTGGGCAAGTCACTTAACCTCTGTTTGTTTCCGTTTCTTCACCTGTAAAATGGAGATAAGAATAGCACCTACCTTGCAGGGTTGTTGTGAACATCAAATGCAACAATATTTGTAACGCATCAGCATAGTATCTGGCACGTAGCAGGTGCTGTATAAATGCTAATTGTTAACTATTATCATTATCCACCACTGGCCAGTTTCTCTGCTTCATTTTTAAAGAAATAAAGAGGAGGAAAAGTCGCACTAGACATTCTATAGTCACAATCTGAAACTATATTTAAACAGGATGTTATCAGTCAGGCAATGAGAAATCATTCTTACTGTGAAGGAAATTATTCCATTGTGCAATCTTATTCAAGCAATTAGAGATCACACTGTGAGGCAAATTATCAAATCTCGATTCACTCGAGTTTGTTATTACATTGTGCACATATTAAAATGTAGAGCTGAAGTCCCAATAAAAGCAACCTCATTCTTACCATCCTACTAACTTTTGTTCAGAAGCCATCATGTCAGTTCCATTGACTCTCACCTAGAAATTCCTTTGGGAGTTTCCCCTTTAAATCCCCTGTTGATTCTCACCCATACTTTAAATTGTCGCTCCCTTCAGTTGAGATAAACAGCTTATCTACTAAGGAACTTTCCTGTACAAATAAGCAATTAATAAGTTGTACTGCAAAAGTTCTTCTGTTCAGTTGGTGATTTAGAACTCAGAATCCATTTTCCCATAGAAATATTTTAAATATTTATGCAATAATAATAGCTTACATTCATTAGTGCTTTATGTTTACAACACAGTTTTGGATATCTCAATAAATCCTTGCAACAACCTATGTGAAAAGTTGGGCAGCTATTGTTAATCACTATATTATAGCTGAGTAAACTGAGGCTCAACAAAAGGATAAATGACTTGGAAAAATTGCAATTTATATCCAAAATGAGGCTCCCAAGTCTTGAGAGAGAGAGAGGAATCCTAATGGTCAACCATGGCATCAAGAACATTCCTGGTCCAGATGACCCTTCCTATATGTTACTTGTATTCATCCTTCATTTTTGAAGAGGACCAGTGACATCAGGGGTGATGTCTTGACTTGCATATGAATTGGATTTAAGTGAGACAGAATGTCACAAAGCCATCAGCCTCACTATCTCTTCCAGAGTCATCAAATTCCAATGGTAGGCCCAAAGTCAAGATGACTTGTGATGGCCTGAGATGCAGTGAATGACCTTGGAATTTTTGACATCTGACCAAGCTCCAAGTCCTCCACAGCTTCAGCCACCTTTATGGCTGTTCGAACACATTTTTCTCATCCATGCATTCCACTGGGGGAAGACTTCACATGCTTAGGGGTAGACGCATCACCCTCCAACTCACCAAGGGATTTGAGACCTGTCAGTTAGATTAGCAATTAGTCGACCTGGGTTAGCCCATCTGCCAAGACAGTTTTACCAGGGTATGGCACAAGCTACAGCTTCTTGAAGCCAGTGAGAGTTGTGTGATAGGTAGACACCAAAGGTGGATGGATGAGCAGCCCTGAAAAGAGCTCAGCAAGCCCTCACACTACAAGTCCTGGTCTTCCCTGAACAACTCATATGCCCCTAGTTACTTATATAAGCAAATACTCAATGGTAAAACTTTCAAATCAAGGTTCCTAAACCAAATTATGTAATGTGTCCCTCAAATATTCTATTTATTCTTCTTTAGTGGACTTCCCTTCATTCCACCTCCTACAGATAATATGCTCGCCTATTACCAAATGAGCTCCCTACACAAGGTAACAAAGGTATTTTCTTCTTTTCCCTCAGGGACAGAGTATGCTTCCTCCAGAACTTTTCTAGAAAGAGTAAGGAGACACCACCAGGTAGAGGAAGGGTGTCACAGTGTCTAAATTCTTATCATAAGTAATTATTCCGAGCAATCTTTACATCTTGGTTCAACATAACCAGGTAAGGAGTCTCTGAATAGAGAATTCTGTCTTTAATAGATTCTTGGTTTTTATACTTTTCCTTCTGGGCCAGAAAAATCCATGAGAACTTTCTGGCCCATAGAGCCGAGCTCCTAAGATTCTATTCTCAACAAGAAACTATCAGAAGTCAGAAAAGTATTCGTACCCCAATATTTGCTTCTGATCAGTCAAGAAGGATTCCAGAGTCACCATTATCAGCTGATTCTTATATACACTTTCTTTTTTCCCCCACTTAATAATATTTTATTTTTTCCAATTACACGTAAAGATAGTTTTCAACATTTATTTTTATAAGATTTTGAGTTCCAAATTTTTATCCCTCCCTCCTTTTTCCCCTCCCTAACACAGCAGGCAATCTGATATAGGTTATACATTTAAAATCATGTTAAACATATTTTCACATTAGTCATGTTATGAAAGAAGAATCAGAACAAAAGGGAAAAACCATGAGAAAGAAAAAAAAAAACAAAAAAAGGTGAAAATGGTATGCTTCAATCTGCACAGAAGAGGTAAGTCTATCTAGTTGATTATCACACAATGTTGCTGTTGCCATGCACAATGTTTTGCTGGTTCTGCTCACTTCACTCAGCTTCAGTTCTTATAAGTCTTTCCATGTTTTTCTGAAATCTACCTGCTCAGAGTTTCTTATAGCACTATATTATTTCATTATATTCACATACAACAACTTGTTTAGCTATTCCCCAATTAATGGGCATTCCTTAAATTTCCAATTCTTTTTCACCACAAAAAAAAGCTGCTACAAATATTTTTTTTTTTGCTATAAACATATGCATTTTTTTTGTTCATTGTTCTTTTAAATTGATTTACTTTTAGTTTTGCAACATTCAGTTCCACAAGTTTTAGAGTTCCAAGTTTTCTTTCCCTCTCTTTCCTCTCTCCTCCCCCCAAGATGGCAGCCAATCCGATATAGGTTCTACATATACCTTCACATTAAACAGTAGTCAAGTTGTAAAGAAGAATTATAACCAACAGAATGAACAACAAGAAAGAAGAAACAAAACAAAAAAGAGAAAGAGCAAATAGTTTGCTTCAATCTGCATTCAGACTCTGTAATTCTTTCTCTGGATGTGGATGGCCTTTTCCATCTTTAGTCTTTTGGAGTTGTCTTTCTGCCTTGCATTGCTGAGAAGAGTCCAGTCCATCAAAGTTAGTCATCACAGATACAATGTGTCTGTAATTATGTACAATATTCTCTTGGTCCTGCTCCCCTCACTCAGCATCAGTTTATGTAAGTCTCTCCAGGTTATCATGAAGTCTGTCTGCTCCTCATTTCTTATAGCACAATAGTATTCCATTACATTTGTATGCCACAACTTGTTTAGCCATTCCCCAATTGATGGGCATCCTCTTGATTTCCAATTCTTTGCCACCACAGGTCCTCATCTCACTTGTATGATCTCTTTGGGATGTAGTCCTAGAAGTAATATTGCTGGATCAAAGGATATGCACATTTTTATAACCTATTGGGCATAGGTCCAAATTGCTCTCCAGAATGGTTGGATCAGTTCACAACTCCACCAACAATGCATCAGTGTTACAAATTTCCCACATCTTCTCCAGTATTTATAATATTCCTGTTTTCTCATGTTAGCTAATCTGGTCGATGAGATGTGGTACCTAAGAGTTGTTTTCACTTGCATTTCTCTAATCAATAGTAATTTAGAGCATTTTTTTTCCCATGCTTATAGATATCTTTAATTTCTTCCTCTGAAAACTGCCTGTTTGTGTCCTTTGACTATTTATCAATTGGGGAATGACTTGTATTCTTATAAATTTGACTAAATTCTCTGTATATTTTAGAAATGAGTCCCTTATCAGAGACACTGGTTGTAAAAAAATTTTTTCCCCAATTTTCTGCTTCCCTCCTAATCTTGGTTGCATTTTTTTGTTTGTACAAAAACTTTTCAATTTAATGTAATCAAAATTATCGATTTTGCAATTGGTTATAAATTCTTCCCTTCTCCTTAAATCTGTCAGGTAAACTATTCCTTGCTCTCCCAGATTGCTTATAATATCAGCTTTATATCTAAATCATTAACCCATTTTGACTTTATTTTGATATATGGCGTAAGATATTGGTCTATGCCCATTTTCTATACTATTTTCCAGTTTTTCCAGCAGTTTTTGTCAAATAACGAGTGCTTATCCCAGAATCTGGGGTCTCTTGGTTTATCAAACAGTAGATTACTGTAGTCATTGACTGCTGTCTCTTGTGTCTCTAACCTATTCCACTGATCTACCACTCTATTTCTTAGCCAGTACCAAGCAGTTTTGATCACTGCTGCTTTATAATACAATTTGAAGTCTGGTACGACAGGCCACCTTCCATTGCATTTCTTTTCATTTTTTACTTTGATATTCTGGACCTTTTGTTCTTCTAGATAAATTTTGTTATTATTTTTTCTAGCTCTACAAAATGATTTTTGGTAGTTTGTCTTTCCTTTTTCAAGCTTTTGACTCTTGCATAACTCATTTCTTTTTCTAATTTTTTTCTACCTCTCATTTGATTTTTAAAATCCTTTTTGAGCTCTTCAAGAAGGCTTTTTGGTCTTGAAACCAATTCATCCTCCCCTTTGAGGATGTAAGCATTTTGACATTGTCATCCTCTTCTGAGTTTGTGTTTCAATCTTCCCTGTTTTCTAGAGTAGCTTTCTATGGTCAAGGCTCCTTTCTGTTTTTTTTTTACTTATTTTTAGCCCATTTTGTGACTTTTAAAGTTGAACTCTGCTCCTGGGGCAAAGGGAGCACTGTCCCAAGTTTATTGTGCTGGGGGTCAGGGTTCTGGTCACTGGTTTTGTATGCTGGGGCCTCAGGTGCCGACAGCTTGCCCACTGCACTAAAGTGGTCAAGCCTAGTCATGACTGTTGTGCACGTTGGTGGTTTCCAGACTGGCAGTTTGCCTTCTGTGCTGGAATTGGAGGTCTCACAGCTGGCCTGCTATGCCACTAACCTGCTGAGCCAGGAGTGAGGGGCCTTGTTTGCTAATCTGTGCTGTGGTTTAGACCCTTTCACTGGCTTGCCTGGACACCACCTGCCCTGAGCTACACTTCCCTTTTTCCCAAGAGAGATAGACCTTTCCTGAAGCCCTTCTCAGTTATCTTAAGCTAGAAAATTGTTTCACTCCTTCTTTTTGTAGGTTCTGTCTCTCCAGAATCCCTAGAGGCTTGATTTAACATTGTTTCAAGGAAGACTGAGGAAAACTCAAACAAGTTCTTGGTTTTTCTCTGCCAACTTGGCTCTGCCTCCCCTACACACACTTTCAATAACAATCTCTTCCACATCTTACCTTTAATCCTGTTGTCCTGGATTTCCCAAGACCTGAATTTCTTTGACCTTGCTCCATTCTGAGTTGTCACTCAGGCAGACTGATTATGTCTGAAAAGTATTGCAAGATAGTAGAGTGAAGGATTTCTACATTATTATTGTATTATATAATTGTTTATATTTTATAGTTATAAATTATAATTCATTAATATAATCTAAATTATAATAATATAATTTGGGGCAGCTAGGTAGCAAAATGGATAGAATACTTGGCCAGGAGTCAGAAACATCTGAGTTCAAATCCAGACTCAGAAACTTACTAGCTATATGGGCAAGTCACTTAACTCTGCCTCAGTTTCCTTAATTATAATGGAAAAATAATAATGTAAACCCCTGGTTGGTTGAGAAATTTTCTTCCTTGATTAGAATATAAGCTCCTTGAGGGTAGAAACTGGTTCTTGCTTTTTCTCTGCTTCCCCAGGAATTAGCTCAGTTGCCTGTCACTTAATTGAATGCTAATGAATGCTTATTGATTGATTGTGCCTGCTCAGGGATTATACCTTATGGATTTACCAGTCATTCTAGCTGCTTTTATTCATATGTCAGTCCACCTTCTTCAGGGGAAGGGAGAGAAGAAAGATCATATCTGAATTACATTATTTGCAGAAACTGTTTATGCTTCAGTGATGGATTCTATTCCTACCTGGAACCAAGGACCAGATCTCTGACCTTTGACAAGTTCTTTCCCTTTTGCTGACCTATTTCATCATCTATAAAATGAAAGTTTGGGCTAGACATTTATAAGGTCTCTGTATCTAACAAGATATTAAAATGCCTAAGATGATAAGCACTTAGAAGTCAGGAACTATGTTTGCCTTCCTTTGTGCGGTACCTCTCTTAGGGGCAAGGACAGAGAGGTTCTGGAGGCTTTTGATGATGATGATGGTTCAGTATTTCAGAATTCTGTGTGGATTCATCAGTGGCTGTGTCCATGAATAATTGTCACTAGGGAACAAATATCCTAGGAACTAGCCTTTCTGAACTTAGCTAGACTGATCCTTGAACAACAGAAATAGAACATCACTGGGTCCATTCATGAAGCCTGGTAGAACCTCACAGAACATTTGTTCTAATATTAATGGCCTTCAAGAACCCATGGACAAATCTTGGACTGGGAGAGAAGGTGACATACCTTTCCCTTCTCAGTAGAGAGTTGGGGCACTAGGTGGCTGAATGTGGTATATGCCATCATGTATGGTCACTATACTGGTTGGTTTTTATTAATTGTTTTTCTTTGTGACATAGGAGGGCTCAATTTGGGAAATGACTATGGTGTAAAAACAGAAGGCATCAATAGAACTTTTGAAAAAAAGGCCAGGGACATCTTCACTTCAGATGAGGCATCAAAGAAAGACTTTAATGAATTATGATAGTGATGAGGTGCTGGGGTGCCTTTGTTTGTAACATTCAGTTGTAACTTCAGTTTGTAAAATCACATTTGTGTTTGGGTACGTATGTTTGTAATATCAGTTTGTGAAACCAAGTTGTAAAAAATCACACTCCCCCCAACCATAAACCATTAACTCTGTCTCTCCCCTGAGCCAACACTCTGCCTAGCTACAGCTCATGAACTGTCTATCCCTGCTTGGTACAATAACAAGCTATACCTATGAATCCTTCACTAAACCACCTAAGCAATCACTTTAGCTTAGAGAAATGTATAGCTCCCTTGTTCTGGTGGCCAGCTGTACCTCTGAATCCTTCAATGCACTGTCAGTAAGCTAACTCCTCTCCAATTAGGCACATCCTGGATCCCCAATTAGTCTAGCTTCCCAACATACATCTCATCAAACAGGACATTGATTGGTAACAGACTGGACACCACTCAGTCAGCCCTGACCGCTGGCTGACTTAGTGACGGTTCAAGGCAAAAGCCACACCTCCTGGTAGCCCTCCCATGGGCTTTTTCCCAGTGAATTATGGGTAATACGCCTGCATAGTTGATATAAAAAGTCACATCGCTTTAAGCACTGACCACTCCTTAACTCCTCCCTAATCCTGTCCTTACTCACCTAGTTAGCATAATTGATACCTGATTTATGGCTTTATTGCTTTATAATCTGTACTTCTATCTCCTGCACTTTCGCAGGTTTCTAGCTCCCCCTGCCCCCGCCTGCTGTAAAGTGTAACAATAAACTTTTACAATCCTGACTGCCAAGATTATTGCTTGAATCCGGGAATTTTTTCCAGACTAAAAGAACTCTCCAAGGATTTCTTAGAAATCCCTAAAAAACCTTCACTCTCATCAATAGTAGTGGTAATAATGATAATAACAATGTATCCCTTATTAATCCCTTGTAGATCTACCTTTGAAAAGGGTTTGTCATCTTATTTACTTCATTATTCATCACTTAATTATTAATTGAAATAGCATGCATCATTTTGCCAACATCCCTCCATGGAATTCAAATAAAAATGTCTGAAGTACCAAAGGATAAAAACGTGAATTGCTTTAGTACTGTGTACTGAGGAAACCCTTGGAATCAAGCTAAGAAAATAATTTAATGTATTTCTTTTTAATTATCCTGACCTTTTAGCATTGATCTAGGAGACTTCATTCTCATATCATTTTAGAATCATCATTAATTAATCATTCTTCACAACATGCCTGTGAGAGAGGTTAGCTTGATCAGTCAGAATTCATTAGAACCTCCAACCAAGCAAAGAAACTTAACAGGTTGGAAAAAAAATAGTTACAAAGAAAATGATCACCAACATTCACACCCTCAAGTCCTTAACAAATGCTAACAAAGGCAGCATGTTCTGAGGGATTTCTTTGTAAGTGTAAAACACACACAATCCTCACTCCTTCTTGCTTATTCCCCTGACTCAACACTAACAGGTTTGCAGGTTAAGTCCACAGAGGACAATTGCCACGTTGGGTTCTAGTGGCACCTTGTGGGGCTTTACTACTACTGCTATAGCTCACAAGCACCCACTGACATGTTTTCTTCATTCCTCCTGGGCTCTACTCCCAACTCTGGATTTTCTCTATCATGCCACAGCGTGATGATTTCTTCACCCTGGAAATTTACTCTGTTCCTCGACTTCTTACACTGGAAGTACACTTTGTCCCTGTGACCCCTTCCAGAACCTCCATTTGAAGGAAAGAACTCAGGTTAGCCTTATCTTCATTCCTTTCCTGGCTCCCTTCCTGACTCTCCTGACTTTCTATATCATGCCCCTACTCAAATATCTTCTCCTCTCCCCTCCCCATTTTTGAGCTTGCTTTATGTGTCATCTTCCACCATTAGAATGTAAACTCCCTGAGGGCAGGGATTGTCTTTCTGCTTAAATTTGTATCCCCAATACTTAGTCCAGTGCCTGCCACATAGTAATTGCTTAATAAATACTTGCTGATTTGACTTGTTGACTTCCCTTCAATAGTCGGTCAGTAGGCACAATTAGTTCACAGCAATGACATCTATTAAAATGATATAGCGAACGTGGTAACTACAAGATATTCCCCCAGTGATCCTGGAGCATACACAAATATACAGATGTGCACAGCATCCACCAGAAGAGTGGGCACAAACTTAGAGTCAGATGGGTAGAGAGGAACATATGTGACCAAGGCAGCTCACAATTGTGGAACTGCAGGGCATCTAGGTCTTTTCTCATGCAGTCCCTTCTGTAGCTCGATGGCCAGGGCTAACTCTCTTTCATAAGTCTGTAGCACTCTCACTTCTCTGTTAACCACTGACCCGTCTGCCTGTCTCTGTTTATCTGTGTCTGTCTGAAGTGTGTGCTTCTCTGCTCCCTCAACTATGCTTCAAACTCTTTCAGATTTACTTTCAACTTTTGGTTGGGGTCTTTCCATTTGAGTGAGTAGCTCAGATGTGACATGCCATGGTTGATGAAATACAGGGAGAAAAACCCTTCCTCTCTTATCAACTTTTATCTCCTCTCAGGAGCTAAGTTCTCTCTCTACCACTGGTTCCTACCCCAAACTATTCATTCTTCACTTGTGGTCTTTTAAAGATCACTCCCGGGGGAGGGAGGTGGAGGCCAGGCCTGGCCATCTTCCATAAGCCAATGGAGCTGCCTTTTCTATTCAAGGTAGTTGTACTTTATAAAGAGGCCAGCCATCCCCATGAATTACTGACCAATAGCTCACAAGATAAGCAAGACATTGCAGCTGAAGAACAAGGCACCCTGAGGGAGAGACAGGAAACAGAATGTGCAAGGCAAATCAAACTACCACTACCACCTTAGCCTCCATCTCCCCTCAGATCCTGATGCGGAGGTCTCAGGCCCCTGAACCTAAGTGTCTTTAAAATAGCATTTCATCTAGCCTACTGCTTTTACCCATCATACTGGGAAGATGGCATCCTGGTAGCCCAGCAATTGCTCCTGCTTAGTTCTAGAGCCACAGCCACTGGGCCCCCAGTTCCTGCCATTGACTCTTTTGCGTAGTTCAACATCAGAAGCTGATACCATTTTATCGGTGGAAATGACATCAAAGAAAAAGCATTACCATCTGTTTTGCCCCACTATTCCCTAAGGACCATGAGAGCTTCCATCTGACTTTTAGCTAAAACCTTCCATGTGTGTTGTCTCCCCAATTAGAAAGTGAATGAAAGCTGTCATGCTTTTCTGTTTATATTCCCAGTTCTTGGCACAATGCTTTGAACATAGTAAGTGCTTAATAAATGCTTTATTCATTTATTCAAAAAGGGTTCACTGTGTTCTAACACCTTGTTAGCACATTAACATCTCATCATCTTTGATTACATTCTGGGTTTTCAAATGTGCTGTGTAATTTCACTCACTGTATACCAGCAGGATGCAAGAGGAAAAAATTAGGGGGGGGAATGAATTACACTTTTACCTACCATAGTCCTCTTCCCTCTTTTGTTAATAGAGTCATTTAGGTCTGCTGGAGATTCTGGTAGAATTGAGCTAATCCCATTTACAAGTCGCTTTTGAAATGATGTGACATTTCTTTTTCTAGGATAAAATGAGTTTTTAGAAACACTTCCTTATACAGTATTCAGTTCCTGAGAAAAGTAATTCAGAAGAAGAGGTGCAGTAACACAAGGTTTGTATCAGAGAACAGTGAATAAGTACCTTAGAAGATGGGATTTGAAGAGAGAGTAGGAACTTGACTGTTACTGTAATCTCATTTTAATAAGCCCTATTTAGAATTTGGAATGCAAATAAGTTCTCATCATTGAATGATAACTGGCCTAACTTTTCCTGGATCTTCCACCCAGTGCCCAATTCATGATCATAGATTTACAGCTGGATGCGACTTAGGGTTCTTCTCTTCCAACCCCTTCATCTTACAAATGGAACACCCAAAGAGTGAACTGACCTGCACAAAGTTCACACAATACGTAACAGAACCAAGATTTGAACCCAGGTCTTTTGACTTCAAATTTTAATGCTCTTTCTACCATACTAAACTATAAAATCTGTTTAATTTGGTGGCCATTATCAATTCTTTTTGGAATGAGTATTTATTAAGAAGAGGGAAAGGTTAGGTGGAACTTTATGAATTCCTGTTCCTGGCTTATTCCTTCCTCTCCACCTCAAACCCCATCCCCTTTTTTTATTTTGGGAGCTTCAGTATACATGTCATTGTACTTTCAAATACCATGGCTTTCTAGTTCATTAGTCTTCTCAACTCTCATGACTTTCCCCTTCACTCTACCTGTAGCAGCAACCACACTGGCATACCTTGGATAGCTTCTAGCACAGGTTTTTAGATCTGCTTTACTAGGAAAGATAGCTGTACAAGGGGTCAACAATATTTTTTAATTGCATTCACTAGTTTAGGGGAAAACTCAGCACTTTGAACATAAGAGAAAATACAAAGAAAATATAAACAGAGAAATAAAACCAATAGATAGGGCTCTGAGTGCCTGAATCAACTATATACTTTACATACATCCCTGGATCAAAAGACCCTTTACATCTGAGCTGTTGGGAAGCTCTGAACATAAGGCCACTCAGAATCTCAACCAGGGAACCACAAGATCCTTCTCATAAGTGAGTCCCCAAAGCAAAATAACAATTCAGAGTATATATATACTTCTCAGAGCCAGACAGCATCACAACCCTACTGACTCAGTGCCTAATTAGGAATTAGCAAAAGGTGTGAAAGCCTTCCTCCAAGCAAGCCTCCCCTAAGTAAGGCTTCCAAAGATCTTAAATCCCATTAACATTATACCACCTTAGCCACAAACAAGGATTTGACCCCTGGCTCTCCCAGCTCTGACAGGTAAACAAGCCTTTAGTCTCATCTTGGGGCCCAGACCTGCATAATGGGACTCTTCACGATCTTCTGGTCACTTCCTCCCAACCCACTCACAGGGACCTTCCCACCCCCACTCTCAGCATTCCTTTCTGTGCTTATCTTCCCCCAGAAAAATGTAAGCTCCCTGAGGACAAGGACTGTGTTACTAGCTTGTATTTTCATTCCCAGTACTTCATGTGGTACCTGGAGCATAGCTAGTATTTAAATACTATCTTTCTCTGTCTGTCTTTCTGTCCCTGTCTCTCTCCTCTAAAATATGAAATTCTTTGAGCCATGACCTTCTGTCCTTCCATCTAGCCTTACACCTTACCCTTCCTAAACTTAGTTTTCTTCCTCCTGGCAGCCATCCATCATTCCAACCTTCCCTGCTTTCACAGTCCATCACCTCTGCTCTTGCTTCACTTTCCTCTCTTTACGATCTTTTCGTGTTCAGTTTTACGTTTTTGCCTACCCTCAACCTTGCCCCATGTCCTCTCACACTTTATTTCCTTTCTAAGGCCCAATTCTAGTTTGCCACCTACCATCTAATTTCATTTCTCCTCTTCACGTCTTGCTGACTGCTACTGGAAGAAGTCAGACAACCGTGCTATTTGCTACTGTCTTTCAGTCCTTTTACTCTTTCCTGAATAACTCCCATTTATATTCCCCACAGTGCATCTATTCCAAATCTTTTCTCCTCTCTTCATCACCCTTCTCTCACCTTCTCATTTCATTCATATTTTTCTGAGAATACAGAGAGACCATCCATTGTGAGCTCCCTTTTTCTTCCAGTTCTACACCCAGTCACCTCAGTATCTCTCCTCTTTTCTCTGCTCTCTGAGAAAGAGGTTGTCCCCACCAATTCCAGCCTCTCACGTCACTGATCTCATCCCCTCTCATCTCCACTGGGAGTTTGCTCCTCTGATCATTTCTCTTCTTTCACTAATTTTCAATCTCTCACTGGCTCCTTCTGTTGTCACATTATGTCATCTTCCCGCCCTCCCCACTCAAACTCCATTGGCTCCCTATTACCTTTAGGATCAAATATAAAATGCTCTGTTTAGCATTCATATCCCTTCATAACCTAGATCCCTCCCACTTTTCCATTCTTCTTATAACTTATTCCCCAGTGCTCTTCTATCCAAGAATGTTGGATTCCTGGCTGTTCCAAGAACAAGATACTCCATCTCCTTAGCACCAGGCATTTTCCTGACTAGTCCCCCCATGTCTCCGACACTCTCACTCCTCTGTTCCACCTTCTGATTGGCTTCCTTCAAGTACAAACTAAAATCTCATCTTTTACTGGATGTTTTCACCAACCTCTCTTAATTCCAGTGCTTTCCCCTGTAATTATTTCCTATTTATCCTCTATGTAGCTTGTTTGTTCATATCTTTTTGCATGGTGTTAGACTGTGATTAGACTAGTCATTAGACTGTGAACTCTCTGAGGGCAGAGGCTGTCTTTTGCTTTTCTTTGTATCCCCAGTGCTTAGCACAGTACCTGGAAAATAGTAAATACTTAATAAATGTTTATTAACTGACTTTCTTCAAGCTGTGCCCCATACCTGGAATCTGCCTCTTGTTTATCTACCTCTCTGGAAATCCCTAGCTCCATTTCAAGGATCAGTTTAAATATTAGATCCCACAGAATCTTTCCCCAATCACCCCAGTTCTTAATACTCTTCTTCCCCCTTCTTCCAACAAATTTAGATTTACTTTGCATATGTTTTGTATTAACTTGCCTGTGGGAATATTTCTTTTCCCCTCCCCAGCCTTTCTCCCTTGAAGTAAACTCCTTCCAAACTGGGACTGTTTTGCTCTTGTTTTTGAATCCTCACTACTACCTAATAAGGTACCTGAAATAAAGTAGGTACTCAATGAATGCTTGCTGAATTGAACTGAAACCCAACTGACAATCAGTCATGCAAGATTTGGAGTTCGTGAATAAATTAAAACCAATGACAATCCTCTAAGTTCATTTTATCAAATGCTTTCCTTTTAACAGTCCCTTGTTCCTATTAGTAAGCAGTCTAATCTCCCAAAGGTGAGCAGTTCCATCAGTAAACATTTATGAAGTGTCTACTGTGTGCCAGGTGCTCTGCCAACTTATTCAACTGAACAAAAATTTATTAAGAGCCTATTATGGAGGGCAGAATCAAGATGGTGGTATAGAAATAGGAGAACTCCACAGCTTCCCCCATAACCACCTCAAATACCTATAAAATATGACTCTAAACCAATTTTAGAGCTCCAGAACCCACAAAATTACAGAAAAACACATCTCCCACTGAAGGCAGCCCAGTAGGCAGACAGAAAGGGCTCATTGCAGAGTGCTGGGAGCCAAAACCAGCTAAGCCTGAAACCGCAGCTGTAGCCCCAGGGCCATGACAAGCCACTACTGGAGCACTCCAGAGAGCAGATCACCAGCAGCTGTGGTGGTTTCCAGAATTATCAACCCAGAAGATCCAAGGACAAAGTGAAATGTCAGTGGAACTCAGCTAAATTTGGGGGAGAAAAGCGGGTCCAGCCACCTTCCTCCGGGGCAAGAAAGCAGCAGAAATGGAGGCCCTGCAGCCACCTCCATGTGGCTGCTTCAGAGCTGATGGCCTGCAGATTGCAGGGGGGAGTGGGGGGGGAAAGGGGGGGAGGGGGGCAAGCGATCACTCAGAAGCTAAGTGCTCTTGCCTTAACCTGCCTGGATCGGGATCGTAGTCTTGGGTGGTGGTCCTGAGGTATGTGACCAATGAGCCAAAGCTGGTGGGGGCTGCAGAGACAGAGGCCTCCTAATAGCTCCGGCAGCTGCAAAAACCCCAGCAATTTGAGACAAAGCTCTCACTCCAGGAAGCAGAGCTCTACTATGGCTCAAAAACCAAGTTAATTGACTAGCAACATGAGGAAGCAAAGGAAGGAAAACAAGCTCAACAATCCAACTTTAGATTCCTTTTTTGGGGACAAAAAGGATCAAAGCATGGAATGAGAGGAAGACAACACAGTCAGAACTCCTACACCAAAAGCTTCTAATAAAAATGTAAACTGATTGCAG
>CM053591.1:58227413-58242826 GCA_028646515.1 Pseudochirops corinnae | reverse complement strand
TAGATCTGCTTTTCTAAAGGAAAGCAACTCAAAATGGGTTAACAGTCTCACTTTAATCAAACATATATCATTTACCTAGTTCAGGGGGAAAAGACAGCACCCTGAACTTCAGAGAATGCAAACATAAGTTACAAATACAAGTTACAAACAAACAGAAAAACAGATCAGCAGATGGCTTCCAGTGTCTGACCATTACATCAGTTACCTATTCAGTTACCAGAGAGGGAAGCACCAACATCTGGATTTTTCAAAGCCGGGAGGCTCACCGGCTTCCTAGAGTCTCATCTGGCCAAACCACACAATTCTTCTCAAAGTGAGCCCCAAAGCAAAACCTCACATCAGGGCGTATATATAGCCTTCTCCTGGCTCAGAGAATGTCACAGCCCTCTTGACCCACTGCCCAGTCACAAAGCTACAAGGTGCGGGTATTCCCGAAAAACAAGCCTCTCGCCACAGGCTCCACGTGACCACATTCAGCCTATTATGGGGCAGAGTATACTTTTAAGCCACTTTAGCAAAGGGCCTAGGGGCAGGGAAGATCTTCAGATTCCCATAACACAGGTTTATTAGTTAGTTGACAGTCAACAAACATTTATTATTTGTCAAGTCTTGAGAGAGAAGGAAAAAGAAAAAGGAGAAAGAATAGGAGGAGGGGGAAGAGGAAAAGAAAGAAAAGGAAAGTGGGAAAAGGAAGGGAAGGAGGAGGAAGAGGATAAGAAGAACAAGAAAATGAAAAAGAACAAGAAGAGGATAAACATTCACTGTGTACTAGGAGCTCACCTTCTAATTGGGGAGACTACATCAAAACCACTAAGTAATTTACAATTTATTTAAAGTATAAAAGTGAAATTATCTCAGAGATAAGATGTGGAGGGGGGTAGGGAAGGGAAAGGTTATAAGAAAAGCCTTTTATAGAAAGTGGGGTTTGAGCATTCCAGAAAAGGGAAAGTCAGTGAAAGAGAATATCAGGATAGTGATGATGTGAGTAGAAAGAAGGGGACATCTAAAAGAAATGATATGAAGATAGGAAAAAGAGAACCTCGTTTCTAAGGTCCCTTTCAGCTTAGAGTCTACAATCTGGTTATCTTAAGAAATGAAGATGAAGAAACTTTTCTTTGAATCCATCCTGAGGGAGTTCTACTTGTAGAACTGAATCCAAATAGATATCATCTTACTGATCAGCACATCTACTCTTTGGCTTCTCTGTCATGTTAGAAATAATATCAACAATTAATATTTATATAGTACTTAGACAATGTTATTCTGGGGGCACTCTGTTGGGTCTTGTTGGTTGTTTTAGGCAGGCTCAAACTTCAGCTCCAGACTAATGAACCATCAGATGTCTGCCCTTATCAGAAAGACTTCTTAGTCACTATAGCTTGGCAAAAGAGTTCCAGAGACGACCCTGAGATCCTGACAGACAACTTGACAGGGATGATACCCATGAAACTGAAGCCCAGAAGATGGTAGCAGATTGAACTCCAATAGAGGCATTCATTATAGGCAATACACGTAGTAGACAGTTGGAGACCCAACTTCAAACAGAAAGTAGCACAAAATATTGCCAGGGGAAACAATCTGCTCTGTAGCATTAGAGGTTTGAGTTGTCCTCACCAGGTGTCTACACTGCCTTCATGGGTTTCTGGTATGTGTTCTTTTACTTATATTTTATAGCTATGTGAATTGGCTACATATATATTCTCTAGGCATATATGTGTATGTGTCCTTCCTTACTAATGATCTATTAAGGTTAAGATTGGTGACATAATAAGGGATTGAGGGACTCAAGAGGAGAAGACAGTACAGAGTGGAACTGGCTCACCAAGAGATTAAGATGGGAAAAGGAGAAGTGTTGAAAGTTCTCTTTGCTTCCTCTTATTCCAGAAGATTATCCCAGAGAATAACACTACAACAATAACAACTACTATAATTACTACTGCTAATACTACTACTACCACCACTACCACCATTCTAAGGTTTGCCAAATGCTTTACAAATATCATCTAATTTTAATTCTCACAACAACTCTATTATTATCTTCATTTTGTACACGTGAAAACTAAGGCTGAGAGATGTTAAGTTACTTGTCTATGGTCCCATAGCTAGTAAGTATCTGAGTTGGGATTTGAACTCAGCTCTTCCTGAATCCAGGTCCAATTCTCAATCCACTGAACTACTGAACTCTCTCTGTTGCTATCATATGTTGCTGTCCAGTCATTTTCTTCTTATTACCCCTTACAGCAATGGTTCTCAACTTGTGGGTCAAGACCCTTTGGGGGGGGTGTCAAACAACCCTTTCACAGGGGTCACAGGGGTCACCTAAGATCATCGGAAAACACATATTTCCAATGGTCTTCTGAACCGAGACACCACTCCTCTATCTGTCTCCAGGTGGGTCTGTCCACATGCAGATACACCCACATACAGGTATTAAAGGGTCGTGGCATTAGGAAGGTTGAGAACCACTGCCTTAGAGACTGTGAGAAAGGAAGAGGAAGATAAAGTAAAGCAAAGTGAAAGAGATCCAAGGAACCTCTTAGCTATGGTATTACCATTGCCTTTAATTGAAAATGCGTTCCTTCTAGAAGCTTATTCATGTATGTATATATATATACATATATATATATGCATATACATGTATATATATATATATATATATATATATATATATATATATATATATATACATGAATATATATATATGTAACTTTAAACCACTATGGCTATTTGTTCTAGTTTGTATCCAAGTTCTTGAATTCAGAGTTTGAGGTTGAGAGAAGAAACAAATTCAAAAGGGAAAATTTTTTTCTCCTTGCATTTGAGGTGCTTTATGTAGAACACGCTGAAAAGGCTGCTGGGGTTTTTTTTTGTCTTTTCTCTGTTGCTAGAATACTTCTGACATCCTCAGAAGTAAAGTGAAGCTCAAGTAGGGACATGCTACCCCCTTACGAGTGAATCTAACACATCTTTCTTCAATTTGATTTGCCATGTATTTACATTAAATGTCTTTTGTTTTCCAGAAATGTGTCCTCTAGCTGGCTGGTAAATGTGAACACATCAATGGGGGCTCATGAGGTATGGTTTTGAGTGGGTAACTGTTCTGAGGACTGATATGTGAAATAGAATGGATAGACAGATAGATATTTGGAGCATTTATTAAACACTTACTACATGCTAGACATCGGGCTAGGTTCTGGGGAAAACAATATATGCAAATAAGACAAGTCCTTTCCTTAAGAATCTTACGTTATAAAAGCAAAAGCCAACATATTAAGGGGAGCTGAAAAGTGAGATATGCAAGGAAAGAAGCATGGTTTGGAACTGGTGGCCAGGAAGTGAGATGTAGGTCTTGTTCCAGATAAGGTAAGGCTAACACTCATCTATCAGGATGGTTCAACCTGTAGAGTCCAAAGTTCCTGTGGGAAGAAGGTGGGGATAACGAACTATTGGGTGGAGTGGATGCAGCATATTTGGAGCTATACAGTGCCTGGTATAGAATAGAGCACAGGAAGTGAGGTATAATAGAAAATAAATATATAAATATATTTATAAATATATAAATAACTTATAAATAATATAAGTATAATATAAAGTAACAGCTTTTATCTCAAAATTCAGGGTGGTTCTGGGTCTTACTTGAAATTCCTTCAGTTGGAATCAAGAGCACAATGCCCCTTATGTAAATTTGGTTTTAATTTCAATTGTCTTGGGGTAATCTGAGAGTCTGACATTTTCAGTGGATCATCCTTCTAAAGGTAGAGGGGTCCTCAAAGACCCTCTACTCTAAGCCCCCTCATTTTGCAAAAGAGGAACCTGACATTCAGGAAAGTTTAAAAATTTACACAAGGCCACACAGGTAGTAGTAAGTAGTAAGTGGCAGAGAAAAGTTTTTAAATTCAGATCTTTTAACTTCCGAGCTTTTCCATTCCTCAACTTTAAATAATTATTGGAAGTATTTCAAATACAGCACCAGGTGGGCTCTGACCTTTTGGGTAGTTCAAAGCAGCTCCACTCTTGAACCAGCACCAGTCACAGCCAGTTTTAGGGAAGAGGTCAGAAGCATCTTTGAGCCTACACCCTGTGCCTCCTAGTGCCTTTCTTCCACCAGGTTGGGAGGTTGGGGGAGAAAAAGAATCAGAAAGACAGCCAAGATTCTGCTCGATTAGAGACTCCCAGCACAGATCTACCTAGGGACATCTAGGCTGGGTGAGGGGTGTTGGGCAAGGCTCCCCTGAGTTGTTAGAAACAGAACAAAAGGATAGAAAGCCATGAATGGGATGAATAAAAAAAGTGCTACCTTTCTCTCTAAATCCCCTTTAGATGCACAGATGTCTCTGCAATCCCAGCTGTTCTGTCCTGGACACCAGACACCATGCCCCATGCCCTTGGGGAATTAATCCAGTCAATTTTGGAACTCTGCTGGTCTCTTCTGGAGCCTTGGAATCTTGCCATCTATGTTGGTGCTCTCCCACCACCCCTACACACACACACACAGACACACACACACATATCCCTCTTACTACAGTAAGAGTGAACCATCTCATGGCTCCAGTCACAATTCTAGTAATTCATCATAGACAAAAACTCCCTTACCTGCCTGCTCCTTCCCTGTGTGTATGGGTAGGGGTTATTTCTTCCATTAGAATGTAAATTTCATGAGAGAAAAGAGTCTCATTTTTGTCTGTGTCCCCTCAGGCCTGGCACAGTGCCTGGTATAGAATAGGTGCTTAATAAATAGGGTTTTAAAAAATTCATTCATCAGAAAAAAGACATTTTTTATTTCATAAACTTGTCTCAGACTATCTTATAACACACATGTTAAAAATGACCACAAAATATCAATTTCACTACATATTATTCCACAATAATAGCTTTATTCCTTTGGTTCTAGAAGGGCCTTCAATTCCTTAAAAAAAAAATCACCCTTTCAAATGTAAATATCCCATGGAGGGATCTTGATATCTCAGGCCAATTTCAGCCAACACCTCAAGGAACTGTTAACAACATATCTGGGGCTAGTTATTTAGAAGATAGGAGTGGGAAGATGGAGCAGGAAAGAAAGGATAGTACCAGGAGATGGGAAAAGGGAAAGAAGGGAGGGGTGCTATGAAGAAACTGCCTTCTCTCTCTGGTACTAATCCCCAATTGTGAGTGGGGAAAATAAGCCCCAGAAGCTGCAGGTGGGCATTCTGAACCACATTCTAAACCACTGAAGCCTAGAGCCGGAGATCATCAAGGGCTGATGCCTGTTGTGAACTGAACAGCCTGGGTCATGTCCCTGGCTCACTCCTGCAACCCACAGAAAAGCACAAATGAGTCAAATTTCTCCCCAGAAATCTCCATTCTGCTGGAAATACACAGATGACACTAACCTCCAGGGTGACAAATCCCACAAAAGAAGACTTAGGGGTATCCGCAAATTCACAAGAAGAGCTGCAGCAAGGGGAATCTGAAACCACCAAGAGTGAGTCTCCACCTTCATTCCCACTTGCCACCTGTGAAATGCACCCCAATAATGCTGCAGCCCTTGATCTGACTCTCCCAGCGCAAACTGGTCTGTCTTTACACACCAAAGTGTATTGTGAACTCTCTGACTCTCTGTGTCATTTATACGCTATTTTCAATTACTCTCTCAGCAGCATGGATTGGGAACAGTTAGTTCCCAGCTGCTTTTCCTAGACTCCTGCTGGACTTGTGTGCTTGGTGTTTGTATTGACAGCTCCCTATGGGGCTGGGTTTCTATGGGGAGGACAGGGCTATCTCTTCCCGTATGTGGCTTGTTTATTCAAACTGCTGGTTGATGCTGAAAGGAAATGGGAAAAGACAAAACTGGTCTATTATGCAGCTTTAACCTGAGGTTAAACTGTTGTCATTGTTCATTCTTCATTTCTGAAGAAGACCAATGACATTACAGTATTGGAGTCAGGGCGTGATGTATTCGGCTATGGCAGTACAATACAATATGTATATATGAGTTTGGTCCATTAGAACATCTAGGGTGCAAATGGCTCTGAGGGGCAGCTAGGTGGTGCAATGAATGGAGCACCGGCCCTGCAGTTAGAAGGACTTGAGTTCAAATTTAGCCTCAGACACTTAACACTTACTAGCTGTGTGACCTTGGGCAAGTTACTTAACCCCAATTGCCCTGCCTTCTCCTCTCCAAAAAAAAAAAAAAAGAAATGTCTCTGGATTTGCACAATTCACATTTCTTTTGTGTTTCTCTGATTCTGCTTTGCTCATGGGGCACCTTCTTCAATGAGGACACACCCTGCCAGTGTTTCTCATGTCTCAAGGCAATATTAAAGTTCTTCAGAGATACCTCAAGAATGGGACCACCCTGTGAAAGCTTACCTTGTGTAAACTCTCTGTAAAACAGTCTTTTGGGTAAGAATGCATTTGGCATTTAAACTATGTGGTCAGCCCATCTGAGCTGCATTCTGCAATAGTTTGAATGCTGAGTGGTTCACCTCTAGAGAGGACTTCAGTGTCCAGTACTTCATCTTGCCAGGTAATCTTCAGAATCTTCCAGGAGAGATTAAACTAGAGTATAACTAGAGGTCCAACTCTGCTCCTGGAAACAATTTCACAAGTCACCTTCAGCATAATCACCACAGGTTGCAGAGCAAGGTGAAAGAAAGAACAGAAAATAAGCCAAAGCAATGATCTTTTACATCCTATTGTCTGATGAGAGGGCTTCTATTATTTTAAGCATAACATATGCTTTAATGTATTTTATAATCTCAGTATACAATTTGAGCTTTATTTTTGACCCAACTTTTTTTAGGATCATGTTTTGCAGTTAAAATACTCTATTGATGGGTAGATTTTTTCTGGTTCTGAGCATTCTTTATCTGTTCATACAAGTCCTCCCAGGTTTCTCTGAAACCATCCCATTCATCATTCCATTACATTCACATATCTTGTTTTGTTCAGCTATTCTCTAATTTATAGCTACCCATAAAGTTTTCAGATTTTTTTTTCTATAATAAAAAAGTGCTGATAAGACTATTTTTGTGTATGGGTGTACTTTTCCTGTGATCTCTTTGGGGCACACATCTAGCCGTGGTTATTGCTAGGTCACAAAGTAACCCAGATGAAAGACTTTGGGTCCTAATTCTCAATTACTTCTTGGCATGGCTGGACCAATTCACAGATTCAACAATATGTTAGAGTACTTGCCTTCTCACTACAGCAAATTTTATTTTTTTGGTCACTTTTGCCAACTTTAATGGGTAGGAGGTGGAATCTCAAGCTTGTTTTGATTTTCACTTCTCTTACTATTTATAATTTGGAGCATTTTTTCATATACCTGTTGATAGTTTATATTTTATCCTTTGCCTATTTATGCCTATCTTGATGATTTATTATTAAGAAATGACTTTTATCATATTTTTAAATAAATTCCCTATAAAGGTCTGCTGTAACTATTATTATATGAATGGGATATCAGACCTTTATGAGCAAAATTTTCTGGAAAAGACTTTTTCCAGTTAACCATTTCCCTTCTATTTTTAATTGCACTGATCGTGTTTGTGGAGACGCTTTACAATTTTTGCTAATCAAAACTATTCATCTTATCTCCTGTAATCCTCTCTATTGCTTCCTTGGTCAAGAGGTCATCCCCCAAACAGAATTATAAAAGGTATCTCTTTCCCTGCTCCTCTAATTTGGTGATGAGATGATCTTTTATATCTAGGTCATATAACCAGTTGGAGTTCATTGTGGTATTATTTGGTGTGGGGGGGTCTTAGTTTAAACCCAATTTCTTTCAGACTGCTTTCCAGTTTCCCTAGCAATTGTTGTCCAATAATGAATCCTTACGCAGGAGCTTGAGTCTTTGGGTTTATCAAACATTGTGTTTTGTTCTTTTGCTTCTATATGTTATATATCCAATCTGTTCTACTGATCCACTTTTCCATATTTTTAACAAATACCAAACAATTTTGATGCTTTGTAATAATAGGCTGAGATGTGGGTATGTTAGTTTTTCTTCTTTCCCACACTTTAAAATAATTTCCCTAGAGATTTTGTTCCTCTGATGAATTTTGTGACTATTTTTTTTTCTCTGAGCCTGTAAGTTATCCATTGGCAGGTTTGTGGCATGGTCCAAACATGATCAGTTACTCTCTGCTTCATTTTTTATCTTAAATTTTATTTTTAATTATTTATTTCAATTACATTAATTTTAATGAATTGTATTTATTTATTTTACATTATCTTTAATCTTCAGTTACTTTAGCTTAATTTTCTTTAAGGTGACTCTATTCCTACTGGCTATCTTTCCCTTACCCCTCATCCACTCTCCTATTTGTCACTCTATCCCCTTGGAGTTTTGCTTATTAATTTCTTTTTCTTTATTGCTTTTTTTTATCTGATTATTTTCTTCTTCCCACTTTTTTTTCTATTAGTCAAGTAAATTTCCCTCCTACATTTCTGATGTCTGAAATATTTGAGAAGTAAATTATCTCTTACTGTCTGATTTTCTTTTTAAGAATGTTTCAAACACTTCTTTATTATTTAACATCTATCTTTTTTCATTTATGGTTAAGCTCATATTTGCAGGGTAGGTCACCCAAGGCTGCATCCTGAGCTCCATTGCTTTTCAGAATACATTTTCCATTCACTCCTACATTTTCTGGTAGGTGCAAAAAATAGTTTTGTGCTTATAACAGAAGAGAAGGGAAGTGATAACATGAAAAAAAAGACAGCATTAGAAAAAAATGAAGAAAAATATAAATCTAACTCACATAACTTTAAAGGTAAATGGATTAAACAATCCAATAAAATGAAAGAGGTTTGCAAATTGGATAGGAAGGCAAAACCCTACATAAACACACAAAAAAATGAGGAAATGGGAAAAATTTACTATGCATCAAGTGAATCGAAAAAAGGGAGAGTTGCAATCATGCTGACAAAGTGAAAACAAACATTCAAAGATAAAAAGGGATAAACAAGGAAATTTCATTATGCTTAAGGGTACCATAGACAACAAGCTAAAATCAATAATAAACTTTATATTACAAAGGCCTCAGCCTTCAAATTCATAAAGGAAACATTAATTGAACTATACAAAGATATAGACAGTAAAACAATAGTGACAGAGGCTTCAATATCCCTCTCTCAATTTTGGATAAGTCTAACAGAAAGATAACAAAAGGGAAAATATGGAACTGAAAACTGCTGAAGAAACTCTAGCTAAAAAACTTATGGTATCTTCTAAATGGGGCTGCAAAAACTTGCATATTTCTCAGCACCACATAGAACTTTTATAAAATATGACCATGTATTAAGGCACAGCAATATTGTAAATGAATTTTAAAAGGCAAAAATAGTAAGTACATCCTTTACAGAACATAAAAATGAAAACAGTCATTGGTTCAGGGATCACAAAAGGACACTTAACAGTGAAATCCTAAATAATAATTATAGTATACAGCTAACATTTATATAGTACTTACTATGTGCCAAGCAATATGGTTAATTTTATAATTATTATCACATTTGATTCTCACATCAAGCCTGGGAGGAGAAGGGAACTGTTTTATAGAGAAGGGAACTGAGGCCAATAGAGATGAAGTGACTTGCCCAGAGTCACACAGCTTGTAAGTGTTTGAACTTAGATCTTCCTGACTTCAAGGCCTACCATTCTATCCACTATGCCACCTAATTGTCCCAATAATTAGTGGATCAAGGAGCAAATCATAAAAGCAATCAATAAGTATGCAAAAGAAAACAATAATATAACAATATATCAAAATTTCTAGGATGTAGCTAAAGCAGTCATTGGGGGGAAATCATATCCTCACACATACATCTTATAAAATAGAAAAAAGAGAAGATTAACCAAATAGGAATTTTTAAAAATTAGAAAGTCAACAATAAAATAAGCACAGAAGAGGAGATATTAAAATTAGTGGAGAAATCGATAAATTGGAAACAATAATAAACATACAAATGATAAATAAAACTAAAAGCCACCTAGCTGCTCAAATATTTATTAAGTACCTTCTATGTTCCAGGCACTAAACTAAGCTCTGAGGGTACAAACGTGAAAAGGAAAAATAGTCCTTGTCCTCAAGGCGTTTACAATCTAATGGTGTAAGACAACACCAAAAGGAAGCTAAAAAAAAAGCAAGGGGTAGGGAGACATGGCAAACCACTGTAGTATCTTTGCTAAGAAAACTCAAAATGAGATCATGAAGAGTCAAAAAGACTGAACAAAATAAGTATTTATTTACTTGCTATCTGACTGCCTAGGATTAGTCCCTCCCTTAATCTATACTCCCTCTAATTCTCCCCATTCACTTCAATCCTTTTTCTCCTATTTTCCTGCTGAGTGAAATAATTTTTATACCCAACTCTGTGTGTGTGTGTGTGTGTGTGTGTGTGTGTGTGTGTAATTCTGACTTCTTTAGACCAATTCAGATGACTGTGAAATTCAAATGTCAGTTCAAATCCCCTCTACTTCCTCCTCCATATTTGTATAGACATCTACTTATAGATGCTGATTATAAGATTATTTTCCTTAACTTTCTTTTCACTTCTCCCTCCCTTCTCCCCAGTATATTTCATTTTGCCTTTTCCTATTTTGCTCTTAAGATCATCAAGACATAACAGAACCACTCCTAGGCCTTTTCTAATTGTACTCCTTTTGTGAATCTTGATGATGATAGGGTTCAGATGTACTCTTCTTTTTAATCAGATTAACTAAAGGTTTGTCAATTTCATTCATCTTTTCCAAGAACTAGATTTGCCATGTGCTTCTCTAGCTCATTTTACAGATGAGAAAACTGAGACCAACAGGGTTAAGTGACTTCCTTGGGGTCACACAGCTAGGTAAGTGTCTGGGGCCAGATTTGAACTCAGGAAAATGAGTCTTCCTGACTCCACACCCAGTGCTCTATTCACTGTGCCACCTAGTTGTCCAAATATTTATTAAGTACCTACTATATTCCAGGCACTAAGCTAAGCTCTGGGGATACAAATATGAAAAGGAAAAATAGTCTTTGCCCTCACGGAGTTTATAATCTAATGCTGTAAGACAACACCAAAAGGAAGCTAAAAAGCAGGGGACAGAGAGAAGACACTCTATTCAGAGGCATAACGCAAAGCTATAAAGAAGTTCAAAAGCAGAGTAGCTGGTGGGAAATTGGGGAAAACTGTACTGAAACCCTTTTAAAAAGAGGTCATGCCCTCTAGTTAAAGAACCTAATCAGAGGACAGAAGATAATGTTGAGATGTGAGTACCAGGCAGATTTAAACTCTAAGCAAAATAAACAAAAAACCTTTAAGGAGATACAAAAATATTTATAACTCCGTTGGGAGTAGAAAAGAATGGAATTTCAGTGAGTATCCATATTTGGGGAATGGATGAACAAGTTATGGTATATAAATGTAATGGAATACTATTGCGCTTAACTCGTATCAGCACAGTGACCAACCAGGGTTCCAGTAATGATGAAACATACCCCCATCTCCTGATAAAAGAGATGAAGAACTCAGAATGCAATATGCGACAAAATTTTTTAGACATGGCCAATGTGGAAATTCGTTTTGACCATATGCCTTGGTAATGGGTTTTGGGTTTTTTGTGTGTACAGGAGATCGACAAGGTAGATCTTGACTGGTTAAAACAAATAAAATATTTTTAAAAAGAAGGTAAAAAAATCAAACCAATAAAGTAGCAAATGACCAAGGTGAAATCATAACAAAATCAAAAGGAATAAAAAGAATAACCAGAACATATATGCACAGTAATATACAAACAAAACTAAGAAAACAAAAGAAACAGAAGAATATCTTCCAAAATATAAAATTGTCAAACTATCAGAAAGTCAGATAAAAATCTTAGCCCAATTTTAGAAAAGGAAATGGATCTAGCTGTAAAGAAACTACCAAAGAAAAAATTCCTGGTCCTAATAGATTCCTAGGCAAACTCTATTAAACTTTTAATGCACAATTAGAATCCATACTTTACAAATTATTCTCAAAAATTGAGAAAGAAATCACCCTATTAGGATCCTTTTATAAGACAAATATACTCCTAATATCTAAGCCACAGAAAGATAAAATGTAAAAGAAAAACTATCGCCCAATATAATTCAAGAACATTAACTCAAAAATTTTAAACAAAATCCTGTCAAACAGACTATAGCAATTCATCCAAGAAATAATTTAATTATGGCTAAGTTGGGTTTATACTAAAGGTGCAAACACGGCTCAATATTAGGAAAACAATCAGCAATATTAATCAAAATAAAGGCTAAAACATACCAAACTGGGGCAGCTAGGTGGCGCATTCAATAGAGCACTAGTACTGAAGTCAGGAGGACCTGAGTTCAAATGTGACCTCAGACACTTAATACTTACTAGCTGTGTGACCTTGGGCAAGTCACTTAACCCCAACTGCTGTGCCTTCTCCCCTCCAAAAAGCAAAAAAACCCAAAAAACAAAAAACAAACATGCCAAACCATTATTTTAATAGGTGCAGAAAAAGCCTTTGACAAAGTACAACATTGATTTGTGTCAAAAAACAGCAACAACAACCTATAAAGTATAGGCAGAAAGGGACTTTAAAACTGTAATAAAAGCATCTATCTAAAACCAAAAGCAAGTATCCTATGTGACAGGAATACACTAGAATCTTTTCCAATTAATACAGGAATGATGTAGGTACCCCACTTTCTCTACTATTATTTTATATAGTTCTAGAAATGCTAGCAATTGCAATAAGACAAGACAAAGAAATGAAAGGCCTAAAGACAGGTAAAGATGAGATAAAACTATCCCTATTCATTGATGATAAGCTGATACACTTGGAAAATCCTAGAGAATCGGCAAAGATACTGAGAGAATAGCTTTAGCAAAATTGCAGGCTACAAAATAAACCCTCAAAAATCAATTGCATTTCCATAAATAGTAATAAAATTCAAGAAGCCACAATAGAAAAGGAAATCCCATTCCAAATAACTACAAATGCATAAAATATTTGGGATCGATCTACCAAAGCACACAAAGACTTGTATAGATTAAGTTACAAAGTGTTCCTTAAAAAAATAAGGAGCAACTTAAATATTAGCCAGAGGAATATTCAATGCTCATGCCAATGATTATTACGTTATTTTATTGGCCATGCTAAACTAATAAAAATGCAACACTACCAAAGTCAATTTATTCTTTGAATGCTATAGCAATCAAATTACCAAGGAAATATTTTATAGAACTTGATAAAATAATAACAAAATCCATGTGGAAAAGCAAAAGATCTAGACTATCAAGGGCAGGGATGAAAGGGGGAATAGAACTTACAGATCTCAACTTATACTACAAAGTAACGGTTATCAAAAAAAATTGGTATTGATTAAAAAAATAGAAAGAATGGAACAGACCAGGCAAGGGAGAATCAGAAATGCTGGAATTCAATAACCTAATATAGCAGCAACCACACTGGCATATCCAGGATGGCTGCTAGCACAGGTTCTTGGATCTGATTTACTAGGAAAGCTAGGTGTTTAAGGAGTCAACAATCTTTTAAAATTACATTCACTAGTTTAGGGGAAAAGTCAGCACACTGAACTTCAGAGGAAATACAAGCAGAGAAAAAAGACCGACAGACAGGGTTCTGACTTACATCTGAGCAGTTGAGGAGTTGAACGTATGGCCACTCAGAATTTCGACCAAGAAATCACAAGATCCTTCTCATAAGTGAGCCCCCAAAGCAAAATAACAACTCAGAGTATAACATACACTTCTCAGAGCCAGAGGGCATCACAACTCTCCTGACTCAGTGCCTAATTAGAAGTTAACCAAAAGGTATGAAAGCCTTCCTACAAGCAAGCCTTCTCTAAGCAAGCTTCCCTTAATGGGTTCCAGGTGAGGCCTATTAATGGGTGGGGAAGATCTTATATCCCACTAACATTATACCTAGTCATTGATAAAGTGAAAAACATAAATTACCTAGGAAAAAAACTCCTAATCTGATTTAAAAAAAAAAAAACTGCTTGGAGAACTAGAAAGCAGTCTGGCAGAAATTGGACTTCTACCAACACTAATACATAATATTTTATAGTATATTCTAAAATGATTTGTGATATTAATATTAAAGATTATACTATGAAATATTGAAAGAGAAGTAGATCACGTACCTCTCACAGCTATGGATAAGAGATATACTCTTAACCACTCAAGGGATAGAAGCAATTACAAAAGATAAAATAGATAAGTTTGCTTACATGAAACTAAAATTTCTGAACACACAAAATTAACACTCCTAGTATAAGAAGGAGAATGGTGGAATGGCAAAAAAAATCTTTGTATCAAATTTTTCTGATAAGGGTGGTATTCAAGACATATACATATAGAGAGACACACATCTCCATACACATATAAAATAGTTGTGCATATATATGTATATAAACGTGTGTGTGTATAACAGCCATCTCTCAATAGATAATTGGCCAAAGGATACGAATAAACACATCTCAAAAGACTAATTGCAAAGTATTCACAACCATATGAAAAAATGCTCAAAATCATGAAAAAGAAAAATGCAAATCAAAACAGCCCAGAGGTTTTACCTCATACCCTGGAAATTTGCAAAGATGGCCAAAAAAAATTGCAATAGTCAGTGTTGGAGGGGCTGTGCAGTGATAGGCACATTAATACATTATTGGTACAGCTATGAAGTGGTACAACCATTTTGGGAAGCAATTTGAATCATGCAGATAAAGTGACTTGTTGGGGGCCACCCGAGTTCCAGCCTCAGGTGTGTGTGGAGACATGAGTGAGAGAAAGAAATAACCAGGGGGTAGTTCAGGGAAGAACTCTGTTTAATGATTTTTTGAGTCAGGATTGTAAAAGTTTATTGTTATGCCTTACAGCGGGCAGTGAGATCTTAGGAAGCCTGCAAAACTGCAGGAGTTGGGGGGCACAGATTATAAAGCCATAAAATAGTAAATCAGGCATCAATTATGCTAACTAGGTGAGTAAGGGTGGGATTAGGGAGGAGTTGAGGAGTGGTTAGTGCTTAAAGGGACATTCACTTTTCATATCTACTGTGGAGGCATATTGCCCATAATTCACTGAGAAAAAGCCCACGGGGTGCTGCATGGAGGTGGACTTTTGACTTGAAATGTCACTTGGTCAGCTAACAGTCAATTCTGACTGAGAGGTGTCCAGTCTGTTACCCATCAATGTCCTGTTTGACAAGATGTATGTTGGGAAGCTAGACTAATTGGGGATCCAGGATGTGCCTAATTGGAGAGGAGTTAGCTTACTGACAGTGCATTGAAGGATTCAGAGGTACAGCTGGCCACTAGAACAAGGGAGCTATACATTTCTCGAAGCTAAAGTGATTGCTTAGGTGGTTTAGTGAAGGATTCATAGGTATAGCTTGTTATTGTACCAAGCAGGGA
>CM053591.1:58194062-58226913 GCA_028646515.1 Pseudochirops corinnae | reverse complement strand
CACTGGGATGGCTGTTTTGGGGTGGTGGGTGGGGGAAAGAGGGGGAGAAAATATGTAACTCAAAATCTTGTGGAAATGAATGATGCAAACTAAAATAAAATTTAAAAAAAAAGAAAGTTCACTCTTATCAGTGTCTAGAGTAGTAAATCCTACAAGGTAAGGAACATGATGATGACAACTTCTCATATAAGCCTATAGTTAAAAGGCTCCAGTGTGCAATTTAAAAATCACTCTCCCTCAGCTACCTCCCTAGAGATAATTTCTCCATAAATCTCTAAGCAATGGAAGTACCTTACACAGATACAGAGTCACAGTTCACTGTTCTTTTAAACTCCTCCTACTCCAGAACAAAGTATCTTCATAGTTCCACCCACCAAGTGGACAGAAGTATTACAGTTAAATAGCAAAGGGCTAATTTCTCATACTTAACTTTGGCTTTGTCAGATTACAAAAATATTCTCATATACATTTTGTACCTGTATACAGAACACCATTCTATCTAAAGGAGGAAAATATTTCATCATATGTTCTCCAAGTCCAAAACTAGTCACTGTATTAATCTGAATTCCAGTTGTTTTCCTTTATATAACTGGGGTCATCACATACATACTGATATACATATACACATATATACACATGTGTCTCTTAACTTTTGTTTTCATAGGACCATATATATAGATCCAGAAGGGTCTTAGAGGTCATTCTGTCTAACAGTCTTATTTTACACGTGAGGATATAAAATGACTTGCCCACCATCACAGAGGTACTAAGTGCTAGAGGCAATTTAAACCCAGATCTACCACCAAATCCAGCACATTTCTCTGCATCAGTTCACAGAAGTCTTTCCAAATTTCTCTGAATTCCTCAGTCATAATTTCTCATGTTACTGTTTATACAATTCTACATAACTCTGATGGAACAATTATTGGGTGTAAGAAATGAGTCCTCTGCCATTTAAGTGTAGGGCAGAGCTCCCCAGTTCAATTGATGTGGTCATGAGATTAAGACAAAGATGATGAGATGTTGCTTTGGTAAAAAAAAGTGTTAATGTCCAGTGATTCCTTTATAAAGTATGAACACCTCTCTCTGGTTGAGTCAGAAGAGGTGACACAATTGGCTGAGCAAAAGACTGGCCAAGCCCTTAAGTACTTTAAATAGATAAGCCCCAGAGATACCTAACAAGTAAAAAATATGAAAAATCTACTGGTAGGAGTCAAAGAAAAAGCTGGCCTCTGAAAGGGAATTAGTTGAGGGGAACAGTTCAGAGGGGGTGCTACACAAGTTAAAAAAATAATGAAATTATAAAAGTAAAGAAGTAGGGGGGAGGTAACAAGGTCAAAATATACATGATATTTCTAAGTTATTGTTACTATAGGCCCTGAATGTAAAGATAATCACTGCAGTTGGTTGTGTTTCTTTATGTAATATAGGGTGGCCCATTTAGGCCTGCCTGGAACTGCCCAGTAATGACTGATCAGCAGCTGCTGTGCTATCTGCCTGGACCAACCTAGCATCAACTGAATCTGGTGGGGAGCCAGCCCAAGACAGTCCAATATGAAACTGGCCCAGCAAGCCATGGCATTGCACACTAAGATCAAACCCAGTTAAACTGCTAGTCATATGAAAACACCAAGCTGTGTAAGGAGCACACTTACTCAATTTATCACCCCTTCTCCTATTGGCCATGACAGTCTGGCAGGCTTGCAGCCCAGAGGCTTGCAACAAAATTCAACTCTGCTCTACCTCCCTGTAGTAGAGAAAGCAAAAGACAGAAGTTTACTCTGCCTGGCATAACAGCAAGGGAGAACATGTTGTGGTTGTGCTTCAACAGTGGTCAGCCACAGAGCTGAGTTACAAAGAGAACAGAGCAGGGCACTAGCATGTGTGGGGTTCAGGCTCTATTATAACTAGAAAAAGTAGGGACTGGTATTTAGTTGAGAAGTCACTTAAGGCAGAGACAGAATGGGAAAAAAATTAATTTTCCAGTATGTGAAGAGGAGAGAACTTTGAGTACAACTCCTAAGGAAACTACCATCAAGGGAAAAGGAGTCAGAAAGTGAGCAATAGGAGAATATGAGGTGGAAAGACTGAAATTATCAAAGATCTTAGAATGAAAAAAACTCAGTTAAAGCAAATGAGCAAAAGTAGATAAATCAATAGAGAAAATATTAATAATGGGAGGAAATATGGCCTCCAGATCCCATAAACAAGTCCAGGCATCTATGAATAAATATTTCAAGAAAAGGGGAAATGAATCAACAACTAATGAGGAAGAAGACCCTGTGGATTCCCACAAGAGCATCAAACAACAGCAGGATGTTCCTGAATAGCTGAGAGAGAAATGATAATTGTGGAAGAAGAATTTATGGCCAGAACAGCAGAATTAATCAACAAAACAGAAAAATTTAAATTTATGGAGTCAAATCTCATCAAAGAAACAAAAGAGAAATGAAGGGCAATCTAGAAGAGAAGCAAAAAACAATAATGTTAAAAGATAACTACCTCTATACAAACAAATGTGCTTCTCAAAGATAGGATGCAGAGAAATATTAAAGGCTATATGTCTCCCAGAAGAACATAAGTCAAAAACCCCCCAAAACTTGTAAACAACAATGCAAGAAAACTTCCTAAAATTTCTGAATACGAAAAACAAAGTGTCTATCAAAAGACCCACAGTTCATGTCCATGAAGAAACCTTATGCTACAAGCTTTAAGACTAACAGTGTTTAAACTTAACTATTCCATTGACAACAAATTCTGCAAGTGAACAGGGGAAATACCTTCAAATATAAAGGAAGGGAAAGGCTAATAGTACAAGACTATTCTGCACCCACTAGAAACTACAGAAAGGAATGGAACAACGTGTTGCAATCCAAGGTAACATAGCTGCAAACTTTATACCTATTGCTTCCCTCCATGGAAGACCCAGACAGAGTTACAGTTTAGATTCAGAGCAAAAGAGGAAGCTGATCTGCTTTAAACCTTCTAACTGACATACCCCACCAGTAATCAACTGGGGTACACTGGATATATGCATTCATATCCTCAAGTCTGGGAAGGTCTCTGGGCTCTCAGGGAAGGTCAGATGTTGTCCTTTCAAGTGCCACCTCCCCCGCCCCCCCCAATATCATCTACCAAAGAGGCCCAGTTCCCAATGGTTTCCTAAATAATATATAAAAAGTCCCAAGCAGTTCCTTCAGGAGTTATGAGACAATTCCAAATTCAAAGTGCACACGTGTAAAGAATATAAGGAAAAATAGGGAAGATGTTTTCTAGCATAGCATTATATCAAGATTAGGTGTTTCAATGGAGTAGGGAATTATGCATCTATATAGTGCCTACTATGTGCCAGACACTATGCTAAGTACTTTACAAATATTACCTTGTTTGATCTTCACAAGAACCCTGTGAAAAATTTAATAAAAAGTAGCTCACTTGTGGGCCCTGGTAAAGAATGCAAAAGGAACCTATGTGTAAAGTATAGATGGTAACCCATAAGCCCTTTATGAGTTTTGGCTCCTTCTTTCCCTCAAGGGCTTATCTCTAGTATGGCTAATGGTCAATTTACATTTATCTGTCCTTCCTGCTCACAGAAAATCGTGCTGGCTTCTCCATGAGACTCCATTGCATTTGTACATTTAGAATCAAGTCACCATATATTTTCCCTTTCCACTCCCTTCACACCCTGTACCTCAAGCTAAAGTGGGAATATCAGTGTATCTGTATCTCTCCTTCTTCCTCTCCTTCCTCCTCAACCCCCCATCCAATTTTCTCCAAAAATCCTATCTGTGTTAATGTGAATCATACAAAGTTGTATTGTTCAGATTTTTTATTTCTAAAGGGGAATAATGTGATAGCAATAAACAGTGTAAGAGGGAACAGTGCATTTGAATAGGAAGCAGCCAGCACTTGTACTTCTAACTGCAGAGAAGAAATTGACTTCTACTTTTAATTCCCAGGAAGGAGGGAGATACAAAACTTGGAAGAGCTGGTCAGTTAATAATAGTTTCTTTTTTTTCTCCAGACGGGAGGCAGGAGAAAAAGAAAACGTTTCGGAGCAGTACTGAACCAACCACCGTTCTCAGTCAATGGCTTTCTCTTGGGTCCATTTCCATTCTTCCAGGACAGTAACAGCAACATTAGCAGGAGCAGCAGAAGCTTGTCAATGTCTCAAAATAAAAGAGCAGGGGGGACGCGCCCAGAGACCTCGGCTTGATCGTCACCTGCTTGCATGGCTCCCAGATGGAGGCTGGGTAAGGAATCTCCCTTCATCTAGTGTCATCATTTCTACTAAGTCAGTGAAGGTATCTCTTTCTAGGTAAATTCACACTCACTACCGTTATTCAGAGACATCTATATACATACATATGTATGCATATATATGCGCTTTGTTATCTGTGTCATTAGAAATCAAAGCACCCTTATACCAATTCCACCACCACCATCCTACCTGGTCCCAACATGATACATAGGAAAGAGGTATAAAGCAGCTCTACTATTTGAGGGTACCTGAGCCATTTTGCCAGGGTGTACGGAGCCTTCTTAGAGGGCAGACCTTAGGCCTGGGAGTCCCTTGAAGGGTATGCAATACAGACAGGCCAGAGAAGTTCAATTGGGACTAGGTCTAAAAACAGCCTATCTTTATCAGGTACATCTTCTTGGAGGTCAGATCTAAGAACCCTACTTGCTCAGAGAGCCTTCCCATTTCCTAGGATGCTGCTGACTCATCACAGAGACAGAATTTAGGAGACTGAACAATGAACACTGATAGTCATAGGAGGACATGATAAGAAAGCTGTTGTTCAAGAGCCCTTTCCAGTGCTCAACAATGCCACCTGCCTGTATGGGAGGTGGAAAATGGGTAAATGTGATGGCAACAGGCTCAATCTTAGTGAAGTTGATACTCAGATCAGAGGTAATGGTACAGAAGGTTACATAAGGAAGGATTTATGTTGGTAAAGCTTTGATGGGGGTTTTCATGATGGAAGACCTGACCAATATTGCAACATCAAACATGAAACAGCCATCAATTGCATCAAAATCATCATAAACATTTATTCAGCATCAATTATGCGGCAGGGCACTATGCTAAATACTGGGGATGCACAAAGAGGCAAGATCTCTGCCCTCAAGGAGCTTACAATCTACTGGGGGAGATGACATGTAACAAATGTGTACAAAACATGTTATATGTAAGATAAATAAAAAATAATTGAAAGGGAAGCCACTGGGATTAAGAGGGTCTGGGGAAAGCTTCCTGTAGAAGGCAACATTTTAGTTGGGGCTTAAAGGAAGCCAGGGAGGTCAGTAGTCAAAGTGGAGGAGGGAGGGCCTTTCAGGTATGGGGGACAGCCAGTGGCAATGCTTGGAGCAGAGAGATGGAGTGTCTTCTTTGTGTAACAGGAGGCCAGGAAAGGCAAACTTCTTGTCCCGAGATAGGAGAAAGATGTCAATATAATCAACTTGGCTGTCAGAGGCATGTTGAGAATCATGCAGGATCATGTCATTTTATTCTATTGGAGTTTGGCACTCCAAGTGGCACAAGGAGTCCCATTATTAGAAGTAGTTTCCTCCTAAATCAATGGGATTATATGGTCCCATTGCCACTCAAACATGGCATCACAGCTCTTGTGTCCATATTGGGAATAGGCCCCCTCTCTAATTGCTGCCATTCTTTGTAAGGGCATAAATCTAATTATTTAATTCAGAAAAGGATATGTAATATTTCCAATTGGTACCAAAATGTCTCATAAACAATTGTGTGTGAAGAAGACATCATCAGGAAAATTCCTCCATTTGTTCTGATCCCAAAGGGGTCAGAACCTTCCATTATCCAATTCTGTTCTCTCCAGGTCCCAGACCATTCTAGAAGGCCCATGGCTACATCTAGGAATCAGTGTAGGTGAAGATCTTATCAGTCGTATCCCTGAAGAGCAACTCAAATACCAATCATGCATCTCATGGCTCAGGTCACTTGGAAGACTTGTCAGGACTCCCAATTTTCAAGAGATGGAATTGTTGCTAGATTAAGGGATATTGAGGTCCAGGTTCATATTTCTTTTGTGACAAATGGAACCATCAACAAAGCAGGCAGAATGGCAATTCTCAGGAGCCATATCTTGGTAGGTGGAGAAGTTGGTAGTGCAATTGGCCTGTTGAGGCCTTAATTTCCAACAGGATTATAACTATTTATGAAGTGCACTAATACCTGAGGAACACAAGTAAGCTGTATCTAAAATGAACCATTTCCACTAAACATAGAATCCTCTTGTTCCCTATACATCTTGTTGGAGCTTCATCTTGTATCACCCAATTCTTAATAGGTAGTGTTGGACTAAGGATGATGATCTGATCCTGAGTCATTCAATGGCAACTTAGACTCAGTAGGAGGCAAGTAACTGCTTTCCAAAAATACTTTGAAGAGTAGACACTATGGGGAGCTTCTAACTTCAAAAACCCAAAGATTGTTTGATCTGGCTTCCCCTTGGTATCTGACAAACTTTTTAACCAGCCTGGTCTTTATGAACAGAGACTTCCCAAAGTATGGGCCTCACAGAGTCATAAGTCCCCCAGGGGAAAGATGGCTATATGGCATACTTTAAGCTCTCCAAGACTATGACCTATTCCAGGCCTCATTCAAAAGAGGCAAACATAATTGATATGGTAAATATGGGACATGAGAATATACAGGTAAGGTATGTATGTTTTATAAAACCTTCACCTTCTTTTCCTTTGAGTGTGGGGAACCAAATGTCAGTAATTTGTTCTGTACCTCATCCAGACATATCTGGGTTTTCCCCATTCATTACATATCCCAAAACTTGAAAGGTCTGGCCCCTAGATTTTTGTAGGGTTGATCTCTTCTCCCTCATATGGGACACCATTGGCTTTTATAACTGGATCAAGGCCTCCAGCTCCCTCTAGCATTCATCAATATACGCTGGACATCAGTGCCCTTATGAAGTAGAGGCTCTTTTTGGTCTCTGCCAACCAAAATATAAGCAGTATGAGGAAGAGTTCAGGTAGCTCTTGTGTGACAGGACTAATATTTACCAGCAATTCCCTAATGAAGATTCTTTCTCCTCACCTAAAACATAGGAAGACACAGACCCTTTCTCCCCTAAAATTTAGGTAGTAGTTTTTCATAAAAGAGTACAAAGTTCTTCCTGGGACCTAATTGGTCCCAGTTTCACCAGTGAAGCATCCTGGTCACCTGAACACATAAAAAGTCCCTGCCACAGGCACTCAGGGCTGCTGAGAATTGGTGGACTTCTGAAGACCAAATGAGTCACCATATCCTGACAAAACCAGATGGGTTTCTATATGGAGTCAAAATATGCCTTTTATCCAACTGCTAAGTGCCCTTGTATCCTTGTTGCATATTCTTGTTGTGTTAAAGCAAAGTAAACCTCCTTCTGCTAACTTTTCAATGACTTATGAGTGAAACAAGTTCAGTGATTCATTTCATCCCAACTCTGAACCAAACTAAGAGAGTGATGGCTTGAATGTTGCTTCTGACACCTTCTGTCAGTAAAGGTATATTAGACTCTTTAGGCTTAGGTGAACATCCCTGACTGGTCTCTGACACAAGAATAGAGAAAAAGGTATTACTGAGATAAATAATTCTAGACTACTCACTTGGGGGTTGTGTTACCATCACCTCCATTATTGGCAACATGAAGTAAAAGTTGGTATGGCAAACTACTCTATCCCCCCTTAGTTTCATCATTAGGGAGGAGACATTTTCCCCCTCCCCCTACCCTGGGACTCCAAGGTTTTCCATTTGGTTCTATCCACAAGACCAAGGGAGATTTCCATAAATACCTACATGTGTACTGACTACAAGGAGCTTGTAATGTCCATCCGTACAACCGACTTTTCCTGTTTAGACCCTACAATTTTAACTCAGATGTGGTTTCTCCGCCCATCTATTCCTAAGCAAAGACAGCCTTTCCTTCACTGGTCTTCCCCTCTTCCCCAGCACCCTTGATAGCACTTTTTACAAATATTATCCCATCCGATCTTCACAGACCTATGAGAGGGGTGCTATTATTATCTTTATTTTTACAGTTGAGGAAACAGAGGTTGATTTTCCCAGGGTCATAAAGTTATTATGTGTTAGGTCTCCCTAACTCTAGGCTTAGGGTTCCATCCACTGAGCCAAGCTGCTTCTAGACAGCTCCGGGAGCTGCCTATAGCTCGAGTGGGGCAGTAGAACACTTACTGCCCTAGTCCTGGATGTGGTGCTCTAGTTTTTACTAACACCCTCACAGGCTGGTGATGGATAATCTTCTTGTCAGCCTTATATTTTAGGAACTCTATCTCAACTTCTTTTTAGTAGAGGTTGTCTTCACCAGGTTGCGTGGTAGGCACTGAACCTTGTCCCACTATCCCCCGAATATCTGTTTGCTTAGATATTTATATATGACTGACAGCTACTGTTACTCCTGTTGTCCTACTCAAATTTTGTTAATTGGTAGGCCCAGGTTTATGTGGTTTTATGGTACAGAAAACCTATAGCTAAAAAGCCTCATGCTACTGGGACAGGTTAGCCCCAGAAGATAGGATCAAATTGCTTCCAAAGGGTCAAAGATTGTGGAGGATTCTTGTGGGACAGCACAGTATACACTAAACCCATCTCTTTTAGGAATTTCACTCTTTTCTTGGCTGACCTCCATCAGATATAGAGCTTTAAAGGAAATTCATCTTTATTGGGCTAGGTATATCTAACTCCCTTTCTTATCCAGGCACAAAAAATTACCTTTATCCAGGGCCAGTAAATGATTTAGTGGGCCTTGCAAAAGTAACAGAATTTAGTGGCCCAACTGGATTATATCTTAACTTACTGTTTCTCTAGTGACTCATCAGGTTTTTATTTAAACTTCTGCCATAAGCACTCAACTTCCTTGGTGATCAGCATGTTAATATTTATTAAGTGTTTACTATGTGGGTACTGTGCTAAGCGTTGGGTATGTAAAGAATTTTTAAAAAATTCCTACCCTCAAGGAGCTTAAATTTTAATGGGAAAACAATATATATATATATATATATATATATATATATATATATATATATATACAGGTATGTAGAAGATACATACAAGAATAAATGAGACCTCAAGTGAAAGGCAGCTGAAGAGACTGGGAAAAGCCTCTGGCAGAAGGTGGAATATGAGTTGAGTCCTGAAAGAGGCCAGGTGTCTGAGAGGTAGAGGTGAGGAAAGAAAGCATTTCAGACATGAAAAATTGCCAGTCCAAAGGCATGGAGAGCGTAGAAAGAGTATCTTGTTTGAAAACCAGTAAAAAGACCCACATAGACAGATTGTAAAAGGCAAAAAGTCAATAAGCATTTGTTAAGAGCTTACTATGAAGGCATTTTGTTAAGTCCTGGCTGGGGATACAAAGAAAAGCTAAAATAGTTCCTTCCCTCAAGAAGTTCATATTATAACAGAGGAAACAATATGTAAACAGGTAAGAAGACTACAAAGATAGGACGGAGTCAGGTTTGAAGAGTTAATGCTAAATAAAGGATGTTATCTTTTGATCCTGGAGGCAAGAGTCGCTGGAGCTTATTGAGTGTGTGTGTGTGTGTGTGTGCACACGCGCGCGTGTGTGTGTGTGTGTGTGTGTGTGTGTGTGTGTGTGTGTGGAAGTGGGGTGTTGTGTTACATGGTCAGAGCTAGTTTTTGAAAAATTTCTTTGGTAGCTGAGGACATGACTTACTTAAGGGAAGAGGTGATGAGGTCCTAAACTAGGATGAAAAGAGAGGAGATATGTTATAACAGTAGAAGAAACAAGATTTGGCAAAATATGGATATATGGGATGAAAGAGACTGAGAAGCTGATAACAAGGTTGACAGGATGACTGAGAAGATGGTAGTGCCCTTGACACTAAGAGGACATTTGAAAGAGAGAAAGGTGTGAGTCGTTTTTTGAACATGATGAATTTAAGATGTTTATGGGACATCTACACCAAGAGGAAGTTGGTGATGTAGAACTGGAGCTCCGGAGAAACAGAGCCTCCACATGGCTAAACAGATCTGGGAATCAACACAAAGGAGCTGATGAGATGATCAAATGAGAGATGAGAGAGAAAAGAGAGTTCAAAGCAGACCCTAAAGGACACCCATAATCAGTGGGTATAACAAGGATGAAGTTCAAAGAAGGCTGAGAAGGAACATTCAGACATGTAGGAAAAGAACAAGGAGACTACTATCTTAAAAACCTAGAGAAGAGAAAGTATCAAGGAGAATAAAGAAATCAAGTATCAAATGCTTTGGAAAGGTTAAAAAAAAGGATGAGGACTGAGACAAAGACATCAGATTTAGTAATTAAGAGATCATCGATAAATTTAGTGAGAGCAGTTTCAGTTGAATGAAGTAAGAAGTTAGACTGCAGAGGGGTTAGAAGAAAATGAGGAAGCAGAAGTGGCATTTTCAAGGAACATAGCTGGGAAGGGGAGCAGAGATACAGGACAATAGCTAGTGTGGATGATGGGAGTTACATAAAAATAGGGAAGGCATGGACATGTTTTTGAGTATCAAGGAAGAAGCCAGCAGGCAGGTAGAGACCGAAGATTAGAGATGGTGGGGATGATAGTAGGAGTGACCTGTTGGAGAGTACTGGAAAGAACGGGATTAAGACTGCATGTAGAAAAGTTGGCTATGGCAAAAAGAAGGGTCATATCATCAACAGAGACTGGAGTGAAAGAGGAGGTTTGTAAGAGGAACGTGACATGAGGACGGAAGAAAGCTGTCACGGAAAAAAAGCTCTGGGTTTTTTTCAGTGATGAAACAAAATACTCAGCTGAAAATTGGGGAGGAGGTACCATGAAAAGCTTGAGGAGAGAAGACCTACTATGGATAGTTGGCTAGAGAATCAATCAGGGAGGAAAAGAAGGATTGTTTTGCTGCAGTAAAGGTCCAATTGAGATTAAGTAACAAATTTGTAGTGGATTTGTTAAGCACAACTAGAAACAGACGTGACAATAATCAGAGACTGGGGTTTGGCAAAGCATGATAAATGACAGGAAAAGAGGCAAAAGAATCAAGGGTAGAAGATAGTACAGAGTTGAATTGGTTCACTGAGGGGTCAAGATTGGAAAGGGAGGATAGTGGAGCCAGAGTAGGAGAGAAAAAAAAGAGGGTTGGAGGCAGGGATGTTGTGAGGCTAAAACAAGATAATGACACTAAAGCATTATGTAAATGCAAGTTATTATTTTTAGCCTCTAGTACGGTGATGACTTCATTCCTGAGCCTTCTACTACACTCTTCCTGAATTCAAGAAATGTTTATGGAGCAATAAAATGGTTTGCTGGAAAATATATTAATAACAGGTTCTCTGGAAAAAATAGATGTATATACTTTTAAGTTGAATCTTCAATATTAACACTTTTAAATCTATACAATCAACAAAATGACAATTCAAGCCCAATTTGAAATGATTTCCAATTTCTGAAGTGTTAATGCTTACACTGAAAGTTTAACAATTGGCTCCCTCAAGCTGATGAGAACTGGCTTCAGCATACTGCTGTGTGGAGGGATTGGAGGTCACAATGAGTACAAAGACCAGGATCATGGTCATAAGGCAAAGGGAAACATGGAATGATAAAAGCATATAAGAAAAGGAACTTTGGATGAAAGGATCAGAAAAGGCACTTTAATGTCAAGATCAAGGGCATGGCCATTTTTGTATACAGCTGAGGTAGGGTAGAAATTAAGTAGGCTGAGGTGCTAGGAAGTTGAGTTATGTGAAGGAACATCAATAATGACACTGATATGAAACTTTGTATGTGTGCGGGTAGGAGACTGAGTATGGACAAAGACTGTGAGTCACAGGCACTGAACTCATTAAGAGAATCAAGGAAGATGGTCTTGGGAATCAGTAGATAATGGCCACCAGGATCTGTATTGGATGATAAATTTGGATAGAGTAAACCTCAAGGAAGATCAGAAGCTTAGAAACAGTAAAGGTGAACAAAGGGTATTCCAATTCCTGTGACCAGTGAGTTGTGGGGAAGGTAAAATCCTGCCATTATCTGACCCCACTGTTGAGGAGAAAAAAATCCAATGAGGTTACAACAGGGTAAAGCCAAGGCTTTTCTATCACTGAGGGGATTCCCAGTTTTCGTTCTCACTCCTGCTCCTATTTTCTATTCCTATTATCCTGCTTTTAGTGGGATTCAGATACATTTTCTAGGAAGACTTTTGATTTTCTTGCCTTTTCACTTGTTTTACATTAGTCCATGAATTGGCTCTCTTTCTTCAGGGAATGAATGTTCCTTAAAAATCAAGAGGCATTCATATCTGTATCTAGTTGCTGGAAGTGCTTAACAATTTATTTTCATTTTCTTTATGCTAATAATCTAGCTTTTCTAAAATGGGTAGCAGCAGTCAGGGAATGATACATGCTGGAGGTCTTTATTCATTTGTTAACCTCTTAAATACTCATCAAGCTAATCTTAGTGGGTCAGACGCTGGCCTCTGGCTGTTCCACTGAAAGGATTTGCTATGTATGGCCAAAATCCACATAGTCACAGAGTGCCAGGCTGTTCTATCTAGCCATTCAATGCTCCACTTCACTGTATTACCTTTTCTCACTACAACTATGAGGTAAGCCAGGAGGTCATTTCAATTCAGTCCTACCCAGGCCTTACTCAAGTTGCTCTAATAGTTCAGGTTTTGGATTGGAGCAAAATCAGATACTTTTACACCAGCGGTGGGGAACCTGTGGCTTTCTAGGTCCTTAGGTGTGGCCTTTTGCCTAAATCCAAGTTTTACAGAACAAAGTCTACACTTGAGGACCTAGAGGGCCACAGGTTCCCCACCTGTTTTAGACCTTTTAAAATTTAAGACATTTACTTTAAAAACAGCAGAGAAAGGCTAGTCAGCAAGGATATAGCACTGGTTTACGTGTACACAGTTCCCCTTGCCTCTGCATTTGCCATGTTGGGTAACTTGGTCATAAGGGTATATTGGCATATTTGACAGAAGGAAATACATAAAAACTTATGACCCCCAGTTTGCAAAAAAGTATTTAGCACAGTACCTGGTACATGGCAGATGCAACATTAAATGCTTATTCCTTTCCTTTCCCCCTTCTCATATACTCAGCTTTTAATGCTTTAGGTATCCAGGAACCTATATAAATCATACAAGCCTTAGGCCCCTGGACCAATTAAGCCTTAAGGATGGTTTCACTATCTTTTTAGAGAAAATTAGTTTGACCTATATGGCACAGGTTTTGTTCCTAAGGCAAAAACATTTTATAATGTTGTCTCCCAGTATTCTTGTTGAAAGGAGGCAGCAACATAGGTTAGATAATAGTATAATTAGATAAAGAATTGGTTGAATGTTCAACTCAGAGTTGTAATGGTTCTACATCTATGTGGGAATTTGTTTTGCTTGATGATGCATTTTATTGTAAAGGTTTTTTTTTGGATTTTTTTCAATAAGCAGAGGAGGAGGAAGTTGGAAAGAGGAGAGGTAGTGATAGCACTGCCAAAAAAATAAGAAACAAATACATAAAAGAGGGTCATTAGAATAGTTTTTTTTAAAAAAATACATAGAAAAGGGCGGCTAGGTGGCTCAGCGAATTGAGCACCGGCCCTGAAGTCAGGAGAACCTGAGTTTAAATCCAACCTCAGACACTTGACACACTTACTAGCTGTGTGACTTTGGGCAAGTCACTTCACCCCAACTGCCCTCCAAAAAGCAAAAAAAAAAAAAAAAAAGAAATAAAAAAATACACAGAAAAGAAGGAAGAACAGAGGGAAACATCAACTAGCAAGGCAGCTTTAAAAGTTACATGATGAATTTGTTATACATTTAAAAGGAAAAGCAAGCTTCACATAACAGATCTGGAGTTTTTTGTGTAATTCTTTTTTCCGTTCTACTTTTTATATATAAATACTCATTTCACTTGATGTTTGTTAAGTTCAGAAAAAATGTAGATGAAACAAAGTCGAGAGGGACAGTTAACAGTAGATAGTAGCTAGTATTCAAAAGATCTTTACACATTAAAACATTGGGCTGAATTGTAGCAAGATGAAATTTATTCAGAATACTGTTTTTACCCTAGGTTTAAAAATCAATTTTACCAGTACAAGATGAGGAAAACTTTTTTGAATGTCTGTAAAACGTTATTTTTGTAAAGTGGGAGGTCATTATAAGTGTGATATGGCAAGAAAAAAACCCAAATAAAAACCTAATGCTATCTAGGATTGCATTAAGAGAGGCATACCTTCCAGGAATAAGGAGAAATTTCTTCTGGCCTTACAAAGGAGTATTATGTTCAGTACTGAGTTCCACAATATAGAAAGGACATTAACAAGCAGGTGTAAATCGCTAGCTTTCACACCCTGGACCTCTCTACCTGTAGCAAATGGAACTGAAGACTAGAGGCTCAGCATCCTGGTGACATGTTAGCATAATCTGACCCTGTAACTCTGGTTACTGTAACTATAACTGTGGAAACTAAAGGGATATGAGCTGTGAGCATTGGGGCAACCAGTGTTGTGACAGCAACAAGACTGGGAGCAGAAGTGGGAACTAGAATGAGAAAAGATTCTAAGTAATGTAGACTGTCAGGCACAGTGAGGACCAGTAGATGAGCAAGCTGAGGTGGGAGACTGACATTTCTCCACATTTCTCCTGCTTTCCCTGTTTATTCTACTGAGATACTGATATAGAACTCACACACCTCCTTCTCCTTACTCACTCTCCATGATCTGCACACAAAGTTCAGAAATGTTTGGCCACACCTGAGAACTATGAGGGTGGCTGGGAGGAGTTTCAGGAGATGATTGGGTAGAGAGCTCCATTTGGAAGTACCAAGTCTTCTTTCAATTTCATTATGTCTAACAAACTTCTTTGTCACAGTCTGTGGATTGCCTGTGCCCTTTGAATGAAGGGCTTTATTTGTTAGGTAGAGGAAATTCCAAGATGTGAGGTAGAAGTGGACTAATAGATTTTCTACCTTTTAGTAATTCTAAGAAATATTCAGAAATTTTACACACCATGGATTTCAATTTACCTAGTTCCTTGGAGCTGTATAACAGAATGGTGTGAGATGCTTTCTCATACATTTACACTAGAAGACTCTGGTGAGCCTACTGGGCTGGTGGTTTTAATATAGTGTTATCTAGTGGTCTCCTAAGATTGTCTCTCCTAGGAAATTATACACTATCTTTCAAAGAAATCTGTGTATGACCCAATTTGAGTTACTTACATTACTATGGTTCTCCAAGTATCACATAAGCAAGTGCACATGTAGCCACAGATGTCACAGTTACATTTAGTTTGAGATTCTATTGAAAAACAGGATAGGGATATTCAGCAGTCAGATGGATATAAGATAAGGTACTGAGTTTCAGGGAAACACTGGAGATGGAATATAGAAATGTATGAGATTTAGAGAAAGAGGGAAGAAAAGTGATTTAAGTATGGAACGTTAGAAGACACCCACATTTAAATGTCAAGAGGAAGGGGAGGAGACAGAAATGGAGACAGAGAAGAAGTCAAAAGTTAGAAGAAAACTGTGATAGCTCTATCACTGAAGCCAGGGAAGAAAAGATAGCAAGGAGGTTGTCATTCAACGGTGTCAAATGCTGCAGAACAGGCTACAACCAACTGCATTTGATTATAAGTTCATTAGTGACTTTGGAGAGAGTGCCTAGATTACAGCAGTGGAGATGGAAGCCCGATTGTAAGAGGATGAGAAGTCAAGTAAGTTATACTTTTAAGAAGTTTTGCAGTGAATAGGAGAGAGCTAGGATGATAACTTTAAAATAATGGCAGGATCAAGAAAAGCTTTTCTTGGGATGGTGAGAACTTAACATGTTTGTAGGATGAGAAAAGAGCTTGTTGAGGCAAGATTGAAGATAAATGAGATAGCAAAAATGATCGGCAATAGCAGAAGGTCATAAAAAAGGCAAAAGGAATGGGATAAAGAGTATAAGCACAGGAGTCTGCTTTGGCAATACAATATAATTATGGCAAATATTTAGTACCTAGTGTTTGTACAACATGCTGCTCCCAGGTTGTGAGGATCAAATGAAATATTTGTAAAGTGCTTTGCAAACCTTAAAGGGCTATATGAAGCTAGCTATTAGAGCTAGAAGTAACTTCAGAGGCAAGCTAGTCTAATCCATACTGGAATAATAATCCCCTCTAAAACATACCGAGGAAAAGGTCATTCAGTCTTTGCTTGAAGATCCCCAGTGAGGCAGACTTATTCTACTTTTGAATAGCTCTAATTGGAAGTTTTTTCTCACTCTAAACAGTTATATTTTGAATCCTGGGTTATAGTCATTACTATTAAATTTCATCTTTTTAGATTCAGCTCAACTTTTTAGTCTGTCAAGATGTTACTTATGTCTTTTGAATTTATAACAGTCATTTCTGAATTCATTCTTTCCCCTCTCAATCCAGAAAGTTTCCTTTGTTACAAAGGTTTAAAAACAAAATATTCACCAAACCCAATCAACATCACCCTTCTGACAGCATATGCAATATTCCATACCCAGAGTCTCCCATCTCTCAATGATGGGTGGGAGGCACATTTTCTCAGCAGTCAAACTTGTTCACTGTAATTTTATGACAATCAGTTCTGTTATACTGTTTTCCAACTGTATCATAACCACTATGCATATTATTTTTTAGACTCTTCATTCTCTATCAATTAATTAAGGTCTTCTTATATTTTTCTGAATTCTCCATATTAATAATTTCTTACAGGACAGTAATAGTCTATTATATTTGTGGACCATAGTTTGTGTGGTCATTCCCTAATCTATTTTGGGCATCTATTTAGTTTGTACTTCTTTGCTACAATAAGTGTTGCTATTAATATTTTGGTAAATATTGAACCTTTCTTTCTGCCTTTGACCTTCTTGTTGTATATACCTAGCAGTGGAATATATGAGTCAAAAGGTACAAACATCTAAATCATTATTTCAAGCACAATTTTTTTTTCAAATTCCTTTCAAAACTGATTATATTATTAGTGTGCCTATCTTCCCATAACCTCGAACATTTCAATTTTGTGGTCATTTTCGCCAGTTTGCTGGGTGTGAGGTGAAACCTCAGAGATGTTTTAGAAATATTTTTTCCTATTTGGTTAACACTTTGTAATTTTTATTCTGAAAACTCTTTGAAAAAGTTTTTCAAAATTGTTCAAATCCTTTGACCACTTATCAACTGGGAAATGGCTTTTTGCATTTGTTCCCTATAGAACTTTTATCAGACTTCTGTCAGAGATACTTGATGCAAAGTTTTTTTCGTCCAATTTTTCTTTCTTATCCTAGCTATGGTGAATTATTTGTGCAAATTACTTTCCATTTTATGTAATCAAATTATATTTTTTGTAATCTTTTTAAAATTCTCCCCTTAACCTTAGTTGTGAAAGAGAAGTTCACCTATTTCCTTCCAATTTTAAAATATTTAGCGTGGGTATTTATTTTGAACTTATTTAGGTATATGTTGTAAACTGATATTTAAACTTATTTTTAAAAACCAAATTGCTTCCCAATTTTCCTAGCAGCTGCTAGAAAGGGATCCTTTTCCTAACAATTTTTTTTGGAGGGAGAGAATTTATCAAACTTTGGATTAGTGAGTTTGACTTTTTTCCTGATTCTTGTATATTTAGTCTGTTCCATTAATCTTTTCAATTTTTTAATCAGTACCAAATAGTTTTGATCAAGGTTAGGTATGGATGTGCTTTTCCTCCTTCATTTCTACTTTTTCCTTACTTTTCTTGAGATTATACTTTTTGTTCCTCCAATGAATCTTATCATTTTCTCTAGCTGTATAAAGTAACACCTTGTTAGTTCAATTAGGTATAGCACTACCTTCCATTTTTAGTATGTCATCTGTCATGTTAATTACACCACCACCAAGGGTTTTAACACAGGAGATTGGGTGAATGGTGGTGCCAGTGATTAAAAAAAAAAGAAGTCAGAAGGAAGGGCAGGCTTTTTGAATTTCTGCTAGAACATTCACATAGGTGTTTTATAGGCACTTGGAGATATGGGTCTGCAACTCAGGGGACAGTTTTAGGTCAGAGATATGGATTTGGGAGTTATCTGTGCAGAAATGAGAACTGAAGCTGTGAAAATGAGTAAGACTGCTAAGGGAAAGAGCTGTTCCTTAAACATGCAAGAAAAATGAGTACAAATTATGGAAATATGTAAATATAACAAATTTAATGAAAAACATTTTAAGAGTTTTAAGTATAATCAAGTATAACAGGAGAAGTAAAACAAACTCCAGTTGAGGTATTGACATTTAGTTTCAAATGATTTATGTTTATGAACATGTGACAAGATAGAGAAACCAAGACAAAGAACGTGGAAAGGAAGAGCTCAATTGAGTAAATTTTAACTGTAGTGGTTATACGGACTCTACAAATTAACTATGTGGAGGCTATGTTAGCTGTACATTTTGCCACAGGACAGGTTAACTGGGAAGCTTATGTCCCATGTCTTTCCATACCTGTGACAATAACTGGTCTAGTTGCAAATTTTGTACCATTTAATTATAGGCCTTTGGAGATCATCTAGATCCAGACCAACCTCCTTATTTTACAGGTGAGAGAATCAACACTGAGATGAAAAGTGACTAGCCTTAAGGAAGGTCCTACAAGTAAAATCAGTCAAGATTTGAACTCTAAACCCCGTGTTCTTATACCATGCATGCCGTCTCCTCAGGATTATCAAACAGATGTGATGGCAGGGGTTATAGAGTGGAAATGGGAGGATGGTCAAGGAAAACACTTTTGTCATACAATCCAACAAGCATGTGTTAAGCCAAGCACCATACCAGATGCTGGGGATACAAAGAGCAAACAAAAGTAGCCTCTGACTTAAAGCTTACTTTTCCCACTCTATCTAGCAAGCCCCAGGCTATGCTTCATGTCTATCCATCCCAGACATCTTGCTATCTGCCTTGCCACTATCTGTCCCACCCCTTCTGGATCAGACCTCAAGATGCACTAAGCACTGGAACTCTGCGCTGGGGCTGAGCCATCCCGATTGGTTAACGACTGAGCACAAACTCCCCTAACCCATTATCTCTAGCCAGTCCTAGATCATGCTTCCTGTTCATGCACCCCAGCCATTTCTAGCAGCCAGCCCTATAGATTTGCTCCCTACCCCATTACCCTTTGAACTACAAGTAGTAATCAAATGCGTATTACCACAGCTTCTAGAAAAGATTTTACACAATAATCAACTACCCTCACTTCTAATTACTCAGACCAAAATTCCCTTCTTTGGCTACCATTCCCTTATTTGAACGTAAGCTCCTTGAGGGTAGGGCTCTCATTTTTATATTTGTATCTCAAACAACAGTGTCTAGCACATACTAAGTGCTTAATAAATTTTTCATTCATTTTGTTGAGAGTATACAACATATAAATATAAGTATACATATGATAATGTGAGGAAAGAATGACTACTAACCCAAAAGAGGATCAGGAAAAGCTTCTGATAAATACATGAGTTAAACTTGAAAGAAGCAAGGAGTTCTTGGATTGAGTTGAAGAGGGAGTGCACTACTGGCACAGGGGACATTCTGTACAGAGGTGGAAGATGGATTGTTAAAACTTGGAGAAGAGCTAGGAAAGTCTGAATATAATGCAGAGTATGAAGGGCTTTCAATACCAAACTGAAGAGTTTGCATTTTAATTAAGATGCAATACAGTCACTGAAGGTTCCTGAGCAGGGAACATGGTCATATTTACACTTTAGGAAGATCATTCTGGCAGTTGCATGCAGGATTGGAAAGGGGAGACTGGAGCTGGAAGGCCAAGAGACCAGGTGAAAGATAAGGGCCTGAACTGGGGTGAAGGTAGAATAAGTGAAGAGTTCAAGTGGATATTTAGATATGGAGGTAGAATCAATATGATTTTGCACAGCTAATTAAATGAAAGGGAAGAGTCAAAGATGTCTCTAAGATTACAAACTTGATGACTGAAGGAATTGTAGTGCACTCAACAGAAAAAGGTAGATTTTGAGGTGAAGTGGAAGACAGTCATATTTTGGTCATGAGTGTGAGATGCCTACTTAGGAGGTCCAGAAAAACAGAGAGATTAGGATTGGATATATGTTTAAGAATATTTATTGTCTTATTTTTTTCCTCCATTGCCTGTTACAGACTAGAATGCACTAAGGTTTCTAAATGTACTGTGTATTTTTATACGCTGTTTTAAATTTGCAAGTACATTAAAATGTACATGTTAATGATAGCTAACACTTATGCAGTGCTTACTACTTGTATGTACAGGACAACGTACTAAGTGTTTTACAAAATAAGGGCGCATTTGATCCTCAAAACAACTTTGGGAGGCAGGTGTTTTATCCCCATTTTGCAGATGAAGAAACCGAGACAAATACACATTACTTGTCTAGGGTCACAGCGCTAGTGTCTCAGGTCAAATTTGAACTCTACTCTATATATACTATACTCATGGTACAAGCTAGCTTTGTAATAATAAAGCTTTATAACATATTGTTATCTGGAAATAGTAGCTTTTCCAAATATTAAGTACACATTTGTTTTCTCTTATGCCAGGTGCTGTCAGGTACTTGAGATTAAAAAAAGCTCAAGGAGCTTACAAAGGGGTAATGCACAACAGGGTAACAACAATGATGGGCAGAACGGGTCAACTGCAAAAGAGTTCAAGACAGTTATAAGAAATTTGAAAAGGGAGCAGTTGCTTTACTTGGGGGTGGCACCTACAATTTACTTCAGACTGTCTCCAAACTAAGTATTCCTGCAGGAGGAAAAAGTTTAACGACTTTTTTAAAATTCCAAAAAATCACAGATCTAAGAGCTGGAAGGCACCTCAGAGGACAATCATGTCCAATTACCTCATGTCATAGATGTGATCCAGGGAGCCCAAGTACCCTGTCCTGAATCACCTGAAAGGTGACCTAGGCATTACTTGCACCAGGTGGTCTGAATCCTGAGTCAGTGCTCTTTCCAGAGAGTCCCAGTCTCAATTGCTCTATGCAAAATTTCAAGGATAGGGACCCTCTAATTTTGAATGCAATTTGTTAAGCACCAGTACTTTCAAACAAAATGTCAATTTTGACAGGCTTAATAAACTGTTAGGAATTGAAGTCACAACCTCCGCACTGTAGTAACAGCTTTTAATTGTAAATTATTTTACAAATATTTTATCATTACAACTCTGGGGGCTATTATCCTCCACATTTTACAGAAGAATCTGAGGCAGACAACAGTTAAGTGACACTGTATTTACGCAGGGGGGTACTGATTATATCATCACCTTAAAACTCGAATTCAATGAATAGTCAAATTTTGACTCAGAATTAAAATAAGATCAAGGATAGTAACGGCTCATGGCCAAAACAACCTTGAATGGGCGTGCTACAGAAGCTCTAGTTCTCTTCCTCCTCTTTACTTGATTTTACAAGCTTGCTTTTTCTCATTTGAGGAGGGGTTTTAGAAACTCTGCTGGGCTGCTGCGGGGAGTACAAGCGCCAGAGCGCAGACAGGACAAGCCAGAGGTCTAATCGGATAAGCTGAAGCCAAGCCTCGGCGGGCTCCTCCTCCCCCCGCTGCCGGCAGAGCACGCTCCCAGCCCGGAGCCAAGGGCGCGCTAACTAGGCTGTACCTGCCAGCCGCGCGTCTCCCTATCAGCTCCGCACAGACCTGACCCGTCCGATAGGATACATCATACCCACCCCCCCACCCCCCCCCCGCCATTTCGCACCCTCCCACCCAGCCTCCGGCCTCAGCAATAAGCCACATGACCGGGGCGGGGTGGGGAGGGGGAGAGGAAACACCCAATCAGCGCGGGCTTCTCGCCCCAAGTTCCGCTGGGGAGTCGCGTGAGTCTTCTCCCTCTCCCAAGCCGGGAAAAAGGGGGAGGGGTGGCTGGTTGACGTCATCATCCGGGCACTAGCCGGCGACGGCGCGGTTCACAATGGAACAAAAACAAGCGGCAGAAGTGAAACTGTCGGAACGCAGCTGGGGCCTGCGCGATTAACCCCGTCTAGTCCATGGCCCCAGCCCGACGCCTCGACCCCTGTAGCTCCACGGGCGCTACCCACGCCCGACACCATCCTTCCACTCACTCTTTTCTTACACCTACCTCCAGGTTTTGGACACTTTTTTTTTTCCCCGCGCCATTGCCCAACCTCTCCCTTCCACGGATTCCCTCTCTCCCCCCTCTCCCCCAGTTCCCCTTTCCGGGTAGCCATCGGGGCATATCCTCGGAACTACCTCCGCCCTCCCGCCGTTTGGTACACAGAGAAGGGGGAAATTACGGGCACTGGCCGCTGCGTGACTCGGGGCTGGGTGGGTTCAGAACCAGGATAGCAAAAGGAGCAGCAAGTCCCTCCAGCGGGCTTCCTTTCCCGCCTTACGGACCCTCGGTCGCAGCCCCTCTGAAAGAGGAAGGGGGAGGTGAGGGATGGTTTTTCTTTTCTCCTGGGATCGACGCTTTGGCGCTCCGTTACACGCGCTTCCTAGAGACGCGAGACCCAGGCGGTGTGCGAGCTACCTCGGGACCACGAGCACCAGCTGGGGCGGGGGAGGGGGGAAGAGGAAGGAGAGGAGAGAGGAAGTGCATGTGGGGAGGGGGGGGGGGGCCTACCGGAGGGAGGAAGGGGAGGGCAAAGGGGGAGGGACTAGGCGGGGGCGGGGGCACACGGGGCTCAGGGTGGCGCTGGGGCTGGTGGGAGTCTGCGCCGCTGCCGCCGCCGCCGTCGCCGCCGCCCGAGCGTTTTTTTTTTGGTCCGCCATATTGACGAAGACGGGACTAAGCGGTAACTAACTGGACTCTTAGCCGCTGTCCGTCAGAAACCGCATCCTCACCGTCTGCCAGTCTCACAGGCCTCAGCCGCCGCCTAGCCCCTCCCTGCCCCACGCCGGAACCTGAACCCGTCAGCCCGCCGCCTTTCCCACTGGGAAGCGGGGCCGTGCCCGCGCCGGGTGCTGTTGTCGGAGCCCTGGCGAAGAGCGAGTGAGGGAAGGAGCGGGGCGGGAGGAGCGGACGCAGGCCCGGAGCGGGGGCAGCAGCAGCGGGAGAAGAAGCCGCCGCTGCGGGGAGGAGGAGGAGCAGGAGGAGGTGACGCAGGAGAAACGCACCTCCCGGTGCCCGCCCGCCCGTCCGTCCGAGCCCGGCTAGAGCCCCGGCGCCAGGAGGAGCCGCCGCTAACGGAGCCGGAGGCGGCGGCAGCGGCTGCTGGGCCAGTGCGCAGAGCCGCGCACCCTCGGGAGCCCTCGGAGCTGCTGCCTCGGTGTGCCCGTCCCTCCCGCCCTCCCCCTTCGCTGTTCCTCTCCCCGCTATCACACCCCCAGCCGCGTCTCCTTGGAGCCCCGTCTTCCTAGCTGCCTTCTCCGCAGTCCGCGGCCCCCGGCCCGGGGGGGCGGCGATGCCCCTTCGCTCGGCCTGTTACCGGGGCTAAGCCCTCCCTCCCTCATTCTCAGCCGCCCTCCAGTCCTAGGCCGCTGCCGCCTCCTCGTTGTGTTCTCGGTGTAGGGAGAAGGCGCCTGTGTTGTGCGGTGAGTACCGACCCCTCCCCGGCGCTGCGCCTCCCGGCATGAAACTGCAGGATCGGGGGCTGGGGGGGTGTGCGTGTGTGAGTGCGGCGCCGGGTCTACACCCCTCTCTCTCCGCGGGGGCTCGGGCTTTTCTCCTGCTCCGCTCCGTGCTCCTGGGCAGGGTGGGGTGGGAGGTTGCATGCGGGGAGACGGGGCTCGGGGCTGGGGTCCGCGGGATCCGGGGTGCCTCCTCTCCGGGTATTTTGGAGTCTGGCCCGGGCCGCCTGTGCGTCTGCTCGCGTGTGTCTATGTGTGTTTGTGTGTTTTGGACTGTAGGGGAAAATGGCTGACGGCTTCGTCCCTCCCCCTCCTCCCCCTTCCCGTCCTGTCTGGGCCCGAGGAAGAGGATGGAGGAGGCTTGAGCGGCGGCGTGTGCTCGCTGACACTGCCCTGGCAGCCTTGTCAGCTGCCCTGCCTGCCCGAGAATCGGGCTCATCGCCGACCCGCTCCCGCGTCCCTCTCTCCAGGCTCGTTTCACTTGACACCAAACGCCATTACTGAGGTGGAGTGATTTGGAGCAATGGAACTAGGCCCCAGCTACGCCTGGATATCAGGCCCGAGTCCTCGTCCACCCCCTCCCTCCTTCCCTCCCTCCCTCTCCTTCCTTCCTTCCTCAGTCCCTCCTCCTCTTCAGATAACCTGCAATTTCTCTGGAGCCCTCATCCTGCTGGACGTCTGAACGAGACTTTCTGTCCCACGTCCCCGTCCTTCACTGCCCCTTAATTTGTTAACTGAAAAGAATCTTTGAGTGCATAAAGCGGCCTTCACCCTGGTTCAGCTTCCCATGTATTTCTCTACATGCAGAGTTAACGTTCACGTGCACAAGTTATTAACATTAAAACCTAGTACCCGTGTGGCGAGAGCCGAAAGTTTGGGGTATTATTTGTATTTCCTCATTGCCAGTGCCCATAGACTAAAACAGTATGGAGCAGGTGTATATATAGGGTTGTATATGCATTTTTGTTCAGGTTCATGTGTTAGCTGAAAAAAGCACCGGAAAAGGTTAAGATTGGTAGCAGTAACTTAGGATATAACTATATAGGATGCTCTTAATTGATAAGCTACTTGAATTTCACCACGGTTGTCTTGCAGATAAAGCTTAAGTAGCATTTGTGTGAGTTCACTAAACTCAATTGTGTTAATGAAAGGTCTGTTTTTGGGGAGAAATTTTTGGATTTATGTGAATTGTAATGATGTGTTTAAAAAGCTTCCTACCGGAGTATTTTATTATCCACGTATGGTTAATCAGCTAACATTTATCAGGCATACTTAGTACTTTTTAATATGTCATCCTTAACTTTCTTGGAGTAGTGCTTGAAAATACTGACTGTCGTTTTGATTCAGTACCATGAAGTGTTATGGCTAACTGTGCTGGTTACAAACTACCCTCATCTTTTAACCTTAAAAAAGATGCTTAAAAACCCTTTTTGTGTTGCAGGTCTAGAATTCAGAAGGCTGCCATCTTGGCTTCATACAATAAATGCTGTTAGTTTTAAAGTCTTCTAAGTTAAAGTACATCTTTGCTCTGGTAAAGGTGGCAGTGGTTTGTTTTCTTAGTTGGGAAATCATGTCTGTGTATTTGGTCATGATTTCTTTAAACATTTGGTGCTTTAAATTTCTTTATTACTTTGTTTGGGAACAGAGAGAGCCTAAGGTAGATAGAAGTATAGTTGTGTCTAAAGTGAAGTCAGAGTGTAAAGGTATTTGGTAGGTCAATGTTGTGTTAAATTCTTGAAAGGTATAAATTTAAAAATCCTTCAGGAAAAAAAAAAACACATCCCTGCCCCCTAGATTTCCAATAAGTTCCCTCTGTCACTTTTTCCTCTACTGAGGATTTTTTCTTTATGCTTACTTTTTCTCCAGAGACTTTTGCACTTTTAACAAGGACTTTTCTGCCTTTTTAAAATAAGTATCTGCTTTCAATCTTTTAGCTGTTTTTAGATTACTGCTTCTTTTTGTTTGTTAACCTTACTTTTAGTGAAGGTACAACTACAACTGACACAAGGGACAATTTCCTGGGAGACCATATGCTAAATAACAGCCAAAAACCTGAACTTTTATATTCCAGGTCTTTGAGTAACATGAACTCTTTCAAATTCTCTTCCTCCTCCCCTCCTTTTTTTAGCCTATACCTGACAACTCTTTATTATTAGTGTTAGTTAGATACCTAAGCATGGTGAAAATAAGCAAGTAATAAGAATTTTCTTTGGATCCTTTTTTTCTTTTGGTATGTCCAAATACATTTTGCTGATATTTCAAGGAAATTAACACTGTGTAATCAATTTCATTTTAGCTTTTGAAAACAAGTGACTTACACCTGTGTTCCTCAAGCCTTTTTTCATTGATACCTTTTGATTTTGCATCACTTATAAAAGGATATTTAAAAGTCTTTTGGCCATCTCTTATAAAGAATAAAGATATAAAAAGTTTTGCGAAACTAACATAAAAAAGAAGTTATGTGTTATATACTAGAGAGAATCTAGTCTCATATCTCTTCTTTGGGGCCAAACTTGATTATAATTTCATAGCATTCCATAGCATTCAGTTCCAGTCGCTTTGTTCTCATTTACATTGTCATCATGTATATTGTTTGCCTGGTTCTGCTTAAATCTCTTTTCGTCCGTTAATAAAAGTCTCTCCACACGTTTCTAGTCATTGTTTTCATAGTTTCCTTAACAGTATGCTTCATTATATATCCATGTGCTACAATTTGTTCAACCATTACCCAGTGGATGGGCATCTTTGTTTCCAGTTCTTTGCTGCCACAAAAAATACTGCTATAAATGTTTTGATGGAGGTGGGGTGGGAGGTGGGTATGTTACTGTTTGTCATTTATGCTCTTTGGGTTACATGTCGAGTAATAGAATCTCTGCATCAAAAAGTATAAGCATTTTAGTTGCTCTATTCGAGTAATTCCAAATTCAAGTCTCCAATTCTTAGATTGTAGAAATGCTTGTTTTTCTTTTAATTTCTCTCACTCTTTTGAATCTTTTTTTGAGACTTGTACACTTTTTCTATTTCATTACTACTCAGCATTTTGATATTGAAGTGATTGTGTGTAAATTTGTGTTGGTTTAGAGACCTGTTTAATCCTCTTATAATTGCTTCTTGAGAGGAGGCTTGAGAGAGATTGTATAGAACTGATCAGTTATGTTTCAAGCATTTTAGTTGAAGAATTAAATGTGAATTTTTTTTTTGCTGTTTTACTGATAGTCTTGAATATAATATAATGTTTCTGTGCTAACCTTCATTTACACTAAGTTCCATGATCTTTCTGTTGTATTGCTTTAAAAATGAAGGTTTTTGTAGTCTCTTTTTTTTGTGCTTGAATTCTTGAAAGTGCCTTCCTTGAAAAAAACACCTTACATTCCATCCCTTTTGTCCTTTTTTGAGCATAGGACTTAATTTTTTTTTTTTTTGGAGAGTGGAAGGCAGGGCAATTGGAGTTAAGTGACTTGCTAGGTCACACAGCTAGTAAGTATTAAGTGTCTTAGGTCGGATTTGAACTCAGGTGTTCCTGACTCCAGGGCTGGTCTTCTATTCACTGCAACAGGACTTAATCTTGAAATGTTAAAAATAGCTTTTGAAATGTGTATCTCTTTAACGTGTTTGAAGTTGTTACAGTTTAATTGGAAATATGATTGGGGAGGTTATCTATCAGTTTTTGTGTGTGGTGGTATTTGTCGCTATTTCAGTGTTGTGAGGCTTTGTGCCACTTGCTTATTCTGCAGGAAATTTTTCTTTTAAATGATGAAAAGATCTTGGTATAAATATATGTTTTAGGAATTCTTTATAAATTTGGAGTTGTCATTTGGTGAATATAAATTTTGTGTAATTTGGGGAAATGGTATCACTGGGCATATTAACAAAGCTTTGTAGCATTTATAGTTCTCATTCAGGGGATGTGTCTTTGGTCATGCAGAGAGACAGATTTTGTTGAATTACATGATGAGTTTATTTGTTCCTAAAATATTTTGGGTCAGCCTGAAGTTTCAAAAAAAATTACGAAATCCAGATACTGATCCTATAGACTTTTCAACAGAGTATATATTTAGCATTTATGAATTATGTGAAATTGGATTAAATATCATGCTCTGAAATGTTAAGTTTAATTGAGTGTGTAAAATCACTTTTCTACAAAAATTTTAATTTTATATTAGGCTTTTTGGCCAGTGCCGATAATTATGCTTGTGAAATGAATGGAAATGAAGTTATAGAGTAGGTAGATTTTGATAGTCTGTCTTTTTCTTCAGTGTTTATTGTGCTAAATTTTTTGATTAGATATAGGGACTATTTGGAAAAATTCAGGTCTCTTAATATGAATGTCAGGAGTTTGAAAGATTTTTTTGGTAAATTCTCAGAAAGGATTCCAGTGGAAATTTTAGTGTAGTCATTTGAAAGATCAATATTGAAGTACAAAATGGGCTTTGTGGAAGTTTCTAAAAGCCTTCACAATTTCTCAGTAATCAAGTAATTTATTAAGTGTCTCCTTGACCCAAGGGTGGGGGTCCAGGCATTCAGAACATAAAGGTAAGGAAGAAGTTTTGCTCTAGGTATTCTTCCAGATTGGATTGGCTTTGATTCTCTTCTCACTTGCCCCATTGACAGTAGAGATAGCATATAAATAGAAAGGCTGTTATTTTGTTAGGTGGACAGAGACTAGAAAAAAGTAGGTTATAGGGAATGTTATAAGATGAATAAAGGGAATGCAACAGAGGAGGGGTTCTATTTTCAGGGATACAGCAGCACTTTAATTACTTGAACTTTTTTTGTATGTAATGATATTATCTCTAATGGGATTTTTTATCTGTATTTATTTTTTTTGTCTGAATCTCTTTAGTTTCTTTATAATGACTTGTCTAATGGGGTTTCATTTGAGAATTCTAAAAAAGTGTCAAGTATGGTAGAATTATTTTACTGTTGGTACACTTTGAATTTAGGAATAGGAAAGGGATAAGAAACTGGATCTGTGATTTTACTGGTTTCCTCTTTGGTGAAGAAAACTCTTACCAGTGAAAGTCACTGCTTTCTCTGCAATTTTACTGTGATTTGCCCAAGGCCACAATATACTGTGGTCAGAGGATGTATTTGAACCTAGGCCTCCCTGGCTTCTAGGCCAGCTGTCTTTCCATCATACCATTTCTGTCTCATTTTAGGAACAGTGGTCTTAAATTAATTTTTATTTTATTTTAATTAATTAATTGAAATTAATTTAATTATTATCTGAATACCTGAAACAAAGAAAAATAAAACTTAGTTTTACTTTTTTTTTTTTTTTTTTTGCTTTTTAGCAGGGTGGGAAGGGTGAGAGGGGGAGAAGGTAGGGCAATTGGGGTGTTAAGTGTCTGAGGCTGGATTTGAACTCAGGTCCTCCTGATTTCAGGGCGGGTGCTCTATTCACTGCGCCACCTAGCTGCCCCCTCTTGTTTTACTTTTTTATTTTTCAGTTTTGTCAAGGTGGCTTTGAATTCTAAACCATATCCATCAAAATATTATTTCTCAGTGGCTTAAAATTTGCAGAATCCAGTCTTGGGGTTAATCAGACCATACTGCTATATTCATCCTCTGTTTGCTTATCTTCCTCCTTTGTTTTTCCTCTTGCCTGACATACCGTCTCTGCTTTGTTTTGATTTTCCAAATGATAATTTTTAAAGCATAAATCAAGTGCTACCTTTTCATGAGCCTTATTCTCTAATTGTTTTTGCTATGTAAAATTTCTCCAGTTAGCCTGTAAACTCCTTGGGGTGAAGACTAAGTATTATACTTAAAGTGATTTGGAGTGTACAAATTTATACATAATAGGTGCTCAGTAAATACTTACTGATTGAGTATCTGAGTCATGAGCATTCTTTGCCAGTTAGGGGAAGTCCTTTTGTGAATTGTGTTTGAAACCAAGTTTTATTTACATGCTTATGATGTATCCACACATTTTGGTTTTCCTCCCTCTTGATCAGTTTAAAATATTTGCTTTTCATCTAAGTAATGATTACCTTGCTTGTCTCTGGTAGATTACAAGCTATGAGGATTCAGTATACAGAATCCAGGCTCCTGACCTGGAGTCAGGAAGACATGAGTTCAAATCCAGCCTCAGACACTGAGCTGTGTGACTTAACCTTGTTTGCCTTAGTTTTCTCATCTGTAAAATGAGCTGGAGAAGGAAATGGCAAACCACTCTAGTATATTTGCCAAGAAGACCCCAAAAGGAGTCATGAAGAGCCAGACATGCCTGATCAACGACAAAATTGTGAAAAGGGTGAGGGAGAGGGGGTCATGGAAAGAAAGGGAAGAAGGTGAGAATGGCTGGGGAATATACATGTCCGTAATATAGCAGTACTTCATTTTTTTTGGCTTTATGTTATAGATAACAAGCTTGTTTTCCCTCAAGCATTTTAATCTTGTTTATTTTAACCTTTTTAGATGGGAATTTTCCCCCCAATGTTTGATATACCTCCTTAAAAAGAGTTTACCGAAGTGTATTTATCCTTTTAAAAAATGACTTCAGGGTCATTATTACTATTCTTTATCATAATGTCATCCAGTAACATCCTCAGGAACATGAAGTATAATACCCCTTGGTTTGAACCAACATTTACTAAGTACCTACTGTAATGCAGCCTTGCCAAAGAAAAGAAAAAGGTGTATGGGAGAATGAAAATCCAAACCCAGGATGCTGTTTGTGACTTTGGGCAAATCACTTTAAAAACAATCTCAGGTACATACAATAACGCATTGCTGAAGTAACTAAAACTGAGATGTTCAGTGACTTGTCCAGGGTTGCACAGTAAGTATGGGAAGTAGGATTCTTTTTTTTTTTCTAATTTCATGTTTTTATCAATTAACAAGAATGTATTTTCTTTGCCTCTTATCTCTATCCCTTTCCCCCTCCTCCTGTTGTAACAAATGTGCATAGACAAGTAAAACAAATTCCCTCATTGACCATGCCCAAAATATACATAGACATACACGTGTATAATATATCTTTGTGTGTATATGTGTATATATTGGGTGGTCATTGTGTTGATCAAAGTTGTTAAGTCTTTCAAAATGCTTGTCATTACACCGTTGTATTGTTTCCTGGTTGAGCTGATGAAGAGGCAGGATGGCAGGATTCTCATTCAGCTCTTAAGACTCTGGGTCTAGTGTTCTTTCTACTATACTGTTACCCCCCTACCCCCGCCCCCACCCTCATGTCCCCATCCACATCCTCTTGGTAAAATCAGCAAAATTTATACCCCCTGCTTCAAAGGGCTGTTGTAAGGAAAGGGCTTCATTAGGATTAGACCTCCATATAAATGTATGAGGGCAAAGGAAAGACCTAGGCAAAGTTGTGAAATTTTGAGGAGGGAGAGAGATGACTTTCACCAGGGGGCCAGGGAATGAGTGAGTGGCACAGTGCACAGGGGTCAAAGACATATCAGGGAAGGGTTTCATTGAGCAGGTCATGCTTGGAATTGGGTTAGTCCTTGAAGAGGAAGGGAAAGTATGGGGGGTGGGGTTAAGAAGAGAGTATAATTATATAATTATAATCCTTAATTATTTACTTGAGGTAATGGGGAGCCCGCTGAAGGTTTTTGATGATAAAGAGTAGAAAGCTTATTTGGTCTTCACTTTGAAGACTGGAGAAGAGAGACAGAAGAAGGTAGGAAGAAGAATCCAGTAACATAGGAACATATATCTAGAACTGAAAGAGACCTTAGAAGTCAGTCTCTCATTTTACAGATGAGAAAATTGAGGCACGGGAAAGTTAAATAAATTTACTCCAAATCATATATATTAAAGGGTAGAATGGGAATTTCAACTCAGATCTTCCAGCTATAAATCCAGCACCCTTTCTAGGACACCATAAGGCTGTTTCTGGAATTTCAGAGAAAAAAAATGAAAGCCTGAACTAGGGTATTTCAGTAAGGGTTGAGAGTGTGATTGTGGCAGGATTTGGCAGCTGATTGAATAGGGGAGGGAGGGAAGGAAATAAATGAGAAGCAAGAGTCACATAATTACCAAACTGGGTGATTTGGAAGGAAACTTGTCAAGGGTGGGGTTTGCTGTGCCTTTTAGGTATGCCGGGCTGTTTATTACATAGTAAAATAACTTCAGACTGTTATGTTTTTTGAGTTTGATTTATTTTTTTTGGTTCTCCTTTATTAATTGATAGCTGATTACTTTTGCAGTTTTTCCTCCATTAGCACTATGCTGGTACTCCCTTTTCTTCCCTTGTAATATGAAATTTCTAGCTTTTCTGCTTTAGGAAACCAGACTTAAAGTTAGAATTGTATGCTAAATAAATTTGCATAAATAGACACAAAGCACATTTTCTATTGATATACACTTTGTGGCATCTGTTTTGGTTTTTCAGAGCCTATTTGCTTCTTGATTATCAGTTGTAGTTTAAATAATCATTGATCCACACCTATGATTTAATTGGTATAGGTAACTTATGGTGAGAAATACTTCCTCAACTAATTCAAATCTTTGTTGTCACTTATTTTTGGGAGTTGCCTGTGGTACTGTGTATTGAGGTTGGGTGACTTGCCCAGAGACTTGCTTGGTATACAACGTCTACATATTTGAGATATTCTTTTAATTACCAGAGCTAAAGAAATTAGTGCTACATGCAAAGGACTGTTATCACTTGAGAATTATCAATAATGTGATGCTTTAAGTTTCACAAAACATTTTCTTCACAAACAGACCTGTTATCGTATTGTTATCCCTGTTTCACAGATGAGGAAACTGAGGCTTTTTAAGAGGTTAAGTAATTTGTCCATATTCACACATCTTAGGGTTGTCTGAGATGGGATACAAACTCCTTGCCTGAATGCTGCATTGCCTTTCATTTGTTGGTTTTGACTCAGTTGATGTTTAAATACATTATACAGGGGTTCCTTCCACATATGTCCCTAACTTTTTTTCCTGTACCTCTTTCTGGGGCTGTTCCCCCAAATACCATTATATTACAAAGAAAAACTTAATAGTTCACTCAACATTTAACCTACTTCTATGTAATGTAACTTTTTAAAGTGTAGGCAGCCACCTCATATTGGTTATAATTCTAGAAAAAGGATTGTAAATCGAGAAGATGGAGGTAACATGTGATTTTCAAGTAGAAGTGATTTATATCTTATATTCTTTTTTTTCAATTAAATTTTTTTATTTTATTTTAGTTTACATCATTCATTTCCACGAAATTTTGAGTTACAAATTTTCTCCGCATCTTTCCCCTACCCACCGCCCCAAAACAGCCATCCCAGTGTATCTCCCCTCCCCCAGTCTATTCTCTCC